>JAODJX010000039.1:12070806-12086226 GCA_026776945.1 Isichthys henryi | reverse complement strand
GGCCCCCCATCCTGGGTTGTTCCCTGCCTCGTGCCCATTGCTTCCAGGATAGGCTCCGGACCCCCCGCGACCCACTAGGATAAGCGGTTTGGAAAATGGATGGATAGAAGTGATCGGGAATGCAATACACCATGTTGTGCAGTACTACTAATCCATGCATACCACCGTAAACCACAGGTACTTTCATGTCTCCGTGCATTTTGAGATGGTGATGACCCAACCAGCTCAGTTTAGTCACACTTTTGGCCCTGCTAGTAAGCAGGCCCATGTTAGTGTAGGTATGACTTGCATAATTTACAATGGAAAACCATCTCTATACAGTTCAGTTCAGTTCTGGGTGACAGTGGAAAAGCAACAAAGGAGAAGAACAGCCACAGACACTTGATCTTGTTACTGTGATAACACAAAAAGATTTTTTGCAAACTTTGCAGACACATTGCATGGGTGAGATCAATCTAGAACCAGGTCAACACCATATAAAATTCTGACATTGTGATTTGCAATTGCAATTTTTACCACATTCATGGAATTTAAAAATGTGGCCTAGTTTTTTTTTATACCACAGACACAGACAAGTCTTGCCATGGACATATTTGTCCATATATGAACAGATTGATGATCCTTGCCTCGAACTAATCAAATTTTGAGACAGCTTACATCACAATGGAAGCAATTGGATATGAAAGAGAAGGACAGCGTCAGACACTATATCTTGTCATCATGATAAATACAGAAGGCATCAATCAGTATTGGGCACATGATACATAAGAAAGTGATCTGATTTTCTATCAGATATTGATCTCGTCTGAAAATCACGAAAAACGCTTGTAGCCTTAGTGCCACATAACATATACAGATGTAAGGGTCACGTGATTGTTGGTTGTTTCTGCAACACATGTGAGTCAGAGCTGTCATACTGGCTGTGTGGAAATACAGTTACTGTAATTTATGCTGATTTAAGAAATAATCAAAATTTCAGAATGCCATGTATGTAGGGCCAGTGCTGAACACAGTAAAATGTATACAAACTAGATGTCTTCAGACATTCTTTCTAAAGTTTGGATAATTCCTCTGCCTACTTAAAAGTCTTATCTTGGCTCTTTGTAGTATATCGGTTATCAGTCGAATTTTCCAATGCATAAATATAGCGATGTCAGCAGAAAGATATTCATTAATTCAATAAATGCATTTGAGTTACAAATACAATTCCATCTGCTCCACTTTAGCTCCACCACTTCTATTTCCTCCCCCCACTTGCAAATTAGTGCCGGTGCTTATGGTCAACCAATCATCAAGTTTGTTGCTATAAGCCCCGCCCCAGTAGTTCGTGGTTGAACAGAAGTACTTAGTCCATTGTAGGGACTCAAAGACGGTTCCAGACCTACTTCCAAGGAACTACAGTTGGACCTGGTTCCCTAAAAAAGTTCCTGTGAGAAAATGCATAACTGTTCCTACTAACTAGGTAATTTAGCCCCAGTCATAGCCTAGTTCACGCTGAGGTAAGTCTTACAAAGTTGGGCTTTAAATCTTGATTCTTTTGGAGTGGTGGGTACAGTGTTTTGGATAGGCTAGTCCTGGGTGGTATTATGTTCATATTTTAGATATACCGCGGTATTTTTATCGTGGGGATTCCCCTGTCTGATTTCACAATACCAGAATAGCATTGCTTTCGGAGAAAAATACTCAAAATACTGTATACTGTAGGCTATACCAAACACATTTTACTGCCAGCACCCAAAATCCACCCACAGCTGATTTTTAATACATCATACCGTCCAGACATTATACAGCGGTGTAAGGTATTTTAAAAAGCTGGCAATTCCTGTATTTCCAGATGAAATTAGCAGGGGGGGGCACCCCTCCCCCGGCTGTCACTCATCGGCCTCTCTGAAATCACCGAGCTTGAAAGTGGCATGTCTGTGTATACGTTATACTGTAAGGCCAGCATGACGGTCTGATAACTTAGATACCGCCCAACCCTACGTACGGAGGCTAGAGACCGGTTTTGGGGGTGTGGGAGAAGTAGGGATTTTGATGGGGGGAGGGAGTGACGGGGTTATGCAGGGAATACATTGTTGTCGTTATGATACATTTTAAAATAAAATGTATATAATTGTAAATCATTTTCTGTACCTTATTGAATCTGGAATATGCATTTTCCCCATATAGGGTGGATGTTTAATATTCTCAAAATGAACTAATGACGTATCTTGTGTACTTGTGCTACATTTATGTATATATACATTGTACTGGTCCAAATATTTGTTGATAAAACGTTCATTTTATATAAAAATAATTATTAGTTTTGTAATGCATAAGGAATTGGGAAACATAAGAATCCTTAATAATACCCATGCAGTGCAGTGAGAAGAATACTTGGGAATACGCTGGATGAATGAATCCTTACAGCCGTTCATTTGTGTTATTGGAACCGCGATTGGCCAGATGGGGCACATTGTGCGTGCGGAGGGCGAGGGGGAGGCCGGGGAACGGGAGCTGTGAATCGGAGGTACCGGCGGTCGGTCCGTGACTGCGTGGCAGACAGATCTGACGCTCTGTGTTACACTTAATCACTTCGCTGTTAGGCATCTCTCTATAATAAGGTGTTTTAAAAATATATATTTTCTAATATAAATGCACAGTATGCGGTAAGGCACGGCCATTTTTCTAATATAAACAAATGCAGAAAGATATAAAATCACATAAATCACAGAAGCACGAGAAGAGCTTTAGTTGCTGCACTGCTATGCACTCCATTGATTGTTTCATGTAATTGGTTATTATGTATCATTCAAGATGATTATGTATCATACTACAGCTAGTGTTTGTGTGCGATCAAAATAGTAAACCGACACGTTAGTTTCTTCCCGATAATTTGGTTTTCTTCTCAATGGGATGTTTTTCTGGCGGAAGTGTACACCCTGCGATGAGGGAAACTTGGGTTAGGGCGGAGTAACAGGAGCATTTTTGTTTAAGGTTTAAACTCATTTAATGGGCCTGATTTTGAGAGGCACAATCCCGTATCGCTTAGAATAAGCGTTTTTATACGCCTGGTGCTCTCATAGTTCACAAATAGTTACAGTGATAGTGTTTTTGCTTGTTAGTGGATACTGGAAAACGTCCGTGCATGGAGAAGGCACTGCACAGCTTCGGGAATGTGACTGTAAAACTGCAGCACCGGGATGGAAACCCTATGGAAACATAGACATAAGAGGGGGGCGATCTGTAGGTCTGGCGTGTTGAAATAAAGAATGGCGGCCCACCGCTGTATTTCCAGCTGTCCCGGGCTACTGACGCTTAGTTGTGAAAGTTTTATTTATTTTTGCTCCTATTGAACCAAGGTCTGATCCAGCATCGGAAAGAAAAGGAGGTCCACCAAAGTTGTGCTTGAAACCTCGTTTCACTGAAAGTCTCCCCCCTCCGCGAAGACACTTTGATGTTTGGCCGTACGATACGAGAAGGACTCGTGAACGACCATCGTCGGCTTATTTTTTTTAAGGAAGAAGTTTTCTTATTTTCCAATCGCAACGTGGGATGTCTGTCTTATTGGCTTCAGTTAACGGAGGGCCCACGATTCGGGGAAAATTACGTTTACTTTAAGCAAACGAAGTGGATGAAGTCAAACTTGTGATTTCGGTAGCTGTGTCGTGCAAACGCGGGCGTATTTTTGATTTTTTATTTTTTTTTGCTAAAGTTTGCGAACAAACACCAGATCGACGTCTTTTAAAGTAGAATTTGGATGCTTAAGTAAATCTGGACCTTGGCGATTCAACTTATTTGAACAAAAAAAGGTGCATTGAAGCTGGTCGCCAGAAGCAAGAGAGACTGCTAAAGGAAAGGAATAAATATCAGACATTGAAAGGCAGTAATAGAGCGCTGGGCGATCGGGGGACCTTCTCAGGAGAGGCGTTATGGAATGCGGGTATGCTTATTGTTAAAGAAGAGACTGCAAAACTCTAGCCAAACGTGTTCAGGTAGTTTTGCTCAGGTTCTTTGCCCCGCCATAGCATACAGCAACCCTTCGACTAAGGAGCATATATTTTTCGGCTTTGATTTTCGTTTTGCTTAAGGGAAACCCCGACTGTCACACAGCCACTTAAACTTTAAAAGAATATTGCTGGCTTCGTTGAACAATATTGCATACCTATGCATGGATGTTTAAGGGGGATCTGTTATTTGTCTGAATGTTTTAGTGTTGCTGTAGGATGCTAATTGGATATAAAACGAAGAAGTAAGGAAGGAATCCCAATGAGCGGATTACAATCCACTGACAGGTAAACACACGTACTCTGTGTGTCTTTGTGTCTTTACGGAGAATGTGTGTCTTTTCCCGATTGCTGACTATACATGTTAATGTTTAAGACGTGTAGCCTCGATCAGACTCTGGCCACGTATGACAGTGTTTCACAAAAACAAAATTTAAACTTTTAAGACATCCATTAAATACCAGTGGTCTGAATCATTTTTGGTACGGTGTATGAAATTAGTGTATACCTCGTCAGAACGGTGAACAACGAAGTTAATGAAGAGTCTAGATTTTAACGTGGGCCTGATTTTTTTTTTTTTATTATTATTATGCCACGGCATCCTTTTGACGTCACTTTGGTTCAGATGATGTAAGAATTAGGATCAGAGTGATGTGGTGCATGCTCGTGTGTAATCTCTGTTCATCTAGCAGCAGTCGTCCTATCTGCAGAGGAAATGGAGCCAGCCGGGGACAGTCGTGGTGTCTGCGGGGTTTAAATTAGCCATGGAGTCCTGGGCAGTCGCGATAACATGCTGCCACTTCAGTGCCCAGATTAGACACATCTGGCTTAGGGAGTAAAGGGCAGAGTGGAAAGACACTATAAGAGAATCCTGCAGTAGTGATGCCTTCATTAATTGCGAATTTTTTAATTTTATTTTTTTTACACCACTTACACGGAGTAGCCTGCACCTCTGTGTCGTGTTTACAGCCCTGCTCTGTAATGTGTGCTGTCCCCATCGCAGATTTACAGTTATCAGAAACGTGCGAGGAGAGTCGGCTGGTGGGATATGAGGGCCTCAGAGGACAGGAAGCATTTTAAGTGCCAGCCACCTCTGACCCCCTCATCCCGCCATTACATAACAGGGACATTCATGTTTCTGACCCCGATTTAATATGACTTGTGGTAACGCTCCCTGCAGAGGTCCAGCTGAGATTTGCGTGAGCCCATGCCCTTGAAGCTCTCGGTGGCCGTTATGAGCCCTGCTTCCTTCCAAAAGTGACGCTGTAGTTTTATTTAACGATCCCATCGGTGCCTCTTTTTAGGGCTACTGTGGTTGTGAATTGATGCCAGTTCCTGAGTTGGGCATCCTGGGATGTGGGGCACCAGACCACACAGTCTCTAGTACCAAGCGAGTCGCATAAATGGGCGAACGAGCTGAGGTCACACCGACATGCCGGCTGTGTGTGTGTGTGTAGCTGAGATGCTCAGGGTTTTCCAGGAGTGGAAATCTTTTCCTCTCGCTATCGCTGTTAAAAAGGGAGACATCCTGCTTTTTCCACACCTATGCCTGCTGATGTTTACCTCCTGTCACGGCTGACAGAGTCATGCCTTTTTGCGAGCAAGTGTGTGTCTCTGTGTCTGTGCATGTGCATGTGTGTGTGTGTGTGTCTGTGTGCAGGATCAGGTAACCTACCTGTCTGGGAATTCTGCATGCACGCAGATGTTTTCAGGATAAAGCTGAAGATGGCGTGGGGGGTTGGGGCATGATGGGTAATGATGTGGTGAAAGCAGCTTGCAGAAGGGCACTGAGCAGAGCCTCAAACGTACCGCCAGGGGGCGCTGTCCCTGGCTGCCTTTCCAGCACCTTGTGGTAAACATGCCAGGAGGGTTTGAGGTAAAAATGAGTCCTGGTGTTGGGGGGAGTTCTTCAAATGTATGGTTCTTCCTGAGCCACCGGTAGCAGCAAGCGGCAGGCCGGGTTCGGGGAGGCCAAGTCTGAACTGTCGACTGGATTCTGCATCCAGACAGCAGTCTGATTGTGTTTGCTGTCAGTTCACATAAAGGGTTAATGTTTATGTAGTGGATTCCTCCAGTGTGTCACCTTTGACCCACTTTTACTCAGACTGGGGGCCACCTGTCAGCTCACCAGGCCAGTGCCGGATTGGTTGTTCTAGTGAACATCATCTCGCCATAAATCCAGGCGTCAGCATGCAGCGGCTCGTGTGCCGTCATGGCGGATTCTTCTCGTGCCCCAAAGCAGCGTGTGAAACATCTACACTTCTCCACACGTTAATCCCTGCGCTGTCAGCCTGCCAAACTGATGCCTTAAGTGCGTCTCCCTCTCACCTGTTGTTCAGCGCGTCCCGTCTCCCTCTCTGATACATCTTTGGTGTATCTCTAGACCAAAATGAGATCATCTCAAATCCAGGCATGTATATGCATTCACTATGTATATACAATATGGGTTCTTAATTTGACTTTAGCTGGAACAGTGTGTGCCATATATATATATATATACGCGCGCACACACACACACACACTAACTCCTTGTTTTGTAAATAATCTCTATAGCCATAGAGCTTCATTTCACTTCTGGAAATTTAGTGAATTAGATTAATGGAAGTTGCTACTTCCACCCATAAAAATCACATTGGCACGACCCGTCCCCCTGCTCCCCATGACAGGACAAGCCGCTTCATGCAGCCCCTGGATGGCAGTGCGCCGTGGCCCCTTCATACCGCTGACCCTGGGGGGGCTCCAATAGCACAGGTGATACCGGCGCTTATCTGCTGCATCACATCTGGGGGGAGTCTGTGGAATGGAGGGGCAGGTCTGACTCACCATTAATCTATATGGAGGGGTGGGTGGTTTCAAATGGATTGGGTCTGGAGATCTCGCCAAACTGAGAACTCCCCCCTAGCAGAACTGGGAATTCCTGAGTCAGCCTTTTCCTGACATTCCCTCCCCCAGACTCCTCCTCTTGCAGGGTTTATCTAGTGCAATGTATGCCATAACCATCCTATAGGGGGAGCTGGTCGGTAGTCGACCCAGCTTTCACTGCATGGTTGCAGCCATAGTAACAGTCACACCCTCCTGTGCCATTTCAGCCTCTCAATCTGTGTTTTTCCACCCCTGTGGATCCCATGATGGTATGACTGTGACTAAATAAGACTGCAGATAGAGGCCACAGGAAGCCCAAAGAGGCGTAGCTTGGCCCTGTGCAGTGTCTCTGCGCCAGTCCAGTCCTGGGGGACCCACAGACAGCCCATGTTTTTGCTCCTTCCTGAAGGCACTGAAGGAACATTTATTTCTAAGTAGTTGTGTGCCTTCAAGTACAGTGTTACCATTTTCCTTTCACTTTCTTTAACATTTAATTTTAGGTTTTTCATAACTCTGAAAAATGCTGAAAATGCTCCTTTGGGGGGGGGGTGGCAATCAGGGACAGGCTCACTGGGGAGTCCTAATTTTGAGGTGCCAGTTATACCCGAGTGAATGATAGAGGTGTGGGTAACGCAGAGGTTAGGCAGATGAGATTGTAGCGGATACCCATGTCTGCCTCCCGGCCTCGCGCGGGGTTCCCCACGTCTGCCTCCCGGCCTCGCGCGGAGTTCCCCACGTCTGCCTCCCGGCCTCGCATTCAGTTAGCAACAAATGCGCTCAGTGCACAGGCAGCTGAGGCGGCCTGTTAACACGTGGCATGGGCGGGATTCGCGTGTGAAGAAGGGTGTTTCCGGAAAGCAGAACCTCCGGGCTCTTCCCGGGCACTGTGAAAGGGGGCCTGTGTTCCAGCCGCTCAGAGAGACTTTCCATAACGTCGGAGTGGCCTCAGTTTGCAGCCATGGAAACACAAGGGGGACGGGGGGACGGGGGGGCTTTGCGGTGTATGACCTATGCATTGTGACCAGCCAATGCCATGAGACCCAGCAAATGTGGCTGATTCAGCCTCAAGAGTTGTCCATAATGTCTGACTGCTGGCAGATTTTAATTCCTGTCCTCCCCAAGCACATAGAGATGTAAACAGATTGCAATCTCATCCCGCCTTCCTACTGACCTTTTTTTCATTCCCAATTAGAGCCCCTGATTACCCTGAGTTATTAAGGGCCCCAGGATCGCCTGCCCCCTCCCCCCAACACCACCGCGATTACGAGCTGGCCTCCATCTGCCCTCCCCCATCTCTCGAGGGGACAGGAAGGCAGCGCCCATGCCCCCCTCGCCTATGTACACATGGCATCGTTATGGAGCCTGATACTCACCGCGTTTTGTGGGAAAGACACCCCAGCATAGGTTGAATACATGGGGTGTGATGGAAAGGGGGCGGAGTTTAGCCCGGTCACTGGGGTTCATCTCTATGCAGCTGCATCATGTTCTTATTCATTGGGAATAAAGACTTTTATTTGTTTTTTTTTTTAATGTCCCCCCCTCCCAGGACTGGTAACATCCTCAGCCAAGACCACCTATCCGACCAGAGGTCTCTGCACTTAGATTCTACAGGTAGGTCTGTGTGTATGTTTTTGTCTGTGTGTTTATCGCGCTGTGTGTGTGTGTATATATGTGTGTGTGTGTGTAAGTGTATCTGTGTGTGTGTGTGTGTATATCTATGTGTGTAAGTATATATATGTGTGTGTATCTGTGTGCGTGTGTGTGTATATCTATGTGTGTAAGTATATCTATGTGTGTAAGTATATCTATGTGTGTATCTATGTGTAAGTGTATCTGTGTGTATATCTGTGTGTGTAAGTGTATCTCTGTGTGTGTGTATGTATATCTGTGTGTGTATCTGTGTGTAAGTATATCTATGTGTGTGTATATCTGTGTGTGTGTATGTGTATCTGTGTGTGTGTATATCTGTGTGTGTATGTGTATATCTGTGTGTGTATGTGTATCTGTGTGCGTGTGTGTGTGTGTGTATATCTATGTGTGTAAGTATATCTATGTGTGTGTATCTGTGTATCTGTCTGTGTGTGTGTGTATCTGTGTGTATATCTGTGTGTGTATCTGTGTGTGTGTGTATATCTATGTTTGTGTATCTGTGTGTGTGTGTATCTGTGTGTATCTATGTGTGTGTGTCTATCTGTGTGTGTGTGTCTGTGTGTGTATATCTATGTGTGTGTGTATCTGTGTGTGTGTGTGTGTGTGTGTGTGTGTTTGTATGTCTGTGTATGTGTGTGTGTGTGTGTATGTCTGTGTGTTTGTGTGTATATCTATGTGTGTGTGTGGTCAGCCATGTGACAGGCTGAATCTTTGCTCTGTTCCTGCATGCCAGTGAGTAACTCTGATAACGGACTTTCTGGCTGTCAGGATCGGTGATGTGATTGGCAGGGCTTCTGCTCTACCCAGCTGCGGGGGTGTATAAAATTTCATTGTATCACCTCTCGGCCCGAGTGCCGTCGGCCGTGCGCTCGACGTCGCGAGGTGCCCCTCCTTTTAACCCCTGGATGATCGGCAGCGTGCTCTGGGAGATTCCGTGATCTTTCACTCGACGCACTGACACTCACTCTCATGTGCTAAAAGTTGCCACCAATCGCATTTTCCGTCCCTTTCGGAACTGTTGGCTAAATCATCAACCCGACGTTATTTTTAGGTGTCTCCCAGCTGTGAGTCAGCTTTGTGTAGTTTCAGATTTTTATTACGTACCGAAATTACACATAGCTAATTTTTGTTGTACAATGTTTTTTCAGTGTTGCAGACAATTTACTCTTAAACTGCTTCTTAGGATAACTCATATTCCGGAATTACCTGGAATTACATTACGCCTGCTGGCTTAGGCCTGGCTGCTGGTTGAGTGACGAGAACTTTTAATGCTGGGAGTGCGTATGGCAGGCGGATGCTTGGCTATACCTCTGGCGGAAGTCGACATCACCTCCCTAGAAAAGAGGCCACATGGGAACGGGACTTCCCCAGTCTTCTCTAGTTGTGTTTTCCTAAATCAGTCCTTTGAGACTTACAGACAGTTCAGGTTTTTGCTCCCTCTTAGCTCCTGGGAGCAAAAATGTGAACTGTCGGGCAGGTAGTTGGGAAGGAGCAAAAATGTGGACTGTCGGGCAGGTAGTTGGGAAGGAGCAAAAATGTGAATTGTCGGGCAAGTAGTTGGGAAGGAGCAAAAATGTGAACTGTCGGGCAGGTAGCTGGGAAGGAGCAAAAATGTGAACTGTCGGGCAGGTAGCTGGGAAGGAGCAAAAATGTGGACTGTCGGGCAGGTAGCTGGGAAGGAGCAAAAATGTGGACTGGCTGGGGGTCCCCGAGGACTGAGTTGGGCAGCACTGGTGTAATTTACTGCTGCCCCCTGCAGGGCAAACCTGCATGTGTATATGATGCAATTTGAGCTTCATAAATCACCCACTGGCTATATTCGTCTGCATTGTATGTCTTTGACTAATTTAACTAGCACACAGTTGGTTAGTTTAGAGCACTGTTTCCCAATCTGGTCCTCGGAGACCCACAGTTGGTGCATATTTTTGCTTCCTCTGAGCTCTCTGCCAGACAGTCCAGATTTAGCTCCCTCCCATCTCCCAGTGGTGAAAATGTGTCAGTGGGTCCCCAAGGACATGATTGGGAATCACTGGTTTAGAGAATTAAACCAGACTGTAAGTCATAGCACATAGTAAATTCACCCATCAGGCCTGCAACAGTGAGGCTACATGCAATTAATTAGTGGCAAAGTTTTCATTTAAAATCTGGAAACCCCTGCAATAAAAAAGAAAAGGCCATTAGTCATATAAAGACGTCATGTGTCTTTGTTCTGTGCTACTGAGGGGGATAAAAACCACTGCGGAACTTATTTTCAAATTAAAATTAATGGATTGTGTCACATTACTGTGTTTCGTCAGTGTAATTATCAAATTTGTGAGTAATAGCTGGAAGACGACTGGGTTAATGACTGAAGTGGCCACCAGAGGGAGCCCATGTTCTTGGAATAAGCAGTAGTGGTGATGCATGCACACACACACACACACACACACACACATACACTCTCACTCACTCACTCTCTGAAGTACATGAAACATAAGAGGGAACATTAATCCTCCCCCCGACTCACCACGCAGCATTAAAGTTCGCTCCTGACTCAGAGTGGCCACCATGTAAAAAAATTAAAAAAATAAATAAATAATCCCATGACTCTCCACTCGCAGCATGGGCGTAGCCTCGATGCCGCCGCCAGATCCCAGTGTCTGCCTTATTCAGTCTGGCCGAGTGGCCACTCCCTGTCTGCCTCGGAGGCCCCTGCCGCTGGAGAATGGCCCACACTGGCGCTGCAGCTGGAGCTCCACATCAGCCCTTTGCAGGGAGAACAGAATCTAAACATTTTTGTAGGGTTTAATCTACCCATAGTTAATCTTGGTTTGACTGACTTGTTGGTTGGGGAGTAGCCTATTTTCCCCGTTATGTTAAATTATTTTCTAAGTTAAATATAAGGTTCATTTCTGAGTCAGAGTGTATTTTGGCTTTATGATATGGTAAAGGACCATAGTTTTTGTGTGAAAAGTCCCCTCCCCCCCCCGTGCTGAGTTTGGTACAGTCCAGAGTGAAGTAGAGGTCTCTTTGAGTGAGCACCCGCGGGCAGCACCATCGTCACCGCGGGGTACAAAGGGATAGGGGAGTGCCCTCTGTTTGCTTTGGCGTCAGCCCGCATGGGGCCTTGTGCGAAGGCAACCAGAGTGTAAATAGCAGAAGGGCCGTGATTTTAATTTTTTTTTCCTTCCAGCATTTGACCCCCCCAGTGTGACATATCTCTGTTGCGTGCTCAGGGCTGGTGCAGAGATGTGTGATCATCCAGAGGGACGACAATGGCTTTGGCCTCACAGTCAGCGGCGACAACCCCGTGTTTGTGCAGCTCGTCAAAGAAGGTGGGTGACAACCAGCAGGGGACGCTGTAGCCCAATAAATTCGCCATTACATTTTGAAGCCTTTAGAACCTATGTTTCTACCTGTCATTTCTTTTATATATTAGAAGAGCATTATTTTCATATGTTTGGCATCACCTTGCAAGGACCTTTATCCACACTGGCCGCTTTTCCCTTTTTGCCCTATAGATGGCGCAGCAATGCGTGCCGGTGTCCAGAAAGGAGACCGTATTATTAAGGTGGGTCTTTGGAAAGAGCCACTTCCATTCTGTGATCTTCCATTCCTTTAGACTTTTTCCCGTTTTAATCATGACTTTCTTTAAAAAAACTATACAGCTTTATCATAAACATTTTCCTTGTAATTCCACAACAGTTTGAAATGGCCATTCAACTTCTGTGGGAGATATGCTCGGTTGGGAAATGTGTCCCCATGTTCCTGTTAGCGGGCCTTTAGTCTGTAATGTGCCATTATGGGCAGCGCTGGGATGCTTCTGTACGTCTGCGCTGAGGAAACGGTCACCGTGCTTCACTGGGTGGAATACGAAGATGAGCCATTTTTATGTTGAACCACAGGTCAATGGGACATTAGTGACGCATTCGAACCATTTGGAGGTGGTGAAGCTCATCAAATGTAAGTCTTTCGAAACACCCCATCAAGCACAATGGAGTTTTGCTGAAAAAACGTGTAGAGTAAAAGAGATTTGTTGGTATTTCGTAGTTAAGATCAGGTCCGCAGTAAGAGCTCGTCAAGCTGCTGTGTTCACTTTTGGCCCAGGCTGTTCCCTGTGGGCCGGATTGGACTACAGTGGCGCTTTAGATGAGGGCTTCTAATTCATAGATGTGCATCTCCTTCCCAGCTGGATCGTACGCAGCCCTCACTGTGCTGGGGAGGCCCCCTGGTTCCCCTCAGATTCCCCTTTCCGAAGGTGAGACAGGGGCGGGGTCCCCTCTCACCCCACTCCACCCATCTGGAAAGGTGGCAGGAGAGCGTGATTCCTGGGACCGGGATGCTGCCTCGAAACTGCTGCGGGTACGAGCCGCTCACTCCTGCGCATTTACACCTCCTGACTGATCCCCCCCCCCCCCCACACCTTCCCGTTCATTCCCTAAGGATACTGCCAAAGAGTCCCATCAGGAAAGATCATCACTCAGCTACAGGAATTATCTCCCGTGCCTTAATAGGCTGCATGCTGTTCCGCCCCATCGGCCTCAGATTCCACCCTATCTGCATCCACTTCCTGTTTTCTTGCCTCTGCCTCCTCCCCGCCTGTGAATTCTGCCTGCCCTGCTCCCAGCACACTCTGCATGCAGGAAGACTGCAGTGAGGCGTGTGCCTGCCCTGATCGGGACGATGTGTGAGGAGCAGCAGGTTTGAAGGGCGGGGGTTGTGTTCGGGTGGCGGATGGCGGATGTATGTTCTTGTTGGCTTTGTGGAAAGTCCCATTTCGGCAGAGCGGTAATGTGCTTTTGGATGCATGCATTCTGCTAACGTGTGTTTAGCATGCTGTGCTATGCTGGTTTAGCCTTTTTAAGCTCTGTTATTCAACATTGGTCTGCTTGGTACTTTTTCCCCAAGAAACTTTCTGTCCCATGGCAGTCAGAGTAGGATGGAGTCCTCGTAACTGGGGCTTTCGTTTCAGTTGGTGATGGCTGTTTGTTCTGAGTTCTGAGCCCCCCTGGTTCCAGCCTCTCATGGGGGTGGGGGGGGGGAGGGTGGTCTGGGTGTGGGCATCACTGATAAGCCAGGCGTTTCCTGCCTGTGGCTCCATGTGGCATCGGACCAGCCAATCGCACGGAGTCCTGCTAATGAGCGAGAGAGCGAGGGGTAGAGGGTTTGGGGTCGTCCCTCAGAGTTAAGGTGGCAGATCAGTAACCTGATGTGAGGTCTTACTATTTGTCATGTTTCGAGGGTCTTCATGTGCCCACGGAATGAGTGTTTTACCCCGTGTCCGTGACTCCTGTAGGGTGTGTTTCAGAAGCTGCCTGTGGGCATATTGATATGCTTGTGGTAGCACCTGGCTAAACATGAACCTAGTTCAGACACGGCAGCCACCCAACGGGTCGTGTTTGGGGGATTCTGACCGCACTGTCCTCTCCGCAGGCTCAGCCAGGCCTGGCGGAGGGTCCGAACCAAAGGGAGCCCCTAGAGAGCAGCCCAGGGATAACGCCCAGAAACAGCCTGGGCTCCTGCCCCTCCCCTGACCCCGAGGATATCGCTGACCAGGTGACGGGTGGCAATTTTTTGGGTTGCACTAATTGTCCTATCAGCCACTAGTCATTTTATTGTTACTTCACCGTTTATGGTAACTGAGCATAATGATGCTTTGCTGCATGGCTTTTGAGGGGGTTCCTAACTCTTTGGCCCTCTGCCCCTACACAGAACTCCCACTCCAATTCAGGAAGCCCTTACTTGCGGCCAGTCACACAGATAATCGGTGCTGAAGATGACTACTTTGAAGCAGAACAGGAGCAGGTGATACACCCTGCACACATTCTTATTGATTTGCTATAACGTCTGACTCTGCCCCTTCCACTGACTCCGCCCCCTCCTTTTAGATCAATGGCCAGTGCAGCTGCTTCCAGAGCATTGAGCTACTCAAATCCCGGCCAGCCCACCTGGCGGTCTTCCTCCACCACGTTTTCTCCCAGTTTGACCCCGCCCCCCTGGTACGAGCCTGCCTGGCCCGCTGAATCTGAATGGCGTAGGTGCTTGCTGACCCCGCCCCCTTACCTGTGTGTTGTGTCTGTGCAGCTGTGCTACCTCTATGCCGAGCTGTACAAGCAGACCAACTCCAAAGAGACCCGGCGCGTCTTTATGGAGCTGTACTCATTCTTCATGGAGCGAGGAGCGGTGAGGCCAGCCAGCCGTTACCGTGCTTCCCACCAGCGGCGTGACACAATCACGCCACTAACATGCCACACAAACATTCACGCTCCATGGCACACGCTTACTCCACCACACACGTCACAGCTGAGATGAATTTACTGGAATGGAGTAAATCTAGAGTTTGACCTTCTGTAAGCTGAGCTTGAGTTTCAGAGTCTGTACCTCCCACATACCTGTGCAGCTCTCTCATAAACTGTCCCTTATGTTAATTATGCAAGCTTTGAGTTTATGGTCTTAAAGGTGTGGTGTGTGTGTGTTTTTTTTTTGTTTGTTTGTTTTTTAATGCAGAACCTGAAAGTCTCTGTGCCAGAGTCCATTTCCTCTGAGCTTGGTAAGTGTGTGTTAGTGTGGTTGGAGTTCCTTGGCCCTTCTGCCCTCCTTGAGCATTGATTCCCAGAGAGAAATGGCCAGCCAGCCTCCCTGATGAGTCGTGGGTGAGAAAGTCTGAGGGTGTTTCCTCTGTGTCTCTGTGTGTGTGGGGGCGGGCCACCCTCAGACCGCAGGAGACCTGAGCTTCTCCCCGAGGAGCTACACAGGCAGTATGTGCAGGCGCTGCAGGACTCGCTGCTTCCTGAAGTACAGAGACACCTGGATGACTTCAGGTGAGAGCTAGCGAGTGCGTGCGCGTGTGTGTGTGTGTGTGTGTGTGTGTGTGTGTGTGTGGGTGGGTGTGTGGGTCTGCGTGTGGTCTTTGCGGGGACGTTATCAAAGAGAGGAAGACCTC
>JAODJX010000039.1:12045672-12062087 GCA_026776945.1 Isichthys henryi | reverse complement strand
GTGTGACTATCACCCGCATCTCCGTGACCCTCCCTCGGTAACCTGGCCAGCTCCCGCCCCCCCCCCCACCTCCAGATAAAGCTTAGCGTGACTCACCCCCTCCCCAGCTATCCAGACTCCCCACCTGCTTCATCCTGCACTGAGGGAAGACCAGACCTGCCTCAATTACACCCAGATCACATGGGGAATATCAACCAATCAGGAAAGACTTTGAAGCCTGGAGGTCCAGTTCTCCTGAAGGTCCAAGCAAACAGGAAGGAGAGTGAAAAAATGTACTGAACTGAGTCTGGGATACATTTAAAAACAAGCAGTGGAAGTAAACATTTTAAAAATAAGTCTGTTTTTAACCCTGAGGTATATTTATTGTTTTTTTTTTTGTTGTAATTGATTTTATTCTTTTCCTTTCTGACCACTTTGTCCTGTGTGCTGACCCTCTGTATTCAGGCCTCCTGGAAGTCCGAAGTTTTCCAAACTGACACACGGACTGATCTCTGATGCAGTGATGCAGACTGACTTGGCCTTTAGGGTCATCAGGGAGTTTGGAGTTGACTGGCTGGGGGTTTAATGCGCCTTCCCAGCTGGAGATGATAACTGAAGCTGCTTCCCGTTAGCCATGCTGGAGGCAAGTGCCAGCTTCTGGACGGGGCTTTGGTTCTCGGTCTGACAGGGCTGACTGACACAGGCGGGTTTAGCAAAGATTAGTCGTATTATCGGGCACCCGAGAAGCCCCCAGAGCTGCATTTCCTGCATTTCATTTACAGATAAAATGCTCCCCCCGCCCCCAAGATGTCTGTGGGTTTCATTCCGGTTTGTTTTTGGGTTGCACCCCGTTTAGCGTGTTTGTGTGTTCACTTTGCTTGCACACTCACAGCCTCCCCCACATGTCTGTGCCTCGATTCCAGAGGCTCGTGCTGATTGGTCAATGTCACCGATGATCCTGCCTCAGGACCCTCCCCTTCTGTCTTCTCCTGCCCCTTTCCTTGCCTTTTAACCTTTGCCAGCGCCCGCGTTTCTGCATGTGGGGCTTCTGCCCGTTGCCACGGGAACCCGCCAGTCTCACTTTATTCGCCGTCGCTGCTGCGCAGTCACCTCTGGGATATTCCCGGCTGATGCTTATCCTGGCGAGCCGAGTGGGAACCAGTACCAGAGCTGGACTGTGGAGGGGGTGGGCGAGTGGGAGTATTTCCTCAACTATAGCAACACAGAGAGGTGCGATTGCTTTGGGGGTGGGGGGGGGTTGATCATAATATTTTAGAAAGGACTGAAGGAGAGCTGGACCTGGGGACATGCTGTATAAAAACTGTACATTTTGGATCTGATGGTTAGGCATCCATCATATTAATGTTTAAGACCCCCGTCATGTTTGTAATAAGTTCTAAAAAGATGAAGAATAAAATGTGTGGAAACTTATTGCTGGTTACAGCATTGGAGTGAATCACTGGGAAATTAAATTGCAGTAATAATAAGTGGAAAGTCTTCAATTATTAACTGATAAACTAATGATGCAGTGTGTGATTTTAAGTCAAGTTCAAAGCAAGAAAATCACTTTGTTTTTGTGTTCCGGGTGTCCAGTCAGCATTGGTTTACTTGTTCATGGGGCCCTGGTTCTCTCTCTCAGCAGCGCTGTCCTTCAGATGATGCCCTGTTTTTCACATCCGGCTTGTGTGTGCGCAGGTCCTGTGTCCTCCTGCCCTGGTGCAGGTTCCTTTGTCTGCCTTTGTCCTTCTGTGCCAAAGCAGGACAGCTTGAAGTGTCTGTGTGAGGAGTGGGGGGGTGGATAATGGTTTTAATTTACAAAGGATATGAGATCAGACCCTTGTATGTTAAGTATGGAGAAGCGATACAGATGACATGAAAGTAAGCTTTGCCCTGTGCTACTCCCAACATCCTGCCCTTCCTGGACATTCATGGATGGTGGCTCCCTGAAGCCCACAGATGATGTACGACGCCCTGGAAGTCTGTCATTCTGCTGGTGAGCAGCATGAAAATGAGCTGGTGGGTTTTACCCCCACCCCACCCAGTCACCAAGTTTCACAGGTACCCTCTTGGCCCATAGCCATAAATAAATTTCAAGGGGGGTTCAAACTTGAACTTAACCACTTGCCTATGTGCCTGATTGGTGACAAAATATATTTTGGGTCGTGGGGGGGGGGGGTTCAAACCTATTATTTTGCTTCTACGTGGCCATGTTGCAAGTGTAGAAAATGGAGGGAGGGTATACTATAATACCACCCAACCATAGCCAATGCCCCTCCCTCTTCCTAGTTGTCCCTCATCGTCCTCCTTAAGATCAATATCACTAAGGTGGGATGGCTCCTACGCTGCCCTCATTTGATTCGCTGTCTTTGAAAGATGTTCCGTTGGCCGCACCCCTAAGCTCCGCCCCCCAGTGTTGGCCTCGTCGGGTCTCTGTGCCCGTTTAGAGAGACATGTTGCTGTACATTTAGCTTTTTTTTTTTAACAAACTGTGACATCTGCACTTGTCCAAATCACTCAGTGTAGAGATTATGCGCAGAATCGCATCAGTAACACTCTACCTGTCCCCTCCAGCCTACTTCGTCTGGCAGATGACCTGCAGTTCAAATCATCTGGCTAATATTCCAAAATGTTCATGTTTTTTGCTTGAAGCTAATGCTCCGTCTGTGCCATGTAAATCCAGATATTTCCTTTTGACTGCCTTTTACTTGTTTATTGTGTTAATATAATCAATCGATCATTGCTTGTGGGCATCTGTAGTACAGGAACCACAGGAAGGTGGTTTGTATGCGTTTGTACTGACGATGTTTCATTGATGATGCGTTTCCTCGGCATAAGCTGATGCAATGGACTGAAACGTGAAAGATGACATCATAGTTGCTTATAATGGCGTGCTGACCAGGGAAAGGGTTGGAACTGGCCCAGTCACCCAGCATGAGTGCTTAGCCTTAGCATTCATTGGGTCGGATTGGATCCAAACCCCGGAATTTGTGGCCTGGAGGGGACCTTTGGGGAGGGGAGCATAAATTCCGGTTTGTGACCCTGCACTTTTTTAACAAGACACTGACGGTTTGTAAATCTCATCCTGCCAGACACTTTGCAGCCTGCAGGTTCAGTCTGAGATGTTCACGCAGACAGTTTAAAACCAGGGTTCCCTATTTCCGGTCTTGGTGGGCCAGTCTGCAGCACAGTTTGCAGATTCCCCTGCTCAAACACACCTCCTAAACCTGCAAATTAACTGGTGAGCTGAATGAAGCATGTTTGAGTGGGGAAATCTGCAAACTATGTTGGAGTCTGGTTTGAGGGGGGAGTTGAAGCTGCTATTGTCCTCGCTTATGCACTCATGCAATGTGTCATTGTTGAAGCTCAGGCGAAGGATGAGGAAGAGCAGTGTGGAAGTCTACAGTCTACATGTCATTGGGCCTCACAGTACATGTGGTCTCCTCGATAAAGACCCACTGTGGCTATAGCTCATGCCTCACTATGCAGCGGAGTCGAGGACTGATGACCTTAACTCCTATGAAATCCATTGATTCTCCCTGTTGTGCACTAACCCTTCTCACAGTTAGGGGGCGCTGTTCCCCAGGTTGCCCGAATCAGTCCAAAGCATGTGAGGTGACGCGAGTACTTTATGGTTGCCTGAGTATATTTCAAGTTATGGGTTCAGCCTCCACTGAACTCCAGGGTGGCTGGTAGCCTTTGGCAGCGCTTTCCGTCACTGTGGACACCCCTGACCTTTGGCTTCAGCCCACATGCATCGCGCACTCTGGTCGGTTGGTCTTGTCTCCCGGAGACTATCCACACAGCGAGTGATCTGTTCTCTGCACTGCATACAGGACGCACTGTTGTCCTATCACCTTTAATCTTTATTATTATGCCTTTTTTATTATCCATCTCTCTAAGTGTGCATTTATTTTAGGTTGTTCGCTGTATGTTCAGGAGCAAGCCAATGTTTTTTACAGACTTTTCAGAAAAGAATCGCTCTTTCCACTCTGTTACTTCTATACAGTTTCTTAATGCATTGCATTTTAGAATTACTTTTATAATCCATTACTAGAGGCTGCAACGCTAGTGCCTTTCTTAACATGTTTTATAACAGGTGTTTGGGGGGGGGGCGGTCAAACTATCACGCCTAGAGTTTTCTGTGAAGAATTTGCCTGAAATAACGTTTCCTTTGCTGTGCAGCGGTAAGTTTCAGTGTTTTTTTTTTTTAGACAGTGGATATTCAACACTCCCATATTCCAAATTAATGAGCGTTGTTCACAGTAGCGCAGAAGAGTTTACGTTTCCTTCCTTAAGTCTCTTTACCGTTTAGTTCAGACACAGAAAGCCTGAGGGGTCATAAAAGTTGAATGATGCCACGCTGTTTCGCATAAATCATGAAATAACTGATGTGGTGTGGAGACCCGAATCTGGTCTACAGCCTTTTCTGTCAGAATACACCTTACGTTTTCTCAACAACACGATATATAAACGAGAGAGATCAACCTGTCTTACATTGCACGGGCTTATAAATAACGGTCCTTATTGCCGTTTTATGCTCACATTGTCAGCTGCCGTATATTGACTTGCTAGTAGAAAGACATCCGCTAATTACCGAGACGGACACTCTCATAGTTTATCTATAACCCTGTTGTCTGTGATGTTTTGTCAGCATATTTTATCTAACAAACTTTACACACACACACATGCGCGCGCGTATATGTAGACCTATATATACAGAATATAGGTAAGTGGAAATGGGAGAAACCGTACATTTTTTCTTTGCTGATAAACCCCCTACTGTTACTTCACTCGTTGAATTAGGGAAAAGTGGATGAAATGTAAGAAAAGAAGTGCACACGCTGAACGGCGCCTTTTGCATGCTAATATACCCCATGAATGTGGTCTGCAATAATGAAATGTCTTGTGCCCATTCCGAAATAGGCGGCGCGGCACTGAGCTCTCCCACACCTCGCGGCACCGACGACGGCCCTCAAGCGTCCAGCGCGGACTTGATGCAATTTGTGGTAAATGCATCAGTCGGTGAAGAATAAACGTGAGATAAATAATTCAGGAAACAGGATGCATCTCCTGGCACTTTCCCCTTTTCCCTGCTACGATGCAAACCAAGCGGCAGATACTTGGGAACAGAGAGAAACAGGAGTCCCACCACGGGATCAGTCTTTGGGCAGTCAGCAGGTGGCTGCAAATGACCACTTTCCGAATGCTTATATTTGCATTTTATCATTCCGTAATACAATGCTTTTAGGCTACTGTCTTTTAAGCAGTACTTAAGTTTGCAACCTAAAAGAACAGCGCCTTTCCTTATTAAATATAAACTTTCACCCTCATAATGATCTAACGATGAATTCATATTTAATTTCTATCCATTAAATTGCAATTGCACACTTTGTATTCCGTTGTTCCAACATCACTGCATAAACAACACGCAAATCCATTAATAGCCTATTCACAAAACAATTACAAATCATATGTCAAAAAATTTAATGTGATAAAGAAATGCCTAATCCGTCACGATTAGATCTTTACAGCACTTGAGAATTATTACAGAGATAAGATAATACATGTTTAGTATATGCGAGCATGGATGGGGATGCTGAAGAGAAACAAGTTGTGCGTGTTGCGAATCTGCGCGCTGGAGAAGCTCATGGTGCACGGAGCCCCGGCGCTCTCTGGGAAGCGGTCTTCCGACTGCGTCTCATCGCCGTTTTACCCTCCCGCGCTGACCTGCTTTCTGTCCGCCACTTTTACTATTGTTAATTACTCTGTCACGTCAATGAGAGAGCTTGGTCGCTAAGTCAGTGACTTCTCGGACCCGTACGCCGTCTGCAGCGCAGCCGAAGCGGCGGTGAGTCTTCTGCGGCAGGAGCGAGGGGGGTGGTGCAGGGACAACGATACCCTCTTCTTTCCGAGGAGAAAACTATCTGTGCAATTTCTAACACTAATGTTTTATTTACTGCCGATGATTTAAGGTAGAATTAGAGTAACTGAGTCGTATGGGAAGAGGAATGGTCTACTGAACCCCACTGGACCTAAGGGATCGATATATTTCAATATCTTCATATGTGTGGATGCTGATATTTAACAGGGGCGACGTGTTTTGAAGCTGTCATTAAATGGATTCCTCTAATTTCAAAAAATTAAACTGAAACAGTCGCTGCGATTGACCAAGATAAGCGTTTGTTGCGATAGTTACTGCATGACAGTATGACGGGGTGACGGTGCGAGCAGCGCCCGCAAAATGAGGTGACATTTTCTCACATTGCGTGTGCTTGCAATTCGTCCGATATACCGAAATAAAAAAAAAATACAAGTAATCAAGAAAGGCCGAATTACGGAGACTGGGAGCCTGGAAGGAAGGCAACAAAGTGGGGAAACTGATGCTGAAGAGCCAGGTAAGGTCGCGCCGATTAGTTCTGTACTTGAGCTTATCCTAGCTGTCGTGTTAATGAACGACTTTTACATTATAATTAAAGTTTACAAAAGTGATTTTCGATTGCAAAGTACATGACCCGTTTTCACACAAAACGCATATCTTTTACTATAAGCTGTAATTTCCCTTACTGTTTACGTATTTATTATGAATGCCGAACATGCTTTAAACATATTTAAGGCAGATAGGAGTTACACCCATTTACACATATGCGATGCATTTATTACACGGCCGTCTCAACGCGTATAAAATGCATCTCATTTGCTAGTTACAGATGCATATATTAGATTTTGTCACACTGCACTTTATCATGGGAAATTACAGTAATGGTTGTAACTAAAAAAAAATCAGCTGTATTCCCAGTGCCGGGATGCAGCTGTTCGGAGGTCGGTAGGCGGGTGTATGCATGCATCCCCGCTTTGAGACTCTCCCCTGTGCGATCCGGCGAATCTACTGAGGATCGCACCTTCACTTCACTCTATGCGCGCCGCGCACGCTCTTGCATTCTATTCTTATACTGCACACTCTGCTGAAAGTAAATATTTGAACATGTTCTGCAACATGTCCAGAATTGAAACCATCTCTTGTAAGTATTTGCCTTTTTCCCTTGGCTCTTTTCCACCTATAAAAATCAGCTGTCAGCTTGCCGTGCTGTTGATGAAGCCCCGCTATTTCCTGCAAGACCATCAGCGCCTCGTTAGCTGATATTCTTTTCGTTGACTTTGTAATGCAATGGGATAAAAGTTAGGACTCGGAAATTATAGTAAGGAATAAGTACAGTTTTAAACTAGGAAAGCACAGTAAAGAAGTGTCATACATTTAGTGTTACTGATTAAGTACCTGGTTTTAACAAGTCCGCTGAAACTACATTAAAAAAACACCAGCTCCTAAAGACGTAGGGCATAAGGTTTTTAAAATGAGCATTTGGGAGATGGGCACCTTCTTCCATACACTGTACCTGAAACCACGGGACAAACCTGGCACCATTTGTACTTGAAAAGCCCCCCAGACAATTTTTCCAAGGATCCCGAAGTATTAGTCTATTTCATTTTCTCAAAGTTTTAAGTCAGTGTAATAGGCTGTAATGCTTTAAATGTCTCGGGTCTAGAATTGTTTGGTTAATTTTCCATTGCTAGGGCCTGTGTTTGAAATCTGAGGCTAATCTCCCTTGTTTGTTACCTGGATGTATCTGCCTGAGGTTGGTGTTAATAGCAAGCAGCTAGTTAGTCGCTGCTGACTGACTGCGAGACGGACCTCAGGTCGCTGAATATCTTTGGGCCGCTGCTCTCCTCTTCTAAAATAGTTTCAGAAACAAATATTTGCATATTACGCTTTCCGAAATGACTGGCATGGTGGCTCTCTGGCTAACACTCCCTATTCCATCTCCCCGCTGGTTGGTATAATTCCCAGCCTGATACCCAAGCCTGTATTTTCAGTGCTTTCCTCCACAGCGTTATTACATGCAGTTAGGTGAATCTTTTTTGTAGAAATTATAGGACTGTTTTATTAACAAAAAAATACGATTGAAAAATAAGGTGGTAAAGAACAGAGGTTTCGGCGGAAAAGTGTGTTTTGTTGCGTTTGAACTGTACTTTATTTACAGTAAAGGCGCTGTCCGATCGGTTTTCATCGTAGGTGAGTGCGGAGAGCCCGTGCGCTGCCGCGAAGGTAGACAGCTCGGCGGCTCCTTTACCGCTGTGCAGCTTCTGCAGAGCTAAGGGCTGCCGTTCAGCACTGCTGCTCCCGGGAGCCGCTCTCCTGTGAATGCACATGGGACATACGGCGGCCGTTTGCGGGGAAGACCGGGTTATGTGGTGGAGGTAGATGAGTTTGAGGTGTGTGTATTAGGTTTATATTACATTGTGGGGACCAAATATCCCCCCACAATGTAATAAAAAGCCGTTTTCTGACGTCGTGGAGACCATTTTTCAGGTCCCAACAAAGATATGTGAACGCAATCAAAAAAGTAAAAATGCCAAAAAGTATATTATTTTGTTTGGTTACTTATGGTTAACGTCAGGGCTGGGTAGGGGTTAAGGTCGTCATGTTGGGATTAGAAATGTCGCCATAGTAATGAATGGAGAGTCCCCACAAAGATATAATTACAAACCAGTTTGTGTGTGTGTGAAACCGAACCGTTAGTCCAGATAACCACAGGCTAATTAAGAGCCAGCGGAACCGACCAACGTACCCCAATTGAGGCTTAATTATCACCTGTCTTTTCTCATTTTCATCTTACCAAGAATGAAAACATATATAAGAAATTTACATTTCATTTGACATCAGTGATCTGTTTCAGTTGATCCACTTAGTCACAAATTGTCACAGGTTTCTGGTGCAAGTCCACTGTATCTTTGCATTACTATCATCTTGTGCCTGTTTTTTTTACACAACTGGTCCACTTTGATGTTTTCAAATGTGCTGACAGTTCAGTATTAATGCAAATTTAATGTTCAAGTGGCTTTACCCAATAAGCGACCCCCGCCACCTCATCTAAATTCTGATATGTTTGATTCAGAAAAATGAGAACATATTCTGCCTTCGATTTAGAACCTTGATTTAATCCAAACGTAATATGTAGATGGAGTTTATTTAATAGAACCCTCTGAGACGAAGAGCAGAAATAAGTGGATTTAAAAAAAAAAAAACTTTTCATGCTTTCCTTGATTTTATTCCACTGGGCATTATTACTGAAGCTTTTCGGTGAAAATTCGCTGCTAAGCGTAATTCAGCTCTTTCTGCTCTGGGATGGGAAGCGACGCCATGTGGTGGCATGTCTGTCCCTGGGACCGCCCGGCTTCCTCACGCTCCCATCGAGCTCGCTGGGATTTTGACCGTGTGGGATTAGGTGTAAATGGGGGCCGGCAAGCTGGAGGAACAATTTGAGATAAGCCTTGTTTTGAGATGGTAAAGTCCTGAGGTCAAATGGGTTTCAATTTAAAGTTTTATCTTACCTACAAGACACCACATTGCAGTTATTTAACACCATGTAGTCATTAACGATGTCTGTCAGAGCAGCTCCAAAGAGTCTTTGTGGTGTTGGGGGGGAGGGGGCGGGGTCATTGGGTCTTTGCACACGGTTGTTAACCCCAGTTGCTCCAGCATCTGACTGACTCTGCTCTGTGATCCTCACTTGTACATCACTGAACTGAATGTGGTGGGTGGGAGGTGATGCACTGGAGACTTGAGTTCCCATGAAAACCTGTAAATGTTCCTGCACAGCCACCATACGCCCAGAGCTTCCCATACAAGGCACACATGAGCGTGATGTAGTACTGTGGCCAGACCGAACAGGACCTGAGTGCCTTCAAAAAACAGTATCTGCGACCCGCATCATCAGTCACTGAGCTGCAGTTATCGTCGAGGGGTACAAAAGGCCTTCGATAAGACTCTGTAGCTTTGATACGCAACAGGCTGGTCCAGGAGCATCCAGTCCCAGTATCCCTTGGCAAGAGGTTTGAGGAACGAGAGCTGGGGATGGTTGGTCTCTTGCATGGACTGTATGAATGACACACTCAGAGGTAGATCTGAGACTGGTGCTCCCCGCATTGTATGCAGAGGAATATCTTGTATAAATAGTGACAAGGACTGAAGCAGCGGCCCACAGTATTTATGTAACACGTTCGGATGCTCATGGGAACAGCCGCCATCCCGTCCTGCTGCCCGTTTCCGATCATCGTCTTGGCTGTTTTACGCTTCGCTGCTGACTCGCTTGAACGTGAAGTGACTGCGTGCCTTTAAATCCCGTTTAATCCCCTATCCCTGTGTGTTTATAGTGAGCTAATGCGCGGGGTGACACCCCCCATAGCGTGCATTCAGAATGCCAAAACACCCACAGGGACATTGATCGCGAACTGTGATTTTTTTTTTTTCCTTTCTGTTATTGCGGATGATTATTCTTGGCTTAATTCTCATGGCGATTTATGGCTAAAGAAGGAGGATTCTGTTTCTGATGCTGGTTCTTGCTATGTGGTTCTTCTCATGTCACCCTCCCTGTTGTGGATTTGAACCGCTGGAGATGCTGTCCTTAGACATAACAAACATTACTACTGAGTAGACAGCAGCTTTTACATGCGATGTGCCCATTCTCCTAAAATGATCAGCTGCCATATTTCCTTTGTGCTACTAGACAGTTATTTTTCTAATTTAAAGTAGGTTAATGTCGCTGTGTTCTGTAGGAAGGGGTAATTCTGGTTGGCTCTAAATTGTATCATTTTGTATCATAATTTGCAAGACTGCGTAAATCTTGAATTTGTTCGTTTGAGAAGCACACTGTCCGGCTCCTGAACAGCCTTAGTTTGTAATCCTGCTAACTTTTGCGTAAAATTCCTTTATATATTAAATCTTGATTTCAGTTCCCCGCTCCTGATCTTACCTCTCAGAACTGTGTTTAGGCTGGCTTGAAAATTAATATTGTCTGGATCGGTTTTTATCTGTTTGGTAACCATCCCCAAAACTCGTTGTCTCTGGGTACGTGCCAGTCGCTTCAGTGTGCGAAATCCCTATCTTTGGGTGTCGATACTGAGTGACCTCTAAAACACCTAGATGGATCTTCCCACGGTACCTCAAGCTATTTTTTCGCGCAATCCTAGGTTTAAACAGGGGGTGTGTTTCTTTTTTTCCAGAGTTTCTATTTGGCTCACGGCCAGCTGAGATCTCCATGGCAATCTCACGGCACAGCCAGTTTAAATCCACTCACGTAACCTCACCCCCCGACTCTCCACACTAGACCGTGCTCCCTGCACAGGTCGCTTCCTAAACATGCAGCCCACCCTGCTCCAGCTGTCCCCATATCCCACTGATTGTGACCCACTATCCCACAGTCCTAGCACCCTGCAATGAGAGTGGACAGAGATGTCTCTCCTTAGCTGGCTTTCCTGCTGATCGAGAGGCTGTGTGCGGTCACACCTGAGCACAAGTGGCCTTGCACTGCAGAGCTGTGTGTTAGCCCTGGCCCTGACACCTGAGTTATTTGACTCTGTACTCGGCCAGCAGGTGGAGGTGGATCTCAGGGCGAACGATGAAGATCAGGAGTTAAGCAGCTTCCAGTGTTGTGACTGAGCTCTTGATTATCACAGGTGGGGGAGAGAAACTCGAGTCACCAGCTACCAGATACCTGAACTCTGATTTTTCCATGCCTGTCCTATGAGGTATTGGATTTGACTGCAGGTTGGTACAGAATGCTGGTGTCCAAGGATGCTGGTTCCTAGACTGGTGGATGGGTCCTGCTACATAGTGACAGGATCAGGCCTGAGATGGCATTTTTACATACAGTACCAGCAAAAGTTTGGACACGCCCAGCTGCCTACAAAGGAGAGAGAGTGTCATCACATGACCTCATCATCAGATCACACAGCAGAAATGGTTTCGGAGGAGTTTTACCAGAGAGTGAAGGAAAAGCACCCAATGAGTAATTAGCATATGTGTGAGCTCCTTTGGGACAGCTGGAAAAGCATCCCAGGAGACCACCTGGCGCAGCGGAGAGAGTAGGGTCTTAAGGGGTCTTTAGGGTCTTTGCTCAAGGGCCCACGGTGGGATCACTCTGCCGACTTAGGTGTTTGAACTAACAACCTTCTGTGTCCCAACTCACAGAGCTGCCCCACCAATCCAGTAATGTTTTGGTCAATGCATATAATTTATATGTTATTTTATAGTTTTGATGTCTTTATAAGTATTCTAAAATGTGGAGAATAGTACAAATGAACCTTTCTATAGGTAGGCGTGTCCAAACTTTTGACTGGTAATGTGTTCCTGTGTGATCACTTTTCTTTAAACTGGTATCCTGTCCATGGTGTCTTCTGAATTATACCCTTTGCTGTCTTGGATTGACCCCATGAACTGGATAAATGGCTGAAAGCTGGATTGATATTAGGAAATAAGCAAATAGACTTTATTTTTCAGGGAATGAATCTCTGCAATCATTTTGAGAATTCAGCTTCAGAACTCCCTGCATATTTGATGTTCGACAGATTATAGACCGCCCATGAGCTCACGGCAGCTGAATTCTTTTAATTTTGCAGGATTTTAGAAATGAGTGTTTACTACTTGAAATCAAGATGTGGGAAGCTGTCTTTGATGCCGTATGTGTATATCTTTGAAGTAATGCAGATGTTACCTGCCAGGAACATAGTAGGAATAGACAGGTATTAACCCTGGAACACGGTTCCCATGTAAAAAGGTTTTGTACCACTTTGAAAGCGAGTAAAATCCATGATCAAAGAACAGTTATTCAAACAAGTAGTGTGGCTCGTGGCTGGGCATCATGGATAGCCGTTAGCACTAACCCCGGCTCGTGGCTGGGCGTCATGGATACCTGTTAGCACTAACCCTGGCTCGTGGCTCGGCGTCCTGGATAGCCGTTAGCACTAACCCCGGCTCGTGGCTGGGCGTCCTGGATAGCCGTTAGCACTAACCCCGGCTCGTGGCTGGGCGTCCTGGATAGCCGTTAGCACTAACCCCGGCTCGTGGCTGGGCGTCCTGGATAGTCGTTAACACTAACCTTAGCTCATGACTGGGCGTCCTGGATAGCCATTAGCACTAACCCCGGCTTGTGACTGGATATCCTGAATAGCTGTTAGCACTAACCCCGGCTTGTGGATGGGCGTCGTGGATAGCCGTTAGCAGTAACTGTGGCACGGGACTCGGCTGTGTCACCTTTTGCCCCATTTTCCCCCTCCCCTGCCCCTCTGCCCTCTGAGGACAACTTTCGGCGCGTGGCTGACTCTCCCGGTACTGGGTGGGTGGGGTTTCCGGGGTGTGACAAGGGTGGCAAGACTCACAGGCTGCTGGTTTTACTGTTGCCATCTGTCACCAAGTGAGGCAACCAGTGGCAGTAGGTGTCAGGCAGAACTGAGACCAATAGACTGGTCGGAAAAATTCTCCTTGGACCAATTTTTTTTTTGTTCTTGACTGAACTTGTGACATCGTCCTTGAGTGCTGTCGCCAGGTTGCTAGGGACAGCCACAACTTAGAGCTCAAAAGTGTCTTAATGATGGGTCCCTGATGAGGCACCCCTCCCCCCGGCCCCCACCTTCCTGGCCTGGGAATGGGTCTGTGCTTTGATTGAGTGATCCAGTCCGCGGTGATGCTGGACAGGATGGGAATTAACTAAGTATGCCATTCCTGTACATATGCTCTTTTTCATCATGACCTTAAATAATCTTTAGAGCTGCATGAGAACAACCAGTGATTTTAGTGTGAAAAATACTGGGGCTACCTGCGACGGGACCATGAAGCGATGGCCAGGCTGCACGGCCATCGGCGCCCTTCCATCGGCCGCCGAGTTTCATCATTCTTGCCGCTCAGAGCTAGGTTCCTCTCCTCCACCCTGACAGCTTCTCTCCGGCATGCCCCCACCCCCACATGGCTGGTGGTCTGGCTCGAGTGACATTTCACACCGCGGCATTCCCGAGAAGGCACACTCCATTCAGCGTGGCCTCAGGAAAATCACTGACAAAGGAAGCTCTCAGCTAGGGGGCTGATATGCGGGCCGAGTTAATGGTAGGTAAAGCAAGTAGCATAGACACCAAGGAAAAAACAGAGGATGTCTGCATCCATGAAGAATGTTCAGGACATCGTATGTTCATGTCCTACAAGAGGCCATGCTCTTGTACCCTTAAGACAGTTGTTTGACCTGGTTTTGTTTAAAAATGAACAGATTTAATAGTATAAATGGATAAACCTTCGAAAGGCTTGATAGACAGTTAATGCTTTATTAATTCTATTAATGTTTATAATCAAAGGTGTGAGGGAGATCTTAAAGAGGATAAATACTGTCTCTTCTGTCCACTGGACTGAATTGGACACACCCACTCGTCTGAGCACCACTGTGTCCTCCTTCTGTCACCCCTCCAAGCTCTTCTGCTTCCCCTTGTGGTTAGCTACACCTTATCTGTACTGGTTTCAAGTTTTATTGTCCCGAGTTTGGAGGAACACCATGAAATTCTACAGTTGTGGGATAGAGGGCAGGTTGCATCATGGGACTGGACAAGCTGCAGTGTGCAATACAAAATAAGACAAAAAAAATGAGTAAACAATAAATAAATGTGCAATGGGGATAAGGATGCAAATAGACTAGAGTCTCATAAAATAAATATTGATGAAGTGCAGAAGTGGAATTTTAACAATGTATAATACAATGGAATGGAGGACAGATGCAGGTTACTGGAAGTTTAGCGACCTGATGGCTTGGGGGTAGAAGCTGTCTCTGAACCGGTTGGTGTGGGTGGTGATGCACCAGTTGCATTTTCTTGGTGGCGGGAGTGTGAAGAGCGTGGGAGCTGGGTGGCTGATGTCCCTGATGATGGACTCAACCCCCTTTCTGGCAGTGGGAGAGGTTGATGGATTGCAGATTAGGAAGATCAGTTCTGAGGATCTCGGGCAGTTAGGTTACCCAACGACACCGTGATGTATCCAGTGGGGACCCTCTCAATGGTGCAGCGGTAGAAGTTCACCAGCTTGTTTTGGTTCATAACCTAAAGCTCTCTCACCTCCTCAGGAAGGACAGCCTTTGCTAAGCCTTCATTGAAGATGTAGCCGGTGATTAGGGACCATGAGAAAGGCAGCCGGTGATCTGAATGCAAAGGGACCTGAAGCTGCTGACAGTCTCGATGGGAAATCCGTCAATGAGCAGTGGAGAGTGGAGGCCTTTGGTCTTTCTGAAGTCAATGATGATCTTAGTCTTGTTGAAGTTCAGGGAGAGGTTGTTGAAGTGGCACCTTGCAGTCAGGTATTTTACCTCCTTCCTGAAGACTGCCTTGTCGCTGTCACTGATGAGGCTGATCACACTGGGTAATCCGTGTTAGGGAGAGCCTTTACCAGTTTGGCAAACTACCTGTCTGTTGTGAGAGTTCTTGACCCATCCTATGACAAGGCTATCTGAAGAAAGGCGGGAATCTTCCATGGTGGCGTCTCATCTCTGCCTGGTGGTGGCCTTGCATGGACACGTACGCAGAAGGAATGTGTAGATCACTGGCGGCTGCAGATGGTGCTTGTTCCTCTGCGGGAGGCCGTCTGCAGAAGAGTGGGCGAGCCTGCTGTTTTGACGCGAACGTGTTTTCCTGTCACCGTGCTCTGTGCTCTGCTCTTTTTCTCATATTTTTGCAGGGTGTAAGGACTTCCTGCTTTAAGCTGCAGTAGTACATCGGCCCATGGAGGCAATGCAGAGATAACCAGGGTGTGCCTGTGAGCTGAGGGGGCACAAGGAAGTGTGGTTATGGAAGAGCTACCATCTGTCCATTCATCCATCCTTCTCTCCATCCTTCCATCCATCCGTCCATTCATCCCTCCTTACATTAGTCCATCTTATAACGACTTATCCAGTATAGTCATGCAGCACATAACGACTCTGGCACTCCCACACTGCTGATTTATTCTATGTTAGTTTATCACTAGCCAGAACAATCCCCCCATGCTGTGTAGCTCGTGTTAATAATAGCAGCTTAATGAGCGTATGATTTGGATCGAGCACCTGTTAGCCCGTCATGCTAAAGGCTTCGGCAGCATTGCTTTAATGTTAGCTTAAGTGCGACGTAAGCGGTCGGCTAACGACTGTTAAGCTACGCAATGTGGGTGATCTTCCAACTGGGCTGGAGCATGCAGTGACCATTTCACCAAGAAATTGATCATGAATCCCAGGGAAGTGCTGAATAGTTCTCATTTCCTCAGTTTGACCTCTTCATTGTCTGGCCCCAGGCCTCACAGAAACTTGTGCTGTAAACCTTTCCTGCTACTAGGGGCCAGTAACCAGTTAGTATTCCCATTCTCAAAGTAGAAATGGTGGCGCTTAACGTGGAAAGCTACCAGATCCGAGAGAGCATTTGAGCAAAGATGAAATTAATAATCATAGTAGTAACCTGTATGATTAACATCACTGTAATAAAAAATGTTCTGTGGGATTAGCATTTTTAGTCATTAGCGGCTAGCCAGGGCGGCATGGTGGTGCAGTGGTTAGCACTGTCGCCTCACACCTCTGGGACCAGGGTTCAAATCCCCGCCTGGGTCA
>JAODJX010000039.1:12023135-12045572 GCA_026776945.1 Isichthys henryi | reverse complement strand
ATGGATGGATGGATGGATAGCGGCTAGCCACGGGATTAGAAATATTGCGATTAGCATCCGTGTCATTAGCAGTTATGTGTAGGGTTAACAACGATGTAATTGTCCATTACCTGCGGAATTAATCTCCTTGTCTATTTGTTTCATGTTGGGTTATCGGAGTTCAGGAGAGCGTTGCTATTATTTAAAACATTCATTGTGTGCTGGGCTTTGCATACCATGCATCTGAAGTATGGCTAATATCAGCAGTGGTGCAGGCCTTGACTAACGTAGCACAACTACGTTTGGTGATGTAAGCTAGCAGAGGGTAGCAGGTAGCGAAGTGGCTAATGATGTGACTCATGTCCGACTGGACACTAGCTGCCTGCAGGGCCAATTTGATGAATTATGCTAATATCCTCCCGCGCCATTAGGCCGGCGTGTTAAGGGCAACCTTTTAATTAACACAGTTGGCTGTTTAATTTTTTTTCAATCTCGAGTATTTCGGGACGTCGAGCCACTTAGTGAACAGACTCCGGGGCAAGGTCGCGGGATCACTGGAGGCAGTGGGTCGTGGTCACGAACACCTGCTGTAGCCGGCCCGTGCTTAGCGAGCACAGAAAGCCGTAGCAGCTGCTAGAGGAATGTTGGGATGCCGGCTGCTGCTTGGTGGGCGGTTCAGGAAATGAAGGTACCCTCCTGGGCTCTTTTCGAAGCAGATCCTCAGGCGAGGAGCACTGTTGGCAGAGTATAGGCCTTGCTAGTAACTGTATATGTTGGTTTGGCTCCTGTCACCCAAGCTGTTCTTCACAGAAGCTAATGTCTTGTTTACGGTATTGGTGTTTGTGACCCTGAAAATGCGAATGCTACTTTGATCATTTTATTTATTTACTTTTGTGTATTAAAGCTTACCAGTCCGGCTTCCCTGGCCACCACGGGGCAATGTCATCGTGACAGCTTATAAATGTCGGCTTTCCTTGTGTACGCAGCTAAGAATTTGTCTGGATGTGGATCAGCTGAGTTGAGGAGGAGGTTTGGAAATTTAAAATGAAGAGTAAGGATGGTCCCATCACACCAGCCTGTCATAGGGTACTCAATCACCCAGAGAGTTCCACAAAAAGGGCAGCTTAAAGTCACCATTTCACTTTAACTGAATCTTTTTGGTTTATGAGATTAAACCAGACTATCCAGAAGAAACACAGAGAAATATACAGGCTCACACAGATGAGGCTGATTTCTAGCTCGCAGGTCCTGTGGTGTAAGGCGACAACACTGCCCAGCGAATGAGTTTATAAAGAGCACTTTAAAGGAAATCATTATCCTTTACAGGGAATCTTTTATTAACTTCCTGTGTTTGTCCATGTCCTTGTGACTTTAAGTCTAGTTGAGTGACGGAGGAAGTTCTTTCACAGAGAGTTTTTCAGAGCAGTGCAATTGAGCCCCCCTGCCCTGCCGGCTTTGTTGCTGCAGTACTCCCCCCAAGGGGCTGTGGACCATACTCTGTGTTCCCGTGGAGACGGGTAGAACCTGTCATTCTTAATGACACGCTAACCTTTAGCAGCGTCTGCTGGAAATACTGCTTCCTGCATTTCCTGTCACTGCCTTTTTGTTGATATAAGAAAGGCTGTTTAGGGTTCCTCTGGATGAGATGAGGGTCATGGAGTGTGCTAGTCCAGTAGGATTCTGCCCTGGATAGATCTGCCATGCGATGCGTGATGCTCGAGGACATTAAAACTTAATGTTTACCCCTTCAAAGATCCATTGAAGATGTGTTGAGGGAATAGGCTAGGCTACACGGTTTACCACACCTCTGTGGGGGTGTGTGGGTGCGTGCCTGTGTGCGGTTTTCCTTGGGCTCCCATCTCCTCTCCTCACCTATCTGCTGTCTGTGCTACATTGTTTAGGTTGGAATCTGATGGTTTGTAGTGTAATCCAGTGTTTCTCAATCCGGTCCTCGGCGGGCCCCTAGACAGTCTCCTACCGGGAGCTGGGATGGCGCAAAAACATGGACCATCTGGGCGTCCATAAGGACCAGTTTGAGAAACACCGCTGTAATCAGAGGTGCTGATTTCCTTCCTTTTGTAGAGTTTGACTGAAGCACAGACCATAATATTCCAGCCGCCTACAATTGTCACATTGTGTCTTTTTACATTTTAATTTCTTCCTGGGCTCTGGCTAAGTATAATTTTTGCTGGTATCACAGTGATTTTGAGAAATACAACCTCCACATACAGGGGGATGGGGTTTGGACCCACAGCCCTTGTGTCGTCAGGTTTAGAGCCTGACGGCCAGCCTAACATTCCTTGTCATCTTTAAAACCAGCAGTGTGAAAAATAGATGTCTTATTGGTGAATGTGAATTGGGGGTGTTTTCACATCTCTGAGAGGATCCATCGGTGGCTTTTTTGGAGATTGTCCCCCACCGCAGGCAGCGAAAGTTTCTAGCAAACTGGATGAACTGGCAAATGGGAACAAGGAGTATCGGTTTGATGTGATCACATCTCCTGCATCTGTGGAGATGTAGGTGCTTCTTGCTGGCGTCGCAGTGTGCATCGTGTGCCTGAGAGCGGGAATCCCCGGTAACCTTTGCTCTCAGCCCTCGTTCCTGGGAAGCATGGCCGATCGCAATGCTGTGGTGTGGATTCTCGATTTTAATCATACTTAAATATACTTAAGTACCCGAAATATGGAGAGTTCAGATCTGTTTAGATTTATGGATCTCTGGATTTATCAAGCTTCCATTTTATCATCTTTAAAAGTAAGCCAGCATTATCAGTGTAGTGGTGAGTCCTTTTCTTCCCACTATACTGTCCAGGTGAAACTATGAGCTTAGCTGTTAGCTGTGCACAGTATGCACTGTGTGTGAGGTCCCACCCGGGACCTGAACCTCATTCATTTGTTTCTTCTGGCCAATGTGTGAACACTGTGAAGTGGGTTTGTGCTATACAGTATGTGTGTTTCATGTTCAAAAAGTCTCACTGTAAACACAGGCTGCGTCTTTGAATCCATCTGCCAGGTGACTTTTGCACAGTATGCATACTTGATGTCTCTGTGCTGAATGTGTTGACCAGGGAGTGCATTTTCACTTAATAAATCAGATGCACGGGGAGTCATTGACTACATTAATAAACATAGTGGTGTGAAAACATCTCTTGTTTTGTGAGATTGGATGACCACTTGTTTGTTGCAGAGGCAGGATTCATAGTAAAACACATGTACAGCAATTCCTACCTGCAAATGAATTATTTCACAGATGCAAATGGAAAGTAAGGGATCTCTCAGCCCGGGTGGCCTGTTAGGCTTTTGTCACTGCTGATCTCCTGAAGACATTAGCTTGTGGTTGGAATGAGAGAGCCTTGAGACCGGATTATGTTCATTATGAATAGCCATGCTGTGCACATTAATTATGGATTTATATAATTTTCCTGCTAGCGCTTGGATGTATTGAAACATCCCTTCACACCACCTCCTGGCAATATTCGCTTTTAATTTCCTCGCGCTCTAACTGCTCTCTCCGTAGAGTTTCCCTGATGTATGCCCCCCCAGCTCCGTGCTGTTACGTTGATTAGTCTCTGCCTTTTCCCCCCATCTTACTCATATGTCTTTGGCTGCTCATTAGCACCGTACTTCCAGCCTGGCTGTTTCCTTAGTTTCCAGACGGCAACAGCTGCTTCCGTGGCATGGGTGAGTCGCAGCGGTTCGGGTGGCAGCTTGATGTTTTGTTATGTTGCAGAAGACAGAGTGAGAACCTTGTTGTGTGGAGCGGCATGTGTTTAGTTACGTGCTTTGCAGAATCCGGCACCAGTGGAGAATAGCATGCTTGCTCCGGGCAGGACAGCGAACAGAACCACATAACATGAGGATGTAAGGATGACTTTGTTTGGGGAGTGGAAGGGGAATGGGTTTAAAAATCAGTAAGGAAGAAGTGAAAGCCAAGGATTCAGCATAAAGGGCACATGGGAAAATAGCAGAAACCAGCACAGTGGCTCGGGGGTAATGCTGTTGCATCGGAACCCTGATTGTTCAAATCTCACCACTTCTCTGTGTGTCCACGCTTTCCTTGAGCCATGCCAGTGTCCTCCTGCATAGTGCTAATGTCTTGTGCTGGCATCTCATCCAGGGTGTCCCCCAGCCGGGTGCTCTGTGCTGTTAGAGATGGGCTCTAGGTCACTCTGACCAACATAAGCGGTTAGAAGATGGGTGAACTGACAACTTGGATGTAATTAATGTGTCTCAGTTAAGGCTGAAGAAAAATTTAAACTGCTTTATCAATATTAAGGTTTATCATTATTAACTGAATGACAATGATGTCATCCTTCCAGATGGATTTTCCATGTGGACTGAGGCTGTCTGGGCCCCTGGTGAATGAGAGACCAGGGTTTCTAACTCAGCTTTGTGATTTGGTGCCAGCCAGGCGCTGGAGAATTATCTGTCAATCAAATGAGTTTCCAAGCCCATAAAAGGTATCATCCCTTATTCTCCACGGTTCTGATGTTCCCGCATCGGGAGTGAAAGTGAAAGCATGGTCTGTCTGGTGGCGAAATGCATCATTACACACTAATGGCTCTATTTATTCCTATTAAACTGCCTCCCCCACTAGTAATCTTACAAACACCCTGAATTCTTCTGTCGTGTCGCTAACATGAACTTGTTAACACAAGTAAGCGAGAATTCCCTCCTTTATTAGAGTAACACATTTTCTCCTCTGGGGATCCTGAGGGGAATAGACCTTCGGAAGACATGCCCATTATGTTCACATCAGAGGGCCGCATTTGAACGAGCTGCAGTAACACGACCTCATTTACCGGCCTCAGAGGGGCGGGGTCAGAGAGGGTCCGCCTTCAGGATCCAGGAACAGGGGCAGGGGGCCAGGCAGATGGGCATGTATGTCATAGGGACAGGGTGGTTTGGCTGCCTGAGAGGATAGGATTGACGAGGTCAGACGTTCTTCTATATCTCCATGTTTAGTTTGCCTCAAGATTCTGCCGGCTAATCTGTCTATTTGAACTGCTGTCTCCATGAGCTTCCCCCATCAGACGTGACTTTCTCAAGTGTCGTGAAAGAGTCATCACTGTCAGCCACTTTCCTGGCCAGCGTGATCCGAGCCGTGTCCGCCCACCTGATAGTCATTTTGGATCAAGGTTAACAAGAGGCCGTCTCCGGGCTTGTTGACACCGGCAAAAAGGGATGAAATTGGACTCAAGTATATGGTATGGAGGCGGGACACATGCTGAAGGGAGGCCGGCTATTGGCGGAGCAGATCCACACCCAGATCTGGTGAGGCGTGCCAGGTTGGGCCATGGATCGCTAAGGCTTTCGCCCAAACGTGGAGCATGATGTCACTTGAGTTGCCAGAAATCTGCAAGTACTCTCCTTGGGCGACAGTGAAAAATGCAGACAAGTAGGTACCGTTTTGCATAAAAACCTTCATCTTCCTTCTGCAACCTTCTCCACACCGGGATTTGGGTTGGAAGTGGTGCAGAGACAGCAAAGAATGCCCTTGGAATGTCCAGGATCTCGACTTATCGAAATTCCACAGCGGCCTCTTTGAGCAGGCACAATAAATCCGCATGAACGCGAGAATGCAGCCTGCTTTCTGTTACAAATGACCCATCTATCAGCCGCCACTGATAAACCTGAGCGATGAGCATGGACGCCCTTTGTTCTTCCCCCTGGCTGCGGCTGAAGGGCGTCCTCCTCAGGAACTTCGTCACGGTGAGTTTCTGACATGATACCCGCGGGGCGCCGGTAAATGGCCACATGGGACCTGCTGGTGTGGGTTGTCCTTCAGTCTGGCTTCTTGTTTTTGGTGGGAAATTGTTTGCTGAATCATGTTGGGCTTCTTGGCTGAGGCCAAGTGAGCTGGAATGAGAGGGAAAATGTCAGACAGGGGGGCCAGAGTCAGGTGACACACAGTCACCTCATTACCGGCTCTTTACGGTCGAGACCGTTTTTCTCTCAGGCCATGAGAAGGCACTTAGAATCTGTCAAGGCAGCCCATTTCAGGACCCCATGCCGATGTCCTCTCATGACATTTCATTATTCCAGTCCGCACTGCAAAGCCCCTGTTCCATCCCTCTGTCGTGTGGTCCCCATTTTTCCCGAGGAACACACGGTCGGGTCTGGCAGAAGGGGCGCAGGATTCGGGACGACTGGCAAGAAGCCTGCTGCGAGTGACAGCCCCATGATTGCGTGGGTGAGTCCAGCATGATCTATTTAGTTCTACACGGGTGCGAGTCCCGCAAACAGCCAGTGCTCTTTGCTTCATGCGATGGCCCTTCCTCGCTACGGAGCAGGGAGTCAAAAGTAAAGGGGAGTCCTGGGCTTCCAGCAGAAGGATAATCGATGATTTCCCTGGAAGTGCCTCAGGAAGTTATGGAGCAGCAGGGTGCGGGTGCATTAAATGGGCAGAGAGCTGGGTTGACGATTTCGGGTTTAAATCCCCATCTTCTGAAGAGCCTCTGTAATTGGCCTGATGTGTAACTCAGTAAGAATCAATGCTGGACTGGTTGAAGAACTTTCCCCAGTAAATAAACAAAGAAGTAAAGTTCAGAATCCATACCAAACATACTGAAGCTTTTCTTAAATGGAGAAAATAAAGGACTAAATGTATTTCCATGTTGAATTTGTTTGTATCCAATCAGTTAACTGCAGCTATTAATCGAAGCTGACAATGTTTCCACCTCACAGATTCGTTATGTACATGTCCGCCTGGCCTCCAGTTTGACCAGACAGGGAGAGAGACTGGAATCTAGACGGTGCATCAGAGAGTTTCCCCAAGTGTGATCTTTCTATCATCCCAGCAATGGTAAAATCATTGGCTGTTTGCAGCAGTTTTTCTTCCCTGGCCTTCTGTTTGCCAGATAAGCACCAGACCTGCCAGTTTAACCAGTTCTGGGGGGGAATAGATGTATGTCAAACTGGACTGGATTCATTGAACTGGTTCCTCATATGTGTGCCGTGTACAAACTGCATTTTGTGCCCTACATCTCTCTAAATTTTGCCGTAACTTGGAATGTGTCACCGCTTCATGCATGATAATCAAACAAAACTGCATTCTGGGAACACTTGATGTGGTCCATCCACACACACACACACATTTTGCTACAAACTGAGATGTGCGACTGACATGGACCCATAAGTATCTTCACAAAAGCACCATTGTACAGAAACAATAGGGGCTTATTGAATAAGTAATTAGTCCTACTGTTCTATTTATTAGCTCTTTTAATAGTCTCTCTTATGATAATTGCTTTTAGATTTGTTGGATTGATTGTTCTCTCCCTGCCGTGCGGAGTGAGCCTTGGCATAACAAGCTTCTGTCAGGGTTTGTCACAGACACACAAAACAGGATGCAGAATAAAGCGGAACGGGAAGCGTTTGTGAGACTCTGTGAAAGTGGGTCGGTCATTTAAATTTGAGGATGAAAGAGAAGAATGGGAGCGGATAGGTTATAGAGAAAAATGCACAACTGGGTAGGGTACTGAGGATTGAGTAAGAAGGACAACTGGGTAGATTATGGAGAAATGAGACAAAAAAAAAAAAAAACTGATAGGTTCCTGAGAATCAAATATATAGGAAATCCAGATAGGTTACAGAGAATAATGCAAAACTGGATAGGTTATAGAGAATAAGGGGAAAGCAAACAGGTTACTGAGAAATGAGTATAAAGTAAAACTGGATTGGTTACAGAGAATCTAAAGAAATAGGAAAAACTCAAGAATTAAGGAAAACTGCATGTGCTTGTGAGAGTAGAGCGCATGGGATCTGAAGGATTCTGAGCGCAGCATCACCCAGACGAGATCTGCTCAGCTGCTGACTGAATGAATCACTTCATAATTGAAAGTTTTAAGATTTCAATTTAAGAAATTAAACCATCGCGTTAGCCTGACTTGCTTTAATATTATAATCTTGTTAAATAAAACTGTTTTTGGAAGCAGTCGTAAAGGTGATTTGTAGACTTTTTCCCAGTCTTTTACATCTTTTCTTTTGATGATTAATCTAAATAGGAATGAATGAGTCTATTATACTTTGCTAAAAGCTTTATACATGATTTCACATGTGACAGGTTTGTATTACAGTTAACGAGAGTGAAATTTATAGCGAGCCTTCGGGTGGGGTGTTGCGTCACACGATTTGAATTCTGCAATGTGCAATTAATATCTCAGCCAAACCTGGTTCGTTAAGAGCTCGTTAGGAACAGGCACATGGATCTGGAGAGGCGCATTCTGTCTGATGTCTTTGCGGGGTGGGGGCTGTGCATGTGAGTCACCTTAAAGTCGTGTAACGCGGTGGGGGGGGGAGAGCATGTTAGCTAAAAGTGATTTTAACACAGAGGTTGGAGTAGGGGTTGTTTCTGGGTCAACTCAGGAGGTCACCTCAGGGCCGCCCACCCCCTCAGATGTTTCAAAAACTAAATGAATAGCTAGTGAGTAGATTCAGAAGTTCGTAGCTGACTAGCTGGTTAGCAGAACATGCTGCTTCAGCATCTCCTAAATAAGGAATGCAATTATTTAATATTTAAATAATATTTAACTGTTAATGGTCCATGCAAATCCGCTGTCTGGGTGATGGCAAACAATGACACACTTGAGAATGGAAAAAGCTTCAGATGAGTGGCACACTAGGATCACATGGTACAACAGGATGGTATCGCAGGATCACATGGTACGACAAGATGATATCACAGGGTCACATGGTACGACAGGATGATATCACAGGGTCACATGGTACAACAGGATGGTATCGCAGGATCACATGGTACAACAGGATGGTATCGCAGGATCACATGGTACGACAGGATGATATGCCAGGATTACATGGTACGACAGGATGATATCATAGGGTCACATGGTACGATAGGATAATATCACAGGGTCACATGGTACGACAGGATGATATCACAGGGTCACATGGTACGACAGGATGATATCACAGGGTCACATGGTACGACAGGATGATATCATAGGGTCACATAGTACGACAGGATGATATCACAGGGTCACATGGTACGACAGGATGATATCATAGGGTCACATGGTACAGCGGCTCCCTGCACCTGTCTGAGAAGCACCTGGCTGAAACGAAGAGTGGGCACCGTGGGAGCCGACCTGACAGGCACGCTTGAGCACTCACACCTGGGGAGCTCGCACCTCAGGGGCTGTCAGCCAAAACAGTAAGGGGGGGTCAGCATGCGGCACGCACACTGCGAGAAGAGCAAACTGTTTATCTCTGCTGTGAGCACTCCCAGGGCAGATGACTTTTGAAAATTGACGATTATGAGAAAAGGATGAAAAACCACAACATCTCTTTTATTTTCTATTTTTTTTCCACAGATAAAAAAGTGCTACACTGCTACAAAGATTAGATTTGCCCCTCTTGGAAAATTGTACTTTGAAAATCCTATTGGGGGTTCTGTTACTTCCAAAACCTGAAGGAGATTTAAGTCGTCTTGGAGATGTTTGCCTTTGTCTCTCGCTTTGTATGGTAAAAGATTTAGGTTTGATTTTCTTCCGATCTCTGATAATCCATGTTGTACTCCAAAAAAAAAACAATGGACTGGGAATGAAAATCAGCCCAGGAAATGACATTCCCCTGAATTATTTGCATTCCAGTGGGGAACGTGTCTTGCTCTCAGGCTCTCATTGGATACTGCGGCCTACTGGGAATTCTCATGTGACTCACTGATCTCTCATTTTTAAATCGCCATTTTTAATGGCGCTTTTGTTATTTATCTTATAGCCCTTTTTGGAGAAATTATTCAGATAACAAAGGTACTTTAATTACTTAAAAAGTTAGTATCTGCTTGTTCACCTGAGAGAGAAAAAAACAGACCAAAAAAACAAACTTTGAATAGTATTTTTTATATTCTGGAATTGTTTTCCACAGGAAAGCTTTGGGTTTATTTGAGCCTGTATTTGCTTGCCCCACATTTTAAATTGTGGGTGAGGTTGAGTGTGCACTGGATTGTACAAGCTGGAAAAGCATTGGATCAGCAATCTTCCCCGGGAACGTGGCTGTAAGACACTCAGATTGAATGGCTTTCTAAGCCCTTTTGAATGCAGCGGAGATGGATGTTGCCTGGGAAAGTTCCCTCGTTGTTGATCATCTGTGAGCCGCCTGGATTACTGGCCGCGTTGAGCTTGTCTGCGTCCCTTTTAGCGATCTCTCTCTCTCGGAAGCCTTCATCAATCTGGCGGGAGCCTGATATTTAGAAACTCCATTAGCTGATAATTAGCTGCTAGTTTCAAACCCTTTTAACACACGCGCTTGCAGGCGAAATGTGATCTGGGCGGGGAGGGTAATCACAAAGTAAACCGAGTACCACCCCACTGCTCTAAGGGGTTTGTGAGTCGGGGCTTTTAAAAGAAAAGATACTTGAAGCACAAATTAACTGGAAAATGTTTAAAACCTTCCTCTGAAAGCCTGCGACCTTTAGCCGCCTGTATTCTCCGATGTTCCTCTGTTCTCTGGCTTTACACAAGTCTGAAGCATGCATACAAATGTATCGAAAGACATATTAGTAACTCTGTTGGTAGCAATGTAGCCGCATAAATACAGACCTTGGTTTTGTGTGTATTTGGCTTACGTGTTTTCCTTATGTGTGAATGCTTGTGCAGTGCAGGATCCATTTCAGTGGGCTATTTCAGTGTATGCAAGTAATACATACAGAGTCCAGAGCCATTTCAATGCATTCAAGTAATACAGGGTCCAGAGCCATTTCAGTGTAAGTGAGTATGAGTCCAGAGCCATTTCAGTGTATGTGAGTATGAGTCCAGAGCCATTTCAGTGTATGTGAGTATGAGTCCAGAGCCATTTCAGTGTATGTGAGTAATACAGAGTCCAGAGCCATTTCAATGCATTCAAGTAATACAGGGTCCAGAGCCATTTCAGTGTATGTGAGTAATACAGAGTCCAGAGCCATTTCAGTGTATGTGAGTATGAGTCCAGAGCCATTTCAGTGTATGTGAGTAATACAGAGTCCAGAGCCATTTCAGTGTGTGTGTGACTAATACCGTGTGCAGAGACATGTGTGACTCAGAGCAGGAGAAGAGTGGGGATGCAGCCGCAGTGGAGTTTACACTTAACGCTCGCCGTATGCATACAGCTGATAGCTCCAGGCTCAGTAGTCGCACGTGTAGCAGAGGGGGTTCTAGACAGCAGCCCCAATGCCACCTGACAGGTTGCCGATGTTCATCAGGGGCCGCGGCCACCAAAAGGGCAGGGTCCTCCTCATTAGCGTTTCACGCCACTTTGTCCCCTGGGATCTCCCCCACTCACGAGGCTGACAGGCGGGGGGCCTGTCAAATGGCTGCCATGGCGACAGGAATATCAAAAGCCACGACCTGCCGTTTCACACAAATGAGGTGTGCCTTATTTGGGATTATTTCTTTCGCTCTCTTTTTTTTAAGTGGATGCATCTTGCTTTCTGCAGTGACAAAGGGCCGTCCTCAGGACATTGTCAGATGTTCATTTTCGCCAACTCCCCAGTCGTTAATGGCCTCTAATTTTCGCCATCACTTGGTTTATTATGTGCCCCCCCCGCCTGTGATGCTGTCTGTTGTGCATCATCTATCATCACCCTGCCCTCTGTCATTACAGCCCCCACTATCTTAAGTGACACAGTTTACCCATCATCTGCCAAGATGAGTCACATCCGTCTGCTGGTCCACGGCAGACGTGAGCTTCGTTTCCCGGAAAGATGCCCACAGGCCTCCCATTCTCAGGCTCCTCTGGAGGCTCCTTCTCCTACATTTGGTTCGTCGCGTTTGTGGGCTGCTTCTGATCTGCGTTTCTTTTCTATTTCAGGCTTTCCTGGGCTTCGCCTCCTCCGCGTTGCCCTGCTATCATCGGCGTCCCGGGACACAATTTCAAAAAAACACCTGTTGTGTGTTTGCCCGGTCCAGACTAGCGTGTGACGGTGGGGACTTTGTGAGTCTGTTCTGCTGATTTTCAGTGAAAACACAGTGAAATGTCAACACATCTATGAAAAAGATCTCACGTGATTTTGCAAACAGGCACAGCTGGACATTCGTGTGGAACCAATTTACTTATCTTAAGGAAAAAATTAAAACCTTTTGATGATGAGCTAAAATCAGTAGCTGCTGTCTGCTCCCCCACCCCCCCACCACCTCTCTTTGAATGACAAAACCACACGCTGGTGTTTGACTCTTTCTCTGGAGGAGGCGGGGGTGGCTCCTCTGTTCATTTGCGTGGGATGAATAGCAGCACAGAGGTATGAATCTAGTGAGCAAACCCTCATGGCAGAGGTCAGGTCTAGCGGACCTGACTAATTCTGACACATTGCTACGCCTCAAACGGTTTTCAGGATCTATACTTATTTCGTGAGGGTCTGATTTCCCGGCTCGTACCATCTAGACAGCAATAGTACACCTGGCTCCGTGGATTAGCCCCTCGCCGCTGTTGACGTGTGGTGGCAGATGACTCACATTTAGCTTCATGTAGCGATTTAGAACCACAGGTGAGACACAGTGGGGAGATGAGGCTCTGTGTGGCGCTGGCATGCACAGCATAAACACTGATATTATGTCACCACCCTGGGTTTAAATATGTCCCTTGGTTGTCTTGGAAGTGTAATTATAATGTTGTTGAATTGTCAGTGCTGGAGCAGATCAATTAATTGTAATTTAGCGCCTAATAGTAACAGTGGATCTCTTTAAGTGGGTCCTTCCTGCTTTCCCTTGTCCACGTCTGTTATTTTTAGGAGAGGCAATAGTTTAACGTTTGATCAGCCTGCAGTTCTGAGAATGTCCACTGAGGGCGCCAACTTTGAGCCCCAAGCAGTTATGTCCCGGCATGTTATAAACTGGGTTTAAATCGTTGCATGGGATACACTCTATAAATCCACGTTTTTGGATTTCGGCACATTCAGGGTGGGAAGCGAGGTGAAGGGTCCCTCGTCTCTCCTGTGCAACGCCTGCAGTCACGCTTTTGGTCTCCGTATGCTGTCAGGGTCTCTCTCATGGACGTTCAGGGCAGCCTGGCCCTCTGATTTAATGCTGCCTTCCCTGCTCCCCAGCTGCCCTCTCTAAGCGCAGTGTGATACTATCTCCTGCTGGCTGTTTATCTCCTCACCAAGGTTCATTTTTCATTGTACTCGCAGACCATATATTATCATGCCTCCTGCTCATCCCATTCGCTGGAACACCTGTACGTTTTTCCACACTAAATTTCTTCCTTCAGTTTGTGATTCACTGGTGTCTACTGTTTGGGGTATGGGGAGACCCCTGAGGTCGCAGGTCGAACACCTCCATTGTGGTCACAGGAGTGGACGTCCACAAATCTGGGTCATGTGACCAACTCTCATGCCCCATGTCCTGCTGGCATTAGGGAAGTCTTTGTGCCTGGCCGTTAAAGAAAATAGAGACCTGTTAACGGTCCATCCCTCCATCATGAACGAATGCTCTGATGGGGCTCTTGCCTTGACTGGGAAATCTGGCCTTTGCTCAAAACACCCCCACCCCCCCACTTAATTTCAGGATTGTCATTTAACCCTGAGCCATCGGCAAACTTTTTACTTTGACTTTATTATTCCTTATATTTGTATTGAATAAAAAACTTTTATTGCACTAACATAGCGCTTAAATTAAATGACTTTTAAGCCTGGATTATGGGACACTAGGAGTCTACAAAAAATGGGGAAGAAGGTTCTTTAATAAGGTCACTGAAGGATGTGCATCCCGACGACCCCCAACACCCCAGTAGAATCAGGTTTTTATCCCCCATGTTGGGAATGTTATCTCTGACACGATGTCGTCATGTAGCTAAATGAGGCTTTTGTGTTTTTTCGTGCTCCCAGAAGACCCAGATAAATTTTTTCCTCTTGTCGTTTATTTTTTGCGGGCACCTTTTCTCTCATTTCTGACTCTTAAATGGCCGTGTGTGATTTTATTATTTTTTTTCCCTCTCGCCCTCTTGTCTGTCTTATTGATGCCTTTTCAGTAGGAAGCAAACCTTGATAACGGACGCAAATCGGGTGAAATGAACGAGGCTCTTTATCGGTGGATTCTGCCGCGTGTCACTGCTGAGGAACGAACGATCCATTTGCCTACAAATTGCCCGCTGCCTCGCCTGTTGCATCCTGATAGGAATTTGCAGCCCTTTGTACAGGTTTTATTTGAAGGTGCCCACTTCTCCTGCAGTCCTCTTGGCTGTCAGCTGTGGGATTAGATGGTGTTCCAGGTGGCATTGAGATGTTTACGCTACAGTCAGCATCCCTGCCCTAAGGCTGCTGCTCATGTCTAAAGGCAGGGGCTCGGATCTTCTTCTGGCTCTTTCTGTGTGAGGCTTGCACGTTCCCCTTATGTTCATGCTATGTTCCTTCTGGCAGACTTCCATTTAGGTGAATTAGCCTTTCTGAATTGCCCATCATGTTGAATAGACACAGTTCACTGTGATGGACCAGAATGCCATCCTATGGCCCGTGTCTCCTGGTACAGGATTTCAATGATCCTATCCTGGATAAGTTCTTCTGAATGGGTAGCGTCAATGTTTTTTGCGTAATACCACAAGTGGAAGGACAGTTTTTCAACTGAGAGCTTTCCGAGTGCTGAGGCAAATGTTAGATTGCTGTGTAATAGTCATATCAATAATAAATTTGGTGTTTCTGTGCCGTTTTACTAGCTATTTGTCCTATAGGGGGAAGATGCATGTTACCATCCCAAGGCCCCTTATGGGTGGAGGCGTGGAGCTGGCTGCCTTTTGATGGTTGGGGGCTGAATATTAGGTCCTCAGGGTGGAGATGTTCTCCCTCCCTGCCTCCATCTTCAGTGCGAACACCAGCACCTACCAAACCGCGACGGCGTTTCGTTAGTGGCTAAATACTCAGAGACGAATACTGATGGCTCTTTCAAGGATCCGCACAGAATGTCCTTCTCTTTTGTATTTTGGGGTTAATAATAAAAAAAAAAAACACAGAACAAAACTCTTATTTGTTGGTCTGTGAGAACGTCTCCATGGGGACAGCAGACGGGGTCATGTGATGCGGGGATTCGACAGCGGATAACAGGTTTATTCCGCGAAGATACTTTTTAGAATTAGATGGGAGTGGGGAAGAGTTGGGCAGGTGGAGCAAGATAGTATTGACAATTATGGAACTGATGGAGGTGATGGACTGTATTCCTCAAATTACTGAAGACAGTAATTTATACACACTAAGCTGAAGGGAAGGGTGGGGTTGGGACAAGTAAAAACAAACAAACACACTCACAGGTCACAACCTCCCTGTCCTCTAGTAAATATTCCCTATCCTTTCCTATCTGAGCTCACTGATTGGCCTGTCCTGTTAATGGGCTGTTCCATTTGCTTTCTACAATGGGGGGAAAGGGCAAATGAGTCAGCTGGACAGCCCAGTGTCCTCTGGGTCCTAGGAAAGCACAAAAACAAACCTACTCAACGTGCGGGCGAGAGATTAGGCATGCCTGATCATCAGAGAGAGCTCTAATTCGAAGGCATCTTCCTCTGTGATCACTCATCACCGCTGGAGCTGCCTGCACAGCTCTAAAGTGTTTTATATGTTCGTCCACCTGCTGTTGATGAAAGCTGGATGAAAGGGCTTGTTTACTTTGATCATCTCTAACGGGGACAGGAATTCTACTGAGCGGACGCTGAGGAGAGATGGGTTATACCAAAGCTGCTTAATTACACCTGTCTGAGGAGCCTGGCATATTCCTACACGGCACAGTGCATGTTTATGTCCTGCTCTGGGATTAAATGAACTCCGAGACAGGTAGTAACTGGGCCTCCTTAGACAGGAATGGCTCATCGGCCATATGGAAAGCAGACCTCTTCAGACAGGAAATGTCTTTCCTCCGTACAGTAATCAGGCTGTTCAGACAGGACATGTGTTTCCTCCGTACAGTAATCAGGCAGCTTCAGACAGGACATGTCTTTCCTCTGTACAGTAATCAGGCAGCTTCAGACAGGAAATGTGTTTCCTCCGTACAGTAATCAGGCTGCTTCAGACAGGACATGTCTTTCCTCCGTACAGTAATCAGGCAGCTTCAGACAGGAAATGTGTTTCCTCCGTACAGTAATCAGGCAGCTTCAGACAGGACATGTCTTTCCTCCGTACAGTAATCAGGCTGCTTCAGACAGGACATGTCTTTCCTCCGTACAGTAATCAGGCAGCTTCAGACAGGAAATGTGTTTCCTCCGTACAGTAATCAGGCAGCTTCAGACAGGACATGTCTTTCCTCCGTACAGTAATCAGGCTGCTTCAGACAGGACATGTCTTTCCTCCGTACAGTAATCAGGCTGCTTCAGACAGGACATGTCTTTCCTCTGTACAGTAATCAGGCTGCTTCAGACAGGACATGGAAATAGCCCTTCCTCCATACAGTAATTGAGCCACTTCAGACAGGAAACGTCCTTCCATGCAATAACGTGTCTCTCTGGACAGAAAATGTTCTTCCTTCATACAATAATCGGGCCTCTTTAGACTGGAAGTGTTCCTCCACCGTTCCATAATCAGGCCTCATCAGATGGCTTCTTCGAAGCCTGTCCGTATGTGTCTTGGTCTGATTTGCAGGATGTCTCACATAACATTCATTCAGGCAAGTCCCTGCCGTTTGTCAGTCTGTCAACCAGGCTCCCGTTGAGAAGTACCAAAAGCAGACATAATTGCGTCCCTGCTCTGATGGAATTGCGTTGCCGGCACAAGAATACCAATCTATTTTGAAAGGTTACATCAGGCTTTTAAAGCCATGTGAGGTGTGGAATATTTTATAGTCCTCTGTTAACACTCACCGTCTCTATGTTTGGCCACATTGATTTAACTTAAAAACTTTTAATGAACATCTGTTGATTTCTCCCAGCCTCTACCTCCAGCAGAAAGCATTTAATGAATCACAAATTCGAATCACAAATAGACGTTTTATTATGATAATTAAACATCATGAGAAATGTGACCTTTCTAAATTGATGTCAGCTGGCATCCCGTCAGTGAATGCGTAAGAAAATAAAGGTTTGGATCGATATCGTCATCGACTCGTAAAAGCTTTTCGATCGGGATAGACCGCCTCAAGTTAGTTGGATCAGAAGAGTTGGCCAGGTAGTGAGATTTTCTTTGGGGGGGGTGGGGTTCAGAGGCACAGCATTCATGATGCTAATCGCATTTTCAGAGAAACATAACAGCTCAGTTCCCCCCCCACCAGGTGACTGTTTGCTGCACCCACTGCAGGTGTAGTGACATGGGCATCAATGCTCCCTGTGTCTTTGGCACTTAAGCAGTTCCTGCGAGACGTTGCGCGTCATTTCATGCGCTGTCATCTGTCAGCGACCTGTCTGTCCCCTGCTACTTGAAATATCATTGCTTCACTGTCTCACTGTGGCTGTAGAGGGCCGCCTGCAGGCCGGGTGGGGTGGCTGGGAGGAGTGGCTCTGTCATTACATGCCCCCCAGGTGGAGCTACAGTTAAGAAACTTCATCACTCTTTCTCGGTGTTTCACCGGTGTGCCCCCTGTTGTCTTAATCTATGACAATGCCTTTGCTGTTGTGTAACGCAGAACTCTTTGTTTCGCTCCCCTGGAGGGTTTGCAAAGGGGTGAAACTGTGGTTCACTTCAGGGTTAAATGTATTTTATCTTGGGTTCTGATGATATAGCCCCATTGGTCTGATGTCCTTATCGGTGTCAGATTCAGGACCATATACAAGGGTGGGGCCCCTGAGGCATTGGCCCTAGGTGAAAGCTCATTGGCCCCTAGAGTGCCCCCTCCCCTGTCATTCACTGATTCAAAACATATTATCGGCTGATGATAAGGTTCGCCCTTTTGTATGAATTATGGCCCCTCTTATGCCGCCACCCCCCCCAACTTTAAAAAATGTAAAATCCTTGGTGTGATTGGCCCTGGAGATGCATGAGAGGTGACAGGGGTGGACAGCTGTCAGGTGCCACGTCAGCTCGCAGTGACCGATTAAACGGGGTGCAGTGACAGCGTGCTAATTAGTGCCCGTCAGCCCACCTCGCCATCGTTAAATCCCGGTCTCCACTGCCCCCATTCCGTCACCTCAGGTACGTCCATCCGTCCATCGGCCTTTCAGGAGAAATTTCGGTGCTTAGAACATGAAGCGCGGTCGGTCTCGTGAGCCGGCAGCCACAGAAAAGCGCCACTGTCACCCGGGTAACAGCGGAACACATCGCACACAAATTAAGCATCGGTTTGACAGGCGTGTTTGGTCAGATTGCCCGGGATACTGTGTAATTTTACCTGCTTATTAATGTGCTGTTTAATTGCCGCATACCTCCCATATACATGCTACATCTCCTCCCGGTTAATTCCTGATCCGCAGGGATGCCTGCGCTTCACATTGTTCCTGTTCTCTCCTGCGAAACAACAAGACGCCAGTGAAAGCGGGTATTTAACTGATGTCGCATTAGCATGTGCGTGCGTGTGTGCTGGAGAGCATCCCGCAAATTTGGATGCGCTCAGTGAAACCAACGTCGCTGCTAATGAACACAGGAGAGGCTGCTGAGAAATATTTTCTTCTTGTCAGCTGTCAAAGATGTGAGAAGAATTTTGAAAGAAAAAAATTTCTTTCAGAAACAAAAAAAAAAATGTGCTCCAGAATGTTCCAGCTCAAATATTTGAAATATTGACTCGGGAGGCTGGGAATGGTTGCCCATGCCATCGATGTTCAACACCCTCTGGAGAGGAGGAGTGTCTCTCATGAGGTTCTGTGACTTTCCCACCTCGTCTCTTCGTGACCCAAGCTTGCACACGTGGCTGAGAGTGATAATTCAGACTCTCCCAGGAAAATTACCCAACGTCCTGCTGGGATTGTTCTCTGACACAGGGGGCGTGGGGCTGGTTTGCAAGTCCGACTTCGCCTCGTCCTCCACAAGCACCAGGCTTTTTTCCTTCTGGTGGGGCAGCGGGCTGCTTGAAATGACAAATTATATCTCATCACTGACTAAACTGTTTCTCAAAGAAGTAGCAGCTTCTCAGTGAAATGAAGGATAAAGGAAAATAGGCAAACCAAATCTGACAAATGTGAATTTGCCACATTGTAGCCATTTAAAAATGACAGGGAAAATGTAAAAGAAAAAAAAAAAAGTATATGTATAGAAATATATCCAGGCGGGAAGAATGAAAGATTTTGCCTTGGAAGAAAAAAAAACTGTGGAGTTAAGGTGAAGTATGAAAAACCTGGAAATGCTGATATGATTTTTTTTCCCTCATAACTCAAGGTACATATCACTTGACATAAAGACATGACAGACAAGGGTATGCTGGTTGGATTGCGCAGCATGTCAGTGCTTCTCTGTTCATTCGCAACCATTTTCAGCTTAGCAATAAGCTCTTAGCATGGTGGTATTGTTAGCTTTAGCATCTATCGCTGACTAGCCTTCAGTGTCAGTCCCTGGTTACTGGCTACGAAAGAATCTCCCTTTCTGGATGTGAACCCGTAACCTACCAGTCATCGAATCTGGCATTTGCTTGGGTTCAGGATCCGCTGAATTTCTTTGGAATTAGTTTGCTTTCACTCGCCGTGATGCTCCATCAATTACTCCGTTGCAGAAGCGTCTTTTGACCTTACACTCTATAGCGTTAGTCTCTTTCTGGTCCAAAGAACTGGAAAACTGAAGGAGCCCCATGCAGTGTTGCGTGAAGGGGGGGGGGGCAGGGCAAGGAAGAGCACTTATCTGAAATCGATGTGTTGGACAAGTGGTACACAGAGCACATTATTCCAGATAAGGCCGGAATGCGTGTGACCGGATAGCGACGCTGAAAATGAGTCTGGCTTCCTGACGCTCCTTAAAACTCTTATATCAGCAGGTGCCAGATCAGGCAGCAGCCTGTGGTCAGGCTGTAATTCCTGGGAAAACGGCCATTGATTCCAGAGCCAGATCGCATGAGTGGAGTAAAGACCCGAGGGCTTAAACCAAGGTCTGGAGAGTTTAGGCCCAGTCTATTTGTTCACCACTCAACTAATTATCCTTCATCAGTGATCATTAATTCAGGTATTAATGACCAGATATGTCTGAGCATTATTGGTTTTTTCGTTTTTGTAGTTCAGAGAAGTTTGTAAAATGGCCTTGAGTCTGTCTCATAAAAAGGCGGAAGGTTCCGGAAGGCTGCTGAAGATTGTTATCTCATGCTGTCATCCCCATGTCCTGCAGGCACGTTCATTGTTAGCACACCCATGTCCTGCCTGGGCTTCAGGCCACTGTCCCTCACAGGGTTTCCCCTCATTTGAAATTGGACTGCATTCCAAGTCTTTAAATCTCCCCTAAGCGTGGTGCTTAGTAACATACGAGTTGAAATTCCAGTCACTGTCGTGGGGGTTGTGGGATACCCCTGTACCTCAGAGTGACCAGGGGCCTCTGTCCCCCCCAGGGTGTGAGGCAGTGCCTCCTGGCCCCCATCCTGAGTGTGACGTCCCCGCAGCCGGGGAGATGCACACCCCTCAGTTGAGCTTGGCAGGATCTCCTTCCTGTCAGACTTCATTAACACCTCTGCTTTAGTATCTCTCAGGACAGTTTGAAATTGCTCCTCTGGGTAATTCTACCTCGCTCTCCTCTGGCTGTTCTAGATCTTTCTCCCTCCATTACGGACTGTTCTGGCCACTGTCTTCATTACTGACACTAGGCTTGGGTGATATCTATTTTCTCCATACCATCATATCTTACAGACACCACAGTAAACAGTATTTAGACGGTATTTCCAAAAGTAACATGTGGGGTCCCCGACCCCCCTACTCAACAAATTTTTGTCGAGACGGTTTCAAAATACCGCGGTATACCCCATTACCCTAACCCCACCAAAGCTAATTAAGGGACCCCTCTCCTTTTTTATCCATGTTAACTTTTGCATTCTTCATAGATTCTTGACCCTGCAGAGAGCTCTGGGCCTCGAGTGGCATAGTGGAAGTGGACAATTTGTACGGCTCAGCTGCTGGTTATGTGACCAAAAAAAGGTCAGACATGATATCTGGCAGTTAAATTGGACAGGATATTCCAGGCCACATCCATTAACAGCTCAAAATTTCACATCAGTATCTGTGCTGCCTTATAAATATCCTGCAAAGGTGTGGAGTTGCATGTTCTTCCTGTGTCATTGTGGGGTTTCCTCTGGGTTCTCCAGTGCTACCAGAAGGGTAGGTTCCGTGTCCTGAGATATTCTCTGTCCTGCACCTTTAACTTCCAGACCTTCCCCAACAAGCCACTAGACAAGCAGGTATAGAAGATGGATGGATGGATGGATGGACGGACCAACTGAGCGACCATCAGAAAAATGGTAGACTTTGATAGACTTTGCCATTCAGACTCTTTCTTTTGTATAGTATAAAAACAACCTTCCCTTGTCTATTTTCCCAAGAATCCTGTCCTCTTACAGCGCTGGTTCCTGTCGGATGCTTGCTAAGTATCACTGTGACACGCTCGTTTTCAGACGGTAACGAATCAGTCTGCCTTTATGCAAGCTGTGAGCAGATTAGTGAAAGCAGATTAAAGCCGATTAGCCGAAATGGGCCTCTAGGGGCATCGTCAGTGTTAACGAGCTCCACGATCCGCCATGGCTCAAGTTCACGATGCCTTCTACTGTCCTGCTGTATGTAATTGCGGACTTTATTTAACCGTATCACGGATTCTCTATGCAGCTTCCCGACTGGTGTTCCAGAATGACTTCCCGGGGAAGAAGGTGCCCTGTAGAGCAGAAACACTATTGGTGACATTCATGTTTAGTGTCACGCTGAAAATGCCGTTCAGACTTTCTTATCCAAAATATAATTATGCGCATGAGTGTAATAAAAGTTTCTGTTTGTGACGGAATTAGGCTGCTTTGATGTCTCCTGTTGTTAGTCTGTGGTGCTGGCATATTTTATAGATAAATAGCGCATCCTATTTAATGTTGCTCTAGAGTATGAGGAAAATGCATTTGAAAGAGAAGCCCAGCAAGAAGATAAACGTTTAAAGTTTAATTTAAAGCCAGATGGTATTTTTAGGCACAGGAATGATTGCGCTGTATTTAGCATATTGGACGTTCATTTCTGTCTAGTGTGGAATGATCTTAGGAGGTGCTGTATGGTAGAGGGGTCACATGGAGAGCCACATGGGGGGTGGCTATTTCACAATGACCATGTGCTTCTTTGCTCGGACGTTGGGCCCTCAAGCCACCCTCATGAAGTCTGTCTCTGATCAAACAATCAGAAACATTCACACCAGTGGCTTGCTGGAGGTCATGTTGTAGGGCTCCAGCAGTGTACATCCTGTTCCTCCTTGCACAAAGGAGCAGATACCGGTCCTGCTGATGGGTTAACGGCCCTGTCCAGCTCTCCTTGAGTATCTGCCTGCCTCCTGCAATCTCCTCCATGCCCTTGAGACTGTGCTGGGAGACACAGCAAACCTTCTGGCAAAGGCACATATCGATGCGCCATCCTGGAGGAGTTGGACTACCTGTGCAACCTCTGTAGGGTCCAGGTATCACCTCATGCTACCAGTAGT
>JAODJX010000039.1:12006004-12023013 GCA_026776945.1 Isichthys henryi | reverse complement strand
TTCACCTGTTGATAATTTCATTAACACCAAAGCAGCTGAAACTGATTAACAACCCCCTCCGCTACTTAACTGACCAGCTCAATATCCCAGAAGTTTAATAGACTTTATATATATTAAAAAAATCTACAGTGAAAGTGTCCAGCTTGCAGGCTGATCAAGGACCTCACAGCATACTGGCCAGATATACCCCATTATTAGTTTAGAAAAGTGTGTGTAATTGAATTAACCAGCTGTTTCATAAAGACTCTGTGATTTGGCTTATAAATATATTCATGTATTTTAAATTACAGCTTGTGGCTGAGAAATGAGGTTTCTGTGACTTTTTATTATTATCTTGCATTGAACCTTCTGCAATGAAAATATACAGGTTTTTTTTTCAAGGTGAGTTCTGGCTAGAATATCAACAATGACTACATGAAAGTAGCAGGGAAGCTACACCAAGCCAATAAATGACTGCCGGATGCTTATAACTAGATGTGCCCGTAAGGTGCTGCTTCTGAACAGCCTTCATTAGGCTGTATTCCAGCACCAAGCTCATGCCATGACACCTTTTTCATAAACTCTGGTTTGCTGATATTATTATATTCTTATGATGTGTTTACAAATCGGGGACCTTTTTCTGAGACAGACATTAACTGAGACTGTGACTGACACTGAGACTTGACATTGAGAGAGACTCTAGCTGAGATTTGTCATTAACTGTGACTTTAGCTTGACATTGACAGAGACCAAGCCTTCAGCAGGACTGATTAGAACTTCACACAATTTTTTTTCACAGTTGTGGAAGCATTTTCCATTGCTGATGTTTCATCTCGTTCTGTTTTTTAGGCTGAAAAGCAGGATAGTTGCCGCGGTTGTTATTATTCGTATTATTGGTCTGTTGTTGTGTTGTGTTGGTTTGTGAAATTGCAGCAGACTGGAACAGCCCCCCCTGTTTTCTCCTGGTGTACCACATATTCCCAGAGAGAGGTGCACAGGTTCTGACCCCTCTCTGTGAAATTGGGCCTCTTATCTTCCTTACTACTAGGCGATAGGTGGTTGGAAGATAGACAGATGGGAGGCTCTCCCTCACTAGGCTCCATGGCTTTGAAAACACAGTCATCCTGACAACCTAATTGTACTGGCAGTGACGTCCTCTGGAACGTGTTTGGGCTTACGCCATAATACAGCAGAAACGCTAATGGTGAGCATCAACAAAGCTATATTATTCAAAACATTACCACGGTGTTAAAGGTAGGTGTTCAGATGAATCTCATTACACATGCAGAATGGATTTGGCAATAAGTTCCATCAGCATGTTAATGGTGTAACGCGGCGCAGAGATTGTCCTGGAAACCTGAATCCGCCAGTCAAGGGCAGAGAGACAGCAAGCTGTGATTGGCGGTGGAGATGGTGCCCCTACTGGCTGGGGTGTTCAGGGGTGGGAGGAGCTTAAATTGACTGCGATTACAAAGCCTGTTCTAGTTAGCATTGCAGGACTGCAGTGCAGTCGATCCCCACCCCCACCACCTTTCTGATAGCCGTATGTGAAATGCTGTAAAATGCGTGTCCAGGCTTGTGACTCCCCCGCCGGAAATGTGGAGTAATCGTTTGTGATATCCCTGCTGGGACACCAATCAGTCAGCACTTTCTATGTCCTGTTTCTTTTTATCCCTGCTAATGTGCATGAGGTAGCAGATGATGATGCTTTATATTTTCTTCAAGTTCAAAGACGGATCTCGTCTTGGACAGAGAGTGCATTTTAATTTAAGGCAGATTGTCATGTAGACGAAAATGGTCACACGCTTATATCACAGCGTCTGGCCAGTTAGGTTTACTGTATCCCTTAAGTCTTACAAAAATCGAGCATGGGGGGGGGTGGGGGGGGGAGTTGGGCAGGCAAATTAGATAGCTGGAGGTGGCTGGCATCAGGCAGTGTCACATGGTGTCGTTTGTATGTTTACAGTGAACGGGGTCCTGTTTGCCTTGATTGATTTACACAAACAGACCGTGGTTTTGCCCGCAGACTGTTAAAGCGGCGACATCAGCCCTTTCAATCCATCATCCTGTGACCGAGATCAACAGACACGCTGATATATTATGAGGTTCTTTGTGAGCAGGAACTCTCTAAATAATTTCCCGTCCTAAGAGCCACTAATTAAAAGCATTAACGACAGCACAGCCAAAGAAGGAGAAGATAAAAATGTCATATATGGCCATTGGAAAAATAAATATATTAGCGGGCGGCCACATGAACTGCAGCGTGACGCATTTCCGCTTCATTAAGGGTGTGCCTTCGAGCCCCGTACACGCCGCGCTCATTTCACCAGCGTGTTTTCTGGCCTACTCTCACAGCTTTTAAGCGCGCGTCTTATTGACCTGAGATCCCGGCCCTCTTCAGTCAGTCAATAATTCTGGATATAATGCAGTCCCATAAGTTTGCAGGACCAAGATGACATGCTGCTGTGACAACCCCCCCCCCCCCCCCTTCCCGACTCTTAAATTACCTCAGGGTTGTTTTTGATAACTCAAGAAACCCCTTGCTTGTTTTGAAGTAAAAATGCATTTTGAGCCAGGAAGCCATTAAAATGATAGCACTCGCACCATCTTTTCTCTCTGCATTTATGTGTGTGTGTATGTGATTAAGGCTTATGGGAGTTTTACTTACAGAAAAATGTTCTGCGGGCAGAATGAAAAATGATTGGTTCAGAGAGAGAGCCAATCATATTGTATAGGAGGTGGGTCTAAACAACTAGAACAGGCAGGACCAACCAATCAAATGTCTTCGTCCCACCTCCTCTAGTTGCTCGGACCCACCTCCTCTGCAATCTGATTGGTTATCTTTCTGATTGGCACACTCTTAATTACACATTGTTTATGGTCCAGTTCCTCCATCGTTCAAAATCCAGGCAATGGGACAGATTCTTTGGCCTGGCCGTAGGGGTGTGTGCAGGGGCGGGTTCACAGGGTCATGAGCCCCAGCTGAAGACTGATTGGCCCCTGGAATGCTCCCTCCCCTGTCAAACACCAATTCAAAACATATCATTCGCTAATGATTGGGTTGGACCCTCTGTATGAATTATAGGCTTTCTTTTACCTGCCCCCACCATTAAAAATCCTAGATTTGGCCTTGCCTGGCCTCCCTCACCACATATCTTCTGTTATGATTTTTTTTTTTAAATCCCCTAAAGCAGTAATAAGCTGCCAGATGTTACATTATTCACCACCTCACACCCTAACCAAGTTTATGAGGCTGGGCGTCAGCCATTCATCTCAGTAGCTGTTTCTGCAGTACAAGGTCGCGGCATTGTCTGGAGCCTATCGCAGGAAATGCAAGGCGCAAGGCAAAGGAGCACCCTGGACAGGGCATACACACACAGCCACACAATAGGGGAAATGCAGCCACGCCACTTCACCTGGTCGCATGTTATTAGAATGCAGGAGCAAATGTCAACAAACATGGGGTGAACATGAAAATTGCACAAACGCAGAAGCGGGGGCTAGAGAAACCCCCACCACCCCCCACCACCACCGCCACCTTAATCCTGCATCCCTCCCCGCAATTTTTACTCAGCTGCTGACTTCCTGGTACGTATGGGCCGAGCATTCGCACAGCTGGGGTCCGACTTCGAGATCTCTGAGCATAATCCTGAGTGCTGTAAGGGAAACAGGAGTGGCAGTTTATAAATAAATACTGCGAATAGCAGACATCTTGCCATTCTCCCTGTACGTAGGTGAATGTTGCTTGGGCTCAGCAGTCATCTTTATGCACCTCTGTTGCCGCACAAAAACCGTGGTGCAGTTCTGCCCTTACTGGTAACTAGTCTAGGTCGCATGATGATCAGAAAGCTATAGTTTGTGCCTGGCCGCTTAGCTATTTAAATGTGCATCTGGCTAATGAGGCTGTGGACAGGCGTTCGGCATGAGATCACAGTGTATCCGTGCGGCGCTGAGGTTTCCGTGGGTGTTCAGTTTGACGTCTGCTCCTAGAGGCGCTGTTTACAAGACGCGTATGGAGACACCTCTACCTGTGTGTCTCAGAGGGACTCTTAGAAACATCACAGCTGGGAGGGGGGGCATGGAGGCCCCGACGGCGGGGGGTGGCACCGTGCCTCCCCACCCTCCTCCGTCAGGCAATAACATCGAGTGTAGCTCTCGCTAATCGAACCAGCGCTAATCCAGCACACAAATGGCAGAATGGCGATAAAACAGGAGACAGTCCTGTGGCCAGTGGGTGACACTAATTACTTCGACACGCTGGTGGATGGGCTGCTCGGCCAATCGACGCAGCGCTGCACACTGAGCCAAGCCCTTCTTATGTATTAACTTAAGACCAAAAACACCGGCGGTGTGATTTACACCCTCACCAAGCGGTCTGGCCCCATTGTCTCTGGCGCTGACGCGTTGCCGTGGCTCCCGGCGATATGTATGTCGCCGTGGTACATAAATCCCCTTGAGTCGCTCCTCGCCATCCCCACCGCGATGCCGCCCGATTACCCGAGGGAGGCCTGTGACAGGTTTACGCTGTAGGTCAGCCAACGCCACCGTGCTGTAATGTTCTGAATTTTTGCTGCTTATGATTGTGTATCCTGAAGATTCTCCATGCTGTGGTATAAATAGGAGACAAGGTGACTACAAGCAGTTTTAAAGCTGCGCATTAGGGCATTAAAGACAGTATTAGGATGGTTTTTGAACGAGGCCTGCTGAATCACTCTTACTTTCTCAGGAGCTGAAAGCTGTAATTATTTCTACCTGGTAATTTTGCGATTGCTGTTTTTAAGAGTTTAATGGATATGCACTTTGGGGACTGCAATCTTCCGCCGCTCTGCCCACGTAGCCACCAGCTTGCAGGGACAGGGCACCATAATGGTGAAAGGCTTGAGTCTTCTCCTAGGAAGCTGCCAGTCTTGGGATACAGCTGATGTACCTGTTGAGTGAGGACCGCAGTTTGAAATATGGTACTATGTTGTGTGAGCTGCTTGGATTAAAGAATCTGCCAAGGGAACTCAGTTTGCTGGGTTTGTTCACCTGGGGTAAGAGGAAGATATCGGGGCAAGAATGAACTGGGAATCCTAATGATTTTATCAGTCCACCACAGCTGGGATGCTACACTCTTCTTTATCTGCCCCATGCTTCATGTTTAATGTGCCTCCTCAGTTGGTATCGTGTCTACGCTTGAAATTTAATGCATTTTCTGCGCAATTTGAAGGCTTATTCTGTCTGCGTTGAGCGGTACAGCACTGTGTCTTTGTCAGAGGCGCACTCCCTATAAAATACAGACATGTCGCATATCTATACTGTGAGATTTACGGCTGTGGAACGCAGTACACAGAAACCCAATAATTAACATCTAGATTTGCACAGATGGTGATCTGTATGGCTGAGGAGAGCTGACTTTGTTGACAGCCTTTCTGGAGAAAGCTCAGGATGTGCCTCCCAGGATATATATGCATACGCGCACACACACCCACTGTAACGGGCGCAGAGGTCTGTGCCATGCATTAATCTCACACCACAGAGAAGTCAGGTACTTCCATCACCACTGTTTCGTTGACGGAGTGTTTTTATTATGGATTTTAGCCCTCACTATTTTTATTTTTCTTTCCTAAGAAAATGTCCCAGCATGCTTTGCAGTTCTCCTGTCCTCTGATTGGATGTCCTTTTGCTTTCTGCAGCACTGATTGGGTTCACATGGTCTCGGTCCTGCTCTGTGAGGCAAATGCGTTTATAAATCAATAAAGAACATGCTGTATTTTGCAGTAGGGCCTGCTGGGCTCCCCATTCTCTCTGCTGTCACGATGTTCCCCAGACTGCACTTAAGGTCTGAAAATGTTTCTCGTGACGTAACACAAGTGAGCTCCTGGCAGGTGTCAACATACAGGAATTATGGGAAGGCAAGGGTAAGGAAACAGTGAAATGACACCTGGTTTTGTTATTGCTGTGAAACCGTCACGCTGTTTGGAGCTGTTTTCTCCTCGGACACGCTGATGCTGTCAGCAAGATAAGCAAAGCGAGGCATCGCGTTTTTCAACTTCAAACTTCCTAGAGCAAGTAAAAAGTGTCACTTTACCCGTGTGCTCCTTTAACTGGCTGTTTGAGGGCATGTGTGGAGTGTGGTACGCCAAGGGCGACACAGCGGGTAGGGCTCTGCTCAAACACCTCCAGGGTTGTGGGTTTGAGTTCCATCCCTGCTGCGTGTGTGCAGTTTACATGTTCTCCATGTGTTTGCGTGGGCTTCCTTCTGCCTCTATGGTTACTTCCTGTAGTCCAAAGATACATCATGCGTTTTATGTGAACCGGCGTCCCTAAAATTGCTTTTGTGTTCCCTGTGATGGACAGATGCTCCTTCCGGGGCATCTCCTACCTCGTGCCCTCTGCCAAGCTCTTACGGAAGATGGATGGATTTTTCCCACACTTCCTTTTTGGTGGCATGACTTTACAGGCTTCTGGATGCCTGCTTCGCTTTAATGGGAAAGAGAGATGATATGAAATTTGATGGGAAGAGGGTGCTAGTAATGTATGTGTCTGCGGGGGAATTGGGTGGTAGTCATTCATGTGGAAGCAGTGCTGTGATCCGCTACAGTCTGGACTCACAGTGTAAAGCGATTATGAGAAGAATTCCATTTTACTCCTCAACTGAGTTAAATTCTACAGTAACAGGCAAATGCATTTAAATGCAGCCACGCTAGATTCAACATATTAAAGTATCTTTTAAATTTTTATAAGATGCCTGTTAAATATTCACTAGTGCAACAGAATTTATTTAATAGCAATAAAATAAAATGTGATTTCTTTTGTCCCTTTGAGGTCAGGCAGCAGAGACTGACCTTGACCCCATTCAGCTGTGTTTCTACATTCTGACTCCTCTGCGGAGCTCCCCCTTTTGGCTGGAGGGTGTCACCTCAAGATGCTCGTTTCGTATGATATGGGGCAAAAGAGCGGTGTAAGCAGTGGCTGTTCTTGGGGGGGGGGCAGGGGCAGACTGGGACCAGTTGTTCTGCTAGCGGGGGCAGATGCATTTGACCTTAATGTCCACCAAGTATTACTTACACTATATTGCCAGCATTAAGAAGCAAAAGACGATTTTGAAAACAAATAAGTTACATTTTACTGTTTTCACAAAAATGTAACTCATTCTGGTTTCTCATTCTGTTTAGACTGTCTTGCCTTGAGAAGTTTGATTATTTTGTTTCTGTCAATAACTTCGCTTTACACCAGCTAAAGTGACTGGACCAGCCGGTGCACCGACGTTAAGAGTCCATCAAGAAAATGTGCTTTGATTTGTGTTTCGCCTGTTCCCAGGGCATTAAACTTTGACCTGTGTATTTAAATATAAATAATAATAGTACATTTATTTCAGACCCAAATAGTATGCATTTAGGGGCCCGTGGGGGGGGGGCCCTGCCCTACGTCCCTGGGTGTAGGTCATTTAACAGAGCGATCATTATGATTAGGCATGAAGCAATTAAGCCGGTAAGTTGTGTCAGGGGTGGGGCATGTATTAGACAGCAAGAAACACAGAGGACTGCACCCCCACTAAGATAAATTATGAATTTTGACCTACCCTGCTAATTCAGATTTCCCCTGATCTCCTTCTCTTGTGTTCGAATTGTTTATAATGTCTGCAAAGACATTCAGCTGTTTCTAGGCTTTGGTGGATTCAGGAGTCTAACCCCAACCTCCACCTTGTAGGAACGCTTTAAGCTCCTGACAGGAAATGGAACAAATGCTTTGAAGTCTCTCGCTCCTTGCCTGGAGCTGCAGGATGCAAGATTGTCCCCCAGAAAAGAAAAAAAAAATGGAACAATAGAATGTCGCATTTCCCCGTCGCTCATGGCGCATTACTGCGACCTGCAGCCAGCTGTGACTGATTGCACAGGTGCTCCGAGATACAGCACCGAGATTCTTCATGTGCAGGTGGCGTTAATCCCTTTTAAACTGACGGACGTGCTGTACGATCCGAACGGTGGAGAGGGAGCAAACCCTGGGACTTGCGATAGGGTGGCATAAAATGTACAGACCCTGGGGCGACACTGATGCTGTGTTGCTCCCTCTGGTGGTGGGGGATGGAACCACAGGATGTGGCAATATGAGAAATGGGGCTTGATGATTTGGCTTGAGCACAGGGAACATTCGCTTCACCCATTTCTTACTCCCATTGACTATACAAGACTCTCAGACTCTGATTCCTGACCTCCCAGGGGGAGGGAGGAATGGGTGGAGTTAGAGTTGTCGCCGCGAGGGACGCATTTTTCCCAGAATCCCTTGCATTGCCCCTGGGTGGAGTGAATGTGTTTGTCACCTGACTTTGCCCCGCCTCCCGCTGTCACACAGAGTTTGTGTAAGTTCCTCCCGAGTTTTGGTAACTTCCCCAGAGTTTTCAAAGGCAGTTAATCCTCTGCTCAGCAACTCCCCCACCCCACCTGATTGCCCCGGCTGTCGTTGACTGATTGATGGTTTTGCTCCGCGTGGCTCTGCACCCGTGAGCTCAAGTCGGGGGCCATAAATTCGGGTGCGGAGGCTGCAGGTGTGCCTAGAAGCCAGGTCGTGTTGATCTGGGGGTGTGTCACGACTGACACCCTGATCCAAGAATCTGTATGCAGGAAGGGATGATGTGAGAGGATTTAATCTGGGTAACCGCTTTCTGTCAGGGGCACGAGTGACAGGTACTTATCTCACACACGCTGGCTGAGCTAACTGTCGGATTTGGGTATACTTGTTAAAATGTGTCTGCTTCACACAAGCTGTGCCTGACTTCTATTTCTCATGGAGTGTTATTTCCGAGCCCAACAGCAGCACGTTTCCAGAATATTTTTTAACCGTCTATTTGGTTTCCCTCACACCAAATTCAGGCAGCCCCTTGGTGACCTGCTGATCTTACCAGCTTCCAGTCTGACATCTCAGCTTCACTCAAACCTGAGTCTGGTTGATGGGGGCAGTTTTAAAGGATCAGGTTGACCTCACTCACCAATGCCCTACATACCTGAATGGCGAGCATGGGGGGGTGCGCTGTGGGTACAGATCCAGATCTGGATCCCAAAAGGCCGCAGACTCTGAGAGCTCATTGACACGCACAGCTGTATCAAAGGGATAAGCCTCTTAGACCATTAGACGATCTGCTATGTAGTAATCAGGCGAATTTACAGGCTGCGGAGGGCAGCATGCCAGCAGGTGTCTTTCTTTAATGAGGGTGCTGAGATCTTTCTGCTCACAGCTGCATGCTCTGGTTCTCTTCCCCACCATCAGCATCACCGCACCCTCGTGTTCTTGTCGCAAGACATTTCTCCTTTTTCTTAAGCTGTTTTATGGTACAGAGCCTAAGTTAGATGATGAAGTCACTGTTTATGTACTGTTTACATCCCGGTGCCCTGTTTGGCGGGGGGGGCTCTCATCCAGTGCCTTCGTGTGGTCGGGCAGAGTAATGAATGGGACACCCCCGGTTTCTATGATCGATGAGAGGGGAACCTCCCTTTCCCCCAAATGTGGCACCAGCACACCCACATCTCGCTTTTCAGCCAAATAAGCCAACCAATGGCTACATGGGGGGGGGGGGCGGTAAAGAAACTGCCCTATTGGATTATGGGAGCCGAAGGCGTGTTGTCAAGGTGACAGATTCCGTCTCTTGGGGAAGAATCCTGGGCCCTTTGTTCTTTGAGAGACCGAACTCTTCTCAGGGCGGGAATGAGTGTACAGACTGTCAAAGGGCGTAAGGGCGCAGCTAATTTTTATTTTGGGGGGGGTGGGGGGGGTGTTGTTAAACTCCGCCTCCAGCAGCTTCTGCAAGACTCAGATCCGTGATCCCAAAAGTCCTCCTGTGTGTCTCCGTTTTCCGTTCCTTCTAGGAATCAGCTCCTGGCACTTACTAAAATTTGCTAACCAAAGCACGAAATTATTAAACTGGGCTATGCCAATAAATATTAATTCACTGATTGACTGAATCTAGGCTTATTAGTCAGCCTGTCTAGGAGTTTAATGAGAAATAGCTAATGTATTTAGCCTCACGGCAAACGCTTCCATACGGCTCGTATCTTTGCTCCTCCTGCTCGGCCCCACAAAAGACTGATTAGGTACTTCGATGAATGAACAGAGCCCATTTGCTGTGATTTGCTGTGTGCTCCCTGCCAGGGTGATGGAGGAATTTTTTATTTTTTTTACCTAAAGCAAAATGTTCTGCTCGGAAAAGGAAGAAGGCAGGTCTGGGCAAAAATTGTAGGGATTAGATGTAATGAATGAATCTCAATGTGATGTTATCTGTATTATAATGGATTATTCTCAGTGTTGAAAGTTTATTGAATTTATATGCTAAAATGGTTCGGGGGTGTTTTCATGGAATGACTGCATGGCGTGCAGTGTTGGCTTTTAAGAATTTCAGAATGCAACTTTAAGAAGCCACTTTCATTTTTCTTCTGCCAAGGGGGGCCATGGGTTACATTTCAGATAAGAGGAGGCTGGATTTGGACCCACCGCACAGCTGTCTGGCAAGGTGAAGTGGCATCCTAACCCTCATACCTGCGGTGGTCGTTATTATATTCTGACACTTTATGTGTGAGGGAAGTGTGAGGGAAGTGTGAGTCTGACCTCCTTCAGACTGCCCTTCCAGCCTCATTTCCTATCTATGCGGAGACGTTTCTAACATCAGTTCCTCACTGTAGAATGTAGCACAACTACAGGGCAATGAAGTAGCACCATCAGTCTCCCGAGTGACACCTCATGAAGGACTATTCCACAAAACTTGTTTTTTTTTAAATATATTTTAGTGGTAAAGAATTACAGGTTGATTTGACTGTTGTGATGATTTGGGGTCAGCTTGAGCTCAGACTTGTACACAGCTGTGGTTTCACTTAAAGCCAAGTAGGAATATGCTGGAATTTATCAGTGTTTGGGGGTGTCGCCCAGTTGGGCATGAACTAAGCTACTTGCATGTGATGTGTCAAAGCAGTTTCATGGCGCACAATGACCCTCCAGTGTAGCTTAAATGCTCAGTCATTCGCAGAGGTCTTGTGAGACATCTGGAACAGACGATTGTCTGGATCACACAAACGGCACAACGCTGTCTCTCTTCTCAAAGACAGCTTTGGATGAACAACAAAAGGACATAATCCTCTGTGATCTTCTTTGGTGGTAGGAATTCCATCACATCCCAGATTACAGACAACACCATCCTCACCTGTTCTCCCGGTGATTTATGAGTCACACCTGTGCCGGTGGAGTGGAGCAGAGTGTTCTGAGTTTCTGTGAGCGTGTCGGGGACCGGAAGGCCGGATTGACGGCTGGGGCTGTCCTTCAGAGACACCGTGCAGCTTCCTTAATGGCTTCCGCTGTCCTTCAGCCAGCCATGTGTTTCCTGGAACCTCCTGTCACCTGGCTCCCTGTCCCCCCGCCATGTGAAGTCTTCATCCCCCTAATTAAGCCTTCGGATATTCAGCCTGCGTAATGATGTTTAAACTTTTGACATTTATTTTCGGCTAGTGTTTAAATTTAGATGACGTTCGCGCTGCAGGAAAAGGTTGCGATGGCTTTTTAATAGCAAAAATTAGCATTTCACCGGTTATGCAAGAAACGCTTCAGACTTTAACGAGGTTGTGTGGGCAAACTATTACAGAAAATGTTAAATCAATAAAGTAATATTGACCTGTGACGGTAGAGCGCTGGATTAAACACACATTTAAGTGGCGCTGTCTTGTGACGGGAGCCTGATGTTTCATGGCACATCCGACTGGGGACAGGTGAGCTCTGTAAGACGAGCTGCTTGTGGCTCATCGCAGTCTTCCTGCCTCATCCTCGCTGTCAAATCCGAAGGCGGTTGTTCGGAGCCGTCCACCCGGTGCTTCCGCTCGAATCTCAAACTGCAAAAGAGGGGAAAGCTGTACGACCACGCAGAGAAAGTTGCTACACGAGCCAGTCACATGCAGGAGCCAGTGGACTCCCTAGAAACATGACAGAGGAACCTTCCGGAGAACTCTGAGCTGTTGATGGTTACTTAATTTTTATCTCCTTGTAAGTCTGATCAGGAGCAGGAATGCTGTCACGTAACTTCTGGTTCCTCAGATCCATCATTCCAGAATGGACTGCGTAGAACGTCACTCGACTGTGCCAAGCAGCGATTGGTCCGTGATTCTTCTCAGACACCGTTTGCCCACGGCAGAACTCAAGCTGCATGTGATAAAGAAACAGTCAGCTCCTAATACTAGACAGGCCTGCACAGGCCTCTTGCAGGTTGATGGTGTGTTTCTGCCCGGAAGGCTGCAGGTTCACATCCCCCAGGTGAGGCTGCATGGGGTGATATGACAGCTGTGGTGAATCACGAATCTCTCAGATCTGCCCATTAAATAACTGGAATTTTTTTAAAATCCTGCACTGCGTGTATGCAATAAGTGAGGGTGTGCTTGCAACAAATTGCCATAATGCATAATGATTTAACGGATTATCCCCACAAATCCATGCTAATTAAGCTGCTGTTAATTGCATGATCAAAGTTGTTCTAGCTTTTGTATTGCTGATATGCGCCTGCAGCTGGTGACAGATGTCCTCTTCACTATGGATATGCAGGACATTGGGCGCTGCGTTGGAGGTTGTCCACCTCTGGGGAACTCCACAGGGGGTCCGGGGGCATTGGGTGTGAGATGTGTCCTCGCATGCTACTTAGGAAACCTTGTGCCAAACAGGAATGACAGGTTGAAGGGCTCTTAAAGCCCTGATCAGCTGAGCAATTACTCATGTGATCTTTAACGCGAAATGCAGAAGACTAGGACAGTGATAGTGATCAGTATGTCAACTGACAAAATTAAGCCGTGATGCATCTGTTCCCCAGTCTACCATCCCCCAACCTGCAGCCCTGCCATGCCGAGAGAGGCTCCTGTGCAGGAAATGTTGCTCTGGGCATGTCAGAACGTGCCTGATGTTGTAATGCGGGGCGAGTCGACCGCCTGTGCTTCAGCCTCCAATACGTTTGGATCCTGCCAGCAGCAAAGGAGAAACGATGCGAATGTGTCCAAAATCAATAAGAGGGGTTGAACCTAAGAGAAGGCCAGAGCTAAGGGGTGTGGACAGGGAGGGGTAGGGGCGTGTCTGAAACGTGTCTTTCCTGAATTGTGATAGGTCAATTCAGGGCAGTAGGCAATACAGCAGTTTATGAATTTTCATGCGACTGGATGGGTGCCAGATCAAGTCCTGGGAGAGAATGCTCTTGTACCCTTGAGTGAGGTGGAAAAGCTGAACAGCTCCATTAAATGACATCCATCTGTATAAACAAATAATGGAAAGGATGAAGTTTGAGCCGACGTTAAGCCTCTTTCGCAAAATCGTTTCTGTTCTCTTCCTGCTAATACCTACCCGGTCAGTCTATTTTGCCTTTGGAAGGAGCCCCAGTACAGACAAATCCCCATGTTCTATCATGCATCCTGCTTCTAAACATTTGTATAACATAGGGCCATGGGTGGGGGCTGGAGCCCGTCCAAGGTGGCATAGAGCACTGACCTGTTATTAACTCATATTTAAATTTCTTTCTTTTCCTTCTATAAAATTGTCTGTAAGGCGCTTTGTAAACTCTGTAGTTAAAATAGTGCTATATAAATAAATATTGAATGATTCATTGATTGATTCATTGATTTATCCTGGATGGAGTGCCATTCCATCACAGGGTGCATGCAGACACATTATGGCTATTGAGAGACACAAGTTCACCTGCCTGCGTGTCTTCAGACTGCCGGAAGGGCCCAGTGTGGCAGACGCAGGCCTCGCAGGAGAGGTGCCACGATCGAGGGGGTGCTTCTCCCAAGGTCAGGCTCAGCTATCGCCCTCCGGCTGTACTGACTACTGCAAATCCCCCCAAACATAACAATCGAAAGTGCATAATTTCTGCTAGTGTGAGTGGAGGAGCTGGGAGCTCCATCCCTCGACCATCTCTCTTGGTATCCTTGTTCATCCCCCGCACTCCGGACTGGCAGAGAGAGCGGCGCGTTCCCATAATCCTAACGAAGCTCTTTGCAAGCTCTAATTGGCACAGAAGCGGTTTTGGCAGTCAGAGGTCAGGGCCAGACTGGGGTGCTCGTAAAATAACATTTAGCTTGGCACCATACCCAACTCGTCTCTCCCCTAATAAAGCCAGAAAGCTCCGGTTAACTTCAGACTGTTGCCAGCCAAGGTATAGGCTGTGTGTACTGGGATCCCAGAGCTGCAGCGCCCCCTGCAGCTGGTCGAGCATCATGACAAGGAGCGAGGCTGCAATCTAAACTCAGGGTATGGGTTCGAATCCCAACTAGGGCTGATTTTCTACGAACAACTGAGATTGTCAGCAAACGCAATATGCTTGTGGTTAAAAGGCTTTATTTCTTACCAGGACTCCTCTGTTGGACCTTTAATGAAGGCAAAAATGTCTTCTTTCTTGCAGTAGAACTAGGAAAATTGTTAAAAAATGAAAGTATTCAATTTGAGTGATGCAGAGTAAGGTGCACTCGGATTGGCTGAATACAACAGGAGGTATCAGCGTGTAAAACGTAAATGACAGGTTGTTACAGATGCCCCTGTAATGCGGCATCATTCTTGCAGGAGGCTGATTCATTACGTCTTGGCCGCCTCCTGAACGGCAGTGATTGTCAGGCTCTGTAATCAGCAGCTCGGTGCGCAGACATAATGAAGGTCTTACTGGCAGATTGAATACATCCTAAGAGGGGCACGGTGGGGCCTCAGCGCGGCACTCCGCTCCGTCATACTCGCTGGGTGATACCACGAGATGGAGAGGTATGGCTCCACCGCCATCAAAGGCACCTTGCACCAGAGCGCCCCCTTCCTAATGAGACGACATGGAAGGTAAACGGGCCTGTGCCCAGAACAGTCATGTGATCCACAGCAGATTGGATTCTCCTTGTCCACCTGGGAGTGTGTGTGTGTGTGTGCCTCTCTACCTAAGGGGAATGCGACACACTGCACACAAACAGATAAACACACAGGACAGCAGATACACTATCATACGCAGACACTCATTTCCGCTACCAGCATGTTCTGTTGCATATTGATTCGTTTTCTACACGTAGCACGTAGCGCAGCAAACGAATTCATTTAGTCTACGAGCCCCAGGAGCACATGATAATCGAACACACGTGCATCCGTAAGATAGCAAAGGGAAGCGCTGTTTATGGCTGGAACGTGAATTAAACTGATTTTATTGGGAGGAATGGCATTGCAGAAGCGTCAGTTCTGTGGGGTAGCGTGAAAGTACCGCATTCGCGGTGAGGGACCTACGAGTTGTTATTCATGTGGAAACGGGGTCTGACAGAACAATCCGGAAGGTGCTGATTCCACAGAAAGCCGCAAGCTGCGGCAGGCATGGGGGGGAGGGTTGAGGTTGTCGCTTAACCCCCCCCCCAGAGCTGGAAAGTGGGTGTCAGCCCCCAGTCCCTTAAGCACTAGCGAATAGCTACAGAATGAGCACAGCATACCGGCAGCCAGACATTAACGTGACACAAAGATGGTGTTTACCCTTGATTGGATCTTAAGTTAATTAAATAAACAGGCCACTGTGCTCTCAGCTGAAGTGGGGGGAGTCATGCGTACGGGCCTGTCCCGATCGTCAGCACATGGCAGCCCGGGAAGTCCTGGGGTTATGCCGTTAGCTGCTTAACCTTCCAGGTCGGTGCCAAGTGGAAGGCAGAGTTTAGCCTGTCACTGCATGCAGCCTGCCTGCTGGATCGATAACCCTAGTGGCGTAAATGGATTACCGGCACTAGTCTCGCTTCCCCCACCAACCGATCCTCGCTCCCCCCTGATTGGCAGGTACACTGGGGCACCCCAAGGCTGGGAGCTGATGGTTCGGTCAGGAGGCATTTCATTGCATTAAACTTTAATTATTCTTTGATTTAGGTGTAATCTCCTGTTTAAATGTGCTTTGATTGTGAGTGGGGCTGAGAGACTAATAAATGAGTGTCAAACCAGGACAGATCACTTGGCTTTTATTTTTTTTTTTTTTAACAGCCTCTGAGTGTCTTCCATGCATGTGGGGGTTGGGGGGAGGCGGTGTGGAAGGCTGATGTACTTGATATAATGCTCTGAGGCTGGGTGTGGCTGTGGCCTTGGGTTGGAATAGTGACAAGGGAGAGGGTGGGACTTTGTAAGGGGTGGGACCAGGGACTGCTGTTGGGATTGGGATTGGATAAGAGCAGTTTGGGGCCGGCTCACAGTGTGGACCAGGGTCCCGGTGATCCTACGACTCTTTTACCTGAAACAGGGTCATCCCTGTATCCCCTCTTTACTTACAGAGCAAACTGCCCCAAAAGGAACCTCCTGTCTTTCTTTTCTTGCATGTCTTCGAACAAGCCATCAACTCCAGTTTGATGAGGGACCCGCAAGAAACTCCTGCAAAACAGCCTCCTCTACTTAGGCGTGTAAAGATATGGGTTTTACTGGGCCATGCAGATCTTCTCAGTTTTAGCCAGTGTAGGTCAGATACTCTGTACTCTTAATCCAAGCTGGAGGGTCCATTTGGGATTTTAACATTAATTACCATAAAATGCGAGTTTGCATCAAAGTTGATTATGTGTGTTTCTGTGAGCTGTGTTGATTCTGCATATTGCAGGGTGTCAGTGTTGATTCTTGGTGTTGTTGGGTGTCAGTGTAGATTCTCTGTGTCTGTGTTGATTCTGCATTTCACTGGATATCAATGTTCATTCTGTCTGTATATTAATGATGATTTTATGCCTCTCTGTCTCAGCATTAACACATTAACACTGTCTGTTAGTGTCTTTATTTGAAAATGCATTCTTTGAGGAACTGTCTGCGCTTTTAGGACAAATATATACATAATAAAAGATGGGATACAGACAATAAAATCCAGGTATAACCCTCAACCCCAGATCAGTCATGCCTCAATCTGAGCATATACAGATCTGTGTTATTGGAAATGTGTGGTAGCAGGTGTGTGTGTGTGTGTGTGTGTGTGTGTGTGTGTGTGTGTGTGTGCGCGTGATAATTATATTGTGGGGAACAGATATCACCACAATGTGGTAAAAAAAAGAAATGTTTTACATTGCGGGGGG
>JAODJX010000039.1:11972381-11982735 GCA_026776945.1 Isichthys henryi | reverse complement strand
CCATATCTTCCTGCATCTAGATTCCTGGTACCTGTTGGTCTCAGGCTCAGTCCCCACTGCTCTGTTGGTTCTGGTCTGGTAGCCCCGCAGACAGCGCGGCAAGCAGCCAACGTGGGGCGCCATTTTCACGGTGACGGCAACGAGGCATTAGAGCCGCTCCACCCTGGGCTCATCGCTTCACACCAGAACAATTGTCACCTGGGGAATTGGAGCCACTTGATTATAATCCAGAGCGCGTTAAGGTGCGGTGTGCAAACCGGGACCGTCTGTGGGGAAAAAAGCCACAACTGCTGGTCCAGGGCCTGTTTCCAACACCTCCAGTTCCCTACATTTGGATTCCCCTCCCACTCCTCCTTATTGTGGGGCATATGAATCTCACACTCCCACTGCTCCATACAGCACAGTGCATGAATTCCAGAACCACACCCAGTGTTCTATGGAATGAGATCGGATTGGCTGATTTAAATAAATCTGCATTTAATTAAGGCAGTGATGAATTCTGGGTAATTTGCTTTCTAGTGGTGAGGTTAAGTTCTGAACCAATATCCAACCACCTGTCATGTATTGATGACTTTCTGTAGAACGCAGCTGTTGGGGCAGCAGGATGGAAACAATATGGCAGTTAAGGATACAATTAGTCCTGGAATAGACCAGGACTGTTGTGCATCAATAAAATATTCAGCTTTTTAAATTACTGGCATCTCATCTAAGCTGTATCACTGCCGTGCGCCAGTACTCCACAGGCTCCCCACGAATCTGTACTGCATAAAAAACGATGGATGGATGGGTGGATGATGGATGGATGGATGGATGGTAAACCAAATTAGTAATTATTAAAACATCCTTTAGGACAGCTGTTCTGTTTGGGGGTTGTGTTACAGGGATGAATACTGTGGAGCAGCATAGTTTCACCTTGTACTGGATCAGCCCAATTAAGAAAATTACCCAGAAGCCACCAGTCATCTACACAAATCCTGTGCAGTTACACAACACCGGAGAATCTAAGTCAGAGGTTAAGAGGTTTGGAAATTTGCACTAGACAGGGCTGACTGTATAGGAGAGGTTTTCTGGCTCGACGATGTGCTCTGGATGGTTTGGTATGTTGTGTCAATAAGACTGATAAAGGTCTATACATCAAAGATGGTGGACCTACTGGAAGGAGCACTGGCTCATGTTGTGCTCAATTCTGGTGTTAGATCAGCCTTTTTAGCTGCTCAGACTGATCTAGCATGTGCAAACACAGCGTATTTTCCCTAGCAAAACATGTGTAAAGATGTAGACACCCCACAGAGATATTTTAAGAAAGACCTAAATGTCTTTAAGCTTCAAGGCAGTATTTAAATAACTTCTTTTAGGGCTGTATTTGTTTATGCGGGAGCACAGTACAGTTTACCCTATGATTAATAACCATTAAACAGAAGCAATTTAGCTCGCAGCAAGATAAATGACTGTCTACAGGTGGCCAAACCTTTTATTTGCATTTGATACACAAACAAGGTTATTCGATTCTGCACACACTCAATGCGAAATTGGCACCTATATGAGGATCTGCCTGTGCTTAGGCTGTGTCTGAATTCAGGGGCTGCATCCTTCGAAGGATGCAGTCTGCAAAGCTATTGCAAGCTACATTCTTTGGAGATTCTCTAAAATTCTGCACAATGAACCTTGGGATTTGTTGGGCTGCGAAGGATCCATCAGGTGCATCCTCTGCGGAGCATAAAAAAAGAGGGATGCATTTTAGGCAATATTTGAAAGCGCCTTTGAAATGGAACAGTCTTGTTGCACTGCTGTGATGCATTCGGTCTTCGAACGCAATTTTAGAAGGAGACAGGCTGTAAATTTGGACACTGCCTTAGCGTGAATTAATACCTGCATGCACTCATTGTGGATGAGCATTGGCACACGCTCAGTGTGAATGAGCATCTGCACACGCTCAGTGTGAATGAGCATCGGCACACGCTCAGTGTGGATGAGCATCGGCACACGCTCAGTGTGGATGAACATCTGCACACGCTCAGTGTGGATGAGCATCGGCACACGCTCAGTGTGGATGAGCATCTGCACACGCTCAGTGTGGATGAACATCGGCACACGCTCAGTGTGGATGAGCATCTGCACACGCTCAGTGTGGATGAGCATCTGCACACGCTCAGTGTGGATCTCAGTGTGGATGAGCATCTGCACACGCTCAGTGTGGATGAGCATCTGCACACGCTCAGTGTGGATGAACATCGGCACTCACTCAGGATTCTCTCAATATTCATACTTGTGTTTTCTTGTACCCATTTTACATCATCTTCCATTGCTGAAGACCACATCCAATACCCAAGAACAGAAGTACAGAGGACGGTAAAAATTCCCAGATGTTGTTTTTGCCCCACCTCAAATATCAAGGATACATCGGTTGCATCCTTTACGAATGAAGTTCATTCTTGGAAGGAAGGTTAGCAAGACCGATCTTGCCAAGACTGCAGATCTGATCTTTGCATTCTTGGTTTTGAAAAACGCCCTCAGTGTGGATCAGTGTCTACACATGCTCAGTGTGGATCAGTGTCTGCACATGCTCAGTGTGGATGAGCATCTGCACATGCTCAGTTTTCTCTAATACCTGTTGATGTAACCGCAGTTTCTGGGAGTGAGTCCTTCTACCTCCAAATCCACACCTTACAAACAGCTTCTCAGGAAACCAGCCCCCCGCCCCGCTGCCTGCCCTCCCCAGTTTCTGTACAAAACAAAACATCACTGAGATCCTGCCAGTTAATTATTTCATTAATTATTTATTCCGGCGCTGTACCTGCGGTCTGTGTGACACGGGACAACACCGGTGTCTCATGCCTGGATGTGTTTTATTTGTCTGCTTGCTTGTGTATTTATGGATTATTTATTCATATTGTCATTAGCCAAAGCCTGCTGCTAATTGGAGAGGTGCTGAATCTTAAATGGTAGCACAAAAATCCCCCCCCCCCCACATTTGCCAGCCCCCATAGTTATATTTGTGACCCGTCGCCACAAAATGAGTCTTAAGTCACACTGGTAGAACTGCACCCATAAGACTCATTTCGTGGTGATGGGTCACATTTAGTAGTTCTGTCTTCCATCACTGGCTGCCTGATCCTCAGCTTGCTCCAGAATTGCCTTCCCTATTGCCGCCATCCCAAAAAACACCCCTTCAGGTGGGACCACCTTGACCCTGTTCCAGAGGAACACCAATGATTAAGGGGGACTGTCCAGGCCGTCATCCATCTTATTCTGCCCCATTCCTGCTTGGTCCTCCTGTCCCTAAGCAGACATACACCAGACCATGCTGGTTACCTTCTTAAATGCTTCCTTGTCGTTAGCAGCTCGGTCGGTTGGCTGTCTGGTGAGCAGCCTGGCACCATTTCCATGGCTGAAGGGAGAATAATAATCTCGTAAGACGGACCTGAGTTCTTCAGGATCCACACCCACGAGTGCGTGAAAGTGAAACAGATTGAATTCGCTGAGCCTCACCTGCAATCGCGCTCTCCCAGCGAAGGAGACAAAAGATTTAGTGCTTATCGTCACGCCACCCCAAGGCAGTATATATTAGCGCTGAGGCATGTCAGAAATCTTTTTACACTTTTACACAGATTTATTTGACGGTGGATACGGTAAAAAATAAAATAAAAGTGAGTCCTCTTGTGCACGTGAACAAAACTCCCCAGATGTCCTTGAATGGATGTGTGACGGCATGATGCCGTTTTCTAAACTCTGTTCTACAGCCATGGGGCCTGACTGATAGAAGCGCATGTAAGAAAAAATATTTTTTGTTGTTCTTCTGAATTTGATTTTTGAAATCCCGATTTCTGAATACCAAAAGGATTCTGGGAAATGGAAAGAAAAACTAAATAATGCCCCCAAACCTCCAAAACGCTGACCCCCTTCGCGCCGAGGCCGGTTTTCTCCTGCCGTTTATCGGCTCCTGTTGTTTACTTCTCAGCCTATTATCTGTGATTCCCCCAACTGGGGCTTCTCGCTCCATGATTAAAAAGTAGAAGCAGGGAAGGGTGTCGAGATTTCAGGTTTCATGGCCACTGGCGACACACATACCCTCCAATGAGGCAGTGGATTGTGGCTGGGTTCCTGACCTGTCTATTGTCAACATCCCAGTACTGACAGGCCAGGCCCTCATACAGCCTCCCTTACCCCATCACTGGGGGGACATTATCTCCACACCCCTCCTTCACACTCCTAAAAATCTCTGGCTAGTCTTCTGCATGTAAGGAATCCACCAGTAAAATGGTTCACCAGTGCAATTTCAGTAACATGATGATTCATGGAAAAAGCAAAATGATGTTATATAACGCAGTGCAGACAAACACTGGGCATGGAAAGTCAATGCAAACACAAATGAAGGACAGGTCTTCACTGCACCCCCCCATACCCCCCAAGGCCCTCCCCAACAAGGTGCTGTCAGTGAATTTGCATATGGAGTCTGGGGCACGACAGCATACCTTTGGAAACTTCTCAATTTGTGATAACTAAAGCAAATAATCAGCTTCCCAATAAATACTAATTCGGTCATCCTTCAACATCTCATGAAACCTCCATGTTCTCCTTGTCTTCCCCCATGATCCTAATTTGCTACCATTGTCTCTAATCATCTCATCGTCCAAACACACTGTTCTTCATTAGTTCTTTCCCTAATAAGCTCTCTGAATGGGTCCCCAGTTCTATTCCTTAACATTGTGGGGGTTTTTTTCAGTTGTCTGGTTGGGGGCACGTAAACAAATGGCTCATTAAGTGATTTTTTTTTTTTGCAATGTTCCCCATAGCACTGTGCAGTTTCGAAGTGTATAAGAAAACACATTTTTCTGAGGAAAAAAAAAGGAAATTTAAAAGGGTAGGATGAGGATGCGTTTTTTTTGGAGCAGGGAAGCGGCTGGTTGGATATCAGTCCCCCACATGCTTATGTCATGGAAATCTCTCCCAGCTTGCATTGTGTGCTGCTCTAGAGCCCGGATTTGTTCCTTTCTAATCTCAGATATATATTTGTTATCAGCGACTGCTGTACAGTGTTTCAGCTTGATAGAAATCTAAATATTCCAGCGGGCAGATGGTCACAGCTTTTTAATTATTGTAGAAATAACTTGCACAACAATTTAGTGATATAGTTCAACTAGCCAACTACATGAAAATAGCTGGCGATGTTGTGTGGTGTAAGTCTTTTTTGAAGTAGGCAGAATACTTATGCAAGCTTTGTGATACCTTATAAGAGTGTGTAATATGTGATACCTTATAAGAGTGTAATATGTGATACCTTATAAGAGTGTGTAATATGTGATACCTTATAAGAGTGTAATATGTGATACCTTATAAGAGTGTGTAATATGTGATACCTTATAAGAGTGTAATATGTGATACCTTATAAGAGTGTAATATGTGATACCTTATAAGAGTGTGTAATATGTGGTTCTTCATAAGACTGCGTAATGTGTGTGGTACTGTGTAACAACAGGTGGGGTTATATGGTGGAAGGTCTTTCTGTGAAATGGGCCATTTTTATCTCTGGGACTTTTAGGAAATGTCCTGATAAAGATGGCTGCAGATTCCTGCTGCAGGTCTCCATGAACATACCCCATTGAACATTACAGCTAACCTTGAAATCACTTCTGTCTCTCCGCCGAAATTGTCCTGAATTTCAATCAGGTCTAAATATATCTCGCAGGCCTTTCTTTGAACACAGGAAAGAAGTGTGAGTATCTGAATGCTAATAGGAGAGGTATTTAATTCCATTAGGGCAGTCGACACATTCATTTGGTATGTTAAAGAAGGGTCTGATCGTCCATGATTCCTGCAGCTTGATTTTATTTTTTGTGAGGGTATTTTTGAAACGCTCCTTTGAGTTTCCCATATCAGCATCAAAGGCAATCGGATCTCTGATCATATTTCTGGGGGAAATCAACTGAATGTCTCCCCTGTGAGGTTTGTGTTGTTTGTGTCAGTGTGTGTGTATCTGTGTGTGTGTGTTTGTGTGTGTGTGTGTGTATCTGTGTGTGTGTGTGTATCTGTGTGTATGTGTATCTGTGTGTGTGTGTGTATCTGTGTGTGTTTCTGTGTATATGTGTATCTGTGTGTGTTTGTGTGTGTGTATCTGTGTGTGTGAGTGTGTATCTGTGTGTGTGTATCTGTGTGTGTGTGTGTATCTGTGTGTGTATTTGTGTGTATGTGTGTGTGTATCTGTGTGTGTGTGTGTATCTGTGTGTATCTGTGTGTGTGTGTATCTGTGTGTATGTGTGTTTGTGTTTGTGTGTATCTGTGTGTGTATCTGTGTGTATGTGTATCTGTGTGTGTGTTTGTGTGTATCTGTGTGTGTTTGTGTGTGTGTATCTGTGTGTGTGTTTGTGTGTGTATCTGTGTGTGTTTGTGTGTGTGTATCTGTGTGTGTGTGTGTATCTGTGTGTATGTGTGTTTGTGTGTATCTGTGTGTGTATCTGTGTGTGTGTTTGTGTGTGTATCTGTGTGTGTGTGTGTGTGTGTGTATGTGTGTGTGTGTGTATGTGTGTGTGTGTGTATGTGTGTGTGCTTTGATGCTGTGTTAGGGTGCCTGTGCCCAGCGACGTCTGTCCCTGAGCAGCCCGCCTAATGAGAGCTGCATCCCAGCCATATTGGGCAGACCAGTCACGGCCAGTCATGTCCAGCAGCCCCCATGATGTCACGGCCCCAAGCCTTAATGGCCCCCTGTATAATTAAACATGGCGTGGAGGCCCCGTGATGGGACCCCAGCTCGACAGCATGTGCGACTCACATGCATCCTGCGTGTGGCGCTCTTCCCAGGGTACACTCTCCCTCTCTCTCATGCTGTTCAAACCCCACACCTGCACATCATTCCTGTGTGTGAAGCCTTCTGACGACTAAGGGCCAAAAGGTCAGGCCTGGCCCAGAAAATCCTCCTGGGATATAGGGGGGGGCTTCCTTTCCACTCACTGATGAGCCCTGGCAGCTGTTAACCTGCCTGGCTGTTGCAAGAGTCACCCTCGATGGCCACACTAGGGGGCACAGGTGAACAGATGAAAGTGGCTGACTGAGGGAACCCGCCTATTCCCCCCCTGCCCCCCGCCGTGCCCCTTTGTAACGCGGCGCTGGATAAAACCAGAAAGGACGGCGGCAGGTGCATTTGCCCTTCTGGAATGATCTGTAGCCAGATGCGATAAGGCTCCAGCAGACATGATTTTCGCCGTCTCTGATCCTCTGTCCCCTGATTGGTATCGGAGCCGGACCTCAGGTGCACTGTGACACACAGGCAGCCACATGAAACAGCACAGGACAGATCTGCAGATTTAATTCAGTCCTCAGATGGCTCAGATGCTCCCACCGTGAATGTGGAGTCTGGTCCTGCCTCCGCGGTGTGCGTGTGCAGTTAGCGTGTTCTCCTCGCGTTCTGCGGATTTTCTCTGGATACTGAGATTCCCTCTCCAACTTCAATAAACACCTGAAGACCCACCTGTTTCATGAATTCGTTTACTAGCCTGATGCCTCTTGACGTTAATACATTACACTTCTGGCCATTGACTAGTCTTACGAGGTTTTTGTTTTGTATGTTTATTTGCGTTTATATCTATCGATGTTAATTGGGGTCTTAAAATGGTGTGCGTTGTGGGGACCACCTTTTCTGAAACTGCTTATCCTATTCAGGGCCACAGGGGTCTGTAGCCAATGGGCACAAGGCAGGGAATGGCCCAGAATGGAGTGCCAACCAATCACAGGGCACACTCACACACCATTCACCCACACATGCATACTTATGGACAATTTGGTAACTCCAATCAACCAATCATGTTTTTGGATTGTGGGCGGGGGAGGGAAGCAGAATACCTGGAGGACACCCCCATGATGACACAGGGAGGACATGTAAACTCAACGCACATGGACCCCCAGCTCCCAGAGGTGGAGGGCAACAGCGCTAACCACTGTTCCACCCCAAGAGAAAGCCCAGTTTTATAAAAATATATGACTAGAATCAAAAAACCTAAAAATTCCAAAAGAAAAAATTACTTTTATTTTGTTTGGTGACTGGGAGCTGGGTGTTGGTTAAGCCCGTCATATTGGGATTGGGCTTTTGCACATAAAAAAGAATGAACGGTCCCCACAAAGATATGAATACGAACGTGTTTGTGTGTGTTTATGCACACGCATGTGTGTGGTCGGGAATCACATCCCCGCCTTCCCGGGACAGGCTCCAGGATTACCACGACCCAGTACCAAATACGTGCTTCTGCAAGATGGATGCGATCCAGTCCTGACTCCTGTGCACAGGGCAGGCTGGAGTATGTTTGTTTAAATTTGGATCTGACGGTGCCTGCAAAGTGCAAGCTGGGCTTTGTTTGGGGAAGCGGGATTTAGCCCCCTCCTCCCCGCCACCCACGGATGCCGTGTGACTGATGTTCAGGCTTGGCTCCAGCGGAGGTAGAGGGCAGCAGTGCTGCCAGGCGGCCGGCCTGACAAATCCCGCGCCCACTCGCACGCCGCCGCTCATTAGCATAAACAGATGGCCGCGTGTTTGATGAAGGGCTTGTTTTACGCGTCAGAGCCGTGTTAGACTGAACAATAAAACAAAGCGCCGCATATAAAAACCAGGTTCCTCGCTGCCGACGTAGCCGGCTTCCTCAAAAGCAGCTGTTAGGCCGCTAAACTCGGTAATTAGGCAGACTCAGGCCGTGCGGCTAACATTAGCTACCTGCGCACTCGTCCGCGAGACCTTTGTAAAGCCTCCCTGCCGTGCTGAGGAATAGTGTTTGGCTTATTATTCAGAAGCGGGTCCAGGATGTCTGCTGTTAGCAAATGAAACACACCAGCTGGCTGTTTGGTCAGTTGGTGCACATTATCCATACAACTGCTTATGGTTATTAGTCTGGAACCCATCCGAGGAAGATCACTCTGGATGGGATGTTGGTGAATCTCTGGACACACGTACTGTATAGCAGGGGGCAAATCTATGCTTGTTTTTAAGATGGCGGGCATTATATTGCCCATAATTCATACAGAGGGCCCAACCTTCTCATCAGCCAATGGTATGTTTTGAATCTGTGAGTGACAAGGGAGAGGGCTCTCCGAGGACCAATCAGCTTCCAGCTGGGGCCAGTGCCCCTGTGGTCCCGCCCCTGTATACACCCCTGACTAAGGCACTGGAGGTTGCCTGTTTTCAGACTGTGATGGGTAGCCGGCGCAGTTCTCGACTGATGCTAGTAATCCAGTGCTTATGTTAGTCATAAGTCAGATTTACCTTCCCAAACCATTTGGGGCAACTTACTACAAAACACACATAAGCCAAAAATACACCAGTGGTTCATACTAGAGAGCACATTATAAATAAATAAAAAAGCGCAGATTTACTTACAGGAGTATGCTGCCTTTTTGCGTTGGTGTAAACTCGATGTAGCTCGTTAGCAAACACTCTATGTATTGCTGATATTTTTTGTTTGGATTTACTTAAGCACGTAAGTCCTGTGTCCTTCTTCCATCACTTCCCTCACTTTTTTTTCCCTTTTTCTCTCCTTCATTTACGTAGAATCTACCTGGGATCACACCCTCTTCCCAATAACGGTCTTCATTCAGCGACCCATGTGGGAGACTCAAACCTTGGGGTGTTTAGGACCCTGCGGATGCCAGCCGGTTGTGTCACTCCTTTCCCCTTCCTGGGCAGTGGAGGATTTTTGGCTGCATACGAAGTGCGAGCCGACAGCATCGGCGAGAACAGCCTCCCCGTTTGGGAGACAGCAGCTTACTTAACACTAATTTGAAGGGAGATTGTTAGCGGCCTGGAGCTGTGAAACTGAACAAGATGTGGGCGTCTGACCTGGGGTCACATGGCACAGGTGTCGCCCCTCACTTCATGCCCTCAGCGCCTGCTGTTCCCATGGCCCTGACTGCCCACGCGTTTCCCCTGAACCTGAATGCTGGCCTCTTCCCTCCTGCTGTTACAGAACCAGGGGCAAATCTAGTGTTTTTTTATGGTGGGGGGCATGAGAGAGGCCGTAACTCATAGAGAGGCCAACCTTATTATTAGCCAATGATAGATTTTAAATCAGTGATTGACAGGGAAAGGGACCAATCAACTACGGACACTGGCCCCAGCTGAAAGGTGTGTCCCATCCTCTGTCACTTACCATTTCAAAACATACCATTGCCTGGCACCTCAGCATGAATTATGGCCTCTCTTATCCTAGAACCAGCCCTGCACACTGGAGGCTTCAAGCATCATACCCCCCATGGGTATGAGAATGTGTATAGGAGATAGGGTTCGCTTTAAACAGGAAGGAGAATGTGTATAGCAGATAGAGTTCGCTGTTAAGCAGGTATGTGAATGTATGTAGCCGATAAAGTTCGCGTTTAAACA
>JAODJX010000039.1:11961124-11971124 GCA_026776945.1 Isichthys henryi | reverse complement strand
AACATCACTGTCAACACAGAATATACAAATATGAAAATAACATAACAGCGAGACAACAACACTGGAAACATAGAATATATAGCTATAAAGACAGAACCTACAGCAAGCAGAGTCAGACTGAAAATACACCCCCCACAAAAGTCCATCTCTAGTAAATCTCCCCCTTTAGAAACCTGGGAAAGAAACTTTGGGGTGTAGGGTGGGGGGGGTTTCTCTTATCCATTCAGTCTTTCACGACCCTACATATGGGAATGTCACGCGATTAGCATGAGACATGACGGTAAAAAGACTGAACTGGCAAAGTTAGTCATTCCTTTGGTGTCAGAAGGAAGCGAAGTCACTAACAGAACGGAGTTCAGTCACCTCGTTCCATTTCTGTCTAAATTTTAAATGAAAGGAGCCCCCCCCACTGCAATTCACATGTGGGAGGTTTTTCCTTTTGTTTTTCTATGGTCTTGATTTTTAATTTACAATCAGAGATCCGCTGGAGACATCACAAGCCTTTCTTAATTGCATTTCTTACCAGCAGTTCTCTTGTTCCGCCTGGAATTTCGCTCAGTACTGATAAAAATAAAGAAAATAAAAAGTAGTACTTCTGCAAACAGTTATTTTTTTTCGTGGAAAAAGTGACCGTAATTGAAAATGCAAATCTTGCGTACGGCCTTCAGCGAGGTGTTTAATCACATGCTTCTCTATCCATTTAGTGATTTGTATTGCGATGAGGCTAACTGTTCTAACAGCTCTGTTGAGGCCCACTCTGTCAGAGCCGCCCGGCTCCTACCGGAGAATGACTGGCTCACAGTCGAGAGAATCCCACTGGGACATCCGGCAGAGCCCCAGAGGCCCTTCACCACGGGCTGTCTGTGGCATCTCCTCTGCCACTCATGTCATCCACCCGATACCTGAGACTGCCCTCCGTTGTCCTGGGCAACAGCCCGAGCGTGCTCAGCATGCCTAACCTGTCCCATCTCTTAGCTGAGCTTTACTTCACAGCGTTCCAGCGATCCTCAGCCATCATTTCACAGGGAGCAAGACCATCAGTGTGGACTTACTCCAGGCGGGATGAAGACTGGAAAAATGTGACAGGGGGAAGGTGGGGGGGGGGGTGGACTTACTTTTGGGGGCCGAATGGTTTCATGGAATGAGGAATGGGAAGAAAGCCTGTTTGGCTTCACCATGAAGGAGACACACAGGGAATTAGAAGAGATGTCCAGACTTGGAAAGGCTGCAAATGGGTGTTGGATCTGGGCTGTGGGGTCTGGACCTGATACCCAAAACAGAAGTTGCTTCTATTACCAGATCCTCTTGTGATTTCGCTGTACATTAATATGTAACAAAGAAATTATGACATGCATCCAACAAAGCATACATTTGATTATTTGTGACACTGTGTGTGATTATTTGTGACACCGTGTAAGGTGAATTATGTTTAATAGGAGCTCCTTACATCTTGGTAATGCACATGAGACTGGCAGACAGGTGCGGTTCTGACCCGACTTCCTTGTGCCCCGTAGCCGCCATCCTCGACGACCCGATGGAGTGCAGCCGGGGGGAAAGGCTGGCCATCACCCTGGCCAAGGACAGCATCAACCGGGCCAGCAACCGCTCCACTGTGGGCAAGCTGGAGGTGGACATCTTTGAGCTGCTGAGGGACAGCGAGTACGAGATGGGGGAAACCAGTAAGTGCTGATGGGACGGACCGTTAAGCACTCGCGAGATGAGGGAGACCATTCAGGACCTGCCAGAATGGGAAAGACCATTAAGCACCCACAAGGTGGAAGAGACTATTCAGCACCCCCCCAGAATGGGAGAGACCATTAAGCTTCCACAAGGTGGGGGAGACCCGACACCCCCGAGATGGGAGATACCAATTAGTATCCTTCATAAGGGAGGTTCTCTTAGTAATACCCTCCCAGTCCTATTGCTGGAAGGGATGCGCTTTAAGCCAATAGGCAACAAATCTGTTCTAACTTTCATGGCAGGGAATCATGTTGGAATGGGGCCGGGGGGGGACTCTGATTACAGAGTTAATAATTCATTACCCAGTTCTCTTCTTCCCTAAGTCCCCATCATTCTGTGTGGGGGCCAAGCACCAGCCTCTATTGGGTTTCATATTAGCTCACACCCCCCACACACTAATTAAAAACCCAGGGATTACAGACAATCTCTAAATGGGGTTTTGTTCCTTTAAAGGTCAGTCAGCGCAGCCTGCAAGTGAGATGCAAGTCTGCCATGTTTCTTTTAGAAGGAGATTAATAATTGAGTGGGATGATACATATTTTACAGAAACACCGCAGAAAATTGCTGTTCCGCTCACACCGGCCAGTGATCTCTTTAAGTTTCACTTCATCGCTATAAACTTTGTGTAATTGTGTGATGGGGGGTCTTTGGGGGGGAGCAGAAGCAGAGATAAATGCAAGTTTACTGCTTCCATTGTTACACTGTATCCCTACTCCTGGGTGATGAATTTTTAATTCTGCCCTCGCCTCCATCCCTCTAAAGCAACCCTGTACCAGCAGGAATGTCCTGTGATGGCAGAGGAAGGTCTTGTGACCATGATAGTGTCCCCACTCTTCTTTTTCGCCAGTGTGCCAGATACTCTCCAAGGGAGTGGTTGCAGTCCTGGGCCCCTCCGGAAGCCCCGCCTCCAACTCCATCATCAGCAACATCTGTGGGGAGAAGGAGGTGAGCACCCAGGCTAGGGAGCACCCCCCCCCCCTTTATGCTGATCTCACGCACGGCGATGGCCGCTTGATGACGCGTATAGCTGCATTTCTGTGGCAGTGAACCTCTTGACTGAAATGATCTCAGCAGAAACACCCAGCCGTGTAAATGGGAACAGCACACCCAGCCGTGTAAATGGGAACAGCACACCCAGCCGTGTAAATGGGAACAACACACCCAGCCGTGTAAATGGGAACAGCACACCCAGCCGTGTAAATGGGAACAGTGCTCTTTGGTGTCAAGGTGGTGGCGCAGCTAATTAGCGACGGCGGTGATGATAATTACCCATGTACTGACGAGCCTCGCTGACAAGCACGCCGTGATACAGAACCTTAACAGACATGCCCCCTCTTCCCACCCCCATCTAGCGCAACATTTAGCGAAAGTTAGACTACCTGGAGTGGGCTCTCCACAATCCTGTTTGTAAGTACCCCCCCCCCCACGCAGTAATACTCTCACATAATTCCTAACGGCTGCCAGGATTATGAGTTCCTTGGTTTTTAAAGGTCATTTGATTTTTTTCCAGTTAGTCTGTCAGTCTGCAGCAGACCGATTTACTGACCGCAACCGTCTATATTTGCTTTTACCCTGAGGGAGTCAACAAGAGGTTGCTTTCCTTCTCTAAATCCTTATATTAATGAAGACATGTACTGAGGGTTTAAACAGAGCAATTGGAGGATTCAGTTTGGACACAGTTTCATTTGAAAGGACTCCGGGGACATGGTTTAATATCCAATCCACCCCCCCAGCCATCAAGACCAGCTCCCCATCCGGCTGATAGTCCCTTCCTTGGGTATACCGAAGATCATGGTCTTTTGATAAGTTTTGTTTAAGTGCATATGGTTAATGTGCCCCATTCACGGTACCCCTTTGGAAGATTCATATCTGAGAATTTTGGGATTAATTGGCATAGCTTTGACCTTTCCCTGCAGCTTCAATCGCTTTGTGGTAGATTGACTTGTAAAGGAGGCTGTTCATTTTTAACTTATTTAAGGCGGTGATCTAAAGGCAGGACTAACGTCTTTAGGGTGTCTTCGATGTGTGCAGTGGCTGAAACGCAGGCTTTCGAGGTCCTTCAGGTAGCTTTGCTTAGTGGGGACTTTGGTTAGTTGTTTATTTATTATTTGTTATATTATGGATGTGTGAGCACAGACTTGGCTTATTATACCAAGGTGTGGATATGGATATGTGTTCTAATATTTAATCGAGAGGTCGATGTATAATTTAATCTGTAACACTTTACTTGATGGGGCACAAATACTTAGTAATAACTCAGTTACTACTGAAGTAAAAATTATGAAAAAATGTAATTGCTGCTTGAGACAAAAGATGCGTCACGATTCATTAACGATGAATAAACATGTGATCAGTATTTCACTTGTGTTATTCATTATTTGTATCTTCAGTAGTTCCTTATATGTTTCTTCAGTGGTTCACAAAGGTTTACAGAATTAAGAGACATAGTAACAAATGTAGTAACTGCTTGAGATGAAATGTGCATCACAAATCATTAATGATGAATTAACAGGAGATCAGTATGTAACTAAGACTTAGTTTGTGGTTAAGTAATACAAGAGTAACAGTATAATACTGTGCCCCATTGAGTAAAGTGTTACCATATAATTTTTAAGCTGACACAGAGCCATGTTCTTTAATCGAGCTGTGGGTATGGATATGTGATTTAATCTTAAGACAATGCCGGGTCTCCATCGATTAGCCTGGGTGCCACACTGTCTGCCTGATGGCAGAATGCCAGCATTCAGGGGCCGTTGCTGTGACTCCCTGGACAGGGTTAGCTCAAGGAGAGAGTTTCCATTAAAGTGCATAAACGATTTCATTATTACAAACTGCATTTGTTCATTTATTAAAGGCGTCACGGCAGAGACAATGGGACCTTGGAGATCTCCATAGCTCTTCATCTCCTTAGCTTGTGCTTTCAGCAGCTTCCCGGCTCCTGGTACACAGCTGTCAGCGGGGAGAGAGGTCAAAGGGGCTCAGCCCTGATGCTAAGTCATATGACTGACCTGAAATAAACCAAAGGACCAGTCAAAGGGGCTCAGCCCTGACACTAAGTCACATGACTCACCTGAGATATATCCAAGGACCAGTCAATGGGCTCAGCTCTGATTCCAAGTCACATGACTCACCTGAGATAAACCCAAGGACCAGTCAAAGGGGCTCAGCCCTGATGCTAAGTCATATGACTGACCTGAGATAAACCCAAGGACCAGTCAAAGGGGCTCAGCCCTGATGCTAAGTCATATGACTGACCTAAAATAAACCAAAGGACCAGTCAAAGGGACTCAGCTCTGATTCCAAGTCATATGACTCATCTGAGATAAACCCAAGGACCAGTCAAAGGGGCTCAGCCCTGACACTAAGTCATATGACTGACCTGAAATAAACCAAAGGACCAGTCAAAGGGACTCAGCTCTGATTCCAAGTCATATGACTCATCTGAGATAAACCCAAGGACCAGTCAAAGGGCCTCAGCCCTGACACTAAGTCTTATGACTGACCTGAAATAAACCCAAGGACCAGTCAAAGGGGCTCAGCCCTGACACTAAGTCATATGACTGACCTGAGATAAACCCACGGACCAGTCAAAGGGGCTCAGCCCTGACACTAAGTCATATGACTGACCTGAGATAAACCCAAGGACCAGTCAAAGGGGCTCAGGCTCTGACTCTAAGTCACATAACTCACCTGAAATAAACTCAATGACCAGTCAAAGGGATTCAGCTCATACGTGGCTTCAAGTCATTCAAGTCATACATGGCTTATCTAATACAGGCCTTGAGACCCATCAAATATGCTTGGCTTTGTCTCTGTGATGTCTGGAAGTCTGGATTCCAGATGGATGATGTAGATGTGAGCAGTGTTTTCATGACACAGCATATTTACTTAATTTCTGCAGTTATTATGGGATGCAACAACCCCAAGAGTGTGTATGCCTTTAGCCATGCTGTTACTGTAAGTGTGGATGGTGTAAATGGCAGTGGTGCCACACAGCTTTGCATTATGGGTATGTGTCAGGCTCGATCAAAAAATGTACAGCATCAGCACCAGCCAAATGGCATCAAATCCCAGCTGGATAGAGCTGCTGCAGTCATTGTATTCATCCCATTTTACAGGAACTGTCATGCTGCTAAGGTGGGTGAAGATGTAAGATTAAACTCATTATTTAAAAGCGACTGCTGTTAGCCTAATACATTTGGGGAAAGCAGATCAATATGACTGTGTTAGCTGTTTTCCTCAAGAACCTTCACAAAGAGGCATGTTTCACACTCCTTGACTGTGCACCAGCTCTGCGATGGGAGACAGGAGAAAGGATCTCAATGTAAAAAGAAGGGATTTAGTGGCATGGGAGTCTGCGCTTTGAGCCCTACACTAATCAAACATCAATCTCCCCTCCCTAAGAAGCTCCGGGAATGAATCGTACAAGTGGTTTCTTTTTCTCTCGCTTGATGGAAGAGTGATCTAATCATCTGAGAGTAGTACGGTGGTTGCTGAAGAGAAAGCACCCCTGTCCCCCCAACACCGATGGCTGCTGTTTCCAGTTAGCAGGAAAAACGCCTCGGATACAAGTCCCTCTTGCCGGGGTCCTTCTATCGGCAGTCCACAGCTGTCGCGGGCAACACACAGTGAAGTTGCTTTCCATTTTGCCAGCTCATATGCCACAGAGCCAGACTCCTGCTCCAAGCGTGAGATGTGCTGCGTATCCGATCAAAAGGCTAAAGCTTGCAGTCCGCCACTTTTTAGTTTGGAGTCAAAGAAAAGCTGCTTTGCAATTCAATTTAACTTTTTGTTTAAGTAACAGCGAGTACAAAAAAGACCCTACATCCATCCTCATTTGTGCCATTGTTGTCCAGTTATCTATATTATGACATAGACCCTTCGTTGTCCAGTTATCTGTATTATGACATGGACCAATTGTCCAGTCATCTGTATTATGGTGCAGACCCATTGTTGTCCAGTCACTGTATTATGGCACAGACCCACTGTTGTTCAGTCATCCGTATTATGACATAGACCCATTGTTGTCCAGTCATCTGTATTATGACATAGAGCCATTGTTGTCCAGTCATCTGTATTATGACATAGACCCATTGTTGTCCAGTCATCTGTATTATGTCATAGACCCATTGTTGTCCTGTCATCTATATTATGACACAGACCCATTGTTGTCCAGTCATCTGTATTATGATATAGACCCATTGTTGTCCAGTCATCTGTATTGTGACACAGACCCATTGTTGTCCAGTTATCTGTATTACAACATGGACCCAGTGTTGTCTAGTCATCTATATTACGATATTGAAGCCATTGTTGTCCAGGAGTCTGTACTATGACATGGCCCATTTTGGTACAGTCATACGTATTATGACATGAATGGATCGTTGTTCGGTTGTATGTACTGTGACATGGACTCATTGTTGTCTAGTTGTCTGTATTATTACATTTTGTTCCAGAGTCAAACTGACATTTACAGATGGATATTCTTTTTTATTCGGGGCTTGGCAGCACACTGGATAGCACTGTTACCTTTCCCCTCTGTGGTTTTGGGTTCAAATCCCACTCTGTGTGTGTGGTAGCTATGGGTTCACCTGTACTGTGTGAGTTTTCTCCCACTCATGCAGTTAGGTGTATGGGGTGTGTGTACATGTGCCCTGTAATGGACTGGTATCCCATACAAGATGCCCTCCATGCTTTGTGCCCAGTGCTGCCAGTGACTGACACAGCTGACATGCCCGGTGTCATTAAACAGGTCAGAGTGACTGGGATGAGGGAAAGAGAGAAAAAGAATGGGGGAGACAGTATGACGGAGACTGAGGAAGACAGGATGAGAGAGAGGATGCTGAGATAGAGAACAAGGGCTATACACTAAAAGAGAGATACAGAGACTAAATGAAAGACTATATGTTAGGCAGCAACGAAAGTGAATGAAAGACAGAGAGAGAGAGACGGAGATGAAAAGAGCGAGCCAGAGGTACAGAGGGATATAGAGAAATGATGTGGAAAGAATGAAATAGAGTAAAAGAGAAACAGGAAGAGAATGATACTTGAAATCATAAGAAACAATGATACCACTGAATTTGGCAGAAACTGAGGGGAATGAAAAAACAAGATATCATGGTGCTGGTAGGGCTGAAAGAGACACGCCTCCCAAATGCCTCGTTGCTCCTCATTGGCCATGTCATTCCGCCCTTCCACCAATGAAACTGAATGAAACAATAATGCAAGATAAAATCCTTAGAGGTGAAATTGCTGTTGTGCTTGCAGGCTATATTATGGGATGCAGCTGATGTAGATGTAGGAATGAGTAGTTTAGGACAAATGGACTGTGAGTGTGGACTGCTTCACCCTGCAGCACAGAGCAGCCACACGTCCCTCTTTTAAACAATCCATCTGCGGCTTTGAAATAGTGATGCTCGTTAATTTTCCAATTGGTGGACCACGTTACATGATATAAAAGGTTTATTTCACAGAGTGTGGCCCTCTCGGAGGGGCTGAGCGCTGCAGCCTGGGTGAAATGCGAGTGATATTTCATCGAGGGAGAGATTTGCGATGAGGATGCAGGATCCAGAGGGCTCAGGGCGTGCAATGTCCTGCACCTTACCTCACTCAGCAGCAGCACTGTCACCATTGCTTGCAGCCAGCACATTTCCCGAAAACATTTACATAAACAGGAAGTAAGCGGTTTCTCCAGAATTATGGGCCCATCCTCTCCAGGAAAGCTGAAGTCCGCCTTGTTAAAACACCTCGGCTGGCTCCGTCCAACGAGGAGACTTTTCATGCTGTTTAGCTGACGGCAGCTTTTAAACTTGTTCACGGGACAGGCCAGACAGGCGAGACAAGTAAAGCTGGCAACTACAAATAGACAAGCAGGGTATTGAAGAGGCCGCTTCGGGGGCAGCGAGTGGCCCTCTGCATCTCCATCACTGGGGCTGTTTATCACTGAAGTCCGCAGATCTGTGCAGGAGCGCTGTGACTGAAAGGGCACTTAATTAGCTGGTCACATGACCGACAGCCTGCCACTTCCCATCCATGCGTTGCCACTGGAGTTTTCATTTTAAAATCCAGGTTCTTAACATAAATTCCTTAGATTCACAAAATCCATAAATAGATATTTTAATAGCAGGGAAGATGTTCTCAAGGTTTTTACATTCGACGTGCCATTGATTAAAGTCTGGCATCTCATCTTTGCGAGGAAGAACAGCCTTAACCTCATTTTCATCGGGTACCTTTGGCTCGGACCAAACTCCCTTGCTGTTAGTGTGACGGCCTTTTGGGCCCTGGGTCTGACAGGCACTCTATCACATGGAGTGAATCAGCTGCCCAGGGAGGAACAGGCAATAGCCGCCGCCCCCTCCCCCAAGCCCCGCCCCACTTGGTACAAGGTCAGCTCAGCTGGAGGAGGCGAAATCGAGGTAGCCAGTGCACTTTGCGCTTTGGTGGGAACGGCAGGGGGTGGATATTAGTTTTCAGGGTGAGGCAGTCACACTGTGCCGGTGCTGGTTTAACAGATTAGATCAATGAGAAGAGCTTCACGCTGACAGGAGCTGTGGGAAGAGCTAACCGGCAGCTGATTGTGGGCCAGTGAAAGCCAGAGCTCTATCTTCTCCTTGAATGAATATGTGCTGATTAGCTGAGAGTTTATGTGGTTAATAAAGACAAACATATTCCCTTTATGTGAAACGTCCACAGAAATAATTCAAATGATGTTATAACGATTTCTATCATAATACAATCTGATCCACTAAAGCTCACGAGATTTATGTATGTAGAAACACGCACACGCTCAATAGATATGTCAGCACAAACAGGGCTGTGTGCGCTGAAGTTATCCCAAGAATAACAAGTAAGACTGCAGAAAAATCATGCGTAAAGCGAATATGTATTGTGCACATTGTGATAATTACCCAGGATATTTAGGCCAATCAAGTAAAAAAATCTGAGAGGTAACAATACCTCGTTAAAAGAGTCATTATGCTGTAATAGCGGCATGATGTGTGGCCTTTTATCATTCATAGGCATGAGAATGATACAAGATAAACCAGCTTGCCTGTGATGCCTCATCTAGAGGCAGGCTTTCCTGTGTTTCGCACAGTTATAAGCGGGTTTTCCTGTGTGGCCCCATCTAGAGGCAGGCTTTCCTCTGTTTCGCACAGTTATAAGCAGGTTTTCCTGTGTAGCCCCATCTAGAGGCAGGCTTTCCTGTGTTTCGCACAGTTATAAGCGGGTTTTCCTGTGTGGCCCCATCTAGAGGCAGGCT
>JAODJX010000039.1:11912127-11949471 GCA_026776945.1 Isichthys henryi | reverse complement strand
TCTCTTGAGGAAATAAATAAAAATAAATAAATAAATGGAAATAAAGTAGTCCTCCGCAGAGGGGGGGTGGTGGAGGGAGTAAATAAAAAAAAAAAAAAAAAATTCCAGGCCTTCTGAATAAACCATGGTGTGTGTGTTTGTGTGTGTGTGTGTGCGCGCGCACATTTGCGTGTGGCGATTATAACAGCGCAAGGCCCCACCTCAGCCACGCTGTGTCGCAATAGCCTCACCCCCTGCGCCAGCAATACTCCCTGCAAATAAGAATCGACTGCGCACTGCAGGTCACGTCCGACATCACTATGTTGTTTTCATCATTCCATTACCAGCAATTCGACTGCCGGGGTGTTTTTTTTTTCTTTTAAAGATGCATCGCCCCCGCGTGGCGATGTGCGTGCTTTGCTTGGACTATGGCCTTTGTAATTCACGTGGATGCCACACGCCAACACACACCCCAACACACACCTGAACCTGCTTCCAAACCATCATTATCCTCAGACAGGGAGAGACGCACTTTAAAACTCAATAGACTGTGCGGAATTCATTTTATAGGGCTAAGTTTCTGAGCTTCAGCGTCTCGTGGCGTGTACCCTTCCTGTGAGCGCACACTTTTATCTGCGACAGCCCGGTGTTGACACACACTGTCACTTTAAAGCAGGCGTGATGTTCATCACACGCCACACCGCCCCCCCGTTGGTGCGTCAACTGCCTGAGCTTATTTTTCACCACCTTCGGATTTATCTAGATCATCCCGGACAGGCAGAAAATTTACCAGTGTGTGTTTTAAAGCTTTAAGGGGATTATCATCTCGAATGAGTTATTTAACATGACGTGATGACAAAACGCGGTTCGTGATACGAGAAGTCGGAGAGATAGCAAAGGTTTGAGCCACAAAAATTTGCGTTTTACTCTTTTTTTGAGTGACTATTTACCTAGAGAGTGAATATTTACCTAGAGGAACTGGAACCAGTAAAGGGATTGAAAAGAATCGGATCCTAAGGTTTTACACAGCTTCTCAAAAGCTCTGTCTTTGTAATGGTCACCCTCCTCGTCTTCGTCATTGTGTAGAGTCTGTCTTTCCCCCCAAATTTCCCAGCAGCCCTCTCTGGGAAGATAGGAATATTTCACTGCTGGTTTCCATGGGCTCCTTGCGTTTAAACCACCAGCTGCAATTTAATCGTAGGGGCCAACTAATTAGCAATCAGCCAAAGTCCTGCGGTTCAGGAGTATCAGCCGGGAGATTCTCTGACCTTTATTGCAGTCTGAGGTCTGGCTTTTAAAAATAAACAGCTGTCCGACACTTCTCATGCTGCGGAAGTGGCTCACTTGCTACTGTCAAAATGTACTAAACCGACTGTGCGGCTTTCGTCCCGTCGTTACAGGAGATCAGAGACAATTGTTCGTTTTTTTTTATTTTTAGGAAATGTAGAAAAAAATTTATAATTTTTTCCGTAAAGCTGCACTAGTTTCCTAGGTATCAGGGCTCGTTGGGGGACTCGAAGGAAGATTACTGCATCCCATCAAACAACTGACCCCAATCAACAGTTGTACCTGGTCTCCCTTATTTCTGCTTGATATCACATAGGAGCCCCCTGCCTCCTGCCCTGTGCTGCCTGGGCCAATTGCCAGGCTCTCCCTTGCCCTCTGCTGGATAGGTCTTTGGAAGATGGATGGACGTATGGATGGATGGATGATTTGTGAGGAGCGGTTCAGGCTTGCTGTCCTTCACAGGAGACTGAGCCAGCTGATCCCCCTGGTTCAGGTTTGCTTGGCACACCTGTTCCCTCCCGTGACATTGATTTATATGGGTTTAGCAGTTCAGCCGCTAACCCAGACCAGCTCCCCAAGGCCCCGCGATTCCAGTCTCAGCATTACACTTCCCAGGCTGCTCACCTTGCAGTGTTTTATTTTATATGCACGTCACTTTTCTTTGGAGACCCTCCTCTGCATTTGATACTAGGGGCTTCTGTTCTTTTCTTCCTGCTGGTGTCTTTTTGGGGTTTCTCTTACCTACCTTGATAAGAATTTAATTCCCCAGCAGTTTCAGGTACTCGGGACACCGGGGTCAGGACACCCTTTGGTTTCTTCTCCAGCATCTCACCCTTGCTGTATATTTGAACCAGCAGCCATTATTGTTGAAGTCTGCATCCCTAACTCCCATGCTCTCTTCTGCCCCTAGAGGACGGAAGGGGTATGGCTTCGGTTTGCAGAGCCTCTTAGCTCAAAAGGAGTCATCCATCTTTTCTGTAGGCTGCGTAGATTTACGCTTTTGTGTGACAAATTAAACGCAGCAAATGTGGTAAAATAAGAGTGCGAACATGATTAAGAGGCTGTTGGGAAAATTACCAGTATGAACTTTAACAAAAGGCCCCCAGAGAGTTATCGGTATAAACGTTATTAATGACATGATAAAATTACGAGCATGAACTTTAATGAAAGACGCGGTGAAAGAGCAGCATAAACTTTACTGCACTGTAACACAGTAAAAGATTCATATGAGTGCGTTGAAGGCACACAGGCTCTTCTTGACTGTCCTGATCGGTTTGGCCAGCTGGTCTCTCGGCGCTGATAGATAAGCGAGGCCTTCACATTGGCTGGACCAGGGAGCCTCCGCACTCTTTGTAACTTAACGATCTGCACAGATAGCCTCTGGAAAGGAGAAAGCTCTCTCCACGTCCTGGAAAACTCGGCGACAGATTGCCGGCAGGGAGCGTCTGCGTAACAGCCGAATTAGCGTGGCAATCGATGCAAATGTGAAACGAATGATGCTTGACGCTTATTTGGTTTAAAATGGGAGCATGCTGAGCCAGCTTACTTTAGCGTGCGTCCTGGAGACTTGGCATGAATTATGCCACGTCGTGCGTGCAGTAATTAAATCTGTTTTCAGGCTTGATATGCATCGGATAGATAAGCCCACACTCTCGGTTTTTGCATTTCCTCATCGCCCAAGAGGGACTTTCACTTCACTCTGCGTCTCACTTGCAAATAAACGAGCGTGGACTCCTGAGAGTCACCGCTGAGCTGGAGTGAAGGCCTGAGGATGAAGGAAGGTTGAGAGGGAGAACAAGTAGGGATTGATACAGGGATACCCCCTGGATGGGGATTGATGCAGGGGGATCGATATGGTGTGATTTATGTGGGATTGATATGCTGGGATTGATATAGCAATGCAGCCTTGAGAGGCTGTTCGGTGAACTGTGTCCTGCTTAGCAAGAATTGATACTGCAAAACAACATGTGGGGGTTATTAGGGGGTCACGACCTGCTTATCTGGGACTGATACATCATTACGGACAGGGGGAGGCTGTGAGAGGACTTATAACTTACTTGTTACCAGGATTTATATCTGATGTCTGTATCTAGAGCTTTTATTATGATGTCTGGGTTTGATGCTGTGCTTTGTAGACTGGCACAGGTTTCACATCCCAGTTTGTGTCTGGTTCCAGGGTTTCCTGCCAGTTTGTAACTGCACTTCGATTCCTTCGTCTTCTGATAAGTTCAGCGCGTATTTCGGGCTCCGGCTTCGAGCTGCGTTCGCTTGCAGTTTGGCCACCACAGGTCCAGGCCAAGACGGAATATGTGATTTGGGGACAGATAGTGGCACTCTAGCATCAAATGATCTGGCTTGATAAAACCCCACAGATTGTTTCGGGTGGTTGGGTTTCTCATACGCCTGTCTGGCTTTTATGTCTCGCAACGGATGTGGTTTGGTGTCTGAAAGCTCGGCAGAGGGCTTGCTGTGTTCACAGAGCTTCCTGCTCAATGGAGTGTAGGCTGGATGGGGAGGCTTGCAGCAAGAACATTCAAGGGCAGATCCACATTCACTGCCTATCTTAAGTACTGCACTTAGAGTGAGAGTTTCTAGTGTATGACTGGAGTAATAGTTCAAAACTGGAAAGTATGAATGAAGTATTTTTTTGGACCCTGAAGGCATGACTGGAGTACCACCATTAGCATGGATTACTTCAATCCACAGTCAGAAATGTGAAAATGTAAGCAACAGGGTGATAAATGCAGTGACACTGAATCAGCTGTGGGTGGGAGGTGTTGGCATTGTGAGTGAGCATGTGTGTGCGTGGCATTCCTGCTGCCCGGGGAGCCGACTGTGTGTGGTGGACGCTGGGGGCGTGTGTCTGTGCCGGCAGGCACCCAGAGCAGCGTGTTCTCCAGGGAACTCATTACAGGTTCCCGGATGCGGAGATGTGCGCCATGCGGCTGTCGGTGCGTCCGGGGAGGCCGGTGACCTCAGAGACAATGTCAGAGGACAACAGAATGGCTCAAGTCGGGCTCATCTCAGTGTCGGAGGGGGGGGCGAGGGGTAAAAGCAAAGGGGTGTGGAACACAAGCAGTGGGGCTAACTATTAACAGACTGGGTTATTCTGGTAAAGTCTAGCTGGGCAAATGATGAGGGAACTGTTAAGTATGTGATAATAATAGTAGTTAATAATGGGATGTGGGGGACACCCTGCTTAGCCCTGTTTCCCTGCTCCGGGCCTCCCGGTTACCATGTCAACGCTGCACTCAGGCCCAGCATAATGGCATGGTGGACCCGGGGGGGCGTGGGCAACGTGTGTGTGTGTGTGGGGTCAGGGGGGGTTCCCTAACTGTTAATGCAGATGAAATGGTAGGCAGCTGTGTGTATCCGGTTGCATAAAACACGTATATTTTATGCAGCCTATTTACTCAGCTTTTCAATGCTGCTCCAGTCTGTACTGATTTCTGTACCAGAGCGATTGTTAGCTGATGTCATCCCCCTTCCAGGAGTTCTCTCTGCTGCGATTGGACGAGGTGGCAGACCAGCACGTCACCATCGTGGGCTTTTCCGTGTTCAACCGCTCGCACCCACGCTTCCAGGACTTCCTCGTCAGCCTGCACCGCTCTTGGCAGGAGAACTGTGACCACGCCCCTTTCGCTGGGGTGCCGGTGAGGAGGGGGTGGGGATGTTTTAGGTCTTGGTTTGTCAGTGGACCCTGAGAGATGGTGTTGGCTTCAGGGTGGATTTGGGGGCATTTATAGGACCAGCAGGCCATCAGGATCCCGGTCAGGTGACCCACGCCTACAGATGGCTGATGATTCTGCAGTCGGGCCCTGATGAGCAAACCTGGGGCTGCTGGGAGGGGTAGGGGGGTGGGGGGGCATGTAAGCAACGTTATGCTGAGTACATCAGATCCAGCAGGCAATGGGCTCAGACTGGGGGGGTTGTCCATCCTCTCTTCACACACATACACACACACCCATGAACACACTACCCCGATGAGCGGTAGGGCACAGAGCAATTTCTCCGACCATAAGCTGTAAATGAGCCCCCATTTTCCCGTTATCCTGAACAAACTCACTCTGCCCCCTGCAAAACGAGCCCCTCGCCTCACATTGGGAAGCGCAGCCTGAGTGTGCTGTGTAATCGAGACCCCCCCCCCCTTCCTGGGGAGGTTGCCCCCTCCCTTTCTAAACACCTACCTCCCCATCCACTGAGGTTCCACCTTGCTGCAGTAATACCCTAAGCCTGGTGGTGAGTGTGTCTGTGTGTGTGTGCATGTGCATGTCTGTGTGAGTCGTTGTGTGAGAGTCTGTGTGTATGCATCTGTGTGTGTTTGTGTGTGTGTGTCTGTGTGTGTGTGCATGTGCATGTCTGTGTGAGTCGGTGTGTGAGAGTCTGTGTGTATGCATCTGTGTGTGTGTGCATGTGCGTGTCTGTGTGAGTCGGTGTGTGAGAGTCTGTGTGTGTGCATCTGTGTGTGTGTGCGTCTGTATCTGTGTGTGTGCGTCTGTGTCTGTGTGCGCCTGTGTGTGTGTGTGTGTGTGTGCGCCTGCGTGTGTGTGCATGTGTGTGTCTGTGTGTGTGTGCATGTGTGTGTCTGTCTGTGTGTGTGTGTGTGTCTGTGTGTGTCTGTGTGTGTGTATTTCATGGTCGTTCCAGCGCTCTGTGTGCTGTGCTGCTTCCCCCAGCTGTCCTCTGCGCTCCTCTTCGACGCGGTGCATGCGGTGGCGGCGGCCGTGCAGGAACTGAACCGCAGCCAGAGCGTTGGAGCTACACCTCTGTCCTGCAAGTCGCCCCGCATCTGGGAGCACGGCACCAGCCTGATGAACTACCTGCGCATGGTGAGCCGCCACGGAAGCGCTTACCGCAGGCGCCAGTCTACCCGTCTGGCCCTGAGGCGCCACTGTGCCCCCCTTCCCAATTTGACTTTGCTGTGCTACCCCCCCCCCCACCCCCAGGGACCCGGTTTTCAATCTTCATCCGTAGAACTTGGCATGAATCCGGCGACAGCAAATTTATTTATGTCCCCATAACACAGCAAAGGTGGAAAAAGTATGAATTGAAAATGGCCCCCGATTTCTGAGGAGAAGATTAAATACGGTTTGTGCATAAGATGTTGGCGGGTAATAGCCTGCGGGAAGCTAGGCTGCTGGATCTCAGGAGGGTTCTGATGTTGTACCCTTGCAAAACCTACTTAACACAAATTGCTCCTGTAAAATATCCAGATGTGTGAATCACTGGACAGAATCATGAGGCACTTTGGATGAAAATATGAAGTAACGAGGAGTTATAATACCTATTAAGAATAAAACTGCAACTCTCAGCTCAGTAGGAAGAATCATTCAGAGACTTTCACTATTACTGTAACGGAGATGAATGTTACCAATAAGACTGGCATATTGATCCTTATCTAATTAATGACTAATTAATGACTTGGCCTCAGTTTCGCTCCAGATTGCCAGGTAAATGAAAGGATTCCTCATTATCTGACTGCTCAAGGTCCAGGGCCGGTGGCCTTATTGGTTCAAACTGATCCACTCTTATGCACTGCTATTTAGCTGTGAGTCTTAGTTGAGTTTGTTGCGTGCGAGTATGTATGTGCATGTACACTTTTGGTTTCTGTTTTTGCATGTGTGTGTGTGTGGGTGTATGTGTGTGTGTGTGTGTGTGTGCTCTAACTGGATCAGAAGGACCAACTGTTTGTCTTTCGTCTTGGACAGGTAGAATTGGAAGGTCTAACTGGCCACATCGAGTTCAACAGCAGGGGGCAGCGGTCCAATTACGCCCTCCGCATCATGCAGAGCAGCAAGGAAGGGCTAAGGCAGGTAAAGTGCTGTGATCATACACACACACACACACACCGGACAGCTCCGGAACATGTCATGAGAGCCCCCTTGCCGCCTTCTCTGAGGGGGCAATAAAGACCATTAATAAATACTGATTAATGTCCCACAGGGGTTTAGAGTGGAGGTAGTGTGTGGCTTAGCAAATCCGGACATTGTACCTGTGATCAGAAGGTTGCTGGCTCAAATCCCCATGTTAGCGGAGTGGATTTGCTGTTGGGTCCATCAGCATGGCCTTTAACCTCCTATTGCTCCAGTGACTGCCTCACCCTGCTCTCTAAATAGATAACAGCATCTGTTGAAAAAGTCAATGTAAACACACATGGGGTGGGGGTGATAAAGTGTGGTGGGGGGGCCCTTTACCTGCCGATTGGCTTCAGTCCTCCTTTGAATGTCATCACACAGATCCTGACCTGCCTGTATTGGGATTCCGGTCCCACTTGCTTATATTTCTCGTTGAAAAGCTTCCCGGTCTTTAGGGCTGAAGATGGGAATCTCCTTCGCACTCTGTGTTCAGACCTTCTCATAAAAGTTCAGTGATGTTTATATCTGCTGGTTAAGGAGATCGTGGATGGTGTCTGTCTATGTTGTGGTCTTGCTGCATTCATTTAGCAGTCTGCACGGGAACTGTATCATGCTGGAATATGGGGAGGGGGTATTTTACCAGTGTGGAGAAACTCTGGTGCACCCCGATGAGCTCCAGCCCATCTCCAGGTGTTCCCCTGGAGACCAGACTCTGGGGGTTCAGTGTCCCCCACTTGACAGCCTGCCACTCCTCCCTTGTAGGGTACAGACCTGCAGGAGAGCCCCCCTGCAGCTGCGCTTTGCTGACACGGGCCGCCATACTAACCGACCCGATGGGGGCTGTAAATCCACAGGAGTGAAGCGTAAAGCTTTACTCGTTAATGCGGATGCCGTAATGAGGTGCTGCAGCCTCTGATGGGACCAGGACGCAGATGGCACCAATATCGGGATTAAGCTGTAAAAGCAAAGCACCTTTACATGTATATTCATTGGCTGATTAGTGCTCCAAGAATGCAACTCTCCCCCAAAGGCTCGGCTCACCACGTGTCTCTGATTTACGCTCTTTGGAACACACCGGGCCAGAGGTGAGACTATATCAGTGTTTTTCAGCCCGGTCCTCAAGAACCCGCACATGGCCCACGTTTTTGCTCCCTGCCAGCTCCTCCCTTACACACGGGGTCAGAAACACTGGACTAGATTGTGGCGAACAGCGTCTCATTCTTAGGTATGAGTATGTTGTTAACCTTGGCGCCCCCTGCTGACTTCCCTCTCAGCCCAGCGCTTGTGTTTTGTCTTTCGGACTGACAGATTGAATGAGGAAATGGGATTGGGGGGTGCTCTTTAGCTAGACTTAGTACTGGGTCCCTCCTGGCATACGATTTACTAATTAAGTTCATTAGTGGAGGGGGTTAATCAGGGTCCTCAATTAAAGCATCGACGGCTAGATCTCAATGATGGAGCTGTTAGACAGAAAGGCTAAGTGTTTTTGTGCATGTGTGTGTGTGTGTGTGTGTGTGTGTCAGAGAGCAGACGGCCTCCATGAGGCTCATGTCTGCTGAGTCTGACAGGAGGCACTTAGCACAGGCCACCTGAGTGTCGTCCAGCCAGTAGAGGGCGCTGTTTCCCAGGCACCCTGGGCACTGTGCATCTCTATCGATTAGCCTTCGGGCAGAGTGAAGACACCTGCAGGAAGTGTGAGACAAGGGCACAAAACTAACTTTTTTTTTAAAAAACTGAGCACCTTGTAAAGGCTCGTCTTCCCCAGGGGGCTGGACCTGTGCAGTCGGAGAGTATGTATGGTGTCATGGAGCCCACTGAAGAAGGACTGACCTTCCCGTTTTATTTGTATTAACTGCGAGGAGGCATGGCGAAATGCATTATGGGTAACAGAGAGATAGGTCAGAGTGCAATTATAAGGAGGCGGGCTACAGTGCAGTCTTCAATTACCATCCCTTCACCAAGTGAGCATCTTCCAACTGTTGGAGATCTGGGTATTTTAGGTGTTTAATCCTCAGTACTGATCCAGGGAAGGGCTTTAAGCTCCATTCCGGACATGTTCTGATTCAAAAAGACAACGTGTTTGGAGAAAACTAATGAAATCTTCACAGGAAAATGGAGCCCCTGTTTTCATCTGCACTCGTAATGCCGTTAAATGTTTGTCATGCTGTTTACTGTGGTATGATATTCGGGTGGGGGGGGCTGCCCTATGTGTCCCCCCTTGCTCTGCTTTCCAATCACAAACCAGGTCCTCAGTTCCCTCTGATCCCGTCCAATCAGCACCTCCCAGGCATGGTGGTCGGATGCCTTGGCAGACAGGGAAATGGGTGTCGGCGTCATGACAAGCCGAAGCCGAGGCAAAACAGTGGACATGGCGATTTCACGACGGTGCTCCTGCGCCCGACCCATTTCTGAGGCGCAAATTGAAATTCGCATCACATTTCAGAGAACGGCTGCTTCTGTTTGCCCTCGCGTCATGTGACAGCATCCTGCAGGAGCGGTGGGAGGAGCACCCCGATCGAGAACCCCAGCGATTTGGCTGTCTCTGATGGGACAGCACTGCCAGTTCTGTGGTAGCGGCACGGTTAAAGTAACCGCAGTTAACTGGCTTTAATTCGCCAACTCAGAACCTTCGAGGGAGCTGCTTTTGGACCTTTGAACCCGAACTCTTACAGTGACGTAACGCTGACTCTTTCAGTGATGTGACACCAGGGCCGCTTAGACGGTGAAGCTGTGAGCCGCGTGATCCACATCAGGCAGGGGGAAGTGCTTGCCAATTAAATGATGGTATCTTGATGACGACGGTATCATTTCAAGCCAGAACCCTAAGACAAGGTGTCCGGCCGCTCTGCGTAATCACTGTAATGCCTCTCCGGCAGCAGCGGGGCCCCGGTGTCAGAATCTGCCGGAGGTAATCCTTCAAGCTCCGCTTCACTGACCCCCCCAACCTCCCCCATTGATTTTACAGCCCTTTTCACAGCAAACGCCTCTCGGCACCACTTCCCAGTCTGTGCCGTGAGCTACACAGTCTGCGGCCTTTAACAAGAGGCAGCCTCTGGTCAATAACAATGTTTTTTTTTACACTCTCACCCATCACACAGCTTGTTTTGGTGTTTTGCCCGCAGACCTGCAAATAATTTTGCCCCTTTGCTAATGGGGGCTTTTTGGGCGCCCGGGTGCGAGGCCTACCTCACCCCACCTCAGCGGGAATGTGGCAAGCAGGATTCTCAAGGTCAAACTGAAAAGGGAATATCTTCCATGGATCCATCTGTTAAAAAAAAAAAGTGTTTAATTCATGGTATCAGTTTCTTCTAATTAAGCGTAATAATTTCAATGAACATGTTATGGTCGCAGTTTCATCAATTACTTATGCTGGTGACGCTTCTTTTAAGGAATTAATCAGCAGAAGCTGGCTTATGGTCCACTGGGGAAGGTTCTGGAAAATACTGGAACAGCTTGCGGTGTATGGCTGGATTGTGGGGTCAGTGAGGAAGGACAACTGTGTGAGGATGATGATACTGTGTTTGTGTGTGTCGGTGGGGGTTTGGTATACATCAGGTGTGTTTGTATGTATACTCGTATGTATTTGTCGGGGGGGGGGGGGTGTATTTAACACAATGTGGTTACTTTTTACACTATGTGGAGAAAAGTATTGGGACCCCAGGCCATTACACATACAGGAACTTTTATGACATCACATTCTAATCTATAGGCATCAGTATGGAGTTGGTTCCCCTTTTGCAGCTATAACAGCTTTCACTCTTCTGGGAAGGCTGTCCACAAGATTTTGGAGTTAGTCTGAGGGAATTTTTGCCCATTTATCCAGAAGAGCATTTTTGAGGTCAGGCACTGACGTGAAGGCCTGGCTCACAATCTCCATTCTAGTTCATTCCAAAGTTGCTGGAAAAACTGCTGGAACAGAAGGGGCTCTTCCCCAACCTGTTTCCACAAAGGTATAAGCAGAGAATTGTCCAAAATGCCTTAGTATGTAGACACATTAAGCTCCCTAATCCACAAGGGGTTGTTTTCCGGGGCTGGGCTTCGCCCCTTAGCTCCAACAGAATTCTTAATGATTAGCTTAGCTTTTGTGGGACAATTTTTGAATGTGTCAGATACCGCAGGCAATGTGCTCAAACTTTGCTGTCGACTGGGGGACATTTTTCAGGTCTGCACAATATAAACCTTAATTTTGTAAAAAGCTGTGAGTGCAATCAAAAAACTAAAAAAAACCAAATGTCTTGTATTTTGTTTGGTAACTTATGTTTAGGATTAGTGCTGAGTAGGGGTTATGATTAAGGTTAGGGTTGCGACAGTGATAGAAATATATGAACTGTGTGTGTGTGTGTGTGTGTGTGTGTGTGTGTGTGTACGCAGTCAGCAGTCTCCTATAAGAGGGTTCATTCCTTTCTCAGAGATCCTCTGAGTCTCCACACCCCCCAACCCCCACTATCCCGGCTGTTACACTTCCATCCCTAGAAACAGGCATGGCTGCCCAGAATGAGCCTGTCATTGCAGTCTGATTCAGTCCTTAATGTCCCCCGGGGGGCACAGCTTCAAGTTAACTTTGGTCTTTTAACCTGTTACGGCAGGGTGGTCATAGCCCCGGGGGGGCTCGACGGGAAATGGAAAGCGGGGGGGTTGGAGGGTGTTCATATCAGAAACTTCTTTTGTTCCTCAGGCAAAATACAAGTTTACTCCCATACAAAATGGAAATGTGTAATTAATCAGGTATGTAGTGATCCCTATTCCAACCGCAGACAAACAATGCTAATCAATATACAGTACAGGGCCTCATTTGAAACTGTGTGTTGTTTTAAATCTGCTGTGCCGGATTGGTGTTTGATGAAGAATTAAACTGTGGTGCCTCTCTGAGCATCAGAGAAGGAATTATTCTCTGTGGTGTTTTAAATGAAATTTTCTCTTTGAGATTCGACTAAAGAAATGTTTTATTCATTTCTGAGTGGCCACTGAACCCTGGAATGGTGTATGATTGACAGCCATTATGTCTGTACGTGCAGGTGTGTGTGTGCAAGTGTATATACTGCATGGACAAAAGTACTGGGACACCAGACCATTACACCCACTGGAATTTTATGACATCCCACATTAAATCCATAGGCATCAATTTGGAGTTGGTCCCCCTCCCCCCTTTGCAGATATAATAGCCGCCATTCATGTGGGAATGCTTTCCATAAGATTTTGGAATGTCTATGAAAAATTTGCCCATTCATCCAGAGGAGCATTTGTGAAGTTAGATACTGATGTTGGACATGAAGGCCTGGCTAGTGATCTCTGTTCTAGGTCATCCCAATGGTGGTCAGTGAGGTTAAGGTCAGGGCTCTGTGCAGGCCAGTCAAGTTCTTCCACACCAGACACACCAATCAACCCCTGAAAAACAACCGCACACCATAATCCCCCCAAATTTTACACTTGGTACAATGCAGTCAGGCAAGTACCGTTCTCCTGACAACCGCCAAACCCAGAGGTGGCTTCCTTTACACCACTGCATCCGACACTTTGCATTGCACTTGGTGATGTGAGGTTTGGATGCAGCTGCTCGGCCATAGAAACCCATTCCATGAAGTTCTCTGCGCACTGTTCTTGAGGTAATCTGAAGGCCACACAAAATCTGGAAGTCTGTAGCTATTGACTCTGCAGACAGTTGCCGACTTCTGCACACTGTGTGCCTCAGCATGCGTTGTCCCCGCTCTGTGATTTTACTGGCCTACAACTTTGTGACCCAGTTGCTGTTGATCCCAATTGCTTCCACTTTGTTATAATGCCACTAACAGTTGACTGTGGAATATTTAGTAGCGAGGAAATTTCACAAGTAGACTTATTGTACAGGTGGCATCCTATCACGGTACCATGCCTGTGATTGGATCACCTGAATTCAATGATTTGCAGGGGTGTCCCAATACCTTTGGCAATATAGTGTATAATCCTGAGTGTGTGTGTGTGTGTGTGTGTCCTCCCTACAGATTGGCCAGTGGCACTCGGACCAGGGCTTGTCCATGGTGAGGAAGCTGTCGTCACCCAACGTAACGGACGCTCTCTTCAACACCACACTCGTGATCACCACGATCCTGGTGAGCTTGCACGAGGACACGCTTTCTTGCCCTGTGACAGATCCTCGCATGGCTGTGGTGTGCTGGACATGCCACTTTACGAATAGCTGTAATACAGTATAAGGAGCCAACCTTATTGTGAAGCAGAAGGATTCTGTGGGGAGTGTACCGTCATGCGTTTAGAGGCAGGGAGTTGCTGGATTCAGGAGTGCTGCATAATCCAGGACGATATTCATGCTCAAGAAGAAAAGTTAAGATCTAGAAGAATGGAAGCAATCCCTGCAGAGAGATCATAGTCAGAATAAAAGAAATATTCATGACTCTGCCTCCACATGCTGTAGAAAACGCAGGAGATAAGGCTCAATCAGCTCGATGTGAATTGAGGCTTTCATCTGCGTTTATCTGCTCACAGGAAGCAGAAATGCATTATGGGATGGTGGGGGGTTTGTTTTTTCGGTCATTTTCAGTAATTGGGTTGTTATTTGAATGGCTGGCTTAGGCCCAGCTGGACGCAAAGCTTTTGCGGGGGGAGCTGCAGGGCAGTCGGAAGAGTGTGGCAATCCCACCCCAAAGATGTATGGAGCCCTCAGCCTAGCAGCAATTCTGCAGCTATCAGGCCTCATTCATCACGCCGTAACTGCGTCGTCAGTCCCAGGGCCCGGCCTCCGGGTGCCCACGGCGGTCCGCAGCGGTCCACAACTGAGAGGCGTTATAATGCGGCTGGGACGCAAACATTCAAAAGCACGCACTCACGCAGATGCAAGTATGCCATTGCGCACGCACATGTGGCATGTATGTGTTTTTCCATTCCTCCCACGGACAGTATTTTTATATCATATAGGATTTTTTGAATATGCAATAGAGATGGTCTCACAGAGCCCTGAGTTTGAGACAATGCCAGATCTTACACAGCTAGTGCATGCTGGGATGGATTTTCTTGGCTCGGTGCCAAGACCCTTCTTTTGCTTTGGGGATTAATGATGGTGTGAAATGGTAACAAGGAGAAGAATGTCTGCTCCTCTTCACCCAGCCTTGCCAGCCCCTAGCCAGGGATGGCGCCATAATCAGCTTTCAGGTAGCTAAGGGTTCTCCTGATCCTTCTCCACGTTTCTGCCCACAAATGGAGCACAGGCAGCTCTGTTTATTTGTTGGGTGGCGTCCCTCGAGATGCCCTACAGTATAACCTGGGGCCAGTCTGTCAGAAACCCTTGCCACTCCGCCTTTCCACCCAGCACCAACGACTTAACGAGCGATTTGCATTTGGTAGCAGCCCCTGGCCACCGTTCTGCCGCTCGCCTCGCAGTGTTTGGCACAGAGCGGTTCTGCAGCGTCGAATTCTGAGAAGTCTCTCATAGACTTTTAAAGTCTTTCCTCCCAGGGGACTTTGTTCCTGGAATTTTGTCTCGCGGGTTTTCTTGAGGCTCCTACGACACTCAGCAGTCGGCAGGAAGATTGTGAAATCCCTCTGAGAGTGGGTCTTGTTCCCGGTCGCGTTGAAAAAATGAGGCCTTAATGGGTGAAAACGCCATTGATCTGGTGCACACTAGAGAGTCCATGCAGGCTTGATTAAACCATTCTCTGGGAAAAGAAGCTGAATTTTCCCTTTATGGGAAGATGATGATGTGAAATATGCCCTCCCTCTATTTCAGTGCTCCGTAAATGTGTGCCACATTCAACCTAAATCAGCAAACGGTCCCATCTGGACAGGATAACAAACCATAAATAATGACAGGTATTCGATGGGAGTGAGTTACTGAGCAGTCTGAGTGTAAGATGCATGATGGGAGATGGCAAGTTCAGCAGGTGGCGTAGCAGTGATGGAACTGAGCTTGGAGCCAGACTGTCACATGTCATCCTGTTACACGCTCCTAGTTTCAGCCGTTGGGAATAGATGCTTTAGATGAAAGCATGAGCAGGGAGAATCGCAGCGTGGATGATGCTGTGTGATGTGCCCCCTGCAGGAGAATCCCTACGTGATGCTGAGGGAGAACCACCTGGAGCTGCAGGGTAATGATCGCTATGAGGGCTTCTGCGTGGACATGCTGAGGGAGCTGGCCCACATCCTCAAATTCAACTACCGTATCCGGCTGGTGGACGACGGTGTCTACGGCGTGTCAGGGGCCAACGGCACCTGGACGGGCATGGTGGGCGAGCTCATCTCCAGGGTGAGGTCCGCACCTACAAGAACCCACGACGATCCATGACACCTGCTCATTTACACGGACTGCAGTGTTTCCCCAACCAGACCATGGAATTGGGAGAGAGTGAAAATGTGGACCATCTGGTGGTCACTGAGCACCGGTTTGGGAAACACTGCTTGTAGACCTTCTGCTTCCATTGGCAACATCATCCCTAGGTCTCACATCATCAGCAAGTGTCATCAAGTCATCCGTACATCTCAAGCCTCATCGCCCTGCATCATCAGCTCATCCCTGCATCCCACGTGTCATCAATATACATCATCAAGTCTTCCTGCATGTAATACACTGACAACATAAATAATTCCATGGCAGTTACACATCCTTGAAGATTGATCTTTATCAATGTAAGATCTCTCTACTTGCAATGGACATCTAGTCAGAGTGCACAAGGCATCGGTGTGTATGAAGCACTAGGTGCACCTCTGCCCCTTAACACCTGGTCTGAGATCAGTCTGAGCTTATAATGTTACGTGTAGAATTTGGAGAGAGTGATCTGGTGTGAGATATGTATTAAGAGGGAGCTTTAGAATTTTGTCCAATCACAACACACCCACCAAACCCAACTAGCCTGGGCTGTGGTCTCTGCTCTCAGACACAAATTTCAATAAGTTCCCCTTGTCCCAATCAGACACACACAATCTGAAATGCCCAGTTAACCATGAAGCGAATTAATCCTAATTTTGACACCCGCTAACACAGACTTGATTGAGCTGGATTTTTACATGTCATTAATGCCCATCTACTTGAGGGGTTTGCCCTTTACAGTAAGATTATTTATTTCAAAAAACTATTTTAGTCTCTTGGCGATGCATTTTTGCAGGCCTGCTTGTAATTTGTGGAGCAAATTTAATGGATTTGTTTATGAATGAAATGTTGTCGCGCCTAAATATCGGAAACAATTAAATATTGCTTTCAGGTGGATGCAGACAGGGAGGCCAGCCCATAATAAGTTATCCATCTTAATTCCCAGGGCTAATGGAGGGCAGGACCATTAAGGATATAAAGTGGGGGCTGCCGGCTCCTATTACAACAGTGATTCATTTCTCAGGATTCCTGTTGCTTGGTGACCTTGCAACGATCCATCCCCATGTGTCCCCCCGTGTGGGTAAACGTGGTTCTTCCTCACAGAGCAGGGATCCAAACCCTGAAGTCAGGCAGATGTTATCACTCCAAGTCTGATCCTTCTGCCTACGAAGTGGAAGCTCCGTGGATCAGAATTAGAAGAAAAATAAACTAGCAGAGATGCATTATTTAAAAGCTGAATTTGTACGTTTTTTGTTTGTTTTTTTTCCCGTTTTTTGTTGTTTTTTCAATGAGAGAAGCGTCAGCCGATCAATATTAATGTTCTAAAGCATTTATTGTTAATATTTCAGTATGTGCTGCTTGGACGTGCTCATTTTTCAGAAGGAGGTCAGATTTTCCCTTATTAAGTTTGGATCTCTCCCGTTGTGAATATTCGTGTGAAGTTTGTGTGAAGTTTGCTCAAGGCAGCAGTCGCGGACCATTGGGGAGAAGCTCTGAACCTGTTACTTCCAGGTCCTGCACGTCCCCGGAAAAACCTGAGGCACTGAGATAACTCTCAGCGAACCGATATGTCCCCTCAGGGAGTTATGTTCAGACAGGTGGAATCTGTGTAACATGCACTCCCGGGCTCACACTGGGATACACGAGTGTTCATAGAGGAGAAAGCTGCAGCTTGGAGCAAAAAACTGACCGTGCCGAGCTTGGATCTGGGTCTGGCACGACTGTTGCATTTTACATGACATGCACTGCTCTGACTGGTCATAGAGCTTCGTCAACAAGTTTGGTTGGCATGACGATTATTGGGTCTAAAGATTCTTTTTTGTTTTTCCCCCCACTGTGTCTTTGTTGGAGACTGACATCCTTGCCCAAGAACGTCTTTAATCACCAAGAATGGTTCTGGCTGAATTATTAAGCATTTGAACAAACGTGAGGTCACTGGGTTTGGGGGCCCCGACTGAAGCTTAGCTGACAAGTACAGAGACTTGACAACCTGGCAATGTAAGTGGGGGGGTCTGGGAATTGTCACTGTGAAGTAGGGGTCACGTACGGCTTGTGGACTAGGTGGAATCAGCCAGTTGTGGAGCTGGAATTCTGGGAGTGTGTTTCTTGATGCCCTCACTATGGTTTCTAAAAACCACACTGGTCCTCCAAACCATAACAAGTCTCTGAAACTATCCCCCCCTTGCATTTGCCCCCCAGAAAGCTGACCTGGCCGTGGCAGGACTGACCATCACCGCTGAGAGGGAGAAGGTCATCGACTTCTCCAAGCCTTTCATGACACTGGGCATCAGCATCCTGTACCGGATGCATCTGGTGAGACCCCCTGTTTATCTGGTGACTCTCTGGCCGTTGGTGTACAGAAGGCACTTTACTTGCCACTCTCACGCCAACCATGGTGAGAAGAATGTTTGGAAAATGTAAACGTTCACTCTTCCTACCAGCCTTTGTGTAATCTTGTTGATCATCTCATTCGCAGCAGAGATGCCTTTGATGTAGTCCTGGGTAACATGTTTTCTTATTTTTACATATGGCTCTGGAAAAAATTAAGAGACCGCAGCAAAAATGTCAGTTACTTGTGTTTTGTGCCTGTGTAAAATGTTCGCTTTTTTGCAAACTCCAGCCTGGCTCTTCCCTACTTCTCATTGACGAAGGGCTTCTTCCTTGCTTTATGGGTCTTCAGTCCTGCCTCTAGGAGCTGCTATAAATTGTCCTAGCAGTGCACTTCACGCCACTTAATGTTTCCCATCCCACTTAAAGATCACTTGCGGTCATTCTCCAGTTTATGAGGCACTGTTCGATAAATTGATGGTCATCTCTGGCATTCGAAAGTTGCTTCTGCCCTCTTACCTGGCTGGTTTCTGGTTGTTCTCAGTGTCTCCTGCTTCACCTTATTCTTATGTACTGCTGTCTTAGAAATTTTGAGCCTGGAAGCAGCCTGCTGCTTGGCGTAGCCTTTTTCACAGCAGAACCACAATTAAACCAGAATTTTAAAATGCTATTTTTTTTAAAATACTGTATAGAACGGTCTCAAATTTTTTTCCAGAGTTGTATTATCCCTTTATTAAATGGTTGCCCCCTGGAGAGAAACAATGTAAAAGAAGCTGTTGGAAGAGCCTATGACTTACTCGATATAGTCGGGGGGTTTGGGGGGGGTCAATTGCTGACTGCTGTCTTATTTTTGGCACACAAATGGGACTCGAACATGGGCCATGCATTCTGTCCTTCCAAGAACCCCAGGATCCCCCAAGGTTCACCCCCACCCCCTGCAGCCACCCCTATGTCTTGAGAACTCAATATGGCTGCTGGGTATGCCTTGGCGAGTAGACTGTCACTGTGCCAGGAGAGGGCGCCCTACCCACTGGGGCATTTTCATCAGAGACCTCAAAATCACACTGGCTACGTGCCACGATCCGTCCCATTACACAACGCGGGTCCGGCCCAGAGCAGGAACTCACACCCTACCTCTGATCCAGTTATGTGTAGATTAATAATAATAAGTGAGGCGGTCTGCATGTGTGTGTTATTGTTAAAGTGTCTGTATGCCAGCTTATTTGTGAGTATGCAGTCATCGTGTGCTTTATTCCAGGGCCGCAGACCTGGCTACTTCTCCTTCCTGGACCCCTTCTCCCCAGGAGTCTGGCTTTTCATGCTGCTTGCTTACCTGGCTGTCAGCTGCGTTCTCTTCTTAGTCGCCAGGTGAGCACACTGCCCCACCTGCTGGCGGGTCCCAGAACTGCTACCAGCACCTGGACATCTCCAGTTCCAGTTGTACTGTAGGAGTGTGAAACCTTAAATGGTTATAATAAATTACAGGCTTTTCGAAGCTGTGCTTCTATGATACTGGAGAATATTTCTGAAGGATAAGCCTCGCTTCCGAACGCGCTGTGACCCTCGGCATTTTCAGTGACTTGGGTTAACCGTCGGCAATCTGCCACACGCATCCACAGATTGCTATTCATTTGCTTGAGCCTGCCGCAGAGCTGGGGGAAGAACATGATGCTCACCCAGGGAGCCACATACCTCATGTCCCTGGCGCTCAGACTAATGCTCAGACTCTTCCTTGTAAATTTCAAATCTCCCTGCAGACCTCTGAGATCATCACTGCTGTCATCCTCTAACATGCGTATCAGCCAATGGGATTCATCGGTTGATGTACAGCTGAACCAGACTTTTCTCCTTTTCTCTGCCATCTCTCTGTGCTCAGGTTAACGCCATATGAGTGGTACAATCCCGACCCCTACCAGAGGGGGCGCTGCAACCTGGTCATCAATCAGTACTCCCTAGGAAACAGTTTCTGGTTTCCTGTAGGGGGTTTTATGCAGCAGGGGTCCACCATCGCCCCCCGTGCCCTGTCTACACGCTGCGTCAGCGGGGTCTGGTCAGTGTGTAGTGGCACACACACAAACTATCACACACACACATACAGTTGTGTTATCATATCTTTTTTCTTCATTTCTATGGGAAAAATGCTAATGCTAACTATAACAACCTTAACCCCCACCCTGCCCTAACCATAACCATAAGTAACCAAACAAAATACAAGAGTTTTTGCATTTTTAGTTTTTTCATCGCAGTCACGGATTTTTATAAAAGAGAGGAAACTGGTCCACATAAGATGAAAAAAAAAACTGTATTCATCACATTGCGGGGAAATTTGGTCCCCACAAGGTAAGGTATACCTGGACCAGACACACACACACGCACACACACACACACACAGGACGCATCCTGAACACATGATGAGAGCCCCCTTGCCTTCCTCTCTGAGAGGGCAATAAAAACTACTAATTCATAACAGTTCATAACAGGGTAGGCTTATAGACACACCTTTTAATCATTAAATTCAGGTGTTTCATTCAGACCCATTGCCACTGGTTTATAAAATGAAGCACCTAGACAAGCAGTCAGGTTTACGAACATTTGTGAAAGAATGGGTCCTTCTGAAAAGCTCGGTGAATTCAAGCGTGACACTGTCATAGGATGCCACCTTTGCAATAAGTCAGTTTGTGACATTCCTTCCCTGCTAGATATTCCATAGTTTTATTGCAAAGTGGAAGCATTTAGGGATAACAGACACACATACAGACGCAGACACACACACAGGGGTGAGTAACACCTCCTCCTCTTCCTCCTCCTCCTGCAGGTGGGCCTTCACACTCATCATCATCTCCTCCTACACGGCCAACCTGGCTGCCTTCCTCACCGTGCAGAGGATGGAGGTGCCCATCGAGTCTGTGGATGACCTGGCCGACCAGACCGCCATCGAGTACGGCACTATGTACGGGGGCTCCACTATGACCTTCTTTCAGGTGTGTCAGTGTATGTGTGTGTGTGTATGTGGGCGTGTGTGTGTGTGTGTGTGTGTGTGTATGTGGGCATGTGTGTGTGTGTGTGTGTGTGTATGGATGTGTAGGTTCGTATTTATCACAATGTGGGAACAAAATGTTAGCTAGTGGGGACATTTTTTCAGTCCCCACAATATAAACCTAATTTTACAAAAAATATGCGTATGCTATAAAAAAAAATGTAAATAACCAAAAGTCTTGTATTTTATTTGGTTACAATATGGTTAAAGTTAGGGCTGGTTTAGAGTTACGGTTATCATAGTTAGGATTAGGGTTATGGCCATAGAAATGAATGGAGAGTCCCCTCAAACAAATACAAGATATACAATTCTTTGCGCGTGTGTGTGTGTGTGTGTAGTGGGTTGAAGCCCTGGCCTCAGCAGAACAGTCACATGTTTGTGGGCCCTTGAGTAAGGCCCTTAACCCCCAGCTTCAGCAGCACTGCATGTTGGCTGAACTTGTGCTGCGAGCCCCCCAGCTAAGGAGAGTCAGACTGGCTCAGCAAAGTGAAGCATTCTAATGTACCTGTGCTTGTGCTAATGGAAAAAGCTGGATGTCTGTCGTGGATTGTGGGCATACCCATCTGTTAATGTGTGTGCCTTTGTCTCTAAGCCTGTGTTTCCATGTTTTGTGTGTGTGCATGTGTATGTTTATCTGTGTTGATACCCATGTGTGTGTGTGTGAATGTGTGTATATGTTAGTGATGTTTATTTGTTATATTTTTTGACCCCACTAGATGGTACTGTTTAAAGCATGCCCCAAAGCAAACCAAGAGCACCATCTAGTGGGGTCAAAAAATACAGCAAATGGTTCATGAAGCATCATTTTGTCTATCACTAGTATATGTGTATCTGTGTGTGTGTCTCCCAGCTTCCATTCGCCTGTTTAACTCCCTGAACACTAACTTTCAAACTCGTCACCCTCGCTTACCCGACTGGCACTTTGCCCCCATCCCCCTCACTCTGTGCAGAATTCGCGCTACCAGACATACCAGCGCATGTGGAACTTCATGCACACCAAACAGCCCAGTGTCTTCGTGAAGAGCACAGAAGAGGGCATCGCCCGCGTCCTCAAATCCAACTACGCCTTTCTGCTGGAGAGCACCATGAATGAGTACCACCGGCAGCGCGACTGCAACCTCACGCAGATCGGCGGCCTGCTGGACACCAAGGGCTACGGTATCGGCATGCCTGCTGGTAAGAGGGCCCGCAGCCCTTATGGAATGTTCCTCACATTTGGGAGGATCGTGCACCATAATGGTCCTCATGCGACAATATTAGCAGGAAGAAAGCTGATCTGTGTTTCACACTTTCTAATTGGGGGTTCTAGGGGTTTCTGTAATGTATCGTTAACACTCACACTTACGTATGGACACATACACACACACACCAATTAAGCCTCGCTCACTGTTTGTCTCTCCTTTTTCCCCATTTTTCTCTCTCTCCCTATCTTCTCTCGCTGTCTGCGTTTCTCTATCTCTCATCTCTCTCCCTCTGTCTCCCTCTATCCCTCTGTCTCTCTCCCATTTCCCTCCCTCTCTCCCTCATTCTCTCTCTCTCTCTCTCTCTCTCTCTCTCTCTCTCTCACACCCCATCTCTCTGTTTACATAGGTTCACTCTACAGAGACGAGCTGGACCTCGCCATCCTCAGGCTTCAGGAAGATAATCGACTAGAGATCCTGAAGAGGAAGTGGTGGGAAGGGGGCAAGTGTCCCAAAGAGGGCGACCACCGGGCCAAAGGTACCGCATGGGCCACCGAGATACACTTGGCATCTAAGCACTGCATAGAGGTCATAGGCATGCTCTGGGTAGCCCTCTTTTCCCTAATATGTGGCTCTTGACTGCTTTCCCCACAGGCCTGGGTATGGAGAACATTGGGGGTATCTTCGTGGTGCTGGTGTGTGGCCTGTTGGCGGCCGTCCTCATTGCCGTGCTGGAATTTGCCTGGATGCTGCGCCGAACCTCCAGCACTGAGGTGATGCCCCTCCCACAACTGGATAGCACACACCCCCACACTAATCATGTCCCCATCGCCAATATGGAACACATAATGTATATGCAGTAGTGATGGCAAAAACGGCACTTCATGAACCATTTGTGGTATTTTTTGACCTGAATAGATGATGCTGTCTGTTCGAAAAAAGGATCAAATGCATCCATCAAAGCAAGTCAAGAGCGCCATCTAGTGGAGTCAAAAAATACCACAAATGGTTCATGAGGCGTAATTTTGGCTACTATCACAAATATGCAGCGTCAAGATGTTTTTTGCCTAGATAAAAAATTGGACTGCACAAGGAGAGGATGAGGCATTAACGACCCACATTTTCAATGACAATTCTGATAAATTTGCCTGTAGACCTCCAAGGTGCATCGTTTAATTTTTGGAAAGACCCCAGATAACACTAGGCTGTTACCTGCCTTTATGAGTGTAAGTGGGAAATTTCCTGTACCAGTAAATCCTGCTAAAAGAATGTATGTCAACCAGCTAATGTGTGTCCACACAAGGCAATGTGCAATGTCTTCAAGTCTTTTTCTTTCCTCATTTCTCTATCTCTGTTTTCTTCTCTCTTCCCTCTTGTCATCTTATCTCCTTTCTATCCCTCTCCCTTTCCCCCTCCCCCATCTCCGCCCCCCAGTCAGCGTGCGAGGAAATGCTGCGTGAGCTCCAGGGGATCCTCCTCTGCCAGGACAGCCTTCAGCACCGCCGTCGCCGGGTGTCTGGGGGGCAACACCCCCGCCGGGCATCCCTGGAGGAGCGCCGTGCCCGGGCGGCTGCTGCCAGCCTCAGCAATGGCAAGCTGTGTGGGGGGGTGGGCCTGGGTGGGGCCAAGGCCGAGGGCCCTCCCCCAAGGCTGCCGCAAGAAGTCGCCCTGGTGACACAAAGCTGCAGCCACGTGCACGTGTGCCCTGAGTGCCGCCGCTTTCAGGCTCCTCGCCCCCGGGACTCCCCGGTCCCCGGTGAGGAGGCTGCAGAGTGGGACAAGAGCGCCCCTGGTGGACCTGAGTAAATCCTGGATCAGCAGGGCCCATCTGGCCCAGGGGAGAGGCCATCGCCAGTGGCAACGTGGCACTAAACCACACCGACCATCGAGTCTCTGTGGAAACCGCAGGCAGACGTCCTTCTGTGAAGTCTCCTCCTCCTCTGCCAGTGGACCAGTTCCCCTTCCACAGTGTCGTTTTTGGCGTCAGCGTCGTCATTCTCATCACTGAACCACCTTCAGATTGGCCATGTGGAAAGAGCTGTTTTTAATACTTTTTATTGTAAAATCCCAGCAGAACGTTCTGTAAAAGCATCTTAAACTTCTTCAGAGTGACCTGGGTTGGCTAGGGTGGGTGCGTGGGGCCTTTTACAGTGCAGCGTCCAATCAGACGCACCCTCCCACAGCCTGCTGTTCCAGTTTGTCTTCTCAACAGTTTCCTCATCTCCATCATTTTTTGTCTCATAATTTTCCGTCCCCCTCCCCCCTTCATGTCAGACCACCAGGCACTCCCTCATCGACAAGGTGATGAACCACGGACAAGGCGGAAGAGACTGGGCTGCCCGCCCCCCCCCACCCCCACAGGTAAACATGTCATTCTTCCATCCACTTCCTCCCCCCTCTCTGGGTGCATCAGATCTGTTACTAAGAGGCCAGCGGGCTGTGAACGTGAGCTGTATGTCTGCACAGTCAGCTACAGTAAGGGCAAAATCAGTCTTCTTGAGCAGGAACGTCAATAGGCAATCAGCAGAACCTTCCAGTGGATGATGGTGGACTGCCGTCTAAATAGTTTGCTGCAGATTATGCAGCACTGACAGACCTACCGACAGCCCCGCAGGCAGAGCCTCTCCATATGGCACTATGGGCGCTGCTCTCCTGGTTGAGAACATTGCATTTAAATGACAAATCGGCAGCAGGTGGCCACGTCCCTGCCTGTTAAAAACTTCATTATAAATGCTAATGGATGTCTCCCCCTACCCTTCTGACATCTGTAATAATGTCGGGACTGGTTATTTACCCCAGATTACATGTTAAAGTGATTTATTTATGTTCAAGGCGCTACTACAGTGGAGGCGAGATGGAAATAGGCCGAGATGAGTATAATGTTATTTTAGAAAGAAGACAGCAGTAAATAAGGTGGCTTTTCATCAGGCTGGGGGCTGTCGTCGATGGGACCCTGGTTCTGATGTATGACTGTATCAACGGGGACGCCCTCAGTCACGGTCGTCGTCTCAGTTTCTGGCTGCTGTCACTGTCTGGCCAGCGGGTTTGATGCAGTGACATTGGTTCCCTGGTGCTGCCAACAGTCTGCGTGTGTGTGTGTGTGTGTTTGTGGGGGGGTCCCATTCAGCCCAAATGGACTCCTGGCCTTCAGGTTGCCGTTCACCCTCTAATGACAGCATTGTTAATTAACAGGCTCGTTAACTAGCTCTCTTGGGGGAGTTCCACGTTGGGTTCTTTAGTTCTGGTAATATGAAGAAGGTGAAGGTGAAGGAAGCAAAGATGCAGGCTGACTGCCCATCAGCCTTCAGACATACACTCACAGTGTACGGAGCTTACCTGTACCCCCCCCTACTCCTACCTACTGGGCAGAATTTGGCTGCTGAATTTTATATGATTTATTTTCCTATGTTGTCATTTTTATTCCACTCTAATATATTGTTTGAAAACAGTCCATTACGATTGTGTCGGCTCTTTTTTCATACATTCCTCCGTGCATTTACACCTAAAAATGATCCAGTCAAAAACAAGGTTACATAATACTATTATATCCAATCATGGCTGACTAAACAAGAATCCTCTAGAGCATTCTTGGGCTGTGAACTGACATCTCTGCAGTGTAAACAATCTGATCTGAAAGGGAAATTAATTCTCCGCCACGACGAACATACATGCATGCATATGTTCAAACAGCCGGCTGACTGGCAAAGACTAATCAGGACTGGACCAAAGATATTCAACAGATGATTGACTAATGAGATACCTGGCTTCTTTCAGCCTGGCTTGCTTGTGAGAAGCATCTTTTTATGCTTTTTATGTCTTGATCTGTTCGTTGAACTTCTTTCAAGGTTGCTCTTCCATCCCATCACTATGCACATCTGGCAGCACCGCCTAACATCTCCACGATGACCTTGTCCTCGCTAAGCGAACTCTTCTCGCCTTGCGTTGTCAATGCACTGCCAGACAGCATAAATTTCACTTAGCCTGCCCATAGCTATGCCCTTAATTGTGTCAGTGATGTTTCCAGTGAGGTGAATACTTCAAAAGTTTCATGGAGCCAAGTTTGTGTCCAGAAAAACTGGGTTCTCTCAGCTGTTATTTCATGTATCACCACTATGTGGTGCTGCCTATGTTTTGGCACAGTTTATCTCAAAATGAAACATATCTCAAATCATCACCTATACAATGTTCCTGGGAAGTTTCACAAAGATTCATCAAAAACTTTTTGTTACTGTGTTCAGGTGCCCTCTGTAGCCACCTTTTCCTTCCTTTGCTGCCGCCTAGGGCTGCTGTTTCAGTTTTGGTGTGATTTGTCTTGAAATGATATCAGATATAGATATTTATCCATGTGTTTCTGTGAAATGGAAACAAGTTCCATCAAATACTTTTTGTGTTTCCACGTTCACAAGGTTAAGTGTCCTTAGTGGTCACCCTTCCCTTTGAAGCCACTAAAAGGTGTGCTTCAGTTTTGGTGTGATTCATTTCAGGATGAATTGAATTTCAGACCTCCATAAGGAAGTTCCTGTGAAGTTGAAAAAGATCCAACAAGTACTTTTTGAGTTATCACACTAACATGTCTGTCTGCTGCTACACTTTTTTGCTACCATAATTGAAACTACTGCTTAAGTTATGGTGTTGTCCCAAAATATTATTGCTTCCAAATCTTCATGCATACAGCTTCTCTGCAAAGTTTGAAAAAAATCTGTTAAATATTTTTGAGTCATCACACTAACAAGATCAAATGTCTGAGGCTGCCCTTCTTATTGGTACCACTAGGTCACACTGCTTTGTTTTGGCATATTTGTCTCATAATTAATTCCACATCTTTAACCTTCCAAAAGATCTGTGAAATACTTTTTGAGTTATTGCATTATCAAGATAAATGACTGCAGCACTGGACCAGTCCCTAAGGCATACATATTTCCCATGCGGAGAATACAATGGAACAAAGATATATTACAGTAAAATGACAGACCATGTCATGTTCCGCTAACAGCAGACAGGATTCTGATCGTTGTGAACTTTTTTGCCACAGGAAGAGGTCATTGAGTGGGCGGCCTTCCGGTGTAATGAGAACAAGTTAGAACTTAGAACCTTCGTGGGTGGATGTGAGCCTGTCACAGCCAGCAACAGCAGGCTTTTGAGCTCAATTGGTTAACTGTCGACAAGCACCTCATGCTTGCTGTTGCCTTCAGCTAGCATCACCATAATTGCCGCATCATCTTGCTTTTTCAAAAAACCTGGAAGATTTTTTTTTTGTCACTCAACGGACAGTGAAGAATCAAAGACTCAAAATTGAGTGTGTGTTTGTTTGACCTCCTAACTGCTAACCTGGATGAGAGAAAATTGAGGAGTTATTGAGTTCCTTTTCGGTTGTGTTGCTCTTTAACAGGTTTTTCTTTTTAAGGATTTTAAAATGCCTTATAATAGACTGTCTTCTTTCCCATCATTCACGGTGGCATCGATAACAAACCCTCTTGAAGCACCATGGGACTTCCTTTGAGGATATTGCTTTGATAAACAAGATGACTCGCATGATTAATGTCAACTGATGTACACTTCCTGACCACCTTATGCAAATGGACCTCGTTAAATGTAGCGTAAGCATGAGCACAGAAAGCACGTGATTTTGATGCATCGCAGATCACCACAGGCCACACATGTGACTTTCAGCAGCTGCTGTTTCAAGCCAGGTGCCATCGACTTTGTTCATTCTTCAGGAAAAATTTAAATGGGTGCCTATTTGTTCACATAGTGCCCTCAGCCCCCATCTTGCACCCTGATGACCCCTTGCTTGGGGAACACCAATTACCCCCCCCCCCCACCCCACCCCGTAAGCATCCTAAAGATGGCAGACTTGATTAGTATTGTAGATAAAGGTGCTCACAGGCCAGCACTGTTTTCCTAAAACCCCAAAATCAGATTTTAAACATTTACGCATTATAAAACCGATTCTTTAATCTGTTAAACCTTTTCATTAAATCCTTCACAATCCCTTTCATAGAAATTGGTTTAAAAAATTAATTTGGGTCAGAAGTGATGGAGATTACAAATTATAACTTAAGCTGGGTGTATTTTTTTACTCTTATCAGAAAGGCCAGATGACAGGATTTTCACACTCACCTGTTCCAATATGTAGGATTTGAGTGAAAATTGACATAAGAATTGTCTGTTAGACTTCTTTGCCCCCGACTTAGTGATATCTGAATATCGCACATTTCCATATACTACTCATTCAGCTCTGATTTTCACCTTACATTTTCAAAGCTGACATACGATTTTGAAGGCCTGTAAACTTTTGTAGACAACTTACATGAAATCCCATTCCATTCTCGTGTCTGTTAAATAATTCTTCCTGGAATCTTAGTGCCATCCAATGGCCGAGTGTTAGTACTGGAGTGTAGCTCGGAGACTTTCCATTCGGGAGTTTCTTTCCATTCAGGTTTTCCATTAAGTGCCATCTGGTGGTAAACTGATATACTGCACATAACCAACCTCTTGAATTGGTTGGTTTAAATTTGTTTGCCGTCCTCGGAAGTGGCTGAAGTTTCTGTGATTTCAAGCTTTCTGAAAACTGGTCATTTTAATAGATTCACATCTTTGAAGCAGAATCAATAAAATAGCAAACCTGATTTCCATTTTTTTATTCGTTTGTAGTTTCACTCTGTACATTAAGAGCATTCTTCAAAAAAACAAAAACATTTTGCACCTGACACATTTTGAATTAGCTCCACTTGCACTGCAGAGCTGGCCAGCCTTTGACCTCCAGGACGGGGTTCCAGGAGGTTCCGAGTGGATTCAGGTTGAACTCGGACAGCACACTCTTCAACTCCTGGTGAGTGCAGGTGCTCTCCCCTTGCCACTTCTGTCGCTCTCCAGCCAAGAGGGCCAGTAAACTGTCCAGGCAATCCTGAAAAACGAGAGCAGCGCTTTGACTTCTGGAGAATCGGGGAGGGGGGGCAGCTAATAATGATGAAACTATTCTCACATGCAGGATCCTCTCATAGTCGCTGTCCATACGATGTAGCCTCTCTTGCAAGTAAGCGATAGTAGCATCCTTCTCCTCTGCCATCCGCTTCTGCACATCTCTCTCTGCGCGCAGCTGCTCCCTGCACTCGGCTTGCAGCCAAAAATGTGGCAAATCAGCAAATAGCATCAATTCGTGTCCCATTCAGCAAGTCAAAGTAGCAAAAGAAAAATGCAAATGTGCTTTATAGCCAGAAAGAATAGTCAAATTTCAAATACATCGCTGTTAAGTCCTCTTCGAAATCTATGCTCCTCCAGTTTGGTCCACCCTCACCATGGCTAAACTGGCATGGTTGAGGAGAAGCAGGAAGACGCACACAGAACGAATCCGCCTTACCGAGTCGCTGGGAAAGGTCTCTGACCTCAGTCTCCAGTCTGTGAAGTTGAATCTCCATTTCCCTCTGCGCCCTCATATTCTGCCGGTTGAGTTCTAATCGAGAGGAGACCTTATTTAAAGCAGCAGTGTTGCAGTTATAAAACATCAATAAGCCATTCCAGGAATTAATGTGCGATATAAACAGGCATTGCTGATGCAAAACCCTTGAAAATCTAGTCAGTCAGGCACTCGGGATCCATCACCTTATGTGTGAGTGTTTATTTTATTAAACCCTAGTAACAATACAATCCCCTCTAAACAGGGTGGTTGGGGGTTATGCGGGGTTGCCATGACTACAGCGAAGCCTGAAAGGGGTTTCCGCGGGGTACCTGTAGTAATGTCCCGTTTGTCACGCTGTCCCTGCATGACCTTCTGCTCGAGCTCTCGCACGCGGGACCGCAAGTCTGCGCTGGTGCTCTGAGCTCTGCGCGCGGCCTCCGCCCGGAGGGCTGACATAGACGCACGTATGCACATACTTAGTACCATATTTTACACTCGTATTATGTTACACAGCCCTAAGCACGCCTTCAAACACACAAAAAAAGTACTGTGAGAAGTATACCGAGATGTTCTTTCAGCACCGCTACCTCCACATCCCTTCGCCTGTACTTCTCCAAGAGATCCTTTTTATCGTCTAGGACTGTTTCGGGGGGGAAAGGGTTTACTTTAATATTATATCATAACGTGATCCTTCTACGCGCTATGCACCATTTAGGGAGTGAATGTCACGTTTCAGTGTAACGTGCATTTGACTAAGGCGGATACCAGATAATGCAAAACCAACCAACTAAACATAGCAACACACAGCTATTGTTCCCCATCACCTGGAAAACAGCCTAAATCAAAATAAACGAGGTGTAACAAGTCTGTCTGCTCCTTATTCCTGCTCACTGTCATCTCTAACGCGTAATACCGATGTTCCAAAACATAGGCCCTATATTATGTAACAAGCAATATATATAATACAGTCGGAATTACCTTCACCCGATTTCTTCTTTTTCTCATTTTTATTCACTTTTGCTATACTCTTTTTCTTCGGAGGCATAACAGACGTTTTTTCTGGAAAGTGTTTTCTGCTGTAGGAAGGGGAAGAATTTTTGAAGTCATGACGACTAGTACGAGAACGTTTTTATATAGCTGTACACAAATACTCCGCTTTTTTCTTCACAATAGGCTATATGTGTATAAAACTTTTATTTATTTAAATTCCTAGTGTTACCAACATAACCTGTTCTGTTTGTATTAATACTGTTTTAATGTCAAAGGTAGCAAGCCTTACCGGGCAAGATCCCTATTCTTAAAACAGGAACCGGCTTTTCAGTGGTTGGAAATGATGTCTGGGCAACCGGAGACACCTTATTTAGTGTGCTTACCGGTGTATCACTGGATTGCGTTTGTCATTGCTTAGAAACAGCAGACTACCAATACATATGGTAACAACATAACAGGCTTCAACCAAGATTTTTCAAAACACAGTACAATTGTAAACGTCGAGACATTACATTTAGAGACAGTACCTTTATTGTTTTATCTTAAAACTTCCTCAATTCACCTAGGTGCGAATATCCGGCGTTTTATATCTGCCAGGTTCTGAAGACCGTAGTATTAATTTAAATACAGAACTTCTGTTACTGCATTCCAAATCATCTCAGTCTCTCGGAACCATTAAAGGTGCCATTAAAGACCTACTTTAAAAACATTTCATTTTCGTCTTATGCTACCATTATCCATTTTTGTTCAACAACACGTAGCCTATATATTCATACTGATAATGATTTCTAACAGCGCCGAGAATTGTTCTATTTGTGCGATGGTGAATCAAAAAACTAATCCCGGTCTTTTAAACTCAGCAGAGTCTTCTGATAAATTCTGCATTTCCATTGCTATGCATATTTTCCCTTTGGTATCCGAAACATCCGAAATCTATTTTGTTTTAGAAATCCAATGTTTCAGAAATACTGTGTTCTCAACTATCGGTGTTATTGCTTATAGTGTATTCAATGCATCACAAGCAGCTAAAACACTCATTCATCCCTTCAGTTTGCTGCATAAACTTGTGTTATGTATGAAGGGGGAGTGTTCGGGGAGGAGGGGCTAATTCGGAATTGGGCGGGGCTTGGGCGGGGCATCAGAAGCGGAAGAGGATGTACAGGAAGAACTATGGCCACGCACACGGGAGGGGGAGTTTAAAGGCGGTGATTATTCCCCCTCCTCCCAAATTTATTTATTTCACTTTTCTCCCCCGAATGTCGTTTTGCATCTGATTGCAGCGTGTTAGTGTGCATTTAACCGGGGATTTTCTCAAGGGGGCAAATCCTGGTTTGCTTCCTATAGCTGCTGCAAAGCGGAGCGAGCTCGTTTGCCAGGGCTGGCGTTGCCTCCTGTCTCTCACGGCCACTTCCCGTCACGGAGGAACCGTGTAAGAGGACGGAGGGAGCCAGCTCCGGGAAGGCAAGCGATCGGTCCAGGAAAACGCAGCCCCATCCGTGGAAGCAAGGAAAAGATTTTCGCGGCTTAACGGATCTGCATTTAGTACCAATCAGTACCGTTTCGAAAGTCTTTTTTTTTTCGGACGGATAGGTGACCGGCCCTTCTCTTTTCCCGGTCCCGAGTAGGTCTACAGGATTAATGGGACATTTGCCTCCGTAGGTCTCGCTCCCCCCGACGGACCCTCGCTGCAACTTTATTCCGGCGCTGTCCAGCCTCTGGTCGGGTGAGGGGGGGGGTGAGCTGCCCCGCGCCTCGCCCGGGTCGGGCACAGGGGCCGCAACGCTAGTCTAACATGGCAGGAAACATCAAGAAAAGCGTGGGGCTGATCGGCATGATGAAGGACGCATTCCAACCACACCATCATCACCTTCATTCCCACCACCAGCCCGGGGCCGTGGACAAGAAGACTGTGGAGAAATGCTGGAAGCTCATGGACAAGGTGAGAGTCGGAGACCTGAAACGATCGGCCGGAGTAACCAAACCGGTCAGTGAACTGTCCAGAAACACGTCAGTCCCGCGATGATGCCTTAACTGCCCTTCCATCTCCGTGACCGCGCATCCAGTGCTGGGTCATGGTGTCCCTTGCAGTGTTATTCGCACGATGGATGGTGATATTGTTATTCTCATAGCGCCGAATTAGGCACGTAATGTTACCGCTATTCGTGAAGGTGCATAAAATAACTAGGAAATCTGACATTAAAATTAACTGATTTTGATCTTAATTGCGCATCTAACAGTAAATGTGAGCAGTAGGATAAATCATAGCCTAGTTCTCGCCATATAGGCTAAAATGTGGCTTTATTTGTATATTTTAGTCGGAATTTGCACGTTTATTTACATTATGTTACTGCATTGGGAGTGCAGTGTAAACATGCCGATAATACTTCACCTCTGCAAATGCTTAGTACTTAGTGAAACCCAGTGTTTGTCTCGTCGCACTTAAACCATTAACTGACATGTTCCGTGGCTGAGTGGATAACCCGCCTTCGCACGACTAGATTACATTTGTTTTTTTGCAGTTTGGGGTTTGTGTTCGAGGATTCTTGCATTTTCAGCAGGAAAACTGTGTTAATAATAGTTGCCCTATGTTTGCCTCCACACCCAGAGGTGATTAAACTAGAAGCAGGTCAACAGAAACGATGAGCACAGCCACAAGTGAAGAGGAACACTGGTGTTTAACATTTTTTTGCAGATCTGCATTTCTGTCACAGAGTAAAACATGTGCAGTTTCTTGTGTGTAGTTGATGTTGAGCCCTCACTACCTTCAGGTCCCTTTAAAAGTTACACGTTTAAAACCAGAGGTCAAGAGGGTGTATGTGTAAATTGGGTCAAAGGTCAGGAGTTATAGCCTTGGGGAGACGTTTTATTACTGATGTAGGGTTCAGTGGGAGTTTGTAGTAAATAAAATAAGCTGCCTTGCAGGGTCAGAGCATCGCATCGGCCAAAGGCAGATCATTTTTAGCCTGTCTGCTGTGTGGTCCTTCAGATACGGTGCTGTGCACTGCTCACTGGCGTCTGTCTGCATTAATTTACCTTTTGAGCACAGACGAGTACTTCCTGCTTGGGGAATTCAGGCTCTGACATGTGGGGAAAAAAACTCTATTCGTGGTTCCCCTTGGGTAGATCTTCTTGAAAATAGGCTCTTTAGGAAATTGCAGCACTTTTCAAACTTATTTTTTGCTCAGATTAAGGGTATAGCAGTTTGATTTTTAGATCTCTTGAGGAAGATGTAAGGTTGAGTCCCTTTCGGGGAAGTGTGATTCTCTGTACTTTTCACAGTAGGTAGGGTGTTTCGATTAGTGTCCCATGCATGTCCCCGCAACTTCTGCTTGTGGCATTGGGTGCTTGAGTCGTTCTTATGAGCCCATGTGTTCTGGGGGGGGGAATCCCACTTATAAGATCATGGGACAGGGTCCAGAATGACACATAAAATATCCAGATACATGAGTGCCTTGTGATGACAATCGGGGAGCAAAATGCATGTGGAGTCATGAGACAAAACGCTACGGTCCTGGTCTGGTTAAGCTACTTGCAAACTGCCAGTTTCTACCACGGGACCTGAAAACCGCTGCATTTAAACTAATCGGTGGTCACATTCTCCAGGAATTGGTGCCTCTCCCCCCTTTTGTTTTTCACTTGGTCTGTTGCCTTCGCTTGCTATCCACAATGCACCCTCCTTTCCTCACTTGAATTTGCTTACATCCTCGTCTAGTACTAAAGGTTAACAGAATCTGCAGGCTTGCTGCCGTGCTACTCTTTCATCACAGGACTAATTATAAAAGTCCTACTTCCCCTGTTAATCGCTGAGAGTAATGTGGGGAGTTTTATTTTGAAATTTTGAGAGTACCACAGATGATCCATAGTTTCCCATGTCCGTTATATGTGAACACGTCGTGCATTTGAATTCCTGTGGCTCCACACTCAGAACTACACAGCTGACTGCTTCTCTCGTTAGGGGACAGCGACTTGATGGTGACACCCACCCGCAATTGATAAATCGAGTCTCCCTGCCCCCAGATCACCTTCTTGTATGTCTTTCCCCCTCTCCTGTCTGCTTTTTCCGCCCCCCCAAGCCGGGATTCTGCTATGTCAGCACCTCAAGATGGAACTACTTCTGCTTTGCAGTCTCCGACACTCCCGTACTCGCCTGAAAGCAGAAGTCACGCCGACAGAAGGACGCCAGTCCACATTCCCACATGCACGTCCCAGGCCGGTCCAGCCAGCCCTCCTTTGGGTGGCGCTGTATTCTAGAAAGTCTTTATTTTTGTTCCTCTGTGTTGTGTTTTTTTTTTTTTTTTTTTTTTTTTTTTAAAAACCTATTTTAAAAATCTGTGTCTGTGGGAAAATCGTGCCGCCGGTAAGCTATTTGCTGGGAATTTCCCTGCCTGTCAAACGGTGAAGGGGAAACAGGCCATGAGCTGGATGGAGAAGGCCAGACTCGTCCGTTGGAGGTCGCATAATGCTTTACATGATTCGCCGTGCACTATACGCTACCCTGTCTTTGGCACTTTTCTAGAAGTCAGTGGAAAGCAATGAGTTTATAAAGGGCCACGAAAGGGTCTGAGGTGGGCGGGTCGTCCCAGGCCGTAGGTACTCCGAAGAGCTTCAAAAGTCATTTTAAATGACTATTGTCTGTGGAGGGTATTTCTGCACCCTCCTGTCGGCGGGGTGGCAGGGGGATCTTATCAGAACACAACACAAGATTGCCGAGGGCTCTGGTTCGTCTCCCGTCCCCATGTCGGGTCGTCTGTCCACAGCTCATGCAATTCATTGGGCCTTTTTTGCTTGCCGATGCAAGTGCGCAGCTAAAGGTTAAAGGTCATGTGCCTTTAGGGCGTCACACTCTCACAGGACCCAGTTACTTTGCTACCATTTCCTCATTAGGTGCATTTTGTTATATATGTGCGTGTGCATGTCTGTGTATGTATGTGGGGTGGGGGTGTGTATACCAAATATGGTTTAGGAGACTTTACCCTTGTGAATCGTATCAGCAGAAGCAGTGTGTCTCGCAGTTTCCTGCTCTGCTGTGTGCCTGTGTGTGTGTGTGTGTGTGTGTGTTGAATCGCCTTTGTGAGGTGTTGGTATATGTGTTTGCTTTCTTCTGTGGTCAAAAAGCAACCCCCTTCAGTTTTTTTTTTTTTCTTCAGTTTTCAAAGCTTCAATTTAATGTCATTTAATTTAATTTTGTTTTTATGCTGTTACAGTAAAATGTGCAGAAGAATCTTGTGTTTTAATGTTTGCATGCATGCTTGTGTTTGTGTATCTGCATTGTTGTTTGCATACTTATGTATATATCAGTGTGTACTGTTTGGATGTGTGTGTGTGTGTGTGTGTGTGTGTGTGTCTGTGCGTGCGTGTGTGTGTGTGTGTCCTGATAAGGCTGCCGCTGGTGAACGCCCTATGAATTATCTCTGTGCTCTCAGGAGTTGATGGCTATGCGGGGGCTGTTGCACAGTGACGTCCCAGTCCACCGACCAACTGCAAGTGTTGCTAGGAAGGACATGGCTCCCAGGTTGCCTGCCGCACTGGCCCAGCTGGGGGGGGCGGGATGGCAGGCCTTTGAGCTCTGCAGTGCACTTTGTGCTGGTGCCAGTGAGTTCTGCTTTTTCGGTCAGGTCTGACTGAATGGGGGAAGCCTTCTCGCATATATTAGGGGCTGTGTGCCTGTGACACTCAACACCCCCCACACACACACACACACACACACACACACACACACACACACACACACACACACACTTTACACCCTCTGGACCCCAGCCTGGGACCCCCGAAATGGCCGTGCTTAATATACGAGCAGGTTACGTGCTCTGGGGGGACCAAGGCTGCCGTTAACCTGGTCAGATGATGTTGGGTGTGACCTGAGGTTTAAAGCCGTAGCTTGCCGTCCCTCAGTGGCTCATGTGGCTGATGCAGGTTAGAGAGAGTCTATCCGGGTCGTAGGATCAAACTTCTGTAGTCTGTGTTTTTACGGGGGGGGGGGGGGGGGTAAATTGGGGAAGTGGGAGAGTGAAGGTAACAGTTCTCTTGTGAAGCTGTGGGGAGTCTCAGTGGAGCGGGTGTGAATGCGCACACACACACAGAAACACACAGGCACATGTTACACGACATAATTACCGAAACAGCCGCCTCACATTAGTGCCTCCGAATGGTTTTGTGCAGTTACAGATATCTTGGTCACTGTTCGTCTCTACACCTCGCTTAACCCGTGGCATTGACACAAATGTAGCATAAGCAGGGGGTGTTGTGTGGTTCAGTGGGTTAGAACACTGTGCCTGTGATCAGAAGGTTGCTGGTTTGAATTCCATCATCAGCTAAGTGTTTGTGCCATTGGGTCCATAGCCCTCAGTTGCTTCAGGGACTGGTTGACCCTGCTTTCGTGTTTCGCTTTGGATATACGTAATGTAAACTATTTTTGTATTCTTCCACGCTGAAGCCAACCCTGTCCACCCCCTGGCACTCACCCCCATCTCCGAAGGCTTCACCTTCCTCCCTTGTTCTTCTTTGAACCCGAGATGGACAGTTAATTTTAGCCTCTTCCAATGTATCCCGCCCCAGGTGGTCCGGCTATGTCAGAACCCCAAGCTGGCGCTGAAGAACAGCCCGCCGTACATCCTGGACCTGCTGCCGGACACCTACCAGCATCTGCGCACCATCCTCTCGCGCTACGAGGGCAAGATGGAGACGCTGGGCGACAACGAGTACTTCCGCGTCTTCATGGAGAACCTGGCCAAGAAGACCAAGCAGACCATCAGCCTCTTCAAGGAGGGCAAGGAACGCATGTATGAGGAGAACTCCCAGCCCAGGTGAGGGGGGCAGCCCCACATATGCACACAGGCTCATTTCTGGAATGTTCCTTTGGTACTTCCAGGCACATTTTGAGGAGTGTTCAGGTCCAGCTCATCTCCTCCCTGAAGGCTTTGCACTATAGACCCCCCCCCCCCCCCCCACGCGTTTGATACAGAGGGAAAAATAAAAACACCGAGGGGTTTTGTTGG
>JAODJX010000039.1:11897714-11912027 GCA_026776945.1 Isichthys henryi | reverse complement strand
TTGCACAACTGGTAATTTATGGAATTTTCCTTTGGTTATTCCATGCAAATTTTTTTGTTTGTTTATGTCCAGGTCATCTCCTCCCTTAAGGCTTTGCACTTTTGACCCCCCCCCCCCCCCCCAACCGGTTTTCTTCATTCTCTAAATTTCACACGACGCTGCTGTTTTCTGAGCTGTGCAAACGCCAGGCGGGGGGGGGCAGGGGGGCGAGACTCGCCACCTCTCTGTATTTGCATGACTGCCTCGAACCGTCGGCCCCTCGGGCTTCCAGACATGGCCGACGACTCATTTCAGTGGGAGTTTTACGGCTTCTTTCATTTTTAAAGGACGTTTAGCTGCACTCCTTTTGTGTCACAGAAGTTACACGGTTTCACGTGTTATTCTTTACTCTTGCTGGGCAGGAGAGTTCTCAGTGTGGAGTGGTGCTGCTGGGGAGTGGCCCACGTCCCGGAGCCAGTGTATACGAGGGAGGTCTTGCTGGGAGCAGAAGTCAGGGTGCAGGCAGGGTCGAGGTGTTGCTCAGCACTGACTCCTAGTGGTCAGACAGCTTCCTGTTCCTGCTTCTCTGCTCTGTTGGAGCAGCCGTTCTCTCACTCACTCATTCAATGTCTCTCTCCCACCATACCAAATCTCTGTTGCCTGAGTAACTGCTGATATAACAACCCCCACCCCCCGCGTTTGTTTTTGATCAGGTACCAGTTGGTAGATTTGCGTACTGTCTAATCTCATCTCTGGCATGTCACGGCTCTATGTTTGCTATTCTAGCTCCAGGAGGAAGTTGGCAAACAGGTTGCGTGCATGTCAAGCACGAGACATCCAGCGAACTGCTTTTTTTGTGACTGAGAATGGCACACGTCTCCCCCTACAGGCCCACGGTGGTGCAGCTCGTGTGCACCGGTCCGTCAGCTGCCGAATTTTCCTGTATCATTCATTGCTGGATCCCTTCCAGGTTTAATGTGTCTGGTGGACACCGGCTGTGCTTTGGATGTTCTGTAGCTGTCGACGTGACCCTTCACCTTATTGCATTATCGAAGGACAATTTCCACAGCTCGTTCACAATGCTTACTTAAAGCCATATTTGTGTCTTGCAATCTGAAAAACCAAAAATAGGAACAGAGAGCTTGAAAAAGCCTAGAGCAAATAGGTTTTAATGGCACGAAGCGCTGCCGGATGTGGTAGATGACATCCAGATGTGTAGCCACATTGTTCGAAACCTTTCCGTGTCCTCAGGACATTTGGAATAAGAAGCAGGCGCCAGCGTCAGGGAGGCTCTGCGTCCTGTCAGGTCAGGCTGACAGCCGACGTCGTCCTTACGGGAAGACACCCTCCTTGATGTCGTGGAGGCCCGGGGTGCTGCAGAAATTGCAGCTGGTGGCGTAATTAATCAATTACAGTTACAGATTTTATTATATTCAGAGTGACCTGATTATTGGAAACAGGAAGCCTTGAAGCAACTTTACCCATAATACCTTGTGTTCTGCATACCAATTTTTAATCTTTTAATTTACCTTTTTTTTTGGGGGGGGGGGGGGCTCCAGAAGATGGTAACTGACAGTAGCTGAAATTTGTCCTGTTTAATGTGACATTGGTCGTCTTAATTTAAATGCTTGTGTAGATTTAAATAGCTCTATCAGGCTTAACATTTTCCGCTTCACTGACAGTGAGCACCCAGCCCCTGACAGAGCCTCGATTCCGCTGCCTTAATCGCTGTGTTGCTGTCTGACTGTGACCCCGTTTTTTGGAGGGTGTTACCCAAGATCCTGTCACCGACTGTAGCGGATGGAGCCTGTTTTGCTGGCTGGAGCTGGCTTGTGCGGCTTTCTGCCTTATTTTGTTAGTTTGTTATTGTCCTCCCCTCCAAATACAACTTTGGTTTGACTCTCATATAAAGCTCACACTTCATCATCCAGTGTGGGTATTATTATTTTAACAGCTGCTTTTGGCGGGAAGCTGTTGCTTCGGCTAGATCATGGAGCACATTCACACCGGCAGAGTATGCAGAGATGTCCGGGCGGTCGCGCTGCTCCGCCTTGCTCTCGTTTAGCCGTTTGGGGGCCTCGGCATAAACGGCCATCTTCATACCACTTGTTTGCTTGGTTTTAGCCGAACCCAGTAATTTTTGCCACATTTTATTTTGTGATTTATTTTTGTTGTTTATTTTTAGTGGATTCTTTAATGTCAGTCACTTCAGGGAATGTTGCGCCCTCCGGAGAGTTGGAATTATGGTGCGTGACAGATGTTCCGGTTATGTTTTACACATGGGGGGGGGGGAGGCGCAGCAGTTGAACAGCTGGGATTTGAACCTGCAACCTTTTGCGTAGACCGGCGTTCTCATTGGTTGACTTTCGTGTACCATGTGTTACACGTTTTGTATGGATGTTTGAGTCGTGATTGACTGGCGTTTTAAACACTTGGTGACAACGTGTGGCTGTCTGAACATGTGGGGTTTTAGTGGCTGGACTCTGATCCGGTTTGGCATTGCAACAGGGCCAAGAACTGCAGGAATGTCATGCCGGCCTCCAAAATGGAAGTCATACGGGTCGGTCCAGTCTCAGGAATACTATGTGGGTCAGAGGTCAGTCGACTGAGAGGTCTGAGGGACAGGTGACTTCATCCAATCTTCTGAAACTTGCCTTCAGTTCTGGGTCCTGCCATACCAGACAGGAAGCACTGCATCATGGGATACATGGCAGAGCAGGGCATGTAGCCTTGTGTAAATTAGCTTAGCGTAGCATGGCTTTGCCCAGCCTTTCTTGCTGTATCAGCTAGTGGGCTGAGTGCCTTCAGCTACACGTGAGAAAATGGCATCAAGTTGTATAAGCACAGGATGGCAACCTGCAGCCAAGACACATTTCCATATTTAAATATGCCTGTGGCCGGTTTTCACATTTGTCCGCCAGCCTGAGGGCCTATGGGCCTGCTCCGGTCATCCTCACCAGTGCCAACGTTTTTATCACAGGAAGCGGCAAGAGGCTAAGCCAGGTGAAAGGTCAACCTGTGGTATGTGGAGGGTGGGGGACAAACGGGGTAGGCATGTAGGGACTGTGTTAGCAAATGGTTCGTTGTATAACAGAATTTATCATAAGGGGGTATGCAAATGAGCAATATTACTCTTAATATTTAAATGCATTTTTTCCGCCCCCACATATGTAGCATGGTGGGGTGGCTTCTGTTACTTGCTGTGTTTTTGACCCCATTGGCAGCCGTTGGTACCCATGCGGACGGGGATGCCTTGTTGACTCTGGTCAGATGCCCATGGGCCTTGTGTGAATTTGCCCTCATGCTGAATTTTGACTGATTTTGTTTTTGGACATTCTGGTTTATTACTCAAAATTTTCCATTATGGTATTTCATGAACTCTTGGCCTGATTTTGCCTTGGGAATTATAAATGAGGAAGGAACACAATGATGCATTTAAATAGAGCAGATATTTTTAGCAGAGAACAAAGGTAAAGGCATTTTGATTTAAATGATGTTTTTAATGCTGTCATGAGGTCCCTACCTGGAGTTGCGTGGGATATGCACAGGTGGCCGTATCAGTTTTGCTGGAATCCTACACTTAGATAAACCTTATTACTTCGGAGTCTGATTCTTCCTAAGATTTTGGGATATTATCAGAAGGTTTTTGGGATGACGGCCAAAGTTGGGCAATACTCAGGCCGGTTCCAGCTTCCCTCCTCCCTGGGTGTAATGCTAATGTTCTGGTCTGTTTTTTCTGCCAAGTCGTCAAGTCTTCGACCCGTCTCTGTGGCTCAGTTCCTCTTGTGAGCAGTTCAATGTTTGAGCTCTTTAATATGCTCACACTCTCTCTCTTCTCTTCTCTCTCTCTCTCCCTTCCCCCTCGCACCCCCTAAATCCACCAGGCGTAACCTGACCAAGCTCTCGCTGATCTTCAGTCACATGCTGGCCGAGCTGAAGGCCGTTTTCCCCAACGGCCTGTTCCAGGGTGACAACTTCCGGATCACCAAGGCAGATGCGGCAGAGTTTTGGCGGAGGTCCTTTGGGGACAAGTGGGTTCCTTTCCGGCCTCATTTACCATGTTCTATCACAGTCCACCAGTCTGCTGACCACATTCCATTCCAGTCCAGCTTCGTAGAACTTCCCAGTGACCAGAAGCCTGCAAAACCGCTGCAGCATCTGCTTATCTGTCCCTTATCTGACCCTCGACCTCATAATCGGCCACTCTGTTGCTGTAATATTTGAGGAATGTCAAAGTGCGCCTGAGTTTTGGCTGATTAAGCAGCTCCTCTGAGTTCTGTTCTGGCCCTCCCTCCCTTTCTTCTCCTCCCCCTGTCTGACCGAGCAGGACCATCGTGCCATGGAAGATATTCCGTCAGGCTCTGAACGAGTTCCACCCCATCAGCTCAGGCCTGGAGGCCATGGCCCTCAAGTCCACTATCGACCTCACCTGCAACGACTACATCTCTGTCTTCGAGTTTGACATTTTCACCCGCCTCTTCCAGGTGAGCGGGGCTGCATCCATTGACTTTTTCCTGGCAGGCTGACTTTGCAGTAAGCAGTTTGAGTTTGGCAGCTGGTGGTTTGGAGAGGAGGGGGGGGGGGGGGCAAAAATTACATTTAGTAAGTGATTCAGTTCTGAAGGGGGTGTATGTCTGACCCAGTTAAAAGTGGGCTCCTCTCCCACCACATAACTGTAGCCGGATTTGTGAGCCTGCTTTTGTGTGTGAGTGCATGTGTGGAGGGATGAGGCACCTGTGTTCGTCCTACACTTTGGGCTGTTTGCGTTCCACGACTTTTGGACCAGGCATCAGAAAGAACGTATGGCAAAGGGGGTTCCAAGAGTAGTAGTAAGTGGGTCCTTTAGAATAGTCCTCCTTTGTGTAGCCTAAAATTTTATATTTAGGATAAGAGAGAAAATTTATATTTCTTAGGAGGCACAGGAGTTGAGCCTTTTCTGATGTTGTCTCTCAGGTTTCTGTTCCTTTGTTCCTCGAGTGGTTCCTTTGTCACTACTGCCCCCTGCTGGTGTTTTTGGGGATGGGTCTGAATGCCTGTGCTTGTGTTCCTCTGCCCCCTCAGCCCTGGTCCTCCCTGTTACGAAACTGGAACAGCCTGGCTGTGACTCACCCCGGGTACATGGCCTTCCTCACCTACGATGAGGTCAAGGCCCGTCTGCAGAAGTTCATCCACAAACCTGGCAGGTGGGCTCACAGCTGGCCTGCCTGTTTCCACACCTGTTTATATATGCGTGCCTGGGCCGCAGGGTGCTAACCGTTCTCCCCACTTCCTCCGTCTCCCCAGCTACATCTTCCGCCTGAGCTGCACCCGGCTGGGCCAGTGGGCCATCGGCTACGTTACGGCTGATGGCAACATCCTGCAGACCATCCCGCACAATAAGCCCTTGTTCCAGGCCCTGATTGATGGATTTCGGGAAGGCTTGTGAGTCCCCCCTGCCCCCCGCATTCATGTACAACAACGCATTTGAATTACCGCAACAGATCTGTACCAAATTTAAACTCATTTAGTTTTTGCCAGTTAAGGGGGTGGGGTTGGATTTGGATACAGCCAAAGCTCATAACTCACTGAATGCATTACATTTCATTGAGATTGATTTTGCAGTTGCTAATTGGATGTTGGCCGTAAATCTTCAGCATAGGGCTGCGTGATACTTGAAAAATGTCAAGAATCCATCCATCCATTTACCGTAACTGCGTATCCTATTCAGGATTGTGGGTAGGGATGCACCGATCCAACTTTTTCAGTTCCAATACCAATACCTGGCTTTTGGGTACCGGCCAGTCCATTACCAGTGTTTTACTATGCTGTTTGTCACACTTTGCAGAGGAGCCTGGGATTAAATACTTGACTTACAAAGATAGTGTAGCAAATACACATACATGTATACACTGAATTATTTGTTATTAACAATCAGTCGGCTAATGGTTACTTTTAATCATCATTCCATATTCGTGTAATTTAGTTACACCGTGTGTGGGCTGCAGGCCACTTGCAAACATAACACGCCTGGGGCAACGACAGAAACAATGAGCCAGGCAATCGAAACCTGCGCATTTCTCTGTATGCATGTGATGGACTTTCGCTAAATGTTTCAACAGATTGCCTGTATTACTGCCCTTGCATGCAAAAAGACTTGGGCATTGTCAGCATCGAATCTACTGAAATATAATTACACTTTTAAACGTTTAGTTGTCTCCACCATGTCATTATAAGCAGGGTTTTTGTGTTTTGTTGTGCGTGAGAGAGAGAGAGCGAGTGTTCTGCTTCGTGCAATGTTCATTTATTTTGATAAATCTTGCAATATTTATAAAGCAGAAAAGCTGCTCAGAATTTTCCCAAAATAAACTTTAATCAGATTGACCTTTTTGTCTATCAGCAGAGTCTGAAATAAGTTGGCGGTTTCACTGCGAGTTGTGCCAATAAATCGCTTGCTTTTGCTCAATGTCATCTCCTTGGAATCCAAAATATTTCTGTACAACAAAAGGCAAATGGATTTTAGTGACCAGTTATTAATCACTTTTCTCCTTCGTTTCATTAAATTTCTCACAAACCGATTTCTGAGTGATTTAAGCATCAAGGTTAATGATTGCGACCTGGCCCAGAGAGTGCATACAGAGCTCATGTGAAAGAAGCAGCGGTAAATTCTAAATGGATTTTTCAACATATACTAGATTGCAGTTTTGATGATGATGATCTTGAAAGCCTGTAAAAATGTTTTAGTGAAACTTTACACCCTCACTGGCGGTAGAATGTCCAGAGAGTATGAAGGTATAAAAGAGCCTGATCTCAATCTATCTGACTGCCATGGCGTGACATGTGATGTCTATTATCACACATCGCCCACCCTGCTTAAATCAGAGTAAATTATATCAGACTTCTCTTGTAGATTATTCATAGAAAATGAAAACAGTACAATTTTCCCTTGTGTAACAAGAAATTAAAAAGCTGTAGCATGACGTGTTCGATCTTATTTGCCTTACTTGACATTGCACACTCTGCCATGTGATTGATGGGCACGCTCACATCGCAACGACGATGCTGAATCGATGTGTCACGCAGCCGTACTTCAGCGTAAATCTACATCAGCATAAAGCTCTTTGGAATTTTACAGACAGTTAGGGGAGACAAAGAATGACGACCAGGGGAATCTTTGTTTTCGTATTTGAGGTCAGCATAGATATGCCCTGAGTTTGGTCCTGCTGGGGTGTCTGTCTGCCCAGCTCCTGCCACTGAAACCTCCACCCATCTTCTCCACAGCTATCTGTTCCCAGACGGCCGTGCTCAGAATCCTGACCTGACGGGTCTGTGTGAACCGTCTCCTCAGGACCACATCAAGGTCACGCAGGTAAGTGGCCGCCGAGCCCCTTGATCTGCATGACCCCGGTCAGCACCCCCCGCCCATCTCACTTGCCCCCCACCCCTTGTCTGCAGGAGCAGTACGAGCTCTACTGCGAGATGGGTTCCACCTTCCAGCTTTGCAAGATCTGTGCCGAGAACGACAAGGATGTGAAGATTGAGCCATGCAGCCACCTCATGTGCACGTCCTGCCTCACTGCCTGGCAGGTGTGTGTGTGTGTGTGTGTGTGTGTGTGTCTGTCTGTGTTTGGGCGTGCATTTCAGCCCACAGGCTCTGCCCCCTAACCCTCTCACCCGGCTGCAGGAGTCCGAGGGCCAAGGCTGCCCATTCTGCCGTTGCGAGATCAAGGGCACGGAGCCCATCGTCGTCGACCCGTTCGACCCCAAGGACAACAGCGGCTTCTCCTATGGTGGCTGCAGGGGGGCCCTGGGGGCTGAGGGGACTCCCTCCCCCAGCTATGACGACGACGATGACGACCGGCTGGATGACCCCCACCTCATCATGAGCAGGCTGGCCTGTGATAAGGTGAGTGGCTGGTCCCACCCCCACCCCTGCCAGGCCCAGCCTAGTGTGCACCCTTACACTTCACTCCCCCATGTGTGACGACACATGATAAACACACATGTGCCTGGAGGTGTGATGACGTTCTGTGACGTGCCATAGGTGGAGCGCCCCCCCTCGCCCCTGTCGCTGACCCCCCAGGCCGCACTGCCGCCAGTACCCCCCCGGCTGGATCTCCTACCACACCGGCCCCCCAATCCCTCTGGAGCCTCCAGTCCGGGAGCGACGTCAAAGGCAAGCTTCCCCCAGTCTTACCTTCTCCAGTGGCTTCTTAGAACTGCAGATTCAAAGGTTCGGCCACCCTCTCCCGTGGTAGGTAATCTTCCTCTTCCTCCCCTGTCACTCCCAGGCTGCAGCACACCACAAGGACAAGCCCCTCCCACTGCCACCAACACTGCGTGACCTGCCACCCCCCCCACCCCCTGAGCGCCCCCACTCGGCAGGAGCCGATGCCCGTATGCTGCGGCGCCCCTTGCCTTGTACACCGGGGGATCCGCCACGGGACAAACTACCGCCTACCCCACCCAACCGGCCCACAGCGGACTGGACTGCCCGGCCTGTTCCCAAGGCCCCCCCGCAGTCGCTGGGCCTCCGTGACCTGTCCAACCGCCATTCCCTGCCCCTGGCACTACCCTCGGACACACAGATGAACAGCGGAGCTGTCAGCCTGGATCCTCAGCTGGTGAGAGTGCCCCCTACTGTTATGTGGGATTGCAAAGCCACATGATAGGGCAAACGTGTGGTTAATCGTTCCTATAGAGTGGCAGTGCCGGGTCCTCTGCGCCCGTGGAGGGGGACGTATCCAGGGTCAAGTGCTCCATCTCTGCCAATGCCATCTACAGCATGGCTACCAGGTGGGTGTGTGAGCATGAGTTTGTGTCCGTCTGTCTGTCCCCGAGTGCATCTGTGACCACTGTCCCCCTCCCAGGCCCCTCTCCAACCTCAAGCAGCCCCTTGCAGCCGAGGTCCATGAAGGTGATGAAGAGTCAGACTACATGACCCCCAGCTCGCGGCCCGCCCTGCCAGGCCTGGCTGCCGGCATGGGTGAAGCTGCCTCTGGCCCACGGCCGTCTCAGTCTGGCATCCTGAGCTCACGGTTGGTGCTGGTCCGCCAGCAGTTCCCCATCTCCCCCCGGACACCGCCTAGCCTGACGTGTCCTTCCTCTACACTGTGTTTGCAGCTCCCTGCTGGCTGACCTGGACGTTGAAACGTATGAGTCCATGTACAACATCCATGTCCACACAGCCAGCGCACTTGATGCTTGCCAGGCCGGAGACTCTGGTACAGCTTCATCTAATCTACCAATCAGTTAACCAACATAAACCCAGACCCCCCTAATCTAGCATTTCACCCCCATCCCCCAGATTACTCTGAGCTGCCCACCACAGTCTGCTCCAACGGCCCTGGTGCGACAGGAGATGAAGATGAGGAAGACGAGGATGATGGCTACGAATTCCCTAAACCGGTCCTTCCCCAGTCCGGTCGACCTGCCTTTCTAGAGCCCTCTGCTGCCTCCCCCTCTCCCTCCACGTCCTTCAGTCACCTCTGTCTGGACAGTGAATCCTGTGCAGCAACCGGTATAAACCCCTGGGGGATGCTGGCACTATCCCAATTGCTCAAACAGCACTAGCAGTAGTATCTGGAAAAATCTAGTTCTTAACTCTGTATAGTTAGTGAGAAAGGAGTGAGTGAGCAAATGAGAACTGGTCCTATTTTAGTACATATAAGTGTTGCCCATATTGAGTATTCACTCATTATAAGTAATTCTGTTATTTGATTTGATTTGATAGATTTGCTCTCCACTGATGCTTCTCTGAATCCACCACTACCAGCATTCCCCCCTGAGCTCGGAAACGCACCAGAGAGGCCACCCAAACCGCTGCCGCGACGGATGCCCATGGAGCATCGGGGGAGCCCCGGGGGCAGCCCTGCACCCACCCCAACCCCCGCTCCTCCTGGAATCAGCAGTGAGGTGGAGCAGCTAAGGAGCCTGGGCTACTCCTACCAGGACATCCAGAAGGCTCTGATGATCGCACAGAACAATGTGGAGATGGCCAAGAATATCCTGCGAGAGTTTGTCTCCGTCCCTTCCCCGGCTCACATCCTCACATAGCGCACGTACCACACACCACACACCACTCCCCTCCGCCCCCTTGGCCATTGCCGCTCAATTGGCTGGGTCTTGCCCCCGTGAGCTTTTGAGATGGTCTTGCTTTCTCTTGTGTGGTTGATGACTCACAAGGTCGATATCTCTTTAATTTTTTCCGCCAAGAAATGGATGAAGTATAAATATCTGTAGTAAGCCTGAATCTCCCCCTCCTGGCTCTGAGCTGCTACTGACTGGCTGGGAAGTACTCGGGCTGTACTCGGACTGGCTGGGAAGTACTAGGGCTGTACACTGAGCCCTCTTTGACACTTATGTGCCAGCAAGTGTACTTTTATCCCCTAGTTTTTTATACCCCAACCACATATTCACACACAGCAGCATGGTTCTGACGCTCCAAGCTTGCCTTATAGTCTCTGCTGATGACAGATGCCTCCTGCTGAGAGCTCTGTAGCTACACACGGTCAGGGGGACTGGCTTGTCTGGAGGTCTCCCCCTGTGACACGAATGTCATGCCTGTTTTCCAAGGAAGTCGCGCACACTCATCCGCAGAACTCGGAAGCTGACACTGACCCACAGCAGGGGATTGTGGGAGGTTCGTGTCAGGCTCATGTGACTCCCCTAGACGCGATGAGGGACTCTGCGGCCCAGCGCCGTATTGAAATAAATGTGGACCACTGTAATACCCCCACCTCTCAAGTAGTTTTTCTTCCAGAACCCTTTCAGTGAACCTTTGAATGACCGGCTTATATGGGTGAAGAGAGAACATTTCAAAGTGTGTTGATTAATTGGTGAGGAAGCTAATTTACTAATGTAGAAGCCTCCCACCCCCCAGTGGTGGGAGGTTGTGAATGGGTCCGAACATGTTCAACATGTTTAAAACCTTATCCTTGTTGTTGTTATTATTATTATTAATAATAATGATAGTTCAGAAGTGCTTTACTGCTGCTACTATTGTCAGTGCTAAACAATTAAGCCTTAAGTGTACATTTGTGAATATTGTATGGTTTAACAGTTTAGTTGTTTTTTTTTTTTTTTTAGTTTGTTTTAAAAGTGACAATACGCTTTATTTTCTTTATTTTGTGGTGTAGCATACTTGAAAAATATAAGCAGCTTGTGAAACCACTGCAAGGCCTCTGTTGACTTCAGACTTGTTTTTGTAATTATGACACGTTTCTGAGCGGACAGTCGTGTGCAACAGCACAGGGTTTAATTGTAGCAGGACATGGTTTGATTTTAAAAGTCGAGAAATGCTAATTCATTAAATACAAATAAATTAATGATGACTGTACAATAGAATCTTTGGTATTTTATGATAATGGGAGTAATTTGCTGGGTCTACCTCATTAGCACATGTGCTACCAGTTTGAAACTGCTTCAGAGTCCTCTCTCTAAAGTGTCCTGCACTTTCAAGTCTTTGTCAGACGTATCAACATAAATATTAAGGTGTAATTTCACTATAAAAAAAGAGAGATTTATTGCTGTATAACTCGCATAATTCCTCTTCAAATACCCTTGGATTATGTCCCATGCGGTATTAAGCACTCCGTCTGGGTGCATTCGGCTCCACAGCATGAGACGAGCATTAGACAGCTGTGAGACATTTTATCTTTTACCTCAAGAGGGAGCTCTTTCCGCATATTGCCTATTACTAGTAACTCGTAACACGATGTACTGCAGTTTTTACACACAATAATAAAAAAAAATTAAACTCTAAAAATGTAAAACATGGGTCAAATACGAGGATTACTTTGGCTCAAGGACACATCTTATGCTGTAAAACGTTTTATCATTTAACTGTTTGCAGTGGTTATTTCTTTTCAGGAACCAAACACGTGGCATAACATTTACAAGCACTTATAACATAAAATACCTGGTAGTGGAAATATTTGGGTCCTGAATAGAAATAACCACTACAAACAGTTAATTGACATGGTCTTGTAATTTTTGTTTGCATATGTAGTAATACATTTTGAGACAAATTCTCTTCCCTGCTGTATCGATATTGTACAGAATTGTGAACTCAAAACTGCAGTACGCACTGAACCTTATGTGTGTATTACACACTCTATAGTGATGCAACATACTCTTTAGTGTTAACACACAATCCAATTTCGAAAGAAATCCTACATATACAAAAGGATCATTAAACAACTTAGACAACTTTTGTAATTTTCACTCCAGGGGAACACGACTTGACTGTAGTACCTTGGAGGCAGTTCCAGGCCCCCTTTTTGGTACCTACTCCAGACTCGGTACAGTGAATCGTCGACTTACGACCTATGCGACTTATGACTAATCGACTTTACGACCATTCCAAGACTGCAAGTATCTGGCCATGATTGTGCCGCGCCAAGCAGCGTGAGTCTTGCCCAGCGAGAGTGACAGGGTCCGACCCAACTGCCTACACCGCGAGCATCCATGCCAGATGCTCATTTCTTCATCTGGTGCTTAGACTATTATTCGCAGCTGTCACAGTTATAACAATAAACTAAGAAAGTAGTAATTAAAAACATCAAACAATATTATTTAAAGATGATATAATTTACAGTTTATTATACATATGATTATTTTTGCAAATAAAGTAAAGGACTGACTTATGACCAAATCGACTTTCGGCTGGTCAGTCGTTACTGTTCGCGGTTGTAAATTGATGGCGGACCTGTACTTCTGGGGAGGCGCTTACAGCGATAAACCTGCTGATTGGCCACGAGCACCAGCGCGTAACTTGGAAGTTACGTGGAAGAGCGGAAAAAGAGTAGCAGAGAGAAATTCGAGCAGATGGAATTGTTCTTTTACCTCAATTACATTTAATGTATCAGTTTTGCATTTTTTTTGCTTACATTTCCATGTTTCTGCATTGGAAAATTAGATTCATAACCAATATACTATTATTAGTATTATTAGTACTGGCGGTAAAACGAGCACTTATTAGCGGGATAACATTACATAAATCTTATTTCTGTGGAAAACCAAGGACCGATATGCTGGCCAGATTTAATAAGAATCATAAACATGTGGTATAAGTAAATATAAATAAGAGGTGGCATCCCGTTTTGATAGCGATCTGTCCCTCCAATAACTAACAAAATAAATTATTTATCCTTCAATTGTTTTGGCTTGGCCACGTAATTTCCTATAAAATTGTGTGAAGTTTAACCTGCAAGCTTCTTGTGTCTGTCATGCTTATTTAGCATAAAGGTGTTGTTTCCTGTTGTGTGGTGCAGGAGTAACACACAAAAGTTGCCGGGTCGAAACAGCCCAGGGACTTGTAAACCAGGACCAGGTTCCAGACTTCCGTATGAAAGCACCTGTAGTTAGAGATAAAGGACAGCAATAGTGAGTTCATATTATGTAGTGTTGCTCGTCTCAGCTGGAGCAACAAGGGCAGCGGTGTCCAAACAGTCGATTGCGATCGCGAAGTACGATCAATAATTCCAACAATCCAATAATGTACGATAATTTTACCCCTTCATTTTATGGCTAAGATATTTCATTAGCACGACAAGGTACAGAGCTCAGTTTTCATCCGGCTGAGCAGACATACTTAGCTTGTTTATGTGCAGTCCTCTCACGTGCCTTTACAGCCAATCAACGCACGATGTAACACGTGGTGACCCACAAAGTAAACAATGCTGAGCGCTTTAAACACGGATCTGTATGGCGAAGCTGCAGTTACGGAAGACGCAAAGAATAAGCATACACAACTTAGCCATCAGACTTAGAGAAATGAATGGGAGAAAGACCCCAGTTTTACTGTGCTAGAGGCGCTGTTCTGCCCAGAGGTGGTTTTTACAAACGTTCTGTGGGTAAAAGTTGCATTATACACTATAATATTAACAGTCTATGATAATATGTGTTATTGAAGCAGATTTTCTGAGCAACGTCAGAATGGAAATTGCGTGTGTACGATAATTTTTCTCCAAAATACGATTTTAAGCTGCTGGTACGATACTTCAACATTTAAGATCTGGCAACACTGACTGTAAACATTTAGCACACAAACATGTCAGACCCAAAAGATCAAAAACGTATCATTCAAAGTGGGAAGATGATTATTTTTTTTTTGTTTAGTCAAATTCGAAGTCCATATGTCTTGAATGCGAGCGTGGCTTTACCGAAGAAGGGCAATTTGGAGCGGCGTTTCAAAGCGATGCATAAAACAGCCATACGCAGCCGAGAAGTGTGAGAACTGAAAAGTCAGTTAGCAGCACAGCAGTCAGTTTTTACCTAACTGCATCTTCCCAGTGCCAGCGGTCCCACTAAGGTAGAGAAATACATTTATTTACACTTTTTCAATTTGGAGAATTA
>JAODJX010000039.1:11870983-11887400 GCA_026776945.1 Isichthys henryi | reverse complement strand
TAGTTTAGTTCTCCCCAAGCGAGCTTGATGGGCCGAATGGCCTCCTCTCGTTTGTATAGTTCTTATGTTCTTATGTAGTTTAGAGACTGAAAAACACATTAGGAGGAGGTATGAAGGGCACAGTCGGACGGGTGTTCACCCTGACATTATGATGTTGGCAAGTCCTTTGGTTCTTATTCCTAGTGTTGTTTGCATTTAGTGTTTCATAGTGATCAGTGTTTGTTGGAGTTCCCTTGTTCTGTGACTAGTTAATTGTAATCCACCTGTGTCTCGGTAATCTGTGCTCCGTTTGATTGGTTGAGGTGATTACGAGTTACACCTGTCCTTTGTTTGCCCTGATTCCTTGTATTTAATTTCTTCACAGCACACTTTGGCAGTTGTGAACCCCCCGAGTCCAGGATCAGTGCTTGAATTCAGAAGTTGGGCTGGAAGAGCAATGTTCCCAGTGCTACGAGTGTTCTAGAAGACTGGAAGCCTCCAGGACCTGTGGCCATGGCTATGGACTCCAGCTACACCTGGAAGCTCATCACCACACAGAAGTTGAAAGGGCCGGTGGTGATGGACAGTGTGGGGAAAGGCAAGGGGTCCTGCATGAGCTGGAATTTCCAGACTGGTAAGGAGGTCTGTGACTACAATGGATAGGTGATCACAGCCCCAGAAGGCCGGAAGAGTGAGGAGCAGACTGGTTATATGTTCTTTTTCAGGGAAAGAAAAAAATAATCAGATGTGCATCTACACACCCTCACTTCATTGTGAGTGTGAGCCAGGCATGGAGACCATTTTTTGTCTAATCAGTCATTCAAAGGGCAAAGCCAATATTAAACCCAGGCTCTGCACCAAGGACATTGATGTGGAAGAGCAAGATACCTATTTTAGCACAAAGGAAAATTTAATTTGGAGGAGAACTTCTTTTTGATTATGGAGTCGACAATAGATCTTTACACAGGTCAAAGGTCAGTAGGAAATGTGAGGTTTCAGCAATACCGCCTATATAGACATTGATGTAATCATTCAAACCTATTCTAACCCCATACAACAGTCCACCCAAAAGTTATATACCAAATTAAAGCTCGGTAACTGTGCTTTGGTTAGAAATCATGAACGATGACAGCTTAAGAAAACAAAGCCGGAAGTATTTCAATTCCCCCCAGGTCACTTACTAAGATTATCCTGTGTGACGGAGGACGCATTTGGACATGGGGAATTAAATAGGTAAATGAATCAGGCCCCTCCTGACCCCACAAAACAGGCCACACTGGTATATCATACGGTAAATTAAAGCTCAGGATTTGTGCTTTAAAATGAGAGCAGACACATGGCTTTACCCCAGAAAGAAATGTCAACCTATTTAAGAAAACGCTGCAGTTTGGCGATTTAGCGTAGCTGTATGAAGCACGCCTTCGATACTACATTTAAATGTGATTTAAATGAAAGGCTTGTATCTAAGATGACACCTAGGTTATGGGCTGAGCTGGAGTCCTGGTTCAGTCCCATGGAGGAATGACATTACGAATGAGACCTACGAACTATATCATCGTGGGTGAAACCTTCATGGCTGCCCAACAGCCCAGCGTGGTGAAAAGACCTATAGATGGACTTCGTCTTCATTCTTAATCACAGCTTATACCTACCTTTTAGCAAACATGTCCACTCTTTTGTGTTTTCAGTAATGTTAGTACTGCATGCTCTGGGGGGTTGGGGGTTTTCTCCTTACTTGGCAGTTTTGGGTTCCTCTCCTCCATTGTCATCTGGCTTTAATTTCTTTCCTTCCTTTTTCCCGTTCTGTATATCTCTCTCTAATGGTTGTAATGTATCACAACACATCCATGTAAAGCGCTACAAAAATAGATTTAACAGTAAAAATGGTCTCAATTCAAGAAAGACTGCCAATCTGGGAAGCCTCGCAGTTCCGGCGGTGTCTGGTGAACTTTTGCTGACCATTGAAAACCCAGGGCAGCAGGTGTAAATCTCATGCCCCATATCCGCAGCAAGACTCCAAGATGAACAGCCTCTAGGTGTATCTGACAGCCTAAAAACCTTAAAGGTTTTGAGATATGCAAAGAGGAGTGGATGAAAATTCTTGCCGACCTGCATGAAAACCTGGTGACCAACTACAATGTCTGACAGCTGTGCTTGCAAACACTGGTTATTCCATCAACTACTAAAGCATGTGTTCCAAGGGATCAAATACTTATTTCCCTAGATTAATGACAGATAGATTTTCAACAAAAGAAAAAAATCATTATGTAACAGGTACAAATCAATCTTCTGATGTTAAACCTACCATTGAAATTATTGACTTCTACTTTCTTTATAAATAGGTCAACTTACGAATTCAACAGGGGCTCAAATTATTTCCCTGACTGTACATGCTGAAGGTCTCTTCTCAGGGCCTTGCTGTCTGGGTGGTCTCCATTCCAATTCCATTCTCCTGTGAGTGGAAAAAAATACGCTTCATTTGAAAAGGAGTGTGCTGGGATTTCATCTTGAATAAGTTATGATTCACCATAATGTTTGGTAAACTGTGTGTCAGCAACAAATAAGGACACCGCCCAAAGTTCTGCTAAACAGCACTCTATCTTATACATGGAAAAACATAGGGATTAAGCGGTTTCAGAAAATGGATGGATGGATGGAAAAGCATAAAGTACAGGTTTTGGAGCAATACACATCATTGAGAATAATACTGCTACTTTGATAGGATGGGGAGGAATAGTGAAAGCTGCCTCTCACTGGTAGGTAGTGAATACCACAGTGGTTTCAGCATTATTTAGGTATAACTTATTATAAATGAAAATACTGAAACATAATTCAATAATATCCCTGTTGCTTCGTGTTTTATTTTTCTGTCCATGATACAATCTATAAACAAAACTACCAGATTAACACCATGGTCCTACCTAACAGAAGAGCAGTCTCATCTTATTCCTTTACATTATTCACATAAGCGAAGCAGTAAGCTGTATTGGATACAGAGGGAAACCACTACTCTCCAAATGCCACTGTCCACACGAAATGCTAATGAGTGAGATGATTCTTGATTCATGAATATTTGGTCCATCCAGGATAAATGTACATAGAGATGCCAAGTTTCACATCACATCCTCAGGAAGCAATAGGTGGGTTAAACGGCAGCCTCTGTTAAGCTTCTTCTGCAGACGACCAAGAAAGGGTTAACTGGGTCCCGCTGCAGGACTCAGGGGCTGCTGAAGTGGGATGTTGAGGTTTGTATGGTTGCAGAGCCAAGGAGACGGGCGTGCGATGAGAGTGCAGCCTGTGTCGGTCGGCCTGGAACAACGAACAGAACGCACCACAATCACGGCTTATGAATGTTAGCAGGCTGAGGATGCATAGGCTGACTGTACAGTAAAGGCACGATCAGTGACTGGATCCTGCAGACACTGAAGCCATCTGCAATCGCTCCTCTTCCCCGCCAATGTGAGGCTGCCTGTGGGCTGGTCATATACTCCAACCCCAGTCTCACCGTCACCCAAAATTATGCATCCCCACTCCATAAAAAACAGGCTCTCGGGTAGGAGTGCACTGAAGAAAAAAAGAGAAAAACATCCAGGATCTTTCTGCCGACATACGAAGTGTAGCTCAAATTTGGCATTTGCACTTGTGTGAAATATCTAAATATTCACTTGAGCAGCAGAATCACTAGATAGATCTTCTTTATCATGGTACCAATGAAATATGTGACATCACAATGCTGGGTGCTAGGATCATGGATGTCCATTTTGGTTCCCTAAGCCACCTACAATACCGTTGAGTCCAATCAGTGTTGTAATTACAGACCACATGGCCTGCATACTCTGGATCGACAGATATGACACTTTTGCAGCTCTCACTGATACCAACTGATATCAGGCAACGTCATACAGCAGCTGAAAAGTGCACCAACAATCAACCGCCCCATTAACTCAGGAGTTGTGTCACAGGCAAATGGCGTCACGTATGATTGTGGGAATTCTTTCCCATTACACCTTTTTTAGGACATGTGGCCAAGAGTCTAATCAATTCATTTCAGCCGTCAGATTTTCTTAATGTCTTTTTAAAATCTGCATTTATATTTTTGTTTAGGGTACATAAGCTAAGTAGCCAGTAAGGTGTGGCTGTGGTGAGACTGCAGCACTTAGGGACAAATTATGAACGAATTAGCATTTTAAACAAGCACTTGTGCAATGGGAAAAAAGAATTCTGATTCTAACCACAGGGTGCTGATCAAAGATCTGCTTTAAAGGGCTTCACTTCATTAGGCTCCGTCATAGATACCTCATTTTTAATAATGTCTTCCTTTAAGAATCTCTTTATGCGTATTTTTACAAATCCAAGCTGAAAAATTCCTAAATTTTCCCGAAAAAGATGTCTGCAGAAAAGCCTTTGATACCAAATGATGTGATAACTAGGAACAAAAAAAAAGGCTTATGTATTGAATTCATTGAGTTATTTTTATTGGTTCTTTTACAGTGACTTCAAAATCAAAATGTATCTTGTCCCTGCAGGCTGATGCTACGTACCTCCCACACTGTGCTCCGTTGCCATGCTGTTTTCGTGACCTAGCTGCCTCTGGAAGGCCTCAAAGTTGATGGCTGCGTCATCCTCAGATGGGCTGTGCGACAGCTGTCCGCTGCCAGGCCGACAGACTTCAAAACGTACCCACTGGTAGCTAAGGAGAGGGGAGGGCACACCCCAGTTGTGGGTCTCAGGCACACGGAGCTATGGCAACAGACTGGCAAACAGGCACCGCACTTACTGCCCGCATTTGCGTGCTCCTGGGCAGCTCTGGATTAGGTTCTGGATGGTGGGGTGGGAATATCCAAAGAATTCAGCCCCCGACGGCTGGATGGGGGACAGAGGTTTGCCACTGAGGGAGAGAAGGGGGTGCAAACAACATTTAAGAACCCCCTGTTAGATACGAGTTAAGAAAAATCAAGGAACTTCATTGTCACAGGACTAAAGTCACTGTTTCCCACTCACTCCTGAAACAATACTGTCTGGCCTACACACATCCAGGTACAGTACCTTACGGCTGTTATTGCCTTCAAAAGGTTGGCGTGGCAAGTTTGGGCAGAGGAGGCGACGATGGAATTCTGGGGGTCCTCCTCAGGAACGATCTCAAACTGGAAACGAGAGTTTCAGTCATCTCCATGCATGTACGGATATATAAAAGGTTTTCTGAAAAATACTGAAAAATAAATAAAAACTGCAGACCAGCTTCTGAGAGTTTTAGGGACTGCAAGTGAGGAGATTTTCTGCTTTCAAATTAGCCTGCAGCAATTACATGATCAGAGCTCGGCATGTGAATGTGAGAGCGTGGGTCTACCTGGGGTCCCGCCCCCCCGTCCTTGATCTGACAAGTGTACAGGCACTGCTGCTCCGGGCTCTTCATGCTGGGAAACACACGTGTACTGCAGAAGCCCACTGGGTAGATGGCGCTCTCGTCATGGAAGTGAGGCCGGTCGGTGATGATCTGGAACATGAACCCAGTCCCAACAGCAACATCATGCTTTTGTCTCCCAGTTACAATCAAAACCAAAGAACAAACAAACCCAGTACAGTTGTGCTTCTGAATGGAATATCCATAACCCTAATCTCTTTCTCAAAGTCTTTTAATAATGTGAAATTACAGCAACTTCAAAAACCCTCACAAACAATAAGCCTAAAAGCAGATGTGACACTGACCTCCCCCAGGCTGTAAACCGTCAGCCCTCCCAGCACAATGGGGAAGACTGGGCGCCCACAGGAGTCCAAGGGGATGGGCTGGACCAGCCTACGGACCCCTCCTTCCAGCACTTTCTTTTTCTTCGACACCTTTTTCAGGACTGAGGAAGTACACAGTCTTACTGTTCGAAGGCTGTATGGAGCAGCAATTCAGCTGCCATGCTTCATGTCCACATCAGTGCACAGATACTATTCATTTTCATATGCAGATATTTCTCAGATATTTTCGTATGATTTTCACTGGTCTTAATCAGACATAATCACGGAGAGACCACACAGTTAATAAAGACAGCAAGCTGGATACAGCGGTAATACTGTTCAAGTTCAGCAACACTGAGTAACCTGGGCAACAAATATAAAATAGAACAGAAGAGGGCAGGCATACTTCATTAATCCCCGTGTGGAGACACTCTTTTCGCTACCCCATCTTGCTCTCCATGAGACTCAGTCAGGTGACAGCAAGCTTGGGGGGCAGCTCCCCAGGAGTCTACACACATGCGACTATTCTGCCGGGGCTGGGGCTTCAACAAGGGACTTTCCCATTATTCCCAAAACACCCCCTTAACCAATCGACAGTAGGCATGTCTGTCAGGTAACCCTGATCTCAGATACCATACTACTGGGTCGACATGTTTCCGTTCAGAAGCATCATACACACCATCCTCTCTTCCGTTCTCTCTGCCTCGCTCCTTCCGTTCCTTCTTAGGCTTTTTAGGGAGGCCCTCGTCTGTCCCAGAGCTGCTGGGCCCCAGGCAGAGCCCCCCCGTCAGGAGAGGGACCCCAGCAGAGCTGGAGGTGAAGGCCGCAGTGGCGTTACAGGTGGCACTGGGCGCGGAGAGCAGCTCCCCTTCTGGCAGAGACTGGTACTGAAGAAGAGTCTTCAGCAGAAACCTGTCAGCACAGGTGTAGATTTCTATAAGTCATTTCCGTCTATTATAGTGAACATTTCTATGGAACATTGATCTAAGAATGACTAAGCTGCTTAAGAAGTTTCTAATAAATTTAGGCTTCATTTACAGACAGACACAGCTCTCAAATTATACAGAAGAACATACTGGGTTTCTACAATCCTTTGACACACTGAATGACAAGGAGTTCATGTTTATTTAAACTGGCCTGATGATGCACAAATGAACACCAGTCTGTTGAAGCTTTACGTCAGACATCCTACATTAAAGCACAGACCTGAGAATCCAGTGCACCTCGCAGTTTTTGTTGCATTAATCTGTTTACTCAGCCTTTGAGACCCGCACTCTGGTTTTACAGTCTCACACGACCCACCGATTTTAAATGCTGGCTTCTACAACAGCAATTTACAGGATGTGTATCACTAGTGACAATCACAGCTTTATAACCCAAGTTATAATGGAGATGACAGTGACACTGGAACTGACAAATGGACCCACCTTCGTTCCTCTTTAGCTCTGAGAAACTTTTCCTCCAGATGAGCAACTTCATCACAGAGAGCAACATTCTCCTGCGGGTCAGAGTTCAGAGCATTCCAAGGTCATTTAGCAACCACCTATGACGGCCATTTTTAACATCCGACGTCAAGGTGAAACATAACATGTATGCACCATCGCAAAATGCCAGTACTTCAACCCCACGTACAAATATCATGGCGCGGGCAGCTTTGCGCAGCCTTAGGTACTTCAGCCGGTACTTTTCATTCTGATTCTTGCGCTCGAGCTTCCTGGCTTTTGGCCTGGGCTCAGCAAGACCCGGCGGAGAGGGGAAGGGGGGCAGCGAGGTCCCGGAGCTGGAGCTGGAGAAGGCGGCCTGGGTGGGGGGACCCAGGAAAGCCTGGCTGGAGAATGAACGCGAAACCTGCTGCCTCTCTTCGTCGCTCTGTGCACAGTGGGAGGGAAAACGCCTCACATCAGAGAGCTCCCAAACACACAGCTTTCCAATGGGGTGACTGCTGAAATAACATCAATAATCCCCGAAACAATATGAAAATATGAAACAAAATGAATAACTTGAATGGTTTTAGCACAAACATGACCAAAACAAACTAAATAATGTAAAAATCTACGAGGACTAAACCTTTGTCATGGAAAATCATGTTACACTGAGCAGAGCATGACCACTGAGTCAGTCCCCCCTCCTAGGCCAGACATTACAGACACCACCGGAAAAGCTTAAAATACACAAATAAGTTCCTCATTCATCTGTCTCCATTAGGGTTTTTCCTGCCAGTCCTTCAACTGGGAACTTACCAGCAGTGCAAAGACTCCATTTCTGTTCTCAATCCTCTTGAAGCGCCTGCTCCCTTTCTGAGTCTGTAATATAGTTGGACACTGAGGCCGAGCATGACGGTCCCTAAGGCAGGCCGCCCAGCCCAGGTCTCAGTAAGGCCGAGGGTGACGGTCCCTAAGCCAGGCTCCCCAGCCCTGGTCTCACTGAGGCCAAGGATGACAGTCCCTAAGCTGGGCCGTCCAGCCCTGGTCTCACTGAGGCTAAGGGTGACGGTCACTAAGCTGGGTTGCCCAGCCCTGGTCCCAAAGAGCATTACCCTCAGCACCCCCCTCCTGATTTCAGCGATGCGTCAAGCACAGATTAACATGTGCTCTCTAAAACATGCAGGGATCTTGGCCTCAAGGAGCAGGCCCAGGTACTGCGTCCTGCCCTACTACTGGATCATCTCACTGCTTTTGTTGGCACTGGACTTCTCAAAACTGCCATGTAAGCTCCAGTGCGGCAAATACACCAGCTGCTCACCCCTCAGCAAGGATAATGCATTTCAGCTGATATCCAAAATAACTAAATGAAATCAACAAAATCAAATGGAAAAAAATGGATGGAAAATGAGCTAACAGAACAAACATACATGTTCAGTAAAAAAAAGTGACAGTTTTTCAAAGAGAAGTTACTAATACTGCAATTGTGTGCAACATTAAAAGCTACACTAATGTGTAAAGCAGGTGAAGGGTCACAATGTATCAGAGTCAGAAATTTGCCCAATGTGGCTGCGTCTGACACTCTGCCTTACCTCGCGGTACATCACAGCTTCCAGACTTGACTTGGCACTACAAAGACGACAGGGTAGAGAACAATGGACTGCGGTTAAAATGTCTGTTATAACACAGTCACCCTGGGCATTCCAGGTCAGGTATTCAGTCAAATATGCGTGCTGTATTTGCTCTCACTTTGACTGCACCAGGCCCCTATCGATAATTCTCTGCTTGATTTCTTTAATGTGCATCGGCCGGCCTGCCTCCTCAAGGACAATCTGAAAGTGTGAGAAAACGAAACTTGACATCCATCCCACTAAATCAAGCATCCATAAGCATCATCAGAGTTTATTTAAACTGCACACACTCTATGTCACATTAAAATCTGAACCTAAAATCTGACCTGGGCAGCATCAAGCCATGTGAGATTTGGCTTGTCAGCAACATCAGTTGGTGGTTCACTTGAAAGAAACAAATATAAGATTAGTCCTGTAGAAGTAGAACTGTCTTTCCTTTTTACGTGAAAATTCTAGTATAATGAAGTTCAGGGTCAAGTAATTTTAAGGAAGGTGTTTTAATTAGCACTTAAATATTTCAAGTTTAGGGGCTAATCTTAGCTCAAAGACTGCAGAACAACAGTTCTCAGAGGCCACCTGTTTCAATACCTTTACCCGTGAAACTCACAATAACTAAACACACCAATAACACAATAAACGACAGTGACTGAATGAAATGTGCACTGTTGCGCTCTCACGTTTCCAGGCTCTCAGAGGCGCCGGACAGGCTTGCGATGTTGTCCAAGGCTGGAAACAGCGAGTAGTTGCCCTGCCCGTCCGGCTCCATCTCCGTGTCGAAGTTGGACAGCGTGTTCAGAGGGTCCATCGGGGATAGGGGAGCGCTCGGGGTCTGGCTGCTGCTTGCAGGGGTCTGCAAGCACACCAGTATAACAGCGCGTTATGATGGGGGGAAAAAAAGTGGCAAACCGACTATCTAAACATGAACCGTGACTGGGCGTTTTTTTGGCAAATGATGTAGTAGATATTAATGCAGCAAGTATTGCATCTGGTTGTGAATCTTAAGAAATTCAATCCTGGAACGTTTTCCCTTCATGAATGACAACAAGCCTAGCTGGGTACCTTCATTTTTCAGCTAAAGTTTAATCATTGTTTTCCCAAATGTTCTGACCTTACGTATACGTATTTGCTTAAAAACGTGTATGTATATTGTCATATCAAAATAATATTGTTGCAGTTCATGAGAAAGCAGCCAACAATAACAGCATGAACTCGGCGAGCTAGCTACCTCAGCCCTGTCGATTCGCGGCCTGGGCGGCTCCTTTCCGTGAATCATCGGCGATTCCTGCAGCTCTTCGCCAGTGTCCATTGCATTGTTCAGTGATTTACGAACAAACTGGGTTTCAAAAACCGCCCAGTGTTTTACAGTAGCGTTTATTTTGTTAAAGAAGAAAAAAATTGCAAGTGCAACATCAAACCTAATCTTTTGTTTTCATATCTCCTAGCGGAACCCAAGTGTGTTGTCGGGGGAATTATTTCAAGGAGACACCGTGTGGGCTGGCTGTAACATTTCCGATTATGTGCGCATTTACGTTGCTTTTTTATTAATCCAGTCGTCCATACATGATTTCAGTATGAGTAGGCAAAAAAGACATAGGTACAATTTATAACTTTTCGTTTATTTATAAAGTCCATTTTGGGGGAAAAAACTTAAGAAAGTCAAGTTGTTTTTTTCCTACTTTAATTCCCGACCATAACACGCAACGTTAATGAAAATACATGAATTTCAGGCAGTTTCTGGACAATGTTAACAGTATCTCCACAGGTTTTCAATGGCGAGAACATTCTAAGTAAAATACCTAAACCTGTCGATCTTCGTGTGCTTGCAGAGATTAAATAAATGTATGAAGTAGGTTATCTTCTGTAATTAAAAATGGGACAGCACTCGCTGTTTTTTAGCATATGGAATCAGAGTATTCGTCACGGTGAGTATAGACCCTATCATATGAAGCAGGGGAGACCCTGGATATGATGGATGGATAAAACCACTTTTAAGTAACTACTTAGTTGTTTTCTGGTTTAAAGTGTGTCACAGAAGATGAACTAGATAACTAGATTGAAAAATTGTTAAACATGAAAAGTTATGTATGTTTTCTACTAACATGTTGTTCACAGTGTAATAAATCCAAAATTGTGCACTCCTTGGTATTCTCTTTAAATATCTGTACATTGGCACATATATTTAGTGATTGTTCGCAGCTTTAGGCCAGTGCTCTCATGTGGTCAGGCTGGGGGCTGGGGGCTGGGCTGTGAGCCCCGTATGTTACGCCTGTGAATAGCGGCCCCCACCCCATTGTGTCTGGGGCTCTTCAGCGCAGCACCTTGCATATCACTAGTCCTTTTATTTCTGTATTGCTAGTTATTTGCATTTGTAAATATGCTGTTGAACTACAACATGGAAATAATGTTTACAATGATGCAGACAAACTCATGTGAGAGAAAGTTTTCACTGAGCAAATTGTGTGTTTTGGCATCTGTTTCCTCTGCCATCTTCCACTTAACGACATTTTGAACAACCTTTCATTTCTCCTCAAATAAATACAAACATGAGGTTTGTTTTAATTTCACATTTGAAGGGGAAGCATGAAGCAGTTTGGGGGCTGGGGTTGTTTTTTAACTGGTTAGTAGTGAGAAAAAGTTTGGAAGGGACTGGCGGGTTCTTGTCGTCTCCACAGGTCACTCGTTGGACTTTCAGCCAGAACGTAAACACTGCTCACTCCCTCTGTGTGCTGCTGTTGAACCTCTGGATTTTTTTTTATCTCTTGGCCACTACCACACTGTATAAGGACATAGAGTTCTAGAAAGGTAAAAATAGTACAGGCTTTCATTAGCAATGTGTAACATATGTCAAATGTCTGAGCCAAAAAAATGCTGCTCTTATAAGTACCCTACTTACTCTAGTTTTAAAATGAGGGCAAAAATTGAAAATAATGTCTAAAAAGGTTCCAGGATGCTGCACCATCACATAAAAAAAAACGTACATAGTAATCGCTGACAGAATTACATTTTTTTTTTTTTAATTTTGGAGAGAACCACATTGTCCACAAGCCAGCTGGTTAAACTGAAAAAGTATGCTAGCTTGAAGTTGCGATGGCATGCAAACTTTGTACTTTCCAATAGATGAAGTGAACTTCAGGAGTTACGTGTGTTCACTTTTACATTGCTTAGGCATTTGTGGAAATGTAGTATCGTTTGTTACCAATCATAAATTAACCCATATAGGACAGTCTAAAAAATGTGTTTAAATCTCTTAAAAATTTACCGCGCTCTCCACATTTCTGGATGGAGCAGATGCCATGATCTCTGTGTATATAAGATGCGATTCATCCAAAACTGGAGAGGAGACAGAGCAGGTTCAATTCAGAGTTTGACATGAACAGAACGACAGCCTATTTTCTCCAAACAGACCTACTAACCTTCCCTGTGCTCTTGAAGTCTTTTTCTCTTCTTATCCGGCACAGCATAGATTGCTATTTGAAAGAGAGAGCACAGGTCATATTAAAATGCTCACTGGAATGCCTGCAGATGTAACAACAGCAGAGCAAACCAAGAATGTGTTCAAGTGTTCCATCGTACCTTGAGGCGTGATGGATTCCTCCGAGACAGGTGGTCGGCTGGGAAGATGGAAAGCAATTCATAAGCAGTCATTCGAATTGAAAGGCGGAAGGAGTGGGTTCCCTTCGAGCACAACACCTCCCTCCCTGTGCTTTCTGCTAACCCACAGGAGGTGAAGAAGGCTACCAAATCAAATGCACGATTACCCACATCCACCCTGTGGTTGGTTAAACTGTTTGGTTAAAGGAGTACTTTCACAAGTGCTTCACAACCAAACTCCTCCAACAGTCTCCCCCCCCCCGCGCCCTCACTGTAGCAAGAAACGGCAGAAACCGTTTTTGTCTGCTGTGGTTTCAGCACAGTGCCCAGCAGAGCCGTGCAATAGCACTGCGGCCATGCAGGCAACAGGAAACTCTTCAGTGAGTCTGGTCAGGAACCACTTTTCCGTTACACAAAGCATATGTGCTGTGCCTTTTGAACAGTGAGTCGCACCATCAAATTTATTTTCTATTCAGCTAACGAAAGCTGTATTAGTGCAGAATTCAAAAAGTCACACTGTCACCGTCTAATTATGTCATGACAACTACAGTATGTCAAACGTTTCCCAAAGTTTTTTGATTGTTAATTATATTTGCATTCTTATTAGCAGACCTTGTTGTTTGTTGCCATATGTACTACATTTTCTAAACATATAATCTAGTTTTTATCATGAGAAATTTGTATGGGTTCTTTTCCACAATTGTCCTGTCTATCTATTAATACTTTATATATGTGTATAAGTAGCACTAGAGAACGTTATTTCGCGTCACTGTGCCCAGTGCCCTAAATGTGGTTGCTGTGACAATGACGCCCCACTTGACTGAACTTAACCTGGTTGTGAAAATGCAGCACATCGAAACCTCTCGGTCACCATCTCAGAAACAGAACAGTTTGTCTGGGCTTACCTGTGCGGACAGTGAGCTGTGAACAGACACAAAGGCAACATGAGGTTTCGCACAGATGTATTCATTCTCATTCGCTTTTCATGTAACATGGACCACTTCTATAAAAGTGGGTGTCTCGGTGTAATATACATGAAATGGCATTTGTCTTGCTTTGGAGAATAGCTAGCAGATAGACAGACAGATAGATGAGATCATCTTTACTTCCAGGTGCCCTTTTCTTCATCCTCCATGCCACAAAGATGACAGCTACAAGAAGGACTACAGAGACACTGGCCAAGCTGTAGAGAGGATCAACCCTTCCTAGAAATCATAGGATAATACAGATTAATAGCAAATGGTTTTCTGGCATGGTATACAGTTAAATGCAAAATCTTTGGCAACTGAAGCCATTTGCATTATTACACTAAACACTTTATTATTCATAATACTACCTTATTGGATAACATCAAGCATCATGCATTTGAAAAAAATTCAACATGCATTTGAAAAGACTGGTCACACTTTACTTGAGGGGGCATGAATAATGAAGCTTGCTTAATGCAATAACCAGCAACTAAGTGTTTGTTACATATCGATCCCATGTTTCATCATTAATCAATCATGAAAGTTCATGTATTCTATTCAGGCACTAATCGTTAACAATTAACTAATTAGTTAATGATACAAAGACCAATTGAGGGGACAAAAAATACTTAACTCATTTACTAACAAATCATGAATTAATACAGGTTTCCACGTGAAATACATGATCTGTTAATCTGTTCTCTCATTACTCAAACCCATATCATACAAATAGTTTTATGCAGTGACTTTCAGTATTCAATATCCATTTCAATTTTCTGCAAGACCTAAGTCTTCAATTAAAAGATAAGCCAGTGATGGAAACTGTTTCCAGACAAATTTAGATAGTTTAGAAGTTTCAGTCATTAAAGTATATCCTGTATTTCTTAAATGCATCTTTAACTTCTGCACTCACCGTTCCTTTTTATAGGGTGACAGTTAGGGGGAAATCTGGTACAGTGACTTCATGGTTTCAGTCGGACATGGTGGAACCCTATAACCTGACCTTTTAACATGCCAGTGACAGTGGTGATTATAAAAAGATGTGGAAAAAAATCATGCAGTATCCATCCATCTTCGAGTCACTTTTCCCGTACAACGTCAGGGTTAGCTTGCAATTTAGAGATGCCAGTTCACCTAACTGCATTTTTGCACTGCAGATTTTGGCACAGAAATGTTGTGTTTTTGTTTAATACAGCTCTGTGTAGCACGTAAAAAACTCAAGAGGGTGGCCGTTTCTGAAATCTTGGCACGTTATGTCTGACATCTCACATCATGTTAAAAATTGTACGGATCAGGTGTTTTACTTGTTCTGAGTCGAACAGTAACGGAAGCTCAGAGCCGTGACTCTTTCACTTGAGTCAGCTGAAAGTACTTACCAGTCCAGGTCCTTTCTGACACCTGTAAGTGCATGCTGGTATTCTCCTCTCCATACTGGTTACACACCACACAAATGTAAAGCCCCTCATCTTTCTTCTGCACATTAGCTATGAGTAACGTGTCTCCTCCGTGCGACTTTGATAAGTTTCCCCATAGCCACGTAATTTCAGGCATGGGGTTCCCATCAGCAGCACAGACAAAGGTCACAGAGGAGCCTGCTTCGGCCCACACGGAGCCATTGCTCTCAGGAGCTGAGGAGGTCACGGTCACAGAAGTGGGTCCATCTGTGAAGAAAGGCAGAGAACAGCATGCAGCACAACCTCATAGGCTTGTTGCCATGCTTACAAATATCACACACTATTTTAAGTGGCTAATTGATTGTACTCTTTCTCTTCTGATCATGTAAACTGCATGCATTTATTGCCACAAAGAGAAATTACTGGGGAACTAACTTTCAATTGGATTCAACTTCTTGAGGTACTGGAAACTACAGCCTCTGTATATTTTTCATAGGGGCAGAAGACTCACAGCTGACATTGAGAGTGATGGCTGAGCTGTTCTTCACAGTCCAGTCTGGGTGAAAAACCTGACAGAGACACTCTGTGTTATGGTGTTCCTGCACAAGATTGAACCCATACTGGCTCTGCAGACTGTAGGTGCTAGTACTGTCACGCTGGATTTTAGTGTGAATCCTGCTGGCAGGGGACGGGAAGCCTCTGTGGAGCCAGAACACTGAGACATTCTGAGGGTAGAATCCAGAAGCGCTGCAGGTCAGTTCAACGGGGTGTCCAGACAACAGGAGAGGGGGGTGCAAGATTTCTACTGAAGGTACAGCTAGAAAACAGGTAATTATTCAGTCATTCAGGGTGATGAAAACACTGTAGTTTTCATTGATTTCTCAGTCAAACTGTGTCTGTTTATGTTTTCATACCATAACAACAAAAAAATGACTAATTTACTGGTTGCAGTAAAGATAACAGATATCATATAAATACACAAATCATATAAATCAAATTTGTTTAAATGAGCAATTTATAAAGTAAGCTCCTTACCATAAAGGGAAATTTTAGTCCCAGGGCCTGTGAAAATCTTTTTCTCTTGAGCGCTTATTATTATGATCTCACAGTAATATATACCTTCATCGTCAAGACTGGTTTCATTTATTTTTTGAGTAAGCTGACAGAGAGACATTGTTTCTTGGGTGATGTGTGGCCTGCACTTTAAACTTACATTCCCAGTAACTGTACTCCCTGGCTTTGTTTTGTAGAATTTCCCAAATGGTTCTGAATTCAGCTTCTTGGTGTGATTGAACTGACAGGATAGAGTGACCGGCTGTCCGATCTGAGCTGTCATCTCAGTGGGCTGATATACTGCATTATTCTGCTTTGCTGTGTCCCCTGAAATAACAAATATATTTATAAATAAACATTAATGAAGTAACGCAGTGACAGAATAGTACTTTCATACCATGACTTCATATTACATTATACTTGGGTGCGGTTTGCGAACTTTAGACTAAAACCGTAAGCTTTCTACGTAACAAGGAAATGTTTGAAAAATTAAATCTGATGTAGCAGAATTGTTTCAACTTCCATTCACTTCACTGTCATATTTCACTGTTTCAACAGCCTGGTCAGATCACTGGGCGATACGATTCGTAAGATAATTACATGATTCATGATGTCATCTACTTAGATTTTCAAAAGGCTTTTGATGTTGTCCCCCA
>JAODJX010000039.1:11831947-11870883 GCA_026776945.1 Isichthys henryi | reverse complement strand
TTAGTTTAGTTCTCCCCAAGCGAGCTTGATGGGCCGAATGGCCTCCTCTCGTTTGTATAGTTCTTATGTTCTTATGATTCTCAGATGCTAGTTCCGTTGAAACAGTTGAATGCCAGCGGTGCTGTCTGTCATTATTTTAACATGTAAGCTGCAAGATTATTTTTCAAAGTGAGTGTAGCATCTGGAGAATATTTATATAGAAATCATATTTGATGTGAACACATTTACAAAGATTGTGATGTGTATGTGAAATTATTAATAAAACAAGGACAAATATTACACAACAGAAAATGCAATATTCTTTGCATTTTCGGAACTGTACTGTGTGTGTTTAATGATTTTTATACAACAGATAGCATGCAGGCATGTTTCATTTTACTTTGGTGAAATCCAACAGCCTAACCGACATTTTCCATGAACTGTCTCTGTAAACCTGTACTGGATAAGTGGATTGGTGGATATATTCATGGGCGTCAATTATGGGAAGGGAGTTTGTAACCCCCCCCAATAATCAAAACCAGCCAATACAACCCCTTTAAATGGGTGGAGACCTCAACCCCCACAAAGCTCAACCTAGAGTTATGCCCCTGCATATATCAAATTAAAAACTTAATTTCAAGTGCTGAGTGTAAGTTAGCAGGTACAGAGCCACGCACGAGAGAAGTCGCTAGCAGTTTAAAAGTTACAACTGAATCAAGAACAAAATGCTATTATTACTACCACCATTACGATTATAATTATTAATTATTATACTGCAAGTTTCTTTTCTCCGCAAAAATAATTAAAATGTACCTGAGTTGGCAGTTTCCTTAAGAAAAATATAGCGTACAAAATTGTGCCGAATATTTACTTTTGGTTGTCACAATCAGAAATCAATTGAGGGGGAGGGTGATATTCAGAATAATACATTTAATACAACATTTGATTTCTCCAGAGAGAACAATTTACATAATATATCACTTTACAGCAGACATTTGACCCCAGAATCAGATTAGTTTGAGAAATATGAGAAATAAAACAAGCAGCATAAAACATAAAAAAACATAAAATTTAACTGACAATAAGTTTTTTCAATGGAAAGGTGACCTACCAGAAGTCACAGCCATTGGAAGAGAAATACAGACAGCAGAGAGGACATGCAACAGGACCCAGTGCAGCTCCGCCATAGTCCCCGTTTGCATCATCTCGCTCCTCCACCTCAAATATAGCACAGACTGAGCCACAAAGCGCAAAAGAGGAAGCTGTACGCATGTGACCAGACTTGCAGCCCGTTAACTCAACATATTTCTCAACTTGTCTTACTGTATGTTCCCTAATAATGAAATCTATCTACTTTCCCTTCCATTCTGTCTTTACCACTAAGTAGAGAAGTGCAGGACACGACGTTAGCGACAATTAACCAGCGCTGCAGAGTGGAGATATAGGCAGAATGTTTTCATTTTCTTCACAAGTGGAAAATATCATTTTGATTGAATTATTGATTTCCACACAAAAAAAATATCATATTTTCCTTCCATCCATCCATTTTCCAACATCACTTAATCCCAACTGGGGTTGCGGGGGGGACCGCAGGCAGGAACCAACCCTGGGCACCACACCACCAACACACAACAAATATCATATTTTATCACAAGAATATTTGTTGGTGCAGTTAAGGCCTGTCAAACTTCTTAAACAAAAACAACCACAGATTTCAAAATACCTTTTCTTTAAGATGGAACAGTAAAAGTTGACCAAATTTTGCCTGGAAATAATGTTGCGGGCGGACCCAAGATGTGTGCGATACAATAATTACAAGCCTAAACAAAGTAATAAGACTGATATTGAGCAATGAGGGACAGTGTGGTATACGACAATGAAACAGATTTGAAGCCCATCGAGCTTGTTTGGCACATTATGAAAGACTTCATCCGCAAGGAGGCCAAGCCAAGTACAAAACTACAGCAAAAAATTTAAAACATTACCAGTCAAAACTCTTGTTGGCATGTATATTAAAAACTGCAAGACTGTAGAAGAAAAAGAAAAAAAAAAGTATGGTCGTCTACCAAAAATATTTGTATACTATACAGTTATGACTGATAACTAATATATAACGTTTGCCGTATTCAGTTCTCCAGAAAAGTTACTGTGAAGGACAAAGCTAAAAAGTAAACAAATGAGAGGCACATTACAGTAAAATGTTGTGCAACTGCCAAGCCAGAGTCATGGAAGAATATTCATTCTGTCTCATCGCCATGTCTCAGGGCTGGGTCTAGTGATGCTGTCCCTTGTTGGGCGATGCAGAAAGAATCCTCTGTGTGGCCCATTTGTACCTCAACATCGGAATTCAGCTCCTATTCACCTATGGCACGTATTCTATGTTCTAGTCACTCTTTGACTTCTTCAAATGTTTAGAAATGTGCGTGAACAGTTTTGAGTCATTGTGTTTAAATGACTACTGTGTGCTGGCTGCGCTTAAGCTCTACGGCCTGTGTTCTCTATTTTACATCAAAGTGCAAAATGTGTTTTGATGAATGACAATGTGTTTCAAGTTTTGCAAAAAGGATGACTGAGATCTGCAAGTTGTGTCTAACTAGGTGAGCAAGGTTTACAGTTTCAACAAGTGACTGATTCAATAAATGACTTTTGGCAATTGGCGATTTTGTTCCCAAAATGATTTTTAATATTTCAACAATGTGGAAAAACTAACATATTTAACCTATCTAAAAAAAATTTATCCCAAATTGCTACAAATGCTTTTATTCAGCACCAATAATCTAAGATAATTTAGAATGTGATTATTCAATTTTTTTTGTTAAAATCTACTTTAAACATACACTTTTCAAAAACTGTTTTCAGTGGTGCTGACAAATTGCAAAAAATCACATTATAAACATTTCTAGCCAAGACTTTTGAGCTCTGAAGCTTATAGAAATAGGGGCTGGCTACACGAAGGTGTATGAGACATTCAAAAAATTGTACGAGGTTTCACTGCTAAAGTGTCACAACTTTGAAGTGACTTTGGAGTCACCACACCTTTGCATACTGTCAATGGCCCATCAGTCTGGAAAGTCTTGTCACCAATGACTTTGGAAAGGCAGTGTGAATTTTACAGTTTTTTTCAATCGCAATACTGAAGTTGCTTTTTCAAAACTCTTCATACATTCACCACAACATTAGCTTATGTGGGCGAAACTGTTAAGCATTTCGCTTTGCTTTCATACAAAATGCAATCAATGACTACATACTACCCTAGACTCTAATCTGTCTTAGCAATTGAAAAAAAACTGTAACTTATAAACTTATAACATGCAACGGATTAAACTTTGATGAATAAAATGTGCAACCACATTATATTACAGGAATAATACAAAACAATAAATGAATATTAGAACAACAAATTGTCACTCCTGATCAGGATGCCAAGCTTCAAAACAGTTCCTGTCTGGTTGAAGGCAGAGGTAGAAAGCACATGCTTTGCACTTCCGATGGGTTTTTGTATGTACTGTATAATATTATAGCGCTGGATTAGCATGTACTGTATAATATCATAGCGCTGGATTAGTATGTACTGTATAATATCTGGATTAGTATGTACTGTATAATATCATAGCGCTGGTTTAGTATGGGGGGCGGCATTTGGATTTGTATGACTATGTATGTGACAATTAAAGAATCTTCAATCTAGAGACAATATTGAGCAAAACACAAGTGATTTGTCTGCACTGCTTTGGGTCTGCTGGCACAACTTAGCACAACATCACCAACTTATTACACAGCCTCTATTTGTACAACTTTTATTTGGGTTTATAGTTAATTTTCAACTCCTAAATATTGCAGAAATGTAAAATATCGCTATGTGAACTCTTTCCAATATCGTTCAGCCCAAAACACACAATACCTTCACACAAAAAAAAAAAAAAAAAAGAATATTATAGGCGAGGCTGTCAACTTTGATCACTTGGTTGCAGTAAGATTTTCCATTCTAGACAAATCAGCACACACATGCACACGCATTTACACGTGTGTAAAAGTTTTCTTCCCATGTAAATGGTCTGTGGGGTTTGAAAGCTACCCCCAAAGCTTTTGGTGCGGCTAATTTTAGGCTTATAATTGGATAATATAGACATAGCGTAAGATTTCTTGCATAAGCGTGAAAACACGTACGTCAGTCAATCTATCAGCCAGAGTCCATTCCACAAATTCCAGAGTTCCAGTTCCTTATACTGCAATGTCTCTCTAAATATTACCTTTTGTTTTTAATTAGTCATGCAAACTTGCTTATGATAAGCGGTTGAAGATGGCTGGATTTTAAGTGTATTTGATTTAACAGTTATCGCTATTTAATATGAAAATACATTTACAGTACAACAAATTTTGCTAAACGTGCCTTTAAATTGTGAACACTGCTACCCCAAAGTGGTAGAATAAAGTTGTCTCAGAGGTAGGTGCTTAATCAGATTGCTTTTCGCGGACAATGGACATGTGGTCCAGCGCGAATTTTGAACCTTACTTATTCATCAAAGCTTAATTACTACATAAATCCCAAATGGAGACAGCAGTCAAATTGCCTCCAGAAAAGCTTTTTCCTGAGAGCTACATGGCAGAGAACCTAATTGATACCTGAAAGGATCACGCGATAAGTGGCTGCAACAAGTTAATTCTGGCTGGGTGCAGATGATTGCATTACCTGCCGCCAGCGTCCTGGGGTCTGCCTTTCGATAGTTCCCACAACTTCAACGAAACCAGTAGATTAGATGGTGCAGGTTTTAAAAGCAATTGGCTCTGCAACATCAAAAGAAGAACTTCATCGCGAAGACAAGATATTCAATACATACCACTGTCCAATAGATGGGGTAGAAAAAGCAAAAATGTTGAGATTGAAAATTGAACCAAAAAATGCAACTCAGAAATAGGTAAGTTTTTGTATGTTTTGGAATTAAGTTTTATGTTAATAAAAACAACGTTTCTAACAAATTCCAACATGTTGGAAATATTTGAACATTTGAAACACGTGTGGGGGGTGCCTGAGCACCTGCCCGTTTTGTCCTAATTAAAGCTGACGTACAGGTTCACATTAAAGACACTAAGTCTCGCTTTTGAACCTTTGAACACCTGCAACTCGAAAAGTCTCAACACAGCCCTGCGATTTACGCATGATTTCAAGTAAGAATTTAAGAAACTTTTGTCATTGCTATATTTACGGCTACTCCCCAATGACGTCATCACACCGCGCAGTTTCCACGGAGACGCGTATACAACATATCTGTAATCCTTTTCGCTGGATGTGCTTTCCATTTCCATACTTCTTTTCCATAGTAGAAATATTTGAAGGTCATGGTAAGTTGCTCTTAGCTAATGGGAATTATAATTGTATAACTGTAAGCATTGCAATTCTTACGTAATGCGTCCGTAAATGTATAACTTTTGAGGTTGCTTATTGTATGTTTACTCTTTGTTTACACTACACACATACACCTATGCATAACAACCACTTATTTGGTGAAGAGGAGACCCTGAATTTGAACGACTTAAATATTTTTGACAAATGTCTATTTTTAAAATCGCTTGCCAGACATATTTTACAAAGTGAAATTCCCTTAGGCATTATCAATGACATGAATGCTAAATGTGGAAATGTGTGTGTAAAGAGGTTTGCTGGAACTACGACTTAACTGTGATTTGCTCTGGCTGTTTTTGTTGCAGCCACAGAGTTTGCGGTTTAATTCTACACGGCAGTCAGGTGGCTCCCACTCACGGCGGTATCACACCCGTGCCCCGACATCGCATGTTGACGAGATGCTGTTTGGGCCCCTCCAAAAAGTTCAGTTTTGCACTAATGATCAAAATTAACATCATCAAAATATTCGCTTTACAAAGAAACTCATTGTTTTATACATGAAATCTAATGGTTTATTCATGGGAGCATAAATGAATCTTGTGGTATATATGATTTTTGTCACATCATGCATACAAGGTTGGTGTGAAGTTTGTCTGTAAATTAACCATCAATCCAAAATATTTTCCTAGATGTGTGCCCATGATGACCAGGAAAAACTACACTGTTCAGGGTCAGTGCCAGTTCAGAAAAAGAAGACGCCAGAAACCATACGTATCATCACCAAAGACCTCATTCGCAGCCTGAAGTAAGTATCTGAACATTTAAGCTGCCACTCTGATGGTCTGTATGTGCCCTCGACAGAAGTTTTAGTAAATTTAAGGTTTAGCACATATAGCAAACTGATACATAATTACAGAATTTCCAAATTGAATTGTTTATCCTTTTGTTATCTGTGTTGTAATTCTTCTAAGGTTATTCTAAGGTATCAAAGTTGTTATTCCAGAGTTCCAGGGAAGGACCCATCTGGACTATCCATCATCCTACATCCTTCAGAAATGAACCGAATTATGGAAGAGTCTCAGATGCTTAGCAAGCAGGAAAAAGGGGCCATTTTGGAAGCCAAAACTAAAGAACGGCAGAAAGCAATGGTGCAGGCATGCTGTTATGTTACTATGCAGTACTACTGATACTATGCAAAAGCAATAGTGTGACCATGCCATTATGTTACTATGCAGTAGTATTGATACTATGCAAAAGCAGTAGTGTGACCATGCCATTATGTTACTATGCAGTAGTATTGATACTATGCAAAAGCAATAGTGTGACCATGCCATTATGTTACTATGCAGTAGTATTGATACTATGCAAAAGCAATAGTGTAACCATGCCATTATGTTACTATGCAGTAGTATTGATACTATGCAAAAGCAATAGTATAACCATGCCATTATGTTACTATGCAGTAGTATTGATACTATGCAAAAGCAATAGTGTGACCATCCCATTATGTTACTGTGTAGTACTACTGATACTGTCGCACAGTATGTTTAAAGCTATTTAAATGTATACCAAGTTCAGAGAAAAGAATTATTTAACTTTAGAATCCATCCATCCATCCATCTTCCAAACTACTTTGTAGCTGAAGACTTTTGCATTGAACTGTGTGTGTGTGTGTGTGTGTGTGTGTGTGTACATATATATGTTGTTGACCTTGAATGACCTTGAATTGATTAGATTACATTAGATTCAACTGTATTGTCATTGTGGAAAGTAAAAATATCCACACAACGATATGCAGTTTGGCATCCAATCCAAAAGTGCACAACGGTCTCATATTTATAACCTAATAAACAAGAAATAGTATATCTTCATAGGTCCTTGTTTGTCTTAAAATATAACAAATACAATTATTAAAAATTATTCTGATTAAGGTCTATATTTACATTAGAAACATAAATAAAATGTTGATCGCTTATGCTTTTAAGAAGCAAGGCTATAGGTCACAACCACAGCACTTTGGAAATGCAGTCTATTCTGTGTTCCCCAAACCACTCATTCAGGACTCTGCAGAAGACAGAAAGGTGCAGATTCGGCTGGCAGACGTGTCTCGGAAAAAGAACCAGGGTCTGAGTGACCTAGAGGCAGAAGCCCAACAAAGAGCCCAGTACTTGCTAGAGAAAGCCAATGAAATGAGGATGGAACAAGCAGATGAAGTCAAAAAGCTCAATACGGTACAAGGAACTGCTTCAACTGTCTCCCTATTTCTATATGGGAACATGTGTTTGAATGATGACCTTAAATAATTGGTGTCTGGGACACACATGTCACTCTTGTGTTTTCGTGTTGGCCTTACTAGCTCATCCTAGGTGCTCAGTGTCAGGCAGTGCTTGATGCTCAAATTGCAGAAAAGCATCAAATTCAAAAGGAGTTGCAGGAAGAGGAACGGCGCCTGGATGCCATGATGGAGGTGGACCGACGGAAGGCCTTGGAGGAGCAGGATCACATCAATGAGCTGAACAAGCAGAAGAGGGTCTTGTATGTTGCCTAACATGCTCACTGGCTGCTGTGACCTTCCCAAGTGGCCTTATGCTTCGACGTATGAATGCATTTTTGTTTGTCCCTTTAGAGGTAAGTTACACATCGTCAGACAGATCCAGGAGCAGCTAGATCAAAGGATGCTGCAGGATGAGATGCAAGCACAGGAGGGTGAGCAGATTCTGAAGGACCTTGAAAAACTGCAGATGGAAGAGCTCCAGGTACAGGAAATAGACTCGCTATGGTTAGGTCCATACATCCATATTATGTATAAAAACATCTGATAACATTCCTCCAGACCCTTCAGCGCAGACGAGAGGATCAGCGGCAACTGCTTCTGGAAATCCAAAAAATCAATGAGCAGAGCCTACGAGCTAAAGGATGCAAGAAAGAAGAGGAGAAGTTGGCTGACCTGCGTGCCTTGGAATACACGCGCCAGAAAATGGTAGGAGATGCTGATGAGCAGGTAGATCGGAAAGAGTTTGTGACGCAACTCGATACCACCTCAGCCACTAAAGGGTAGCAGCGTGAGACCGTGGTGGAGGAAAGACTCATACAAAGAATGTACCGTGGATTGACTAGCTAATTTGACCAGGTAACGGCTGCCGAGAATGTTGGTGGGAAAAAGAGGGAGGAAGCGTGGAAGGTGGCAAAGGACGAGTGGGTTGCTTTATGAGGGATTATCATGTGTTGGCAGGAGCGTGAGGCGGAGTATGAGGCCGAACAGCAGCGCATTAAAAAGGAAAAGGAGAAAGAGGTGGCACATCTACGAGCTCTGCAAGAAAGGGAGCGTGACCACCGGGCCGAACAGGTCACACCAATACCGCACAAAGCAGAACCTAAGTATCAAAATGACAATCAGGCCAAACCGTAAATATGTGTGTGATGACCTCCAATAGGATGAGCTGCGTGCCCGGAGGAACCAGGAGGCAGCCGAAAGGGAGTGGCGCAAGAGGGAAAAAGAACAGACCAGGAAGAAAGTGGAAGAGCAAGAAAGGCTGAAGGTCGAGCGTCAGCAACAGATAATGCAGAAAGAGCACCTCCTGTCCGTGGAGGCTGGACGCAACCGTGCAGAATTTGAGAGGGTCTTAAGGTGAGCTAAACAGCTAACTAGGCATCAAACAGTAAGTGTGAACCGGGGGCTTCAAAAGTGGCGCGGCTCCGAAACCCCCGTCGCGGTAATCCTATTCAAAACACCACCCCCCTCCCCACAGAGCACAGCAGGAAGCCATAGCTCACGAGCAGCAACGGGACGAGATGCAGAAACGGCAGGCAATGCGCTCTGGAGAAGAGATCCAGCAACAAATGCGAGAGAGGGAGGTACTGATCCTGAAGCAGCGCAGGGATCTCCTGCAAGAGAGCAAACGGATTCAAGAGGAGAGTCTCCATCACCAGGCCCAGCTGGAGGTTATGATGCAGAAGAAACTGAGATATCTGAAGTAAGTCTAAGTAAATTATTTAGTGTTAGTTCATATTTACAATATTTGATATTCAGCTCATACAAGCAGCCTCCAAGTTATAAACGAGATTTGTTCCCTATGTCTGTCTTTAAATTGCATTTGTCGATAAAAATTACACTTAACATAATACAGTAATAAGTAAATACATAGGGTACTGTACCTCTACCCGACGAATCAGTGAACCCATGCAATGTTTTTACGAGCGTCACAAAGTAGTGCGTGCATTAGTTATTATGAACCATTGTATTTCATCTGAATTTTTTATATAATGGACTATTGCAGTCCTTGCATAAGTTGTCCATAAGTCAGACATTTTTAACCTGGGGACTACCTGTATAAATGTGCTTGTTATGTTTCTTATATAGTGCATTAAAAAAAAATATTCAATTCCATTTCTACAAAGTGTGCTTTTTAGTTGGTGAATGACCCTTTTCTTTGACATATGCTACTGCATTAAACATATTTGTGTTAATATCATTGTCCTGCATTTGTTGAATTTGAACGTATTTGTTGTCTTTATTTCTGTAGGGCAGCGGGGCTTCCTGAGAAGTACTGTAAGCAGGTGGAGAGAAAGGCCCGCGTGCTCCCACCTCTCACTCACTAACGGGGATAGATGAAAGATCAGCACCAACGCTGCGGCAGTACCAGCCTTCCGCTGGGTTCTGTCGTGCTTTTTGACTTTCTGATCAGATTGTAGATTCTAAAGAAATAAACAATTCACTTTGAATGTATATGGCATAGAGCGTAATAACAGCTCATATGGTCTAACTGTGGGTTGGCTCCCCATCCTGGGATGTTCCCTGCCTTGTGCCCGTAGCCTCCAGGATAGACTCCAGACCCCCTGCAGCCCTGAATAGGACATAGTAGTGCATACAGAAAATGGATGGGTGGTCTAACTGTCTCAGCCAAAGCAGCCCTTTGGTTTTGATTGTACTGTATTTTATCTGACCTTTCTCACCAATCAAGTCTCTGTAGAAAACTTCTAAAGGAGCCATCATCTGCAGTAATATTTTTGTTCCCTGCAGGAGGAGCTGGATTTGCATGGTTTTCACTATCACAAATGTCTTCTGTAACCTACAACACAACTTGGAAATGCTGCCAGTTAATGAACACCTGGCACAGGGCTTGGTTCTTAACTTTGCACTATTTAACAGCTAAGCTTTCATTCAGGATTCTCATTATGTTGGCATCCTGGTTATGTCTCTTTGTTCTGTCCTAGTCATTTTTCATAGTTTTGTTTTCATTGTTTGATTCGTTCAGTATGTTCAAATCTTAGATTGATACATTTGGAAATAAAATACGTCCGAATATTGTGTTCCACACAGCACAATGAAAGTACTATCTAGCCGAATACTCCGTTGAGAAAGTGCAGATTATTATTATTATTATTATTTAAAAAAAAAAAAAAAACGCACGCACACACACACACACAATTCCTATGCTGTAAGAGTTGCGTTTCCCATTCTGGGGCACTTTTTCTTCATCCTGTAGAGCAGCAGGTCTTCTTGAAAAGCAAGCAGACACTGGCCATCAGAGAGTTGGGGAAATTTTCCTGTTGGGCCGATTTTGTGAGAAGTTTTTCTTCCCCAATTCCGAGATTATTAACCTTATATAACAGGGGTGTTTAACCGGTGCAGGTTTCCATGTTTCCATGTTGGTCGCAGGAGATGATTAATGGATAACGCTTTATGTCAACGGCAAAATACACCTAGGGCCCCCCCCAGTCAGTGGCAAAATATACCCCAGTTGAAAAGTATTAAAAATACATGGGGCGAGTGGCCTGCTCCCCCTCAGAAGCTGCTTGTGACATTGCTTGACTTACGGAACTGCCCATTTTCTGACAACATATTCCATTTTTATCGGGTTCCGTAAACCGTTGTTTAGTGTACATAAACTACATGTAATGTCAGAATATCTTTGTATAGTAGTATCTGACATGCAGCATGTCTGATCATCCAACCATGCATCCATCCTTCTTCCAGATGCCCACCCAGAACACGATCGCGATAATGTCTGCCCCATAATGCTGTTTATCAGTAGATATACCTTAGATTCCTCTCTCACTCCGAAGATGTGCTATTAGGAAAAATAAATTGCCCATTGTGTGTCCTTATTCCTCCCTGCCAGGAATAAGCTCCAAGCCCCTCTGTGACCCTATACTGGAAGAAGCAGATGGAATATGGCAGGGGGCCCCAATCTTTTTTAACTCAAGATCTACTTTTCAAGTGGCCAGTGTGCCGAGATCTACCAGTTTAAATAGGGAGCCATTGTTTTGACAGACATGGCAATACCTGCTCTATAGTGACTGCATTTTGAAAACTTAACTAATATGACAGAACTCTTGAGTTGTATACTACAGTTATTGTATAACTGTATTAGTATAATAAAGTGTAAGTTAAAGCAATGATTTTTTAATAGATTAAAATATTTTTGCAATGCGCTAAAAAATCTTTTAACACACTGTTATGAAAATTTTCAATGAAAAAAGCAGCAGTTTTGATTCTGACTTTTGAACAAATAAGTATCTAAAAGGACTTAAGTTGAAATTTATCTGAGATCTTGTATAATATATAATGGATGAGATGTATCTTGATGCATCAAGCATCACCTTATGATTGAATCGTTACACTGTGAATCGTAATGGAGTCTAATTAGGAGGCTTGTGGAGATTCACAGTTTTAGTGTTCATACTGTATATAATGGAAGTCAAGAGCGAATGGCAAAGACTAAACTTAAAAAGCATCCAGAATAAACAAAATATCATACAAGAATCGCTGACTGACAATTGAGAATTGAGTATACATTTAATAACATAAATCAAAGTGAGCGTGAGATACCTTTATGGCACCAGTGCTCACAATGTCTATAGCAGAGCTGCTGTCATGACTGGATGCTAGGGGGGGAGTGACGATCCATGAGCCGGTGTGGGTTGTAAAGGGGGGGCTTTATTATACACAATACAAACATCAACAGGACCTCGAGGGGTCAAACAAGAGATGAGGAGGAACTAAAAGGAAGGACTGGAGCGAACCCATGATGCAGGAGAAACGAAGGGTTTAAAGACTAACAAAGATCACGATCACTGACCTGGGGAGTAAGGCAAGGGTAGGCACATATATACATAGATCACAATTAGCAAACCAAAGACAGATGTGGATGGTTAACACATTAGGCTGGGAAACAATTAAGTGATTACAGGATGACCAGGACCTCTGCTGGCCAAATGAGGACATGACAGGTTGACAGGTCCTGACAGCTGCTCTTTATCCAAGAACTATTTTGTGCTGAGATTGTGATCTTGATTTCCAATTGTTTATATAATGCTCTCAGCAGATTGCTGGCGCAGGTCAGTTTAGTATGTAGTATGTTTATCTGCCCAGGGAGCTATGGTATGCTGACATTTAATATATGACATGACATGTGGCAGGATATTCAGTAGCAAGACTGGCTGAGCTGTTTATGTGAAAGGACTGGAGGCTTGTCTGGATTCTCCTCCTGGCCACCAGGTGTCCTCAGTCACATGCTTTTCTCCAAGATCTCTGTGGTGGACTTGGTCTGGCTCTGGGTCAGGGTGAGACTCCGGTGCTGCTGGTGACTGGGCTCCTCAGGCAGGAAGCTGAAGACGCTGCGCAGGGAGCGTGAGAGGCTGTCCTTGAAGCCACGGCCCAAGCAGACATAGAGCAGCGGGTTAAGACAGCTGTTGAAATACGCCAGGCAGAGGGTCAGCGCTTCGGCCAGCCGCAAATGGGGCAGGTTGGGGGAATTCTGGGGCTCCATCAGCACCAGGATGTCAACAATGTGAAGGGGCAGCCAGCATGCCACAAAGCAGAGCACCACGGCGCAGATGATGCGCCGCATGCGTTGGGAGCGGGCCACACCCCCCCGGCTAGTCCTGTGTGCCGCCTTATTGTATACCACCCAGTGGCACATGCCGATGATGAGCACTGGGAGCAGGAACCCCAAGCTGAAACGCAGTATGGTGACGATCCAGGCGGTTTCCAGGCTGTAGCTGGCACTGCATATCACCTTTTGGCCATGGAGCTGCTCTGTTACGAAGATAAAGTGGGGCGTGCTGCTGATTAGCGCCAGCAGCCACACCCCCGCGCACACCCCTCTAGCCCAGCCCAGCCGCCGCCAGTTTTGGCACCAGACGGGCCGGCTCACCAGGAGCCAGCGGTCCAGGCTAATGAGAACCAGCAGCAGCACGCTGCAGTACATGGTGAAGTAGAGCAGCCCGCTAAGGACCTTGCAAGCCAGCAGGCCAAAGGTCCAGTGCTGGTCCTGGGCCAGTGGTACCATCAGTAAGGGCATGGACAAGCAGCAGAGCAGGTCAGCCAGGGCCAGCTGCAGGAACCACAGCGAGTTGACGGAGTGAGGCATACGGAAGCCAGTGACCCACACCACCAGGCCATTGCCAGGGACGCCAAGCAGGAAGACCAGGCCGTAGCAGACCAGGGCAGACACCTGCTTTGGGCCAAGTGGGGATGGGGTCTCCAGCTGCAGGTCACTGCAGTCTGTATCATTAAACTGGCAGAGATATTCCCAGTCCTCCAGGATGTCCATCATCAGTAACAGGGCAAGCAGAAGATGAAGAATGAAGCTGTCCCAGCAATAAACAGAAACAGTTACTGTATGCTTCCTTATTCATTTTGCAATACACTATTCATTTTTGAGAAAACATGCACTAAAAAGCAAAATCACTTCTTCTTTTGGCGCAAGCATTGCTTGTGATGCACATTCATGCATGTGTGCATCATCCCTCTAAAATTTCTTTAATGTGCTGTATCAGTTTTGTCTTGGAAACTCCTGTCTGGCCTTCATGTCACAGATCTTTTCCATATTAGAAGACATTAAATTTCAAAGAGTAGCCAAACTCTGACTAGCATGTATACTGACATTAACACAGTAGATGACCAGGAGTCATGTACCTTTTTTGAATAAAGTCAATATACCATTACACTTATATAATTAATTGAATTAGATGAGTTATCGAATTGCTCACCAATGCTGCATGTCGACGCCCTAAAATTCATTATTCTTGAAATTTAAATGATTGCTTTGTATGTGATGTTTTTATCATAACTGATATATTTATTGCTTATATACACTATCAGCTAAAGCTTTCAAAAACCTAATATTTTTTGGGGGGAAGTGAAAGGGAAAACAAAGAAGGAAGGAAGCAACTATGGGAAAATACGTAACAACAGGCTATGTGAAAATTACCGTCCCACAACGGTTTCACTAACAAGTTTTGGCTTTAAAATAACCATCCAAAAATAACAACATTAACAGTCAATATAATCAATCTGCATCTGATTCTCTTAAGCTGCAAATTCTATTTAAGTCTCATCAAATGATGGCAGTTTGCACATCAAATTTAAAGAGGGACCAGTATCATTTTGCCCCTTTTGTCCAGCTGAGAACTGGACTGGACCTGCGCCATAAGCACCAGCATGTAAAAACCAGACCAACAGTTACAGTACGGTGCAGAAGTCTTAGACAGTCAAAGAAAGTGTCTATCCCTATATATCTTGGTAGTAATTGCACATTTGCTCAGGAAAAAAATGCAATTAAATATTATAACATATGCAGATTAACAGTAACAATAACAAATAAGAATTTCATCTGTTCTCCAACAAGTTACCGGTATCTGGTTGGATGTTTTGATAAACTGCCTTTCGGTTCCCAAACCTCTCCTGACGTACACCTCAGCTATTCTGTGAATTCACTACATTTCTCCACTAGCTCAATTAATTAACCACCCTGGATAGTTAAATAACTCAATGAGATATTGAGTAACCAGACAAGGTGCGGTAGTAGTCGAGTCAACAAATACATTAGTGTATTGCATAGTTATATGACTAAGCTGACACACTGTGACAGATATAATGACATAGTTTAACACCAATATGAAGGTAACCTCAGAATCACTATCTGTGACTGTCTAAGACTGTGCAGCACAGTATTTAAAGCCACGGGATGCAGAATTTTACTTTTTAAATCGCAGTTTCACTGCACAAATGCTGCATAGAAGTACGCTTTCTGCATCCTGTTTGAAAGGTTAGCAGATAATCAAGAACTATTTTTCAAAATAAACTGCAAATCGTCAACAAAACTGAACATACCTTCAGTGAAGAACAACAAAGGAACAGATCATTAGTAGCCCCTACTTATGAGAGACGTATATATATATATGCACATTTTTTTCTGCTGTACCTTCATGCAGGCAAGAACTTTCCAGTGCTCCACCCAGCAGAGCCCTTGCCCAATAACAATGACATACTCTCAGCTTCACAAGTACTGCTTTCTCCATATAGAGTCAAGTTGTGAAGATAGTTCTGAAGATAACCCTTCGTGATAAAAGAGTGAGCTTTTGGTTAGCATGCTGGATCCTCATCTCCAGTCTCCGCACAGTTAAAAGGCATACAGTTAAATTAATAGCTGTCTTGAAACTCCCCATGATATATGAGTGTTCCCTTTGGTGAACTGACATCCCTGTTAGGGTGTCCCCTGCCTTGTGCTCAGTGCATGGCTTCTGTGACTCTGAATATGATGAGCGGTTTTAGAAAATGGATGGATGGATGTACCTGTTCTCAGCTAGACACGAGCGTAAGTGTGTTATAAACTGCCATTCTCTTGTAGGTGTGTGAGTATGTCTTGTAAGGGTATGATACAGTGCCCAGCATGAACCATTTCTGGATACATGTCTGCCGAATCAGTCTCTTTGAATATTTTTGAATGTTGAATGAAGGTATAGGCACAAGTATGGAATTTGCTGTTGCTGACCGCTGGTACAAAATAAGATTCACTTTGACTGATTTAGCTGATATTTACAGCATTATAATACATATTATACCCTTCAACCCTAATTCTCTGATCGAAAAAAATTTGGTTTTGCAAAACAGCTTCCTGTTTAATGCTTTTCACCGCATTCGTCAAATCTTCGTCATTCTTAAAGTGCAAACACTGCAGATCCATATCAACAGCTGAATTTAGTTAAAGGGCATATTTGAGGCAAAATTTGAATGTGTGTATTTTTTCCATTTTGCTGCGTTGGTTCAAAACGTTGGTTCAAAACCATTTTAAAAAGGGAGAAAACAGAATGTAATTTTAGACAAAACTGCCTCTTAACTGTGAAATCTCTAGTCTTAGTAATATGTTGTCTGTCCAGGTCCCTAAGAGCTTAACAGAGTATAACTTGCATTCTCCTTGCAAACATCTTGCTATTTTAAATATTAACATCACAAAAAAAACATGTGTTGCGCACAGTGATAAAGTAGGCCAACATCTCTGCCTTGACACCCTAGTTGATGGGTTTGTTTCCCTTAAGCCATTGTATCCGGATGAGAAGAGAGTTAAGTTAGGGTTAGCGGTTAGGGACAGGGGTTAGCGGTTAGGAACAGGGGTTAGTGGTTAGGGACAGGGGTTAGCAGTTAGGGTTAGGAACAGGGGTTAGGGTTAGCGGTTAGGGACAGGGGTTAGCGGTTAGCGGTTAGGGTTAAGAACAGGGGTTAGGGTTAGCGGTTAGGGACAGGGGTTAGCGGTTAGGGGTTAGGGACAGGAGTTAGCGGTTAGGGTTAGGAACAGGGGTTAGGGTTAGCGGTTAGGGACAGGGGTTAGCGGTTAGGGTTAAGAACAGGGGTTAGGGTTAGTGGTTAGGGACAGGGGTTAGGGGCTAGGGACAGGGGTTAGGGTTAGCGGGTAGGGACAGGGGTTAGGGGTTAGGGTTACCTGAGAGATGGCTTGTCGTCCGGCAGTACGAAGGTCCAACTGCCATGAAGTCCATTACAGATTTGAGGTCTAAATAACAAGCATGTAGAATACAGCTGTGAGATGTGAATTAATGCTGAACACTAAACACGAGCAGCAAACATTAATGTCCTGATATCTGTCAGTCCTGCTGGGTAGACAGGTGTTTAGGTGACCTGCGTTAAATGCATTAGCTTACCCTGGGTTGTATTATATATTTTTTATTATATACCATTAATATTTATGTATATACTTTCTATATTTGTATTTTTTTCTATTTTAATCCATTGCTGTATCAGATGTGTTTTTGTTGTACGGTGCCCTGTTATGTTCTTTTGTTTTGTTGTGTATTTTATATGTTTTCATTTGGTCAACAAAGTATACAGCACTTTGGTCAGCTGGGGCTGTTTTTAAATGTGCTGTATAAATAAATACTGAATTGACTTAACTTGACTGTGATTGTTTAATTTTATGTTATTGTGTGAGCTGACAGAGTAATAATTATTAGTTAATGCATGCAGGTCCAGTTTTAGTAGTTTAATGCTTTTTCAAAGCAATATTTTCGAGGCGGGGCTAGACTTTTAACCACGAAACAGAAAATTCTAAAATAAAAAACAGGACAAATGACTCTCCCACCCTGGATGTCCCCTGCCAGGTGCACTGTGATTCCCCGGACAGGCTCCAGGCTCGTCTTTGCCTTGTTTTAGTAAGGGGGCACGCATTAACATTAATTGTACTGTAATACAACTGCTTGGTACAAGGTTTACCAAAACCTGAGTTTGACTTCTGCTGTTATGTAAGTTTGCGTGTGACCAACACCCATGTCAGTGATGACAGATGGCAGTGAAGATCTCCGTTGCATCTATGTCCATAGCGTGCCCGACCTGGAACTCTTCCTGATATTTATCCTTGTCCCAGTGCAGAACACCGATTGGGGGAAAGACGCCTTCGTCCACATCAGGGTGCTGCTCACATCTGTAGGTGGCAGCCTCTCCTCGTGAAAAAAAATGGGAGCAACATCGGACCCCAGGTGTGGCGGCATCAGGGAAGATCTGGAATGGCAGAGGAATTTGGCAGAAGCAAAGAAAAGAGGAGGGAAATAGGGTAGGTCATGTGGGGCAATTAACACTTCAAGAAGGAAAGATTAACATTTACACGTATTTTATTTATCTGACGCTTTAGTCCAAATGTGGAAGTTGGCAAATGGCACATTGCAAAAATACTGCCTTCGAGGAGATGGCTGGGCATAAGAATAGAGAAAAAGAGTGACTAGGAGTGTGAACAGTAAAGTGGATGTGCAAAGGGGTGAGTTACAAGCGAGAAATAACATCCTCATTTTTTTGAAGTTACCACATTTAGGTCTTATTGCCACAATACCAGCTTAACTTGTGCAGTTTCCGGCCAAGGTCCAAAATCCACACCTGGAATGGAAGCTTGTCAGTTCTCCTGTGAACCAGCAGTTTCTCCATGGCAGAATCCTTGGGATCTGCAGCCAGGGTAGGTGGGACAGATAGTAACAGCACCTGCACACAAACAGCACAGACTTGGGCACTGACAGTGACTGAGACTAGACCTGGCCTGTCGCATATGCGGTATAGGAGAATGTTACGGGCGCCATCCATCAAAAGAGGATGTACTGTACGAAATGACAGGGATTGTTTTTTTTTTTTTAACTCAGCTACTTTTCCGTTCTGTTTTTGTTTGTTTCTAAAAAAAAATCTCAAAGACATAAGGCAATGCCGTTTCTGTCTGGGTCAGCCTATAAATACAATGTTTGCTGGTGGAGCTGGTTGCAATGTAAGGAGCACCAGCTAACATCTTGCCTACAGCACCAATTTGGTCAGGGCCACCTCTGACTGAGACGGAGCCCACAGGCAAATCGCAGAGACTCCAACAGTGACAGAAACTGAAAAACAGAATCCTGCCAGGAGGTCAGAACATTTAGTGCCACTCTCACCATGCTCACTGTGACCTGTGATTGTGTCAGATAAGGCAAGATTTCACATTAAATTGCTAAAAAATACATCCAGGATGTATGATAGATGTGCATCAGTATACTGGGTTTGCTAATATTCTTGCCCAAAAAACATGAGTGTAGTTCTACTTTCTCATCAGATAAAAATATTCATCACATAAAAATCAAAAATACAGCCACGGAAAAAATTAATAGAATCTGAATTTATTAGTTTGAATCTGAATTCCAATAACTTGAAATTGCATTTATCCTACCTGGAAAATTTTTAGTTTGCAAAATCAATTTCAATTTATTGAGACGCACATCCGGGTCCTTGAGGACCGCAGGTTCACAACGCAAATCATTTCCACATTTATGATGTTGCCGATATGAGGCGGAAGTCAGTATTAATTTCTAATATGCGAGTATGGAATATTATTTAGCACGTTATAACGCATAGAGAATGTAATCATTAGAACTCTTTTATGAAGCTGATGTAAACTGTGCAGAGATTGACCTTGTAACCTTTAGAGAATGCAGACCAATTACTGCTGTGGACAATATGGCAAATAACAAGTATGAATTGGCACCTTGTGTTAGCTTAGAAGTTTCTGTATCTGTTAGCTATTTTGTTAGCCTTTGATGTATGAATATGTACTTCATTAGTGTTGCAGTTTATGACTATGTTGAAGGACAAATATATTGTTAACCCTCTAGCCAGATAATGTGCAACAAGCTGAAGTTGCCAAGGTTTGCTACTGAAGGAAGAGATTCGCCTGAGTTCATCAAAAGTTCATGGCTGGGAATTTTTTATTTTTAAAAAAAACAACTAGAGATGGTTACGCCACCATTATGGTTGAAGAAATAATGATGCTTAAGTGACGAGATATTGTTACACGATAAGAAAATGTATAAAAATTTGTGTAAAAAGTATTGGATATATTGTAATAACCGGGAGCATAAGCTGAATTGGTGTTTAATATGGTGATCTGTATAAGCCCTGTTCGAAGTGGAGAAATAAAAGTGTCGCTACTGCATTGATCGTGAAAACTGCGGCGGGGATGTTAGGAATAACGGAAGCGCCCCAACACAACTGTCAGTACTGCGCGCGCTGCCCCACCACTCTCGCGTGTGTCCTGGCAACTTGTGTGAAGTGGCGGTACGAGAAAGATTTAAATATAGTAGAACGCCCTTAATTCTTATTACGTATGTGATGACTGCGTACATAATCAGGCATTTGCGCTTGCGACACCCCGGCACACGCATCCACTTGACTCCGACATGCAGAACTGTCGTAAACGTGGAAATGAGTTGTGTTGTGAACCTGCGGTCCTCAAGGACCCGGATGTGCGTCTCAGTAAATTGAAATAGAATTTGCGAACTGAAAATTTTCCAGATAGGATAAATGCAGTTTCAAGTTATTGGAATTCAGATTCAAACTAATAAATTCAGATTCTCTTAACTTTTTCCGTGGCTGTATTTTTGATTTTTATGTGATGAATATTTTTATCTGATGAGAAAGTGAAGCTATACTTGATGCAATGTGCCATTTTCCAACTTCCACACTTGAACAAAAGTATCTGATAAATAAAATATGTGCAAATGTTAACCCTTCCTTCTTGAAGTTTTAACTTATTCAAATTTGGGTGAAAAAATCTAACTTTGGTTGTGGTGAGTCTGATTTGACTCCATACCCCTGCTCCAGCCTCTGTGCTGATTGAGAGACTCCACTTCTGGTAGGAGCTCCACAGACCTGCTCCCATAGCACCAGTATGATTCTCCTCTTACAAGCAGGACCTAAGACCCTAAGCTCTGCCTCTGGTTGGTTTCTCTCCTCTAGGATATAGTTTTGTTTTTTTATCTGATTAGTATTTTATCTGATGAGAAAGTAGAACTACACTCATGTTTTTTGGGCAAGAATATTAGCAAACCCAGTATACTGATGCACATCTATCATACATCCTGGATGTATTTTTTAGCAATTTAATGTGAAATCTTGCCTTATCTGACACAATCACAGGTCACAGTGAGCATGGTGAGAGTGGCACTAAATGTTCTGACATCCTGGTAGGATTCTGTTTTTCAGTTTCTGTCACTGTTGGAGTCTCTGTGGTTTGCCTGTGGGCTCCATCTCAGTCAGAGGTGGCCCTGACCAAATTGGTGCTGTAGGCAAGATGTTAACTGGTGCTCCTTACATTGCAACCAGCTCCACCAGCAAACATTGTATTTATAGACTGACCCAGACAGAAACGGCATAGCCTTATGTCTTTGAGATTTTTTTTTAGAAACAAACAAAAACAGAACGGAAAAGTAGCTGAGTTAAAAAAAAAAACAATCCCTGTCATTTCGTACAGTACCTCCTCTTTTGATGGATGGCGCCCCTAACATTCTCCTATACCGCATATGCGACAGGCCAGGTCTAGTCTCAGTCACTGTCAGTGCCCAAGTCTGTGCTGTTTGTGTGCAGGTGCTGTTACTATCTGTCCCACCTACCCTGGCTGCAGATCCCAAGGATTCTGCCATGGAGAAACTGCTGGTTCACAGGAGAACTGACAAGCTTCCATTCCAGGTGTGGATTTTGGACCTTGGCCGGAAACTGCACAAGTTAAGCTGGTATTGTGGCAATAAGACCTAAATGTGGTAACTTCAAAAAAATGAGGGTGTTATTTCTCGCTTGTAACTCACCCCTTTGCACATCCACTTTACTGTTCACTCTTCTATTCACTCTTATTCTCTGTTCTGTGTCTAGCACTTGTCCAGCCTCTGTCTTATGCCCGGCCTCTGTCTTATGTCTGGTCTCTGTCTTATGCCCGGTCTCTGTCTTATGCCCGGTCTCTGTCTTATTCCCGGTCTCTGTCTTATGCCCAGCCTCTGTCATATGCCCAGCCTCTGTCTTATTCCCGGTCTCTGTTTTATGCCCAGCCTCTGTCTTATTCCCGGTCTCTGTCTTATGCCCGGCCTCTGTCTTATGTCCGGCCTCTGTCTTATGTCCGGTCTCTGTCTTATATGTGGTCTCTGTCTTATGCCCGGTCTCTGTCTTATTCCCGGTCTCTGTCTTATGCCCAGCCTTTGTCTTATGCCCAGTCTCTGTCTTATGCCCAGCCTCTGTCTTATGCCCAGCCATCTTATGCCCAGTATTTTTTCAATGTGCCATTTGCCAACTTCCACATATGGACAAAAGCATCAGATAAATAAAATACGTGTAAATGTTAATCCTTCCTTCTTGAAGTTTTAACACATTCAAGGACCCGGATGTGCGTCTCAATAAATTAAAAATGAATCTGTGAACTGAAAATTTTCCAGGTTGGATAAATGCAGTTTCAAGTTATTGGAATTCAGATTCAAACTAATTAATTCAGATTCAGTTTTTTAATGCAAAAACTGTGGATTCAAATATACACTATTCATATTCAGTTTCTAGTGGCACAAATATGAGCCCATCGGGGGGGTGAGGAGCCAAGGAGAAAAATCAGCTGAATCTAATGTCAGAGTTTATGCCATAAGAAGGACCCCAAGAAGTAGACGAGAGCCTGCTTCCACCCATTCCCACCAGAAGGGGTAGCCAAAGTAAATCACACCAATTCCTCCCCTTGGCCTGACTCCCCTTTGTAAACAGATCCCACCGATTTCACAAATGCACACTCACACGCACGCAACAGGGTGCCACAGGTTGAATATGAACTTAGCTTAGGAATTAGAGAAATGCAAAGTGAGAATGAGAAGGGAAACTGGTGCATCAGTCCGTTTACAAAGAGAATCGGGGAAATGGAGAGACGGGAAGGACTGTCCATTGAAAAAAATGGAAAAAGGGAGGGGGAATATCAGCAGGTTAAAAATAAACACTGAAGATGATGAAGGAAGCAGAGAAAAGCGAAGCCATGTCAGACCACTGAGGACAGACACTGGAAGGGCAGTAAAAAGAGAAAACTCAGTGCAAAATACAGGCAGCAAGGTCATTCAGTGGAGGAGACGAGGCTCCGAAAGACGAGGGTGGGGTGCCGGGTCGAAGGGTGGGGTGGGTATTGCTCACGGTTAGCTGTACACCATCGGGGGGGTTGAACTGACAGACACGAAGGTCTGAGCTGTTTCCAGCAAGGAAGCTGGAAAAAGTGTGGAAGGTGCGGACAGGGTGTCGGGAAAAGGGGTGGAGCCCATTGAATGATGCAGAGAGTTTGGGAGGCTCCGACAGAAAGAGAGAAGGAGAAAGGGAGCGAGTGTGAGAGAGAGAGACCAAAAAAGGACTGAAGTCAGATCAAGAACCACAGCAGGCTTTACAGACACTGTATAAAGAAAAAAAGGGGGAGAGCAAGAGGGGTGCAACCAGCAGACCAGGAAGGGTGGAAGGAAGAGGAGAGAGAGAGAGAGAGAGAGAGAGAGAGGCAAACAAGAAGCGGCTAAAGGCAGCAGGAAGAGTGGAGGGAAACCCTGACTCTGGAGAGCGGCAGGTTTTGGGGTGTCCATGCTGAACACGACCGGGGGGTCACCATGTCCGCAGGCTGTGGCCCAGGAGAGCCAAAGGTGCTCGGGGGGGCGATGGGGGTGCAGAGCCTGCTGGACCTGCTACTGGGTGTGTACCAGGAATTTCAGTCTTCATCCCTGGGAAGGGAGAAGCACGTGCGGGCCTTCTTGCAGTGGGGTTAGTGCCGGCCTCGCTTCGTCCACTCACACTGAGATGTGCTTTGGGTGACACAGATGCGCGTGAGTTTTCATTAAATTTGCATAGTGAACCTGAGCTACAAAAGTTTGACGTGAGATATATTTATAAAAAATGCATCCTTTTATCAAAAGAAGTAAAAAGGTAAACAGCGTACAATTAAAAGTCTGTCATTTACGTGATATGCTGCCTATGGTATGACTGCTCTTATATTACTATGTAATATATCAAATATCCTGGTGACCATGGCCAGGATAAGTGGCTGGCAGATGGGTGGATGGATGGATGGATGGATGGATGGAAGTCAAAATGCTATACTTGTTTATCCATCAGTCCATCCATCCACCCATCTTCCAACCATTAATCCAGTACAGCCCACGGATGAGCTATTTATATTATTTTTTAACGCACTTTTAAAAACATATATTAACAGCTGACTGTGTTTTTACTATGTTCTCTATCAAAACATTAAAGCTTTATGGTCCATTAAATAATAACAATTAAGGCAGAAGTTGCCATACAGTACTTCCTGAAATGTTTAAAGGCTTTCAGAGGCTGGGGAATTTTTATTTCCCTGTTTTCTTCATTGGTTAAACAATGTTGTACTTCCCCATGTCATTACATGTACTCAGAGAATGAAGGAATGTCAGGGACATTATGTAGCATCTGTCTGACTCCGAGCCGGCCCTCCTGACACGCACATTACACACTGCGCAGGGGGTCCGTGATCAAGTCGGGGAGGTGGGGATTAGCGAGTGAGTGAGAGAGATCACTTCAAGTTAACATTAGTCAGGAGCACAGAAAAGAGAAAAATGAAATCATGCAGAAGCAGTTAGTGTTACTTGCAGGTCTGTTTAGAAAATGTGTTTAACGTGCAGTAAGCTAGCTAACCTCGCATCAGCTGCCAGTTAGGATTGCTGTCTGTTCCTTGTTTTGCTGAACGCTATTCGTAGCATATTCTATATGAGTATGAAAGTCTGAAAATAAACTATGATACAATCAAGTATAATTTATTCTTATTAAAACAAGGAAAGGGATTAGCTAATTAAATAAATCAATGAGCAAATTCGCTCTCTCTGCATCACTTGTGTCACGTTTGTTGCCAAATGCACTAGGTAGTTAGTGAGAGAGAATAGTTTCTGCTTTTAATGTTCCTCCCATTTACAGCATCATCACCTCGAATAGGAATGCCAGCATACGGCTTGAATTCGTGTCCGTAGGCAGTGTTTGGTGATGCCTGCACCACGTCACTGTTCGCTTCAGAGGTAGCATCCAGAGTGCTGCACAATTTCTCTTGCCTCATGCATCACCTGAAGCAGGCATGGTAATCTGTGATGCATCACTGATATTTTGAATTTTCTAATTTGATTAATAATAAATATATAAAATAGTAATTCGGGCAGAACTACATATACCCAAAATCACGATGGGCGAAGTGGCCATTTAATAATCGTAGCTAACAGGAGAAATACTCATTTAGTCTGTCTACTTTGGTTGCATCCATTCCACCAAAATTGCTTATATTCAAATAGCAGGTTGAACAATCCCCTTGCACTCAGACCCGGTTAAAAGCATAACTTGCAGCCAGGAGTGTTTCCTTTGCTGTACTCTCAGCAGAATTTGTTGAGCATAATCTGGTTTTGGGCTGTTTCCCCACGGCTGACTAATCTACGGCCATGAAGCAGAGCAGAGGAGTCAGGCAGACGCAAGGTCGCGAAAGCCTACACCACCCGGCGCACATGTGAGGCGTCGGGGTATTTCTGTTGGTGTCAATCCCTCTGTGTTCGCATCGCTGGCACTGGAAGGGCATTGTCTGACTGTCAGGCTTGACAGATGCCTGCTGAAGGCCACAGGCCTAACAGGCTGCTCATGAACATCCAGTTCCTGGAGTGAACTTCTGCTGCTCAGATGCACGTTTGCGCAAGCCTGCTTGTTTTTATGCACAACTGCACACATTATGCTTAAGGGACTAGAATATACCACAGATCATTATCAACGTCTTAAACATTATATAAGAAGCAGGGGCTAATGTTTACCTCGGTCTATGCAGCATTTAAGCTACCGTGCCACTGATTTTATGCACTGCCTACTGCCACATTCTTTTTCATTTCTCTCTGTACATTGAGGCCAGTCAGTCATGTTTAGCCCATCTACAGCAGGTCCAAAATGCTGCTGCATGGTTCTTAACTGGTGCGAAGAAGAGGGACCATATATCTCCAGTCCTGGCTTCCCTCTGTTGGCTACCAGTTCAGTGCAGGACTCAGTTGAAGGCTTATTGTTCGTTTTTAGGCCCCCAGATGGATTCGCTCACCCTTATATCGGCGCTTTGCTGTTCCCCTTTTATGCATCGAGATCACTGAGGTGCTCTGATCGCCGTCTTTAGTCTGTTCAGAGATGCTGGTTGAAAACAAAGGGTGACATGCATTTGCAGTAGAAGCACCAGAGCTTTGGAATATTTTACCACTGCATGTTATGTGCTCTTTATCAGAATTAGTCTTTAAATATACATTTAAAACTCGGCTTTCATTAGCATGTGAGGAGACTTAAATATATGACAGAGTAGATCGTGTATCCGTGTTTCATGTTCGTGTTAAGCCTTGAGATCATGCTATTATTTTATGATCCATGTAAAGCATTTTGGTCAGCAAGGGCTGCCACTAAAGTGCTTTATAAATAAAGTTGACTTGACTAGACATAAGCAGATGGAAAAAGCATCTTTCCACACAATTCTTCTTACTGAGGTGGAGTGGGCATTTTTCATCTTGATTGTCCACATGAAGCATATTCGTTGTACCTTCCCTGGAAAAGGTTAGTGTTCATAATGTTGTGCATTTTATCAGTGACTTACAGTAGATTACAGAAGATTTGGTCAGCCTGCTGATTTCCTGTGAGTTACAAACATAACTGATGATCCCCGAAAATGAGTCTGAGTAGCACTGTAAGGCTGAGTGGGTCAAATAAAGAGGAGCAATGACAACAAAAGTACAATAAATGCATATTGTCACAATCGTGACGACGCCGGCGTTCCTGAGCCTTACTGTGCAGCATGTGACTGCCAGGGCTCAGGCAGGATGTTAATTTGCTTATTTTCAGCGAAGCGCGTGATTCCTTGGTCTCACTCAGCAGCGAGAGTGAGGATCACAGTCCCTCCTTTCTCACTCCTCCGTCTGTCTCAGCAGCTGCTCTTCTGTTCTCTCCTTCTTTGTCCTCCGTTTCCTTCTTCCCAGAATCCAATGGAACATCTACCCCAGCGTACCAGGCGCAGCCTCTAGCCACTGTGTCAGTCTATGTTCCTCACAGGGCGTAGCTATAAATTCTGGGTCCCCTGACAGTGTCACTTGCCCCGCCTCCCCCAATAGGGTTTCCACTTTCAGTCTGAAAAAATATGGAGAAATGTCCCAGATATGGTATTCTGTTTTGCAACACAGGACAAGCCAATAATATGAACGACAAATTGCAACTGGACTCCCCCCTTCTGATTATTAAAGGGCCACTATAAAATGGTCGGCCCCCAGAAATGGCCACGGTATGCATGCCCCTACTACCCGGGCCCAGAGCAGACCTGGCCTGGAACTTGGGACCCGGGCCCAGAGCAGACCTGGCCTGGGACTTGGGCCCCGGACCCAGAGCAGACCTGGCCTGGGACTTGGGCCCCGGACCCAGAGCAGACCTGGCCTGGGACTTGGGCCCCGGACCCAGAGCAGACCTGGCCTTGGACTTGGGACACTCTAACAGCAAAACACTGGCAATTTGCTGCTCCAGCCCTCTCTCACTGCAAATATTTGAAAAATTAGTTCAGTAAGATCAAGCAGTGTTTTGGCCTGATAACATACCCTTTTTTCAAGCCCCTGTGGTACCATCACTTACTAATATACTCACATATTCTAGCCCAGTAAAGCTGCCCTTAAATCTGACCAATTTGGTGGTCTGTCCAGGACAGGAATAGCATGGGGAGAGGAGATAGGCGAGCACCTGTTTTTGGTGTGACTAAGCGCTGAGAGACAAGCCCCGGCTTGCTACCCTGGAATCTCCATCACTTTTTCCTAAAAATCAGTCGCTTTCCTTCCTGCGTTGGAAACACCCTTTTCGAGTGGCAGAGTCACAGGGGTGGGAATCCACAGTACTGGAATACTTGCCCTTAAAAATGACTTTAGCTACTGTAGCTACACTTAGCTGATCTATTTTGAACATCCAGGGTATTAAAAGGGGAAGTGACCTTTTCTCTGTCCACATCTGTCGCCTCTTCTGGCTCCAGCTCAAATGTGACGTACCAGACCAGGCACTGTGCCTTTAAGAAAGACATTTCTTTGTCCGGTAACCATCCGGTGACTTACCTGTTACTCTATTATAATGTTTTAACTGTTAAAAACTAATTCAGTGAAAAGTTACGTTTTACTTTAGGGAAGTGGAGTGTCTGTTCTTTCCATAACGTATGTTGTAACGCCCCTAAAAGTGATGAGTCACACCTCTTACACTCCTTGAACCGCAGCTGAGCCCCTGGTGACAAAAGTGAAGACAACCTGCATCCAGAGGGCAGACTTTGACATCCTCAGGGTGATCGGCAGAGGAACCTTCAGCGAGGTGGGGTGCGCCATGAAAAGTCTCACTGCCCCCCCCCCACTTCCCCCCAGCCCCCACTCATGCTTTTGCTCTCTGCTCTCCCCGGTTACAGGTTGCCGTGGCGCGCCTGCACAGAACGCAGCAGGTGTATGCTTTGAAGATCATGAACAAGTGGGAGATACTGAATCGCACAGAGGTGAGGGCCAAGGGCAAGCTGCATATCCCAACAGCTGAAAGCCTGAAGCCCCTGATCAGCTTTAGACTGTCCTGATTCCGAAGGGTGTTTATCTCCCCCCCCCAAATGTGCGTGCCTACACAGACAGCATGCTACCTGGAAGAGAGGGAGGTCCTAGTCAGAGGGGACCGGCGCTGGATCACTGCACTGCATTATGCCTTCCAGGATGACAACTACCTGGTGCGTGTCCCTCTCCGCCCTTACGTTGCTGAGCGTCCCCATGGCCTGCTATAGAGAGTGGGCCTTTCTGGGGACCATGCTTATCTGCCAGACCTGCATTAAGCACAGCTGTAGTGTTCCACCACATAAAATGGAAGGGACACCTTTACTCCATTCCCAGGGACTCTCTGTCCTGCTCCTATCTGGCAGAAGGTGCAGGAGTTTCCGAGCCACTTTTGCCAAGTTTGGCAACAGCTTCTTTCCCAAAGCTGTCATGTCACCCCATCCCCTAACCAACCCCCCATCAAATTAACTTATTTTTATCTATGTATATAGTTAGTCAACAGATACTGTACGTACTCTACTCCTTGAGACATTGCACCATGCATATAAACCATCATGTCCAGCCCCCGTTTCACACCCTACTGTGCTTTTCATTCTAAGTCCTTTGCAAACCCTCCCCTTGTCACTTGCTGTCCATATGACACACCGTGGTCCTGGGTGAATGTTATTTTGTGCCCCTGTATATGAGGGAAATAGCAATAAACACTAATTGACTTGACTTGATCATTGTCTCCACTTACTAGTACCTCGCGATGGACTACTGTGTGGGTGGTGATCTTCTCACGCTCCTTGGGAAATTTGGGGACCACATTCCCGAGGAAATGGCCCAGTTCTACCTGGCAGAGACTCTGATGGCCATCGATTCTGTCCACAAACTGGGCTATGTGCACAGGTGAGCACTCTCACACACATGGCTCTTTTTACAGGTAAGCCGTGCCCAGTGTACCTGTAAACCTGATCAGTTGTGGTCATGTGGTCTTGGTTAAGGACCCTTGATTGTTGAATTTGATCAGCAAGCTGACTAGTCATATGCTGCGCTTCAACACAGTGAAGGCCTGTGCGTCATTCTGGGCCATGTGAGGTCATGCTAAGCCATGTATGGTCATGTCAGACTGTGTGTGGTCACATGATGTCATGTGTGGTGATGTTAGTCCGCGTGTGGTCACACTAAGCCATGTGTTACACTGCGTGTGATCACACTAAGCCACGTGTGTTCACATGAGGTCATGTGTAATCTCTCCCCTTTTCAGAGACATTAAGCCTGACAACATCCTATTGACTGCAGATGGCCACATAAAGTTGGGGGACTTCGGCTCCTGTTTGAGGCTCCAGGAGGATGGCATGGTGGGTGCTGGAGCTCACCCATCCACAGCAACCCCCCAGTACAACAGCAACCCCCCCAGAACACTCACAGACTTTGTATGCATGTCCACAAATATGAACCACACATGGGAAAAGGCCACAAGATGTTCCTCAATATAAGATGACATATCCCCCATGCCTCCCCCCCTACCCTCCAAAGGTGCATTCCTCCCTGGCAGTGGGGACCCCGGACTACCTCTCCCCAGAGATCCTCCGGGCACTGGAGAGTAGAGAGGGGTACGGCCCCGAGTGTGACTGGTGGGCCCTGGGGATCTGTGCCTTTGAGATGCTGTTTGGCACCACGCCATTCTACGCAGAGTCCCTGCCTGAGACCTACGCCAAAATCCTCCACTTCCAAGTGAGGCTCTTATCTGTGCATCATTTCCCATAAACTGTGTTTATAAATAAGCAATCCATTTAACATTGTATAGCAGGGAGAATATTTAAGAAAATGTGGTACCACTTTATAATAAGGCTCCCCTTTACCACTTATAAAAGGTAGTAACTCATTAATAAGAAGAAAACTGTGGCATAACTTGTTTATAATTGTCTATTAATGATTTACGATGTGTTACAACCTAATTAATAACCTGCTTATAAACCATTTATAATCCCTTTATAAGGGTGGCCTTATTGTAAAGTGGCACCCAAAATGTTTTTTTCCTATATTGTAATAGCTGGATTTCTGAGATCTGCGTGCGGGCGTTTAATTTAAAAGTAAAATGTGATGTGAAGCGCTTGTCATCTTGCTTGTCATACTTGTGTCTTCCTGTTTGCCTCAGGAGCACTTTGAGTTTCCGCCATTGGCTGCTGCGGTGTCAGCTGAGGGCCGCTCCCTCATCCAAGGGCTGATCTGCGAGCCGCAGGAGCGCCTGGGAGCAGGGGGGGCCCTGGACTTCTGGGGCCATCCCTTCTTTAGTGGCGTGCACTGGGCCTCCCTACACCACTGCACACCCCCTTACCAGCCTACGGTCTCTAACGCCACTGACACTTCCAACTTTGATGTGGTGGACGACTGCCTCAGCAAAATGGTATTTTAGGATAGCGCTGGGGGGAGGGGTTGCAGCTCCACCCCTCTCAGCTCCCTATCATTCAGCAGCTACAATGTTATCTTTCATGCAGGATACTTCCGCTGCATCGCATGCAAATACTGATTTTAATCTAAAGCAAAGTAACATGAAACATCATATGGTAAGAATCCATGGATCTTTCTGGTTTCACGGTTCCCCAGCATTAGCCACCATGAACACATGAATCATCTTGCGATACTGCACCAAGGCACTCAGTTTAATCATTATGAAGGAGAATCTAAGCAGTACATGTTAATCCCACAGGAGGCTCTGAGTGGAGTGGGGGGCAGCCAGCCTGCGGGAGCTCACCTGGCCTTCGTGGGATACTCATACATGGCCACTGGGTAGCCTCTCTTCCCCACCATCGCCTGTAACATTGCCTGTAGTCTTTGGTGTGTCGTCACATTCTCTAATGAGTAATAAGCCTGCCTGTTTTTTTTGAAGAGTTCCTCATATTCATTTTTCAGGGAGACCAAGGACCACAGCTGCGACACCATGATGAGTACAGACAGGCAGTGGAGCAGGGACAGTGAGGGTCTCATTCGGGACAACCTGGTAGAGAGAAAAACAGCCGAAATCCTTAAACAAGGACTGTTTAGGGACTTTTTGTGGTCACCGTACTTTGCTATTTGGAGTTTTTTACAAGAGTGTTTTTAAAAGAGGGATGCTTTCTGGATTATTACTGGAGGTGGTGTTTGCTTTGTTTCCATGTCAGGCATGGCAGCTCACAGAAAGCGTATCAGAGGAGCTGCCGAAACCGTTTGAGCACCATCTAGTGTTCAGTAAAGGCCCTGCAGGCCATGTGCACGGTGACGACAGTAACCTGGATGCCGCAATGACTATGGAGCTTCACAGGTATCGGACTGCCCAAGTTATAAGAAAACAAAATAAAAAGGCAGCTTAACATCAATAAAACTACACAAAGGGGTTTATAATATAAAATAATTTAGAATGCTACCTGGAATGGGTTTTATGCCCCCTGCAAAAGCGGTTGGAAAATGTGTGGATGGACAAAATAATAATTGATGTACAGAACTTGTGTTGGCTTGATTGTAAAGAAAGCAGAGACAATTTTTGTTTGAGTCCTGATCTTGAAGTAGAGGTTTAATTTAAACAGTTAGCATATAGGCTAAGAGCAGGTTAGCGCTGAGATTTCCTGGTAAAGGGAGGAGCCGGACCAGTATCATTAATGACGGACACATTATGTGACACTCGGGCTCAGCATAATGCGGTGATTCTGATTGGCTGCTTCACCCAGACAGCTGCAGGAAGCAGAGCAGAGGAAAAGGAGGCTGGAGGAAGAGATCAGGCAGCTACAAGGGGAGCTAGAGAGCCTGAAAGCCAGACGGCTGACAGGTAACCGTCAGCTCTTTCATCAAGAGCGTCATGCTGTGTGGGTCCCTCAGCAGATGGTTGAGGAGGTGACTGTGACATCCAGTATTATGGTGCTTTCCCATTGCTACCAGGAACTGAGCCATACTCGACCCATACCCATGCTGACATAGCCCTGCTTAAAAGCGTGACCTAACCAAGCTGATTACATAACCACTATCTGATTGGTTGAAAGCACGGAGATACCAGTGATCTGCATCAATAGGCATGTATTATCTGACACAAAAAAACACATATTCTACACATTCTTCATTAGTAGCATGACAAATGTTTTAATGAATTCCCTATATCTTGGAACTTGAAAATGTAGAACTTCCTACTTAAAAAAGTACTATACAACTGCTGAACAGAATGGATTCTTAATGCAAGTTTACACAATGCTAATTCCACTAGCGTTTGATGGTAACATAACACAGTGATTCTCACAGACATAGGTGGTAAGGAGTGTGCACAGTGTGTTTCCACACCCACCACATGACAAACCACCTCCGGGATGCGAACCTGAGTGCAGCCATGTGGCGGGTGATACCTCAGCACCAGTGTGAGGTTTTTTTCCGGTGGCTGGAGTTCCAATCCTGCCACCAACCCCCAAGTTACTCCCTGTAAGTTGGAGGACCTGCTTATAGGGCTGGATGTAGATTAACATCATACCCAGGATGAAGCAATTACAGGTTAAGGGCCTTTGCTCAAGGGCCCAACAGAGTAGGATCACTCTGGGCATTCATGGGATTTGAACCAGCAACCTTCCAGTTGCTGTCACAGATCCCTAGCCTCAGAGCCGCCACTCCATTCCACTACAGCTATAGCACACAGTTCAACAAAAAAAATTGCACATTATGTCATTATGTATACCGTGTGGACAATATCTATGCTCCTCTTTGGTTTTATGTCACTGTCACTTTCCGAAACTGGCAACGCCTTTACCAGGCCGACCCTTCTGCAGTGTGCAGTGGAAAACCAAAGTGAGCTGGGACTGTGCTTTAACTAGTCTGTCTTCGTGGTACAGCTCAGGCACAGGTCACTTCCTATATACCACTGGAAAAGCACCATTAATAGTGATGGCCAAATGAAATTTGAACCATTTTCCGTATTTTTTTTTTTTTACTCCACTAGATGGGGCCCTTGGTTAGCATTGGGCGTGAATTGAACCTTTTTTTTAATAGAGCACTATCTAGTAGTGTCAGAAAATATAGTAATTGGTTCATGAAACTTCTGCAGCTCCACTTCCGCTGCCCAGGCCCAAGCAGGTGCTGACGTGACTGTAACTGCAGCCACACCTCCTCTGCCCGCCACTCTAACCCATGTCTCAATTCTCCAATCATAGAGCTCAATATCCATGAGCCAAACCTCTTCCTGCCTGCTCACCAGCTGGATGCTACAGGGGATGTAAGCCTTCTTTACTCTATCCTGCATGTTGCCATGTCTACTGTAGGCTGTAAATACGATCTGGCTCATCCATACTGTGGACTAAGTGATGCCAAACTTAGGTAAGCACTGCCTGTAATATAGTGGTGTAACCAGCAGGCAAAAGCAAAACTAACCACCCCTGCTGCAAGAACTCCCTCTCCTTCCATGTTCTCACCTTCAGCCTGTGTTTGCAGGGGAAGCTGGCGCCCCCTGCCTGCCATTATCCACTGGTCATCCATCTGCACAGACACCTGCTTCTGTTTCACAGGGTAGGAACCTTAATTATTTTAACATTACAATGCTGCACACTAATAGCTTTCTGTTTACAGCTTAAACCTGAATATGGTCGTCACACCAGCCTTACTCTAAGAGGTCGTCGCATAGATAACATTGTTCTTTTATGCATCTTTTTTTAAGATGGTATTAAATCATACATGCAATTTCAATCCAATATATACTGACGTACATGTATGAAGCTGCTGATTATCCATTTCCTGTTTCTCCTCATTCCACTTCCCTCCTCACCTCTCCATCCACCCGACCATCTCAGGTGTGGAGGCCAGGGGTGACCGGTGAGAGTTACCTGCTTGTGTGTGCAGCAGGGGTGGAGCTGCAGGCCTGGAGCCGCCAGCCATGCGCAGAGCTGTCCTGAGTCCCCAGTGGCCTTCCCAAGCACCCAGTCCATCATGGCCATGCCATCGACTGTGAAGTCCGCCCCCCCTTCCTCTATGTTGAAATGGCGACTACCTCACTATGCCCCTCCCACATATCAGGAACAGGCATTGGGGCCAGCAGGAAAACCACATCACTCTACCGAGAACAGGACCAGATCCTGAAGAATCATGTGTGTATTATTTAAAAAGTGCCCCCTGGGGGCAGACTGGTGCATTTCCACCACTCCTGTCTGCAGAAACGAGATCATGCAGCACAGGTCACACCACAGCGTACTATAACTGACTGACAAACTCAGGTCTTTGGAGCTCACACCACCTCACACCCTTAATAAATACAATGTAGGCCTACATAGGATGCATACTCTGAATTTTAAAATTTGCCAGCTCATTACACCGTTCATTTACTGTCCCTTAATTTATAATAAAAAAAGAATTTTCAGAAGGGTCAGGAGTGCAGATGGACGAGACCTAAACTGCAATAAAAACATCCAGTAGATTGTTGCTGCAAAGTAAAGACATGTAAACTTTATGTGAGTGAATAACAGAAGGATTCCTTCCTGGAAGCTGAAGTATTTGATACACGTCTACTTCTTTGACAGCAAAGCCTACCGCTGATGACTAAGATCTCAGGCATGTTCATTTCCTGTGCGTTCAGTCAGGATAACTGGCACTAACCAGGGCTTCTGTGGACTTTCTGGTATAACGAGAAAGTCACATTAGCCTAGCTGTTAGTGGTGAGCACAGATAATGCATTTCTAAAGAAAACCTAAGGGGGGCAGTATTCCCACACACCTCAAAACAAAGTGGGCTCACTGTAGTATCTAACTAGCCAGAAAGAGAAACACCCAGGGCTGTTGCTGGACATAAAGTTCTACTGGGGCACAGGACCCCCCATTACTCAAATCATACCATTTTTTTTTCGAACGCCTGCCTCCTGTATGAAATGTGCTATACAATGTGCCATTTGAACCTCCCTCACTTAGCCCACTATTACTGCCACTGCCATACTGGTGTCCATCTACTGGAACAATTATGTTCAAGTCAAATCAAAATCAAAAAAAGATGATCGTATATTTTAAAATTTATTGCATCCTGTCGTGTTATTCCTCAGTCCTGATTCTCACGGATTGCTGGTTACGCACCATATGCACCGGCCAAGACATGCACACTGCTGTGCATGGACAGTAATGTGCACGTCACGTGCACCAGCTATTACACGCACACTGCTGTGCACAGACATTAATGTGTGTCCCATAGTGTACGGACCTGGACTGCAAGCTGCGCACCTCAGCTTGTATTCTGAGTTAAATTGCATTGTTTTGATATTGTGGATTAGTAAAAAATCCATTCTTTTCCCATTTTTTTTACTGGGTCACAGAAGATCAATACTGGGGTACAGGGTCCAGTAAAGAGGTCTAGCAACGGCCATGAAGATACCCTACATATCCTGAGAAAAGTACAATTACACAAGTCAGTTATAAATATGGTGATGAATAATCACTTATTGGATGTTGGAATAAAATTTCTAAAAAAACTACTATTGTTTATGTTTAAAAAGCTTTACTTTCCTACAAAGAGTTTATGTTTAGTTGCAGCCAGGTTCTTTGACAGTAATCGACATGAGAGATGATGATGAAAATGGCAACACTGGGTAAAACATCAATATCTCATGGCTGTTACACTAACATGCTTAGGGTTTTACACGTAGGGGCATTTCTAAGACTGCTTCGGGTCACTCAGCACATTGATCAGCAGTAATCTGAAAACAGCAGTCAGCAGACTGTTAAAAAAATGGGATTTTTGGGGGGCTGTCTGTCTGTCCGGTCAGCAGTAACATGACAAGCCTTGTGGTCACACTTTGTCACTTGGTGTCACATTTCTCACCAAATGGAAATGAAACAAGAAATAAAACTGACACCTGTCCTTAATAAATGAAGATGCAGACAGCTTCCTAATATCACAGCATAAACTCTTATGTTATGGTATATCAAACTGACATTGCTATATATTCACAGGATATATTCTATATATTAGATTAGATTAACTTTCTTGATCCCAGAAATCATTGTGAACACAAATAGAATTCTGAAAAAAAAGATAATATTATAGAGTATTAATGAAATACAAGTTAGGAACAACTAAAATGTGCAATTAAAATGTGCAAGTAAAAGACATTTTCTAATGTCCAGACAATTTGGGGGACGGGGGGTGGTTTGCTATACAGTTATTGCTAACTTAAAAAAAATCTGGTCAGTAATATATAATTGTCACGATCTGAAGTAAACGGACGATCGCTCGGGCAGGCGAATGAGCAAGGAGTAGGCAGGCAGGCGGAATACAGGGTAAACTGGGGTTTAATCGGGGTAAGCAGGGCACAGGACACAACGGACATCGGCTAACATCAATGACAGACAGGGGAAACAAGTCAGACCAGGACTTAAAAAGACAAGACTGAGCAAACTAACTAGACAAAGCTGGAGACAATCAGGGAATCACACGTGGGTAATCAGGGGGCGTGGCACACGGGAGGAGCGGACGAGCGGGGCATGACAGTGGCCAGGTGTCCCGATACTTTTGTCCATATAGTACATATAAGGCTGTCAGTCCATTAATTTTCTTAAGATAAACGGTGTGATTAGTCACACATTCAGTCAAGTTTTACTTTGTATACACTGCAACTCCAGGAAAACAATTGATCAGGATATAGAAAACAAAGAACTTCATTCTGTCATTGAAAGATTTTTGTAATTTAATTATTTTTGCCTCACTTTATCAAGTATCAAGTGTCACCAATCAATGGCGTAAAATGAGTTTTCTCGCGCATACATTGTCCACATCAGACTTCCGGTAACCTCAAAAGCCTGAAAAACATGAAGTAGATAAACGATGTGGTACAACAACCTTGATAAACGACAGACCCCAAATGAGGCTTTACGGTAGAGGTAAGGAACATACACTGATTACACCATGTTGCTGCACCCACCACACAACCTCAGGCATGAGATGCCGCTTTGTAACAGGTGATACCTCAGCACCACGCTACTCTGAATGGACCAGTGTGAGTTTTCTTCCCTTCAGAGGCTGAAGTGCTAATCCTGCCAACAACCCTCAAATTTTGCCTGTACGTTGGAGGGCCAACTTAAAGGGCTGGATGGAGAGTAACATCATAGCCACCACAAAGCAATGACAGGTGTTACGATCCCCAGTCTAGGGTTGAGGACCGACAGAAAGGTAAGTGAAAAGGGGAGGGGAATACGAGACAACCAAGGGATGGGAAAATGGAACACAGGAAGTAAAGGGACCTTTTTTTGTATTTTTTATATTTATTCCCAGACACAAGGTGCAAGGGACTTCAGGAGTGACCCAGGCCAAAATAACAACCAAAAACACATCTACCGAACACGACCCAAATCTATACTAACCCTAAATGTAACAAAAGGAGGAAGCAAAAACAACACTAAACCCGGACTCCCTAGCCAAACGAACAATAATCCACACGCGTTGCGAAAACAAAGACAGTTACTCCTTACGCACCACAACACACACACATACGAAGCAAACACAGAGGCCGAAATACAGTGTTGAAGGGGGCGAGTGAGATAGTAGGCGGTAGTCAGGTGAGAGATCAAAGAAACCAGAAAAGCAATCAAACTAAAACGAAAGTACAAAGGGATAACGCGAGAAATCAGAAACCAATAAACAAAAACCGTAATACATAATAATCCAAACAAAGAAAGTAAACCAACAATCCAAAATCAATGAGCAGAACTCCAGAAGTATCTTGCAGTCAGCTTTTCAGTTCTGAAGACGGGAGTGGCAGGCAGTGCATCGGGCGAGTCATGGGCGGAGTCTGGATGAAGAGGCGGAGCCAAAGGAAGTGATGGGTGACGAGGCCTGTGGGCGGAGCTGAAGATGCAGCGGCACGTAACACAGGATAAGGGCCTTACTCAAGGGTCCAGTGGAGTAGGATCACTCCTGTCATTCATACTAGCAACCTTCTAATTACCAGCACAGAGCCCTGGCCTCAGAGCCACCACTGCACCCACATGGTGGGCTCTGCTCTATGGTAGAGATTAAAAATAACTAGTTATTCTTTTAAAATTAATCATGCATGTCAGCACATTGACAGCCACCATGATATACTATGGTATCAGCTGAATAAAATTTATTCAGATTGTAAACACTACTCTACACTTCAATTACCTGATATCAGTGGGTTGATGTCATGGCTTAGCCTACACAGTATTATTCCCCAATTATGTGCTTCTGCTAGAGCTAATAAATCAACTACAGTTAGCATTATACTGTCACAAAAACTATCACAGCATACAACATTTGACAACAGCTGCCAAAGTACTAATAACATATTTACAGTGAGGGAAATAATTATTTGACCCCCTGCTGAATTCTTAAGTTGATCCATTAATAAAGAAATTAGAAGTCTGTAATTTCACTGGTATGTTTATTTAAACTGCAAAATATAGATTAACAAAACAAGCAAGAAAAAATCATTATGTAACAGTTACAAACCAATTTGTCATTTATCTAGGGAAATAAGTAT
>JAODJX010000039.1:11819352-11831847 GCA_026776945.1 Isichthys henryi | reverse complement strand
CAAAGCTGGAGACAATCAGGGAATCACACGTGGGTAATCAGGGGGCGTGGCACACGGGAGGAGCGGACGAGCGGGGCGTGACAATAATAAAAGTAATTTTCTGCAGCAACCAATTTAGTGTCACATCCTTTGAATAAAAATCCTTTAAGGGACAAATAAAATAAGGCAGAAAAGTAACCACCTGCCCTATATGTGGCCAATTGTAACATGCTATACAATCCTTTATCCAATCATAACTGTCTAGCAAATTTGCTACAGCAGTTTTCCGTTTGCCTCAAAATACATTTATTTCATTATGACAGGCTCTTTTTCACTCATCAAAATACTACCCACTATGGAGAGAACTCTGATTCCAACACCCCAAAGTCAGCTTTAATTGTCACTAATTCTACTCAGTCAGCTCACCAGAAATATAATATAAAAATTTTCATTCCATAGAAACTGCTTTACAAATTAAATGAGACTAGCGGCTTAGAAAAGGCGGCGAGCTGCTATGAATATGTCAGAATGGCACATTCACTGCCTCTTTTCAAATCTCATCTAAAAACACACTTTTATTCCTTAGCTTTTCATTCAGTCTGAGAGATGTTTGCTTACCAGTTATCACTGTTTTTAAGTCTCATTCTTTTTGTTGATTCAGTGTCTTTCATTGTCACTTAAATGCATCTTGTTACATTGTCTTGTCTTTTCGTGTTGGTACGTCGTTCGTTCAGCACTTTGAGTTCAACTCCTGTTGTTTAAAAGTCCTCTATAAGTAAACATGAGTCCACTAATAAGCAGCTGCATATTGTATCTGTCATATACATACATTTTCATATATGTACATCTTTGTATATTTCTATATGGATTTAACTAATGTCAAACATACCCATGCTTATTAATACTCTTTGGAGAATGTGAAAGAGGAAGAGAAAATCAGCGATGTCAGTATCGCACAGTGAAAAAAATCAAAATAATCCCCTTGACCTCTAGAAACTAAAAGTAGTCTAACTTGCAAAACAACTTCACAGTAAAAAGCGACTGGACCACACAGGACCACACCTTTCATTTTTACCCAAATGTAGCTTTTTCCCTCCTAGTATTTACAGAAAGAACGTGACCTTTTATGACTCCAGAATGTTTAAGAGAAAACCGAGTCACTGGCTGTGGCTTGAATTCTCACTGACGTCCTCTGGTAAAACCTCACTGTAGAATGAGGTAAATCACACAAACGCTATATCAAGCTTTTTTAAAATCGCTGCAAAAGAAATTAGTGTGAAAAAGTACTCGGTGTATTTAGATGTTTTTTTCTATACTTTCTTTTCTCTTGTGTTGTGTACGTCTGTGTGATAAGGTTTACATGCAGACTGTACCCTGCACCTTGTGTCACAATAGTAAGATTCCTTTTCACTTTGTCATACCCTAGTCATCCAAAAACGTGATTATAAAAGCCGGATTTTTTAAGCACGAGGTATAGTAGACAAGCCAAAGCAAAGCGTATCACTCTCAGAGACAAAAAGGACACATAGAAGTGACTAATCATTCAAACAATTAACCCAGAGGGTTGGAGTTTCCCAGTCCCCTGTCACTCCCCCTGCGCCCATACTGAATGCATTAAGCAGAAATTTAAATAAATATTCCACTGCATTTTATTTTTCACTCGCATAAACTGTAACTGGGGAAAACACTGTCTAACTGATTGTATGACTATTTTAAAATGGTTTATAACCCTAGTATACCTTTTGATTTAAGTTAAGATTATCAGAGAATAATAAAATAATACTAGTCAGTCACCGTGCTTTTTTTTCGCTCCCAACCCAAAAAGGCTGACATAATATCAAATATAAAATTAATAAATATAAAACACTCAATTTTAAAATACAACCATGCATGGGTGTAAATTATAGGGGTGGTGGTGGGGGTTGTTGTAAGCCCCGCAATAATCAAAGCCATCCAATACAAGCACCTGGACCCCCTTAAATGGGTGGAGACCTCAATCCCGCGAATGTTCAACCCAAAGTTATGCCCTTGCAACCACGTGTTGTTTAATTAGGCTTATGGTGTTGTTCCACATTTCCTCTTCCCAAAATATAAGTTGAAAAAATGTATTTCTGTTTGGATTTCGAAAATATTTTTCCATTAAGTGTTAAATTAGGATTTACCCTTATGTCGAAAGAACTTACACACACCAGCTCATGATAAACGACAAAAGCTGCTGGCAAAAGTCGGGAACAGCAGGTTTATCGTAGGGCTCGGCACGCAGGGAGCTCGCGGAAAGTCCGCGGAAGGCGGAACTACTACTGCGGTGCCTCCACCCGCCAGCAACCTCGGTAATCAGCCGCCTGATTCCATTAAAACCGGCCGCTGCTTGTCGAAACACGGCGATTGTAGTAACGATACGAGATACGAAGTGAGCCGGAAGCTGGGCTTCTGCCCCGTAAATGGACCCAAAAGAAGAGGAGAAAACAACAGTAGAAACGACAGCGAGTCATAATGCCGAGCCAGGTGAGAGACTTTTGCAACGAGTACCTGTACTGCACTGTACATACCAAGTTCATTACAGATATTTTACTGGGTTTATCGCAAGCTGAACAGTGAATGTGTGTGTTGGAGCTGAAATGTAACACCACCTTCTCGTGCAACGCGTCGGTGGCTTAATATCGGAGAAGTAATTGATCATAATTTTATGTACATTTATATAAAAGATGAATAATTTTGTTACCCCTGCCTCATACCTTCAAGCGGGAATGTGTCCGATGGTGGTATCTCGGGAGCGATGGGGAGCTGCGGCACCGCGCAGCCGGGACAGACTGCCGGATGCCGCTAAGAGGGCCGTCATCCATCACACTGCACTTTGGCCCTGTAACGGACCCCGGCAATGTTTCGTTCAGCTCCAGCACATCCAGAAGTTGCACATGGTTCACAAGGGCTGGGATGACATTGGATATAAGTGAGTGCCCTCCTTTAAAGCATCAAATGCACAAAGGAATAAAATTAGTCATTACTATACTTGGGGAAAAAATAGAAATTAGTAATTGAAATATAAAAATAGAAATTATTCGTGTCCACAGATAGATACCAATGTGCAAAAACGTTGTCATGTGCAATAATAAGAAACCATTAATGAAATGTGGATGTGTACAGACTATAGCAATGCAAAATCTGCAGTGCAAACTGACTGTTCCGTGAGCAATAGATAACTAAAATACACAGATGGATAGATAAGAGAAGCGAATGTGAGCATTGTTACAGTTTGCAGGCAGGGGAGTGACTGGCTGGTTTAGCCTAGGGCAGAGCTGTGTGCCTTGATAGTAGCAGGAAGAAAAATGATCCTTGGACCACTGAAGGCGCCCTTCCGTGCCTGGGGTGGGAGACAGGAGCTCACGATGGACACCAGCTTGTTCCTCATTTTCCTGTCCACCACCTCTACTGCGTGGCTTGTGCATTTTGTATTGTGGTATCAAAGTGACACATTTGCTAACTTCGGACAGCCTTCGCGCGCATTACATGACTAGCCTTACGTCAGCTTTCTAGTTGGCGAGGACGGTTCAGTGTTTGAAGGGCGTGGCTGGGGCATTGTCGGAGCACATACCAAGGGCAACAATCACGACACTACAGGCATTGCTTTCATCGGCGACTTCAACAGTAAGAAATTGGCATTTTTTTGTTCTGTCCGTATGCATTGTTACTTACGGTATAGTTATTTTTGGTAACATATTTAAAACCTTTTATTTGCTCCAGATCAAGTACCCACTTCAGCTGCCCTGTCTGCTGCAAGACAGCTTCTGCAATGCGGAGTAGCTCTTGGTCATCTTCATCCGACATATGCCTTATTAGGGCACAGAGACCTGGCCGACACTGAATGCCCCGGCAAACTGTTATATGCGCAGCTTCAGTTCTTAAATCAAAACAAACTTTAAGGATTGACGTAGGCTATATTTTTTCATTAGATTTTTTTAAATGATGAAAATGATAGTAGATGTAAGAATATGTGTTGTATCTGTGCACTAGATGGCGTGGTGTCACTCGTAACTTTATTTCACTTTTAGATCATGTGACGTGCACACATTTGGGACACAGTCATTACAGCACTTACTTAAGTCTCTCTGGCTAAGGGTTTCTGCCAAATGCCGTAAACGTAAATGTGCATTTTGACATTTGCTGTTTAAACGACCGATCAGTTTACTGTGCAATTTATATGTTTGTTTTAGTCCTCAGTGACGTGAATGCTCGTGCAGATTCTTGTTTTGATTTGCAGATTATATTAAACATCTGGAAATCACCCATGGTACCACTGTGATGTATTCTAGGACGTAGCTACCCCCCCACACACATACACACACACACCTTAGTGGAAATTGTCGAGTGCCCCCACGGTAGAATTTACCGAGCGGATGTATGCGTCGCGAGCGTATACATATATAGGGCCGATTTATTTTCCGTATTCAGATGCTCCTATACAGGGCCATACAGTAGCCTATTATCTGCGTCATTTGCACGTCGCTCTGAGGAAAAAGTCTGTTAAACAGGCCTAAATAAATTTCACCGACAGAAACTATTGCACTCAATACTCTCCTCTTTTGTCTGACCATTTCATTAAGAAAGAAGTGCTATTTTCCTTCATGAATCTTTTAACGATTGCGTGTGGTTTGAGCACAGTAGGCTACATTAGTACAATTTAAGAAAAAGTTAACAAACGTACGCATCTAATAATAATAGTGTAAGCCTATATAGGTAGATTAACGACTATAGGTAGAAACACTTCTTAACATATACGTGTCAATATGAGTTAACGCCATATTATTCCTTCAGATTTTTTCAGTTGCATATATACCGACCGTATTGTAAATCTGTAGTTAAGCCAATATGCGTAAAGATTATTTAGGACTAAAAAACAATTAAGTTAATTAAATCTAAGACACCATTAATTTGGATTTGCAGAAAACAGGCAGCTGGCCTGTCTTTCCCATATTAAAACATTCCAAGCAAGCAAGCACTTGCAACATTTGAGGATTACGGGGGCGGGGGGTGGGTGGGATATGATTCTAAATGACACTAAGACGAAATAATCAAAGATTGGGAAATCAGAACATATGCCTGTAAGAGTTACACTTCAAGCTCACCTGTCAGCTCTGTTGCAGGAAGCCGTCTGGCCTCGGGACAGACGCATGTAAGAGCTGGGAGCCGCTGCTGGGGTTAGAAGGTGTCATGTGATTATATTAACATACGCGTTTGTTTGTTTGCTTACGGTTGTTCACAGTCATCGGGGCATTCACTCGAGCACTTATTTCTCACAGTCGTTTGTAATTGGCATTTGGTCAAGTTATTGTGTAAATAAAAGGAAGACGACGAGTGAAGAAGGCGGTCCCAGCAGGCAAGACGCAGGTGAGAGGCTTGGGTTTCACGGTTTTCGGAAGTGTTTTAATTGCAGCGGGGAGTTCAGCGATCAGTCAGTGAGATTGGCATCTGACCCTGAAGAGAGGTTTTTAAAAGTGCTCCGAGTTTTTCTTGCATCGGTGCGAAACGCTTCACGCGGGGATTCAGTTCTTTTTCTTTCGGGTAGGCTACGTTTTAATTTCCGAACTTTAATATTTGCAAAATGTACTGATGTTAGATATGGGTGACATGAAAAGCCCTGATGGGTTTTTCCAAAAACCTGCATTTAGCATCAGCAACCTCCTGTCTGGTCGAGAGGGAGAGGTAAATGACACTGGTGCCGCGATGGAAGAACGCTATTCGAGAAACTCCGATCCCCAACTCCAGTCTAATTTACCGCAGGTACCGGCCAGCAAAGGAGTTTTTGTCCGGTGCGGACCGCATAGCGATGTCTGTAATGGCAACGAAACCGACGACATAAAAGCATGTGACTTTCGAAAAAAGTTGCGGACCAGCGGGAAGAATGCCGGCGAAAAAGGAGCCAAAAACAACGACGATGACAGCATAATGAAGGCGGACGAAAATGATGGGGAAATTAAGTCTGAGAAGCCTCCATTCAGCTACAACGCACTGATAATGATGGCGATACGCCAAAGTCCAGATCGGCGCCTAACCCTGAACGGCATCTACGAATTCATCATGGGCAACTTCCCATATTACCGCGACAATAAACAAGGCTGGCAGAACTCGATCCGTCACAACTTGAGCCTAAATAAATCCTTCGTAAAGGTGCCTCGACACTATGACGATCCGGGCAAAGGGAATTACTGGATGCTAGACCCTTCGAGCGACGACGTTTTTATTGGCGGTGCAACTGGTAAGCTCAGGCGGCGCTCCAACGCCGCTTCACGGGCAAAACTAGCCTTTAAAAGGGGCTCTCGCTTGGCCACCACTAATCCAGCCGGATTTGCAATCACTGGGTCTTTTTATTGGCCTGGACCTCCTCTTATAACTTTCCGACAGTCCGCACAACCACACTCGGGCTCAGCGCTCAGCTACGGCTCATCATACTTTGGTTCGCATCCCGGAAATGCATCTTCACACCACCTATGCGCTCCGACCGCCGGAGCTGAGCGGCTGCTGCATGCCCACCAGGAGAGCCCTCCTTTTGCTGCAAGGGGGCATAATTCCCGATTCCACCACATGGCTTCAGCTACATCGTTCGCCTCCCCTGCTTTGCCATGCTCCGTGTCTCTACACAGCCCCTGCTCATTAAGTCTGTTCCCCGGCTCTGCGAGCTATTTCTGCTCGCACCATACCCATACAGCACCGCTATGTCCAGTTTCTCAAGGTGAGGCCTTGCAAGCCAAAACATTTGCAGTCGGACAGTTTTTACCAAGTAGGAATGGGTCACCGGATTACTTCGGGAGTCTGTGTGCCGAGTGTGCAACTCAAAACTGCCCCGCAGGCCCCCTTAACACTATTTTCCCTTGAAAACTACGGAAAAGCTCCCCTGTAATAACTGACTGTCGAGTTTGTTGCTATTATGTTTCACGCGTTTATGCCCACGGGCTGTAGAAACGTGCTCAGCTGTCCTAACTTGACAACCTTTTCTTTTCTTTTTTCACGACGAATATTATTGTTTCATCTAACAAAGTGTGCGTGGGTTTTATTTTGTCACGTTCAGATTAAACGTTTAATATCTCCATCATCAACAATTTCAACAGCATCTGCTTATTATTAATACTCCTACTAATAATTACAATATAACGACAATGGAAATAAAAATAAATGTACATGTATAAATACACGTTTTATATATAAAGTGTGGAAGCAGGGATATGTCTCGATGTCGTTCTTTAATATCATAAACTTTAAGACTTTAATACGCCAAAAATTAGGTTTGCATCAGGCATAATAGGCATCGGTTAAATTAAGAACAACCTTTAACGACTGGAAAAAAAATCGAAGTTTAAATAGGCTAATGGTTGTAATCTGTTTGTGCTGAGGAGAGTTCAACTTCGTCATGATAGCAATTTCTCATTTTCCTTTAATTAAAAGGTTACCATGCATTTATGAATCATTCTTCAATTGCTCATAATTGGTTTAATGATAATAATAATAATTTTTATTATTATTATCAAAAGTGATAATCTAAAAGCAAAATTTTTAGGGGAAATATAGTGTATGGCATTTTAGGCCTGTTGTTTTAACAGTCTTACCAACATAAGCAATTTAAAAACTGATCTTTTAAAATGTTGCATGCGCTGCACCAAATAAGATATAATTTTGATCACCGGCAAATGGTGCTGTTCGTAATATATGTTCATATTATCCAAGATGATCGATAACCGTAGTTTTGGTGTTTTAATTGTATTGAAATTGTTTCAGAGTTGTTTCCGGTGTGGTCTGAAATACATGTAGCTCATGCGCGGCGTTTAAAGTACTTTGGGAAAATTAGTCCGTTAAAACTTACACATTTAGTTTTACATAACTATTGCATTTTTTATTGTTAATGCTATGCGTTATTGTAATGGCTATTAAGATTAGATTATTCGCGTTAATGAAATATTTCCATTAGATTCCGAATTTAAGGTTTATCATTCATCATGCTAGTGTATTGAGCAGTTTTTTGAGGAGTCACCTTTAAATCTTAAAATTTATGTTAAGTGAAAAAGAAAAACGATCCAGTTATGCCCAACTACAACATCTCCATGAATTTAGCTTTAAAACGTTAGAATCTCCGGTAAATTCTGAGCGCCAAACATGAAAATTGCACGTGTGCAACTACAGAAAAACAAACCATGTTAATTGTACACTGAAAGTTTTAATATGTAAATAGGCCTACCGATGTTTTCTTTAATACTGGCATGTGGCTGTAAAATGATTTTTATAAGTTTAAGTGTCCACATGATTTCCAGATAGCGGATTTTATTCGTGTGATGAAACGAACTTCCGAACATGTAATTTGATTTCTCGTTTTTACTGTCGCAAGTAATTCATTTGTAGACTTGAAATACATAGATTAAACCAAAACACGAATAACAATTAACTTTATAGATTAACAATGAAATTAACCGATTTTAATTTGAAATGATCTTGATGTGGCGTATTTATTTCTAAACGCGCATAATTTATAACCCACATGCAAAATCCATGCTAGCAATGTGTTATAAAAGACATAGACGGAAATGACTTATTTAACGGTTCTGTGGAATTAAAGACGCTAGAAGCAACTGGTTTTATATGTAATAATTACTCAATTAAGTGTATACGCGACCGTTTTTCTTATTTTATTTAAATATTTATTCAGTATTTCTATAAGGGAGGCATATTTCTGCCTGAAATTAAATATATAAGAAAAATAAATAAACTAAATATATCGTTGAAATATTTGGCTTTTGTTTGGGTAATTAGAACAAAGGTAAAATAACAGGGGAATGGAAACATGCATGCTTCATTAAAATAACGGTATCTAAGCAGCAAAATACGAAGTATTCTAATTAACCGCCATCAAAAACTGATAATCATTTGAACCATATATATAATACACGGCTCTTATTATCCTTACTTGTTTTGTCTCTTACGCCATTATGCAAAATAAATAAACTTTTTTTATACAACCGTAATACAAAATGAGAAGTATAAAGAATCTCAACAGATGTTGAGAGAGACTCTGAAAGCTGTTGGAAGGGACAGACGGGACATATGACACACGATATGAAAGAAGGAGGAATTAAGGAGCCCAGAAGGAGGTGCACAGCCGGGAGGTCAGACGTACAGGGGCAAGCAGACAAACCCCGTAAAGCTCGTCACTCTTACTGTCTGACAGCAGCAATACTACAACTCCATTTGTAAATGCAATTTATACACAGGATATGGAAGATTAGGTGTATTATACATTATGCTTGAAAATGCAACTTTCTGAATGGAGCCACACAGGAAAAATAGAGACTAACGCATTCCCTTACATGTATACATGCATAATGACATTTGTTGCTTATGTGAATGAATATCTGTGTATTTTAATGATGGTCAGTTATCCTTTATCTCCAATATGCCCCTTCCCCAAACTCTGTTTGAGCATCCCCAGAGAGCGATTACGGCTTAACCTCTGTGATTAAGTGGCTCTTCGGTTGCCAGTCTAATGCTTACGACTGTGGGAAACCAGTTATGCCCATTGAACATCACGGTGTATTTCGTTTTCTGTTCAAGAAAAGCTTATAATTTACATTCAGTGATGAAATGGGCAGAAAATAAAATTTAAATTAAACTGAACTGCACATCCAGCTTTTCAAGGACATTTACATCACTGTATGTTGTCTTCATTCTGGCATAGAAAATGAAGCATCTTGCTGGGAAGTCTGTGGATAATCTGCCTTGTGCTCCCAGCCACATTTTTACCTCTGACCTCTACATTTTTACATCTACCAGTTAGCATGTACATTGCTATGGAATTCGGAGCTTCACTCAACCCGTCGTCTGCTCACCAAAAACACCCCTCACTGGATCTTTTTGAAAGGCTCAGGTTAAGAATGTCCTTGGTAGTAGGGACTGATGCAGGGTAGATTCACCAGGACATTTCAAAGCGGGGAATAACCAAAGTGTGAATTGGTGTGTCTGTGTGTTTGCAGAAGGGTGAAAGAGCCTGCGAGATGGGGATGATAACATCACTGTGACCTCATTGATCTGCTTCTACGGTTACACTCCAACATGACATCACCACCTCATGAACTTTCCCTTCCCTTTCTGAGACTCACACTTAATGTTTTTTTTTTTTTCCATTAATAAAAAGATGGGATAAGATGCTGATAAGGCCTGGTGTCTGGATACATGCCTAAAGAAAGACAAAGGCTCCTTCTTGAGACCTGAGCGATGTTTCACACATGCAGGCTCAGCCAGGTTGGTTTGTTCCAGCAGATAAAACCTCAAGTGTGTATCAAGTGGCATTGTGCGGGCAAAATAAAGAGGTACACAGATCGTAATGATGTTTTTATTAGAGTTGAAGAATGACGGTGTGAAATGCAAAGGAGATCGAGGAACAGAAAGAAATGAGAGGGAGAAAAAAGTAAAGGAAGAGATGAAGAGATAATGAGAGACTCCCATGTCCCAGGGCAGAAGAAACACAATCCTGTTTGCAGTTTATTTGCGTAATAAATAATATCCCCCTTCAAGCAGTGCAAATAACCCAGCACCTTTGAATAACCTGTCTTGCACAGCAGGAGTCATACAAGGATAAAAAATCATGTTGCAGCAATGACTGGGCTTGCAGTCTGTTCATGAGCTCCAGGCCACATCAGTGCACTGCTATTGCCCCAGAGACCACACACGCGTAGACTGCAAGCGGGGACGCTGTAAGGGGTGGGGTGGTGTTGGGGGGGCTTGTAGTTAGGACGATTCCAAGGTTCCAAGGGCCCATGAGTGATAGGGGCCCTCAAAAATGTGAAAAAACATTGGATTGGTCTGGGTTGGGGGTCCAGTATGAAAGGCTTCCATGGGGCCCAACATTTCTAGTGTTTTTGCATTAAAAGTTCATTTGAAATTTCCTTTGCAAATATTTTGTTCAAACCATTTCAGTGCTTTCTGCTAAAGCTGTAGTGAAGAAGTATATTTATATTTTTGTTTATTTTCTTTATTCTTTTATATTTTCTTTAAATCCCTGAACATCATGCTGTAGACTCTGATTAGGTTCCTACGTTGTCGGAGGATGGTGTGTAGCCCTTGCTAATAGGCTGTATTAAGACTTCCATCCATCCATTTTCCAAAACTGCTTGTCCTGTGCAGGGCCGCGGGACTCTGGAGTCTATCCCGGAGGCTACGGGCACAAGGCAGCCAAATTTTGATTTAAAATGTGCTGGTATTTCATGGACCCCATAGTGCCATGTACCCTAACGAGGTTTCCAGGGCCTTTGGAGGAAAGGCAGCCCCACAAGATCCAGAATCGCCAGAATATTTTTACTTTTCATTATAGCCATCCTTCATTTTACACCAAACCTGCCTTGAATGTTTATTACCAAAAAGCTTAATTTTAGTTTCACCAGATCACAGAATATGGTTCCCAGTCAAAGTTGCAGTGTTTTGCAGACTCCGGGCACTTTCATTTGTGGTTAACTGACAGACAAGGCTTCTTTGTGGAATATCTTCCAAATCTGTTAGCATGAAGGAGGCATCGGATGGTGGTTTCAGAGACGTGGTAACCCCAAGATTTTACATTGTCTTGTAATTCACCAACATTGATCCTTGGGATTTTTTGCCTCTCTTACGATCCTCTTCATTGCACATGAGGGCAAGATAAACTTGGGTCCTCTTCCAGGCAGGTTTGTAGTAGTACCAGTTGTTGTCCACTTTTTTATCATTGCCCTAACAGTAAAAATGGGTATTTTCATGCAAGTAGCTCTTTTTTCATACCCATTCCGACTTACAAAGGTCAGCACACTTTCCCTTCATTTGGTTTGTATGTTTTCTTATCTTTCCCATGTTGATGGATGACTAAGGGAATTTGGACTCTTGTTTGTACCCCAGTTAATCAGGAAGTCATGGATTACAGCTTGAACATTCCTACACTCCAATCGACTCAAAGATGTACAATGGGAAACATGCTTCAGTTACGTTGTGTTCACTATAATTTCCAGGGGTGCCAATAATTGTGGCACATGTGTTTTTGTTAAAAATATTTTTTATTTTTTGATGACAGATTTCTTTTTCTTTGGCTAAATTTATTGTAATGAAAAGGTTGGATTTTTCTAATTTTTTCAGCGTGAGATGAAGCTACCTTGCGAAAAGGTGGATTTTTTCTAACCCTTTTTACAAACCTTTAAAACGGTGCCAATAATTCTGGAGGGCACTGCATGCAGCACCTGTCGATAATATTATGGAGAAATTAAAGCGCTTTACCTGAAACGGAACAATTAATTTTTTTATAAAAACATTTCTGAGCTCAGATGGAATGTGTAATACACCTGCCAAGTTTCATCAAAATCAAGAGGTTTGTTGAAATGAAATAGCACATATTTAATTTCATTTTACCAAATTTTATGTAAATCCATGTGAATAAGAGCGTGTACCTGTTTGTGATGTATCAAATGGAAGTGGGGGGGGGGGGGGGGGGGGGGGGGGGGGGGGGGGGGGGGGGGGGGGGGG
>JAODJX010000039.1:11763924-11779770 GCA_026776945.1 Isichthys henryi | reverse complement strand
ACTTTGCTGCCTCAGCATGAATGAAGTAAGTGTGGTGAAAGAGGGCTGGCTGCAGAAGCGAGGTGAGGAGGCCCACCCCCCCGCAGGTCACCGTGTTCCTGCCGGGCTGTAGCCCACTGAGCCCATGCCTTTGCGCTGCTTTTTAATGACGCGTTTCTGGGCGTCCGCTTGCAGGGGAGTACATCAAGACATGGAGGCCGCGGTACTTCATTCTGAAGAGCGATGGCTCCTTCATTGGCTACAAAGAGAAACCGGAAATGTCTGACATCACCATGCCCCCCCTCAACAACTTCTCTGTGGGAGGTCTGTCACTCCGGGACCTACGTCAGGCTCTGGGAACATGGTTGAGGCTTCTGCTGTATGTTCTTGTCTATTAAGTATGACTGAATGCCCTTTAACACTTTTCTGCTGAACCCCATCATGCCCTAGAATGCCAGCTGATGAAGACTGAGAGGCCACGGGCAAACACCTTCGTCATCCGCTGTCTGCAGTGGACCACCGTCATCGAGCGCACCTTCCACGTGGACAGCAATGACGAGCGGTGAGGAGCAGCCAGACTCCCTCCATCTGGGAGGGAAGGAGGGAGACAAGGAGGTGGTGTTGGGCTGCAGGTCTTGGATACGGTGTCTCGCCACTGTAAACGTGTGGGAGGGACCAAACAGTGTGCAAGAGGTCTCAACTTTAATGTTTATATAGCTTACCTGAAAGGTCATTTGTGGATAATTGCCAATCGGACAATAACCTAAACACCCGAGACCCACAATGGCAGAATACAAGCGGAATGCGCCAAGTCACAAGTGTGGCAGGTTTCGATGTTTTTGAATAAAATGTTTTAGGAAGTGACGTCGGTGTTTGAGTTATCCTCCTTTAAATTGGTATAAATGCTATGAGTAGTTTTTGCTTGTTGACACAGTTTGAGTTGAAACATCAGAGTATCCCACCCTAATTAGGGATGTTACTTACTTTTTGCAGTTCTTTCCCCCGCAGAAGTAGGGGGCCCTTATCAGAGTCCCTTTATAATTGTGGGTCACGTGTCCCCCTGCCATCTGTGCCCCGGGCCTATGACCTTACTCAGCAACCCCCCCCCCCCGCCCCCCATCCAACCCAAAAATGAAATCTCACTGAAGGGGACTTGAAGCTTTCAGAACACTGCTGTCTCTCCCCATAACCCTCGCATGACCATCGTGGCATGACACTGATGCCTGTGCCATGGTGTGTGTCAAACCATAACCCAACCCCCCCTCGATCTCAGGGAGGAATGGATGCGGGCCATCCAAGCAGTGGCCAATGGCCTGAAGACACAGGAAGAAGAGGAACCCATGGATGTCAAGTTCGGCTCTCCCAGTGACTGCAGCGGGATGGAGGAGATGGAAGTGTCTGTGTCCAAGTCTCGATCCAAAGTGGTCTGTTTCCAATACGCCTGGGAAGCCATCTAACAGCTTTTTATCATGCCTCTGTCTGGCCCCTGGTAACGGATGGGATCACTGATCATTGCTGTTAACCTGTCGTCCTCTTGCAGACGATGAGTGACTTTGATTACCTTAAGCTGCTGGGAAAGGGGACCTTTGGCAAAGTGATCCTGGTCAAGGAAAAAGCCACAGGGATGTACTATGCAATGAAGATTCTGCGCAAGGAAGTTATTATTGCAAAGGTAGGAGGTTTGTACTCGCTGTTTCTCTCAGAACTTGCCCTGCTTTTAATGGTGACGGTAAGTGTCCTTCCTTCTGTAGCTGCACATACCTTGGGAATAATTTGTCCTGAACCAGCTCATGCTAGTATCATAGCCAGTGTAAATCAGAGTTTTCTGATGATGTAGGATGTCAAAACGACTTTGGTTTCTGCTGGAATGTCGCAGACCTGCATAAATGTCTGTGTGTTCCAGGATGAGGTTGCACACACGGTGACTGAGAGCAGGGTCCTGCAGAACACCAGACACCCCTTTCTCACGGTCAGTACCATCTCACATCCTATTCTTCAGTCCCTTAGCCCCATTGCAGTGCTTGCATGTGTTTCTCTGCCTGTCAGCTGAGTCGGGCTGGTGACAGTTGCTTATTTTGTTACTTCACTTAGACACTCAAGTATGCTTTTCAAACACATGACCGACTGTGTTTTGTCATGGAGTACGCCAACGGAGGAGAGGTGAGTGCCAGTGTGCCTGCCTCCCAATGAACACACCGCCTTTGTGTGAGTTGTAGCACCCGTAACGGTGGCATGCAGTGATGCTAGTCGATGTGCCCACAGCTCTTCTTCCACTTGTCCCGGGAGCGCGTGTTCACCGAGGACCGGGCCCGTTTTTACGGCGCCGAGATCGTGTCGGCCCTGGAGTACCTTCATTCGCGCAATGTCGTCTATAGGGACCTCAAGGTGAGCGTCAGCTTCTGGTGAACAAAAGAATGTGTGCCAATGTCAGTGTGTGTTACCTCCAGTGTATTTTTTATTTTTTAATTTACATTTTACAACCTCATTGGCAGTAGCATTGTTTTAAAATTTTTGTGGTGAGATTACAGTAATTGGTGTCAGGATGTTTTAACTGGATTTCTGGGGAGTGCACTTCATGACTACAACTCTGTGGAACGGTTTTTGTAGCAGGGGTTGAGGTTTTTGAAGCTGTGCCCCCTATCTCCAACCCATTTTATTTCTCTTTTTTTGCATTTAAGCTTGAGAACCTCATGCTGGACAAAGACGGCCACATCAAAATCACAGATTTTGGCCTGTGCAAGGAGGGCATCACGGACGGGGCCACCATGAAGACCTTCTGTGGCACCCCAGAGTACCTGGCACCTGAGGTAGTGCCTGCCTGTCGGCTTCACACATTTACATTGTCAGCGCTGCCACGGCTGGATACACACGAAGGTGGAAGTTTCAGGTCCAGAAAGTAAAAATCCAGGCCAAGATTTTGTTTCAACCAACCTGTTGAGTACTGTGTGACTGTGACTCCTTATACTCAACTGGTTGGTTGAAACAAAATCCTGGTCAGGATTTTTACTTTCTGGACCTGAAACTTCCGCCTCTGGATACACCCTATGTACAGCTGATATAACATTCCTGAAATAAAGCAGATCACAGTAAGACATCAGGACTTGAAACAGTTTCTACCTTCAAACCATAAGGTTGGAGTATAATAGAATAGAATGCCTTCATTATCATTGTGACGGTGTACGGTAGGGTGAAGTTCAGTATTTGCCCATCTTGCTCTCTAGTGACATTGAGCGAAGGCTGGGGTTAGAGTGCAGGTTTGGCTTCCAGCGATGGGAGTTTTACTTACACAAAAATGTTCGGAGGGCAGCATGAAAAATGACTGGTCTCTGAACCAAGCACATTGTAGTGGAGGTGGGACCAGCCAGTCAAATGTTTTGATTCCACCTCCTCTACAATCTGATTGGTTGAGAGATAACCAACCATTTTTCATTCTGCCCTCAGAACATTTTTCTGTAAGTAAAACTCCCATTGCTGGAAGCTGACCCTTGTATGAGCCTAATTCCACTGGAGACCTTCAGGGCTTTTAACCCATGTATAAAAGATCAAAAGCCAGCTTAGTGTATCCTCAGCACTCATTTTCTGTTTCTTCAGTCTTTATTTTGTCTGCTACTGTTATAGTTTGATGCTGATACTTACTGCCATTCTTTTTAATGTGCGAGTCAGCATATCATTGTACTGAGGATATATGGTTTATGTAGCAGTGCTTGTGCGCAAAAATTAGAGAAAGTATTGAAAGACACCAAGGGACTTCGCTGTATTTGCAAGATGTTCAGCATTCCTGCTCCCTCTTCGGCCATAGAATATCCAACTGTGCATATAAGTAATTTTCTTGCATATGAAATGCTGCCAGAGTTGTTTCTGTGCCACTTCTGTAGGTTCTGTGGTTAAGTGGTTTTGTGATTTCACAGGTCTTTGTGATGTCGTTACTGACACATTTCTAGACGGTTTTGCAACATGCACGTGATGCATCACTGCAACGGTTGAAAGGAACCTGTCAGAATCAAGTATGAAAAACAAAACATGAGCAGGTCAACAGTCCTGAGCCTGTATGTAATACGTGTGATTCAAGGTGCCTATTCATATCTGTGAGGCCGAAGTGGAGAGAGTGGAAGTCTTCAAATTCCTTGGAGTTTACATCAGTGAGGATCTGACTTGTACTCATAATAGCCAACTACTCATCAACCTGGCGCACAAAATACTTCCTAAGGAAGCTGAGGAAATTTGGCATGCCAACCAAAACCCTAACCAATTTCTACAGGGGTATAGTAGAGAGTGTCTTCACCATATGGTAACTGTTCTGTGCAGGAGAAGGCGGCTCTCCAGCATGTAATTAAAACTGCACAGTACATTTCTGGAACAACCTTCCCCTCTCTGCAGGACATGTGTAACGGTAGGGTCATCAAGAGGGCCCACAACATAATTATAGACAATATACACCCCCAACACATCGTGTTCACACCCCTCCCCTAGGGAAGACGCTACAGGAGCATAAAATTACGCACCACAAGACTGACGAAAACCTTCTTCCCTCAGACTCTTGAACAATGCTAAAAGCTCAAGTTAATCGGACCCCACATCTATATTCATATCCAACTCTTGCTGTATGTCCTTCAGCACTGTGCACGTTAGAGTGATTCTTATATTTTTATAATTTAATTACTATATTCTATTATTTTTTCGAAGGTGAGCAAGCAAAGTAAGAATTTCATTATGTGGGTCTAATGTGTACGTATTTTACTGTGTATATATGATAATAAACTACTTGAATTTGAAAATGCACAGTATCTTGAAAAATGTCTAGTGGTCCTGTGTTCCCCTTCCTGGATATCTCCTTCTGCTGTTGCCCTCCACAGGTTCTGGAGGACAACGACTATGGGCGAGCGGTGGACTGGTGGGGGCTGGGAGTGGTCATGTATGAGATGATGTGTGGCCGGCTGCCCTTCTACAACCAGGACCACGAGCGGCTCTTTGAACAGATCCTGATGGAGGAGATCCGCTTCCCCAGGAACCTGTCGCCTGAGGCTCGGGCGCTGCTGGCCGGGCTGCTCAAAAAGGACCCCAAGCAGAGGTGGGCAGGACTGCACAGAGGCACAATCTTACGTTATGAGTGATTAAACAGAGTACAGTGCAGAAGTGTAATGGGGGTTTTCTCTCGTAGACTTGGGGGCAGCCCTGACGATGCCAAAGAAGTGATGACCCATAAGTTCTTTGTATCCATAAATTGGCAGGATGTCCTGCAGAAGAAGGTAAGGGGGGGGGGTCAGGTCAGTCTTCTGCAGGATTGAATGGAGGGTGCTGAAATCGGTGAGCTAATTTCTATGCTCACGTCGTGGCCTTTTTGCCTGTACCTCCCCCCCAGCTCATCCCTCCATTCAAACCCCAAGTGACATCAGAGACGGACACACGCTACTTTGATGACGAGTTCACGGCACAGACGATCACTGTCACACCCCCTGATCAGTGTGAGTACATGTGCTGGTCTGTCATCGTGTATATATATATATACAAGTCTCCATTTACAATTGTTTATATGGTGCAGGCTGTGGCAACATTGCGATGTTGAGTCATGCCAGTGTGCAGTCACTGACCCCCCCCCCCATCGTTTTACAGATGATAGCTTGGATGGTGAAGACCCAGATCAGCGCACACACTTTCCCCAGTTCTCCTACTCTGCCAGTGCCAGCATACGGGAATGATGGTCTCTCACGCAAACACACACCACACTCAATCACCTGTGGTGATGCAATAAAAAAGATTTTTTTTTTAAAACACGGAAACACTCACTGATCCGAAAGTGACTGACGGATGAATGAGCAAGCGGCTGACCTCGCCAGCATGACCTGGGCGCCTGCACTGGGAGCTGCCTTTGGATCCCGCCGCCTGCTCCCATCGCACTAAATTACACACAGCAGCGCACAAGCAGCCTGACAGCATGTGAGCTTTGGAGGGTGTGGTCATTGTGGTACACGCCCCCTTCTCCAGCAGGTTAGCCTCACACAAGCAGGAAGTCCCACCTTAAGCAAAAACCTGATATTTTGAAATATTTTAACCTTATTTTTTTTATTTTAATTCTGCATGGGCGGGGAGTTTTACACTTCCTCCCCTTTTGTCTGGTTTCTGAGGTTCTAAGCCATATTTCTGCAGTTTCTACAAGTGCTCTTTCTGGAACTAGCTGTTACCAATAGTATTGAAATGTTCTTATTGGGAAAGCAAGTGGAGTAAGGAATGTATCTTTTACTTTTGCGTGTTTGTGTGCTAGAAAGGTTCTCTAAATGTGCAGCTGGGGAACACTACACACCAATAGTTTGAGCTTTAAAGGGAAAAACAATGTGACAGCTGTTATGAGAATATCCCATAGAATAATTGTAATAAATGACTCATCAATGAAATGTTACATGTATTTTTCTCCCTGACTTACGTGAATCATAGGCCAATGGTAGGTAGAATAGTTTCAACAGAATTAAAAAAAGAAAACGAAAATTAAAAGGCTGCGTTATTTCAATATAATGTCACATCTGAATATTGTGTAATCGTGTGGTCAGGTATTTGTAATACTTTTAGGATACCAGTATGCATGCATGTAAAACTTAAAACAATCCGTATTTAACAGCTTTGTTAAGAATACATAGGCAATTGAAAGCACTGTTTATAACTAAATGTTTGCCTCCTGAATCAATCTTTCTGAAATCAAAAATAGTGTTTTGACAAATGCTTCCTATATTAATCAGAATCGGGTTCACATACAGGGAATGTGGCTCAGGTTGTAAATAGCTCTCATACATACAATAGATACAAACTTAAGACAAGACAATGGTCAAATACAATATAGTTGGTATATATGACATAGATGTGTTATAAATGTGTAGAGAGTGCAGGAGTGTATATCAGGACAAGGACTGCTAGTATAAAACTATGTACAATACAGTAAATATAGTGAGATTTAGGTATTGCTTACTAAGGGGGCAGCGGAACTAAAATTTCACAGGCTATTCTTTGTCCTTTACAGAAGTAGTGCCCCCTACAGAGTGTCAGCATTAGGCAACAGTAATGTATGTGTGACTGAATGATACACCGCAAATCCTTATTAACCTGTAGCAGTAACAGATACAGTATCATTCACTGTGCCATAGTCCCTGAAACACAGATGCAAACTTTTAATTTCATCCTTTTAGCTATAGCTGACTTTGTCCCAAATTTGATGAAGATGACTGTGCATAAAGCATAGATAACTGTTCTCATTTAGAACTCGTCACTAACGTGTTGAAAGCAAAACAAGTTGGATATCCAAGTTTAACTTTTGAGAGGCTTAAAAATTTTAAAATCTTTCTCCGTCCATAAGTTAAAAAAATGGCTGGATTACAGTAGTATGCTGCCATCATTCGGATGAACTTGGCAACAAAGATATGGGAACTGGGGTACTGCAGCATTATTATAAAATAACAATGGAAAATCACCATGTGTTGCTCTACGCCAGTTTTATAGGGCTGTTATAAATGAATGTCCGTTATCCTGGCATGACGTATATAGTATTGACAGAATAGAGCTGGAAGGATTCACTTGGACATCCTGCAGCGTTTGACGTGTCCCTGGGTCAACAAGGGAGGGGCTTGTGCTTCATTTCCTTAACCAATCACATTTTTCATCATATGACATCATCACATTGGTTCTTTGAGGCTTCCAGCCAGCAGCAGTGTTCGGTTTAGCAGGCTGAACCTCTGTACTTTTATTTATTCAAGCCTTACTATTTTTGCTGTTATCATCATCCTGGAATAAAGATGCACCCTTACATTGCTCAGATGCACAGCCTTTACATGCAAGCAGATTGCTGTATTTTGTCTGTCTATATCCCTTAACAAAAGGCATACACAATAAAACAGGCGCGTTAGAAATCTGTGCACCTTGCCACTTAAACGCTGTTTTTAATTAATGTTATGATGTCATACAGTGAAGACTGTGATTGGTTAAAGAAAATGCAAGCCCCTCCCTTGTTGACCCAGGGACACAACGAAACTTGGCAGAATCAGGACGTGCGGCTTCGATAAGCAATTTGACCTGCAAGTGAAGGGAAGTCTTCCCAACACATGCAAGCTCAGCTCACACACTCAAGGTGTGGACACGCAAACACGAAAAAATATTCACCTCTCATTCAGCCCCATTTTAGTCACCGAACAATGCACACTTTACAGGACATGAGTCTCATTTGGTTCTAGAGCTATTAACCCATTTGTTTTTCGTCCCATTGCACATTATATGGATCCAATATAATAATAACCACTACAGGCATAGATAAACCAAAAACACAAGGGGTGTGCATTGTCCCCCAGAGTTTCACAGCCCCCTGTACATGAGACGCGCCACACTGAAAGCACTGCTTCTCTGTGAGTGAGCTGACCATGCTATACTGTAAGTGCTGCTTATACCGACGTTGGTAGTAGTGGGCGGTATGGCGATATTTTATCATAACCGGTTATATTTATATTCATCATATACATTTAAGCGATATAGCAAGAATTGCGATGCAGCATTACATTTACACGTACTTTTATTTAACAGACGTTTTTGTCCAAAGCAACTTACAGATGAGACGAGTAGCCCCGTGCTTAAGACCAAGCACAACACTTGCGCTCTTACAATCTGGTGGTTAACAATAGAGATCCCGGTCACCAACTTCATAAATGAACAACCACGCCCCTTCCAAATTAATTAAGTACGGGAGCGTATTAGGTGCGGGAGGAGAGCATTGGTAACTGATCCCCTGCAAGGCCGGCTTGCCACCTCCATTAAGAGTCGCTATGGCCGAAACGGGCTTCTGCGATTCCAGGCCAATGGACCTACACAAGAAGGTGAGCTGTGACAAACACCATAAGCCGCACACACTCTTTGGCCTCGGGTACGAAGGCAGGGTTGCCAACTCTCACGCAGGAAATCTTAAAAGCAAATCTATACTATTCCATTATAAACCTAAAATTAGCTACATCAAAAGCGTTGGTTCTCAAACCCTAGACTATTTACAACGTATATATATAATATATAATAACGTATATATATAATAAAACTGTTCCATTCGTGTAAATGGGAGTGCAGACTGGTTCCGAATTGAAAATCTCATGCAAACCAGCTGACCAAAGTTGGCAACCCAGCGAAGGCGTCCAGGTTCTCGGTACAAACCATCCTGACAACGAAGCTGCATTCTCAAAGAACAGCTATGAGCTTGCAAGATTTAAATTAATGAGATTTAAAAATTGTAACTAGATGCGTGCCTCACAATGTGAGTGTGGGGAAACGGTAATGGAACTGATTTGCATTCTGTTGGGGTTTTCATGGCTATCCTTTGTGGTGCGCTGTTGTCCAAATGTAATGTCTTGTGTAGTTGTTAGTCCGGTGTCTGAGGCGCCTAGTGTTGCTCCCTGTAAATTGTAATGAAGATTTAATGCATTGCGCTCATTCAACTGGTTTTAACAGTGTCCCGCAAGTGTTTTATCAAACTGACAAAATCGGGTCCTCGATTTTAAAATGATCATTTGTTCTTGCATGGGGAAAAAGTTGTTAAACATTGCCATTCACGGGCATAAACATAATTCTCGATGTGTTTCGTTAAAGAAGTCACCTGCTGCATTTTTAATTTTGTAATGCTGAAAATTAAATTCTCAGCAGTTTGGGGCTGTGGTAATCAGGACGCTGATAGTAAAAGTTGCCGTAGTCGGCGCAATTCTAAAATCAGTATAGAAATTCATACCACGTAACACTCGTATTGAGTTATACTAAATAATAAAGTATTGCTTGGTACACAAGTCAGTTCCTGCGCGTGCCTATGGAGCTGCAGGCTTTATAGCCGGTCTTGTATTCATCTTTTTTCCTTTTAATCCGACTTCATCCATGTTTTCTCCTCAGTATTGTGCAAGCATAATTTAAGTATGAGCTGTTGTAGTTTTTCGCGAGTAACATTGAACAGTAGTCCTCTGAAACCGTCGGCGACCTATACCTAAAATGTTTTGACTAAATGTTATTCTATACTTTGAAGGTACTGTGTCTTACTAAGAGAGGGATTATAATATGAATCAAGATGTCTGTTAGGTTGTGTGGAGTCCTGCTTGAAGGTTGCGGTGTGACTGACGTGCGCGTCCTGCACTGTGTGTAGACGGAGGAGAAGCGTGCTCCACTGCGGACCTGGGCTAACGCCTGTGTCCCCAAGGAGCGCCGGCTGCCGGCAGCCAGTGAGGAGCCCCGGGCGCTGCTTTGCAAAGCCGAACCAGAGCGCAGATGGGTATGAGCGCCGACAGCAGTCCAAACCAGTCCCACCCTCTCCTGTACTGCCTCGGGTTTTATACTGCCTTGTTGAATCTGACCATTGTGTCTTCCTCAGGTCCGGAGGCTGCCGTTAACTGCGGAAGATGGGATCATCATGGACTATGTTGAGCAGGATGATGCCACACACACAGGTTCCGTATGTGCTGTTCAGGTGTTCACCTTCATTACCCTATGAGTATCAAATGCCATAAAAGCTAAAGTTACTTTAAGGATTTAAAGTGTTTCATCCATGACTATAGGTACCACGGGCCACTTGGCTCACCTGATCTTTTATACAGAATTACAGTTGGGTAGCACATTGAACAGATCCCCCCCCCCCCCAGTTTACTTTAATCATACTAATAGGACACCATTTTTATTTTCTTATACTGTACTACTTTCAAAATTTTAAACTTGCTCCTAGGCCATTGGTTGGGGGGTTTTATGCTCTGCGACACTCTGCAGATGGTCGGGAGGAGGCAGCCTTGTTGCTGCGTCTGTATGGCCTGCACAGACTTCAGGTACTGGTGCCAAGCCTGTTACACCGGGAGGTGGAGCTGGCCATGGAGAACCTGGGTCTCATCTATGATCGCACTTATGCCTGGGATGTCTTCTCAGACATGATGGTGAGGCCACTTGCTCTTGAATCTCAGATGAGATGCTTGTCATCTTGTGCATGTAGGTTTTAGTGCCATCTGAGGGATCAGAAATGGATTCTCACTGTTAATGAGGCCCCACCTCTGTCTTCTAGAGAAGCCAGTTGCGATATACCTTCCCAAGTGCTGTACTTCCCAAACCCTTTACTGAAACTACTCATGCCATCCTGGTGGACTGGCTCATTCAGGTTCATGTGAGTGTCTCCAGGCGAATCCTTTTGAAATAAGTCTGGCTCTCTTTTGCTGAACTGCTCTGGTTAGCAAATGGCATGAATCCCCCTTGTCCTGCTTCCCCCTTGAAGGATATCTTCCACTTCTCTGAGGAGACTCTCTATCTAGCCATCTACTTACTGAACCGTGCAATGCGCCAGATCAAGGTGTCCATCTACCACCTGCAGCTGTTGGGAATAGTCTGTCTCTTTCTGGCTGCAAAGAAGGAGGAGTGCTTGCTACCTGAGGTATATGTAATGTTTCAAGGCTGCTTGTTTAATTTCAGCCCTGCTTGTAATTCAAGATGGCTGCCTCTTCTCCCCAGATCTCTGAGCTCTGCTACCTGATGGACAACAGTTATGGCAAACGGCAGCTACTCCGCATGGAACGTAAAGTGCTGTGTGAGCTCGGATTTGAGCTTTCTCATTGCCCTCCCCTGCACTTCCTGTTGCTCTCTGCCACCATTGCCCGCTGCAGCAACAAGGTCAGAATGGTGTCTTGGCCACCCCAGTCCAGCTAAACTTTCTGGCACCAACCTCCTGTCTCTTTCCAGGTAGTGTGGATGGCCCGATACCTACTAGAGCTTTCCTTGCTAGAAGGCCAGTGTGCTGTTTTCCAGCCAGTAGAACTGGCCAGTGCTGCCCTCTGCCTTGCTCGTCAGGTACTACAGGAGCCCCTCACTCCTGAGGGTGAGACGGCCTGGTGTGTTGCTGCCAGTCTCCTCACATGCAGGTGTGGACCTTTTCACAAGCATGTTTTGACACAGCAAAATTTTTATTACACAGTACTGCATAGTTTAGGCAGAGAAACTGCTCTAAGTCTTCCCTTTTATTTAAGATCCTTCTCAATAGGAAATGGTGTATTCGTGTTAAATTAATGGGTGATTCTTGAAGTGAGAATGAATTGCTTTACGCAGCCGAGCAGCTTTTGCTGCAGGGATAAACCCGGATACTTCAAGATCAACATTCACCAATGTCATGATTCAAACCATTCTAACTAGTAACCATCCAGGCTCCCACTCATCCTGGAAATAGTTCAGCCAGTTTTCTGGTCATGGAAAACGCATGGACATGTCAGAGAAAGTAAAATGTCTTGGAAAATCATGTACTGTCTTGTACTGAGTATCAGAACTTGATATAGCAATGTTTTTGCTGAGAATTTTCATAAGGATTTTCCATGACTGGAAACCTGACTGTTTGTTTTTCCAAGATAAGTGGGAACCCTGAAACATTGTAGCAGTGTCCATCTGCTTTTATATTACCTTTATATTTCATGAAACAATCCGAGGCAAATCTGTTATGTAGAAAGTCATGAGTGCCGTGTATCGGTGTTGATGTTGACCTTTTGGATTGGTGTCTCAGCTAAGGTGTAAGAAACCTGAAGTACCTAACAATCCTATGGAGGAAGAGCTTATGCAGCAATAAAATGCTCCACTCCCCTTACATTGCACTGCTTGGCATGAGATGTTGCAATAAGTGGTTCACATGACTTGTGTCTAAACTGATTTTTTTTATATTAAATGTGTCATTGTAAAATCTAACCCTTGTCAGTGAGCCCACTGTACAGAGGATTATGCAGGTCCTGGCAGTGGCAGCAGCACAGGCACAAGGGCGGGAGACCCGCGCTTCCTTTATGAAGTTCTCCACTGTTGAGACCCTGCATGTCAGCACGCACCCGGCCCTGCTGGGTGCACCACGTCTTCTGGGCCTTCCCTGCCCTCAGACCTGAGCCCAGACGCGGGAAGGAACACTGTAAAGCAGGCAACGGGAACTGGGTGGCACATGGGTGCAGGATTAAGGCTGGATAGCCCCATAGTTCAATAAGACCAGGGGAATGTGTTCTGCCCCTCAGTTCTGTGCTAATCCTAAGTAACCAATGAAGGCTGAGAATTTGGCATCTTTCCTCAGGCATCCCTGCTGCTAAATGGCATTTCTGGGTATTTTTGTGAGTAAATGTGTCAGTTTGGATGTGCTGCTCTAGGCGTTTTTACCTTGGGCAGGAATTTCCCTTTGTGGATTAGATCTTTTTATTCCTTATCTGCAGTGTTTTTTGGGGGAGGGGGTGTGTGTGTGTGTTGTCCTACTAAATGTCTGTACTTTAGATGTTTAAAAAAAAAAAAAAAAAGAAACTTAATGTTAGTCGGCTAGCAGGATCCAGTAAGCTGTATTAAAGCACAACGACACTTGGTTTTTAAGTGTTTCCATGTAATCTTAAATTTTTTGTAAAGTTTTAAAACCAAAAAACTGCTGCAAAACATTAAAATTGAACTTTGCAATATCCATTTGTTCTGTCTTTTCGGTGTAAAGGTTTCTGCTTTGAACTCTGCTTATCTGCTAAGTTATAGAAAGGAAATTGGCGCGTCGGATACTTGGATTGCTATGACCTCACTCTAAAACAACGTGCGGGTCGGCCTCTGACGTCAAATCTGTACGAGTCCGTTCATCGCGCGGGACATGTGAGGTGCCCGTTCTATCTCCGCCTCCTTTTCAGTCTGCTCACATGTCGAAACACACTCGCCTTGCTGATTGGTGGAACGCCGCACAACTACGCCGGCGCCTTCCGGCGGGCCACGTGAAATAGCACAACAGCTGACGTTCTACATGGCGAGCTCAGCGCGTGAGGATGCCACTGCAGGCGCTGCGGCTGCGCCCCGTGTTGCGCATCTTAATTCGTATTGAACCAAATTAGAAAGTCGTGTTTTAAAGCAAATCAGTTCAATATGCAACAATGCGTTAAAATCAAAAATAGTGTTACTAGTTGCGCTTTTTATGTTTACGGTAGCACACGGCTAGCAAGACCTAAGCATGAGAGAATGTTAGGTTTTCAGATGCGTAACCTTCAGTAGCTCACTACCCTGCTTTCCGACCGTTCGTCTACTGTAACACTTATGAATTTATTTTTATGAATCTGCTTCGTGACCTGTTTATGCATTCAGGATCAATGGCAACGCCCCCTTTGCCGGTAGTTCCTCCCTCTGCGCGCCGCTCACGTGGATGTTCTGGTCTGGGAAAGGCCCGCCCTCCTCTGTGACTTTCCTGTGATTGGCTGTAGCGCGACCCCTGTGTGACGCCCCTCCCGCTTGGGCAGGATTACATAGAATCCCGCATGATCAGCGGAGAAATGAAAATGTCATTCAGCGTATGGGCGGATTCCTCAGGTGGGTTTCCTCCACCGGAGTTGGGGGATAAGCGAACAAATTGTAAAAGTTGCAGGTACGGTGGATCACTGCTTCATCCTTAAACCCCGTGGTGCTGCTTCGTGGACACGACGGCGTAACTCGGATCTGGAGATGACACCGCCTAAGGAATCTCGGGGAGCGGGCAACTAGCTTGTAATCCGGGGCTATGCTAAACTGAAAAGTTTATCATTTCTTAGCCTTGCTTTAGCAAGGAAGGAGGATTTTAAAAGGTAAGATGTTTTATGACTGCGGATTTTCGATTTTGTTTTTCGGGCTCAGCTGTAACAGCTTTGATACCTTTACCTTATACTTTTGACAAGGGGCAATGGGAAAAGCCGCTACTTTGCTAACAGCAGCCGCAGAACTTGGTAAACTTAATAAATATGAACCTCAGTACCTGAGCAATATAACCAGTACATGAACAGTTGTTTGGGCGTCTGTTTATGAATGTTACGAGAGGAAGTGGGTGATATCAGGCGGTCTGTTCCCTCTGCCAAGTAATTGAATTACATAAGAGGCAGGAGGAGGTGGTTTAGAGAGGCTGGTTCCTGTCCCGAACTGCTCCCCAACAGTACAGATAAGCTGTCCCGAACCTAGCTAATATAAGGTTTCTCTCTGATGAGGCAAGAAATTAATAATGTAAGTTTAATGCAGGAGTCTCGGAAAGTCGACCGGGGTAGCGATCGTACAATAAATTCTCCTTTCACGTCCACTCTGCAGCGCACTATGACAGGCGGTCCTCCCCCGAGTCAAGCAAAATACAAAAAACTCGAGATCAGCAATCTGGTCATATTTCTAAAAAGTGTTAGGCGGCTATTTACGGTTTCCTTGCGAGTTTGTAGTAACTACTACGCGGGGGTGTCCACTGGTTTAGGGGGTAGGGTGTTCGCTAGCTTTAATCTTGCACATTAAAAGGTGCTGGGTTTCTTTGAGGAAAGTAAGCCTGAAATCCACAAGTGGTCGATGGTGGGGATGGCACAGGGTGTCAGCCGAGCGAGCCGTTCGATGTCCTGACCAACTCATCTCGTGCCAGTTCCATGCTCATTACCCACCACTCCGCTTCTGTGTCGTTAAGTTTTGCAAAATGCCACTGCCACCTTTTTTTAATTCCTGATTGGCATTTATTTAATGCAACCTTATGCAATGTCCTGTTCGGACAGGCGAAGGCTGGCGGGGGGTTTCTTGCCTTTGCCTGTCCTTAAATGTGTATTTCACACAGTATCAAACTAGGAAAATCTTCACACACCAGTCTTTTAATTTGTGCCGTTTGTCACCATTTTTTAAGCTTGTTCGTAACGTTTGTTTCTGAGTCATAAATTGTGAAACATGGATACTGGCTTTGTATAATGTGTGTTTTTTTTTGTCTTCTGGGTAGCTTCTAGGTTTAGCAATGCTGTTCGGCTTTAATATTTGTCTGGGTTTGTGTGTGAGATGTAGGCGGCCCAAGCGATGAGTGCGATGTGCTGGTGGGTGCTCTTGGGTTTAGGTGGTACATGAATGACTTACTCGCTGCCTCCATGCAGGCGCATGGCTCAC
>JAODJX010000039.1:11717564-11733144 GCA_026776945.1 Isichthys henryi | reverse complement strand
GAACATGCAAACTCCACACACATGTGACCCAGGCGGAGACTCGAACCCGGGTCCCAGAGGTGAGGCAACAGTGCTAACCCCTGCACCACCATGCCGCCCCGAGCAACAGCATAACTTTCAAAATAATACTGATGCAGCAAAGTTTTGAGAATGTGCTGCCTATAGCTGTGTCACCTGTAGGGAGTGGAGCAGCTGTCCCAGACTCTGCCGGGCTCCTTGGTACTTCTTGGCCTGGACAGAGAGCAGGGTCTGGACCCAAAATTCCCGAAGCATGGCAGCAGCCTCCTCCACATGCTCGGAGTCGAAGTGATACACCGGGTCTGACCGCGTGGCACTCAGGAAGTCCATGGCAGCGTTGGCTCTCACAACCTCTCCAACTGCATGCCAGAACTCCCGGCCCAACCTGTCCTGGAAGCAAAGTGGATGCTGTGAGTCTGCTGCTGTCCCAGTAGGTTCCCTACATCACCACAGACATTGACAGCTTCTTCAGGGAACAGATCAGCCCATAGTGTGGCAGGCTGTGTTGGTTGTGTTAAGCAGGTTGCCAGACTGCTGGGGACTGTGGACAGTGTTAAGCAGGCTGCTAGGAACAATGTTAAGCAGTCTGTCAGGTACTGGGTTAACCCAGCTGCCAGGGACAGCGTTAAGCAATCTGCCAGGGACAGTTTTAAACAGGCTGCTGGGAAGTGTGTTAAGCAGGACGCCAGGGACAGCGTTAAGCAGGTTTGCTCTGCTCTATCTCCCTGTGGCTCTGTAATGTACTGTATCCCCAGTAGGATGATCACTAAGTCAAACCCTCAGGATCCCCTCACTGTGAATAAACTGAGCACGCTTACCTTTCCTGCAATGTCTCTGTCCATGGCATCCAGAGTTGCCAGTGTGACATTGAGCAGGGCCTGCTCCGTCATGTATTGGTGTGTGTGTGAACTCCAAGACATCGTCAAGATCTGGGACCAGAAGTTGGGCAGGAAGGCCTGGTGGCCGGGCAGAAGCAGCAGCAGGCAGCTGAACACACACAGCCTCGGGTGGGGCATGGCCAGCGCAGAATCCACTGGTCCACTCGCGTCTCGGGATGAGGGTGAAGGAAGGACTGAGGAGGAGAGAGAGGGGAAGATTCTGTTTTACCTCCAAGTTTTCTTGTTGTTATGTATTTCAGTTTGTATTGAAATGCTTTAAGCTTGAATTTGCTGGCATTTTATATAGAGAGTCGCAGTGAGAGTCAGTTGGTGAAGCACAGGAGATAGATGGCAGGCAGTTGCATTTGGTGAGACACCACTTCATTGAACCTCATTTTTTAAGAAATCATGGGTGCAGAAATAAAACCCCATAATGGTGCCCGTCAAAACCCATGTGACACCCCCTACATCAGCAGATGACCCCCAAGGTGGCCACCTGTAGGGTTGACCAGCCCTGCCAACACCCTGGAGGTGTGAGCCGCTACAGACTTCATTCAAAATGAACTATAGCTGTGTAGTGTGTCTCACACCTCAGTGTACGTCACTCTTCAGTGTGTGTCACTCCGCAGTGTACATCACTCCTGAGTGTGTGTCGCACCTGAGTGTGGTTTGCTCCTGAGTGTGTGTAGCTTTTCAGTTTGAGCTGCTGCTCAGTGTGCCTTGCTCCTGAGTGTGTGTCCCTCCTGAGTGTGTCACTCCTGATTGTGTGTCCCTCCTGAGTGTGTCTTGTTCCTGAGTGTGTCACTCCTCAGTCTGCCTTGCTCCCGAGTGTGTGTCACTCCTCAGTATACTTCACTTCTCAATGCCTGTCGCTCCTCAGTGACTGCTGGCCTCCCTGCCCCCCTGTGGGTGAGCTCACAATTCCTTTGCAGGGTTCTCTAGAGACAAAAGCTGCAGACTATTCAGGTTTAATCATGCCCAGACAGATTCGGCCTGTAAGCTCTGCAGCCATCAGTTTTGTCTTCACTTATAAACATGCAATACAGGTGCCAAGGACGTGTCTGCGATAGCACTACTACTATAGTCTGTGTGGATGAGGGCTGGCCGATGCTTTATTCTCATTGCACAATGCATCATCTACTGTTTTACGCCCCAAATCGATTGTAAATGATTGTCTGCCGATCGGTTTCTCTGCCGAGGGCTTCTGTCTGCAAGAAAAACAGGAGCAACTGAATCTACACAGAAACGAACCCTCTAATGCCTATGGCAGACAATGAAGGTCACTTCCCGCTGAACTTATCTTCACAAACAACCCCCCTCCAAAACTGAAATAATCTCAAACCATCCCAAGACACCATATGCATTTAGATTTGCAAATTCTCATCCAGCTTTGAGAACTGACCTTCTGTGAGTTATCAGCAATTCCTTCATGAACAATAATTGAACTTTTTACACCTTGACTTTGAATGTATTTGGATTACTGTGCTTTTAATAGCCTAAACATTCTGAAGAGGATGACCCCTCGGAGTTCGTCATTTCTTTGGGGTCATGAGGATCTCCCGCACGTACCTGAGTTAGGGTCCCACTGCTGTGATGCCAGCAACCTGCAGCTGTGTGATCGCCGGCAGACACTGTGTGCATGTGTCTGTTGACAGACTCTGCAGGAGCAAGGGAGAGTCACATCAAGTACAGAAAGTGAAAGAGAAAGACAGAACGTCCCATATCTGCTGCCTGCCACGCGAGCTGTGTGTCTGCCCCACCCGAGATGGGCCCCTACCCCACCAGGCATGGGCCCCTGCCCCACCTAAGATGGGTCCCTGCCCCCAGCAGCGAGGACATGACGGGCGTGCACATTACTGTGTAATGTTAATTGTGCACAGTGCAATAAATAAAAACATACACAATCAAAGGATCCACAACTTACACAGTAACTGTGATTCTTTTGTTATTCAGCTGCATGTACAGTAAAGTGCACAGTGAAATAAGGAGGCTGGCCCAGATATCTTAGACAAACAAGGTGCTCAAACACCATATAGCTGATCTCCTTGTCGATGTGGCAGAGTGCTGTTTGGTTTTCGGTGTGCGCCCTGTCATGTGACCACATCATGTGGATTCATTGGTGATTGTCCGGCTGGTCAATATCGACACTATTATCTAAACCCAGACTTTCACTTGTACCCTGTTTTTTTCCAGCAGCTGGAGTCTTTGTTGTGTAGATATTTATACCCGTTTCTTAATGACACTGAGCGTCACCTATATGGTGCAGCTAACATGTATGTTCACAAATCGTCCTTAAGTACAATTAGTAAAAGTTAATTAAGAATGAATGTGAGGAAAACACGTGTAAATGAAAATATTAAAGGCATCAGCCTCTTTCGTCAGGTAAGTGTAACTTATCTCTTGTTCAATCTGAGAAACCACTCAAGTAATTGCTATGAATTCTGAAAGCATGTGAGATGTTCTATGCAGATGTTACACAAACAGGCGTAAATTCTTACCTTCGCTCATCGCCTTGCCTGTGATCTCCTTGGTGTCTCACCTATGCTATGGCCACGAGACTGATGATGTCCCGCCCACAAGGGCTCCTGCAAACGTGCACTGAAGCTGCACTGCAGCCAGGTACTTGGCTTCTGTTTTTTCTGTCTGGTGGGTGAGGGAGCTCATAAATAAATAGCACACAGGCTACGTGTGATGCAGATATACCACTGGCAGCACGTGAAGGCAGCTCGCCTCTTTGAGGCCACAAGCTCCTTAGCCCCGCCCCCCTGGCATTGAATCTTTACAACGAGGCTGCATACATTGTTGGCCGTTTGTGCTGTGACCTCACACTTCTCCCCCCCTTTGGTCTGGCCAGTTCAATGAAGACACCTCCCTGCTTCCCTCCCACACGTGGGAACCCTTTTATTATGTCATGGTGGGAATGTAAAAGCAGAGCAGTTGCTAACCAACGCAACTCTTAGTATCAACCTTGAGGCTTTCTGCACCTTAACAAAGAGACAAGCCTGAACACAAAGGCCCCGCTGTGCCTTGTCCTGCTCAGCCAAGGCCTGTGGCAACTGCTGAGCGCTAAGTCTCGTTGCCCGTAGAGACAAAGGCAGCTGTGGCATCGTAGTGACCTGTGCCCGCTCCTGTTTGACTGAAACCCCTCAGGGAAAGAGAGGAAGGTGTGGAAAGCAGGGAGGTAAAACCAGGGAATCCCCATGTGAGCAGAAGAGTGAGGAATGGATGAGTAACACGGGGGATAGGTGAGGGGAAGGAAGAAGGAGACAATGAGTAGCTCAAGAATGCAGCTCAACATATGACTCACTTAGCCCAGACACCCTGGGAAGCCAATGGACACATGAATAAGGTTATTCTCTGGCAGGCTGTCTGCATGCTGCAGGCGAGAAAATAGCACACAGGTTGTGTGTGATGCAGATAGACCACCGGCAGCACGTAAAGACAGCTTGCCTCTTTGAGGCCACAAGCTCCTTGGCCCCGCCCCCCTGGTATTGAATCTTCACAATGAGACTGCATACATTGTTGGCTGTTTGTGTTCCTTATTCTCTGGAGGCTGTGTGGGATGCAGCTGGTGTGTTAAACACCTTATTCTTTGGGAGGCTGTTTGGATGCCGCAGATGAGTGTGTTAAACACCTTATTCTTTGGGAGGCTGTTTGGATGCCGCAGATGAGTGTGTTAAACACCTTATTCTTTGGGAGGCTGTTTGGATGCCGCAAATGAGTGTGTTAAACACTCTCCCTGATAGGAATGAGCACCCACCTGTTCTTGTGTATGACCTCAGTTCCTCTCAGTCCGCAGGCTAATTTCAGTGGCTGTGCTGACCTGATCTCCGACCTACTCCAACTGTTTCCAGGCCACTCACACTCTGTCAGGCTCAGCTCCTGTTCCACTCTGTGTCCCTTCCCCTTTTGGCCAGCAGCCGTTGCTGGTCATCCAGTCCCTCATGTTGTCAGTCTTTGTGTTTTCCCCTCTTCCTTGTTGGCCACATGGCTCAATGCACTGACCATGCTACTGCTTGTAATTCCCTCTGTCTTATGTTTGAATCCCGCTTCCTCTGTTTTTGTAATTTTGTAGCTTTTGTTCCCTTGTGTTTCAATTGTATCAGTTTTCTATTCCCTGTGTTTTCATTTGTATTCAGTTTTGGTTTTTGCCCTTGATTGAGTTTCATGTTTTAGTCTATTAGCTTCACCTGTTGCCTGCCCTGTGTTTCCCTGATTTGCTCGTTGTCCTGCACCCTCCCCGATTGGTTAATTGTCTGTCTCACTCCTGCTTGTCATCACCCTGTTCAGTTTTTGTATTTAACTTCCTGTCTGAGTTTAGTCCCTGGTGGTTCATTGTTTGTGATAGTTTGGATGTTAGTGACATTTTGAACATTCTGTTTGTAGCCTACCTGTCCTGATGCTTTTGTACATTTAGTCTTTGTATATCTTCTTTAGTTGTTGACCCTTTGTGGCCCTTTTGGTTTTTGTAGTGTTCTGAGTGTTTTCTGTATTGTTAAATAAACCCCTGTCTGGTGAGCCACAAGTGGGGCGTCCGCCATTTCTGCCTGTGTCATTCCCCATCCTCACGCCAAACCCAGATCCATAACACACTCAGCCGGTTCCTCCAACCATGCAGAGAGTTCTAGAAGAACCTCCTTCCTTTCCCCTGGATATGTAACGATACTGTGTCATTATGCTCTGTTTTTAACTTGCGTCTTCACTGCTTAGCTGACCAGCTCCTATCCGACAAAAGCTGAAGTCTGTCTGTTGACCAGTAGCAGTACATGGGTCCACCTCCCAGGAGTAAAATGTCAACATGCAGAAACTGCCATTATGTAACAAAACATTCTTTTGGTTCTTTTATCCATCCATCCATCCATCCATCTCAGGTACCACATACTGTACAGGGGTTTGCAGAGACTGCGGTGTTTGTCAGGAATGTGAGGTTACTACATATAGGTGTTTCCTCATTTGTGCACTGGTGCGAAGAACCAGTTCACTGACGATAAAAATGATTTTAAAAAAACCTCTTGAATTAGAATTTTGTATTTGTCAAATAAAATTGTTTAATAATTTAAATTGGGCTGTAACAAATTTTCATTTGGTATCAGTTGCTAAATAAAACAGAAAAGAGACCCTAACATTTCAAAGATAAGGAGGAACTCAAGGTTCCCACTGTATGACATTATGGCTGCTCATCACTCATTCCATCTTTGTTTATATGGCTCTGTTTTAAGTACAGGGTTTACAAAGTGCTGTACAGACGTTTTAAAAGAAAATATGAAAAAGAAAGAAATCAAAATAAGCAAATAAACTAAAAAAAAAAAAGAACCTGAATTGCAAGACTTTATCTATCAATGTTGCCTTTAACCTGTGTCTCTCAGGGACCTTTAATTTACCTCTTCTGGGGAAATGACCACCGATATTCTCAAAAATAAATGAATAAAATAAATGATTATATTATATTGTCACGATCGCGGCAGGAACAAGCGGTGATCGTCGGGTAGGCGAGCAAGCAGGACGCAGGCAGGCAAAAATACAGGGTAAACTGGGGTTTTAATCGGGGAACTGGGGGTACGAGCATCGACAAACATCACCTAACATCAATGACAGACAGGGGAAACAAGTCAGACCAGGACTTAAATACACCAGACGAAAGCAACGTAACAAGACACAGCAGGGTACAATCAGGGAATCACACGTGGGAAACCAGGGGGCGTGACACACGGGAGGAGCGGACGAGCGGGGCGTGACAATCATCAGGGGGCGGCATGGTGGTGCAGTGGTTAGCACTGTTGACTCACACCTGTGGGACCCGGGTTCGAGTCTCCGCCTGGTTCACATGTGTGTGGAGTTTGCATGTTCTCCCCATGTCGTCGTGGGGTTTCCTCCGGGTACTCCAGTTTCCCCCCACTGTCCAAAGACATGCTGAGGCTGATTGGAGTTGCTAAATTGCCCGTAGGTGTGCATGTGCATGTGCATGTGTGAGTGTGAGTGTGCCCTGCGATGGGCTGGCCCCCCATCCTGGGTTGTTCCCTGTCTTGTGCCGATTGCTTCCGATAGGCTCCGGACCCCCCGCGACCCAATAGGATAAGCGGTTTGGAAAATGGATGGATGCATGGATGGATGGATTATAACATCACTGGGGCCTCACAGGAGACTCTAGCTCCTATCATAGCAAGATCTCTAGCCTCCACTCACAGGGGACTCTAGCTCCTTCCCCAACAGGAACACTAGCCTGTACCTCACAAGGGACTCTAACCCCCACCACACAAGGGATTCGAGCTCCTACTTCAGTAAGGACCCTAGCCCATTCCTCTTCTGGGGAAGCAACCCCCAATTTTCTTGAAAATAAATTAGTAGGACAAACAATTAAGTTATGCGCATAAAATGTAAAAATACCATGACTGATTATCATAGATACGCAATAGTGAAAAGATGTGTTTTCAGTCTAGTTTTGAAAGTACTAAGACATTCAGTAACTCTTACTGTAGATTTTCTGGGAGGGACTTTCAAAGTTTGGAACTATAGTGACCTGAGTAGAGTTTTAGGGATAATCAGCAAATTACCATCGGATAATCTGGGTGATCTGCCTGCATTCATGTCACTGAGGTAGCAAGACCGTATAAACAACAGAAGCCAGTATAGGGATTTAAGACAGGTGTGATGTGATCCCTGTGACTGGTGCGTGTTGCCACTCTGCCAGCGGTTTTCTGGACCCGTTGTAGATTTCAAATAGATTTCTTAGGTAGAGCAGACAGAGGTGCATTACAGTAATCTGTTTTACTTATTAGAAAAGTTTGTATACATTTTTCACAGTCAACATGTGACGGTATACCCCGGACTTTGACAATATTTTGAGTGTTAGTATGCAGTTTTGCAGACATTGCTGATATGACTGTGAACTTTTTAGAATTCAACCTTCAAGACAACAATTTGCTTTGTGAGAGATGACTTTCATAAATCAATAAAAGCTGGCAATGTGTATTAAATAGCATTATAATATGAGTTTTTCTAATGAAAGAAGTGTTCAAAGAATGACAAAATCTTCTGTGTACTTGCTTATAAACAGCATTCAATGCTTGTAGGTACTTTTGTGGTTGTTTCAGTGTTTTTGGGTGTCACCCCTGAAGAGCAGTTCCAGTACACACCCCCCCCCCCCCTTCACTCGGGGGGAGGGGGAGGCGGGGCTTGCATGACAGTCCGCATCTTACAAACTAAATGAGGTCAAAGGCATTTCTGGAAAGTGATGTGTGCCCACATCCTCCGAGCAGACCTCCCCGTCATGAAAGTGACCCCAAAGCGAGCCTGTCCACATGTGCCAAAAACAAAGCCCTCGCTTTAATTGGGGGAGGGAGGGGGTATGGCGGCTTGTGAATTTAGCCACATGTCTGTTGCCCCAGGGAATTGTGACATACCCCTTGTGAAACGCTTTCTCACCAAAACCCAGCTCTGAATGTTTCTGTCCAGAACATGTACTGATTTCGCCGCTGCAGTGTTCATACTTCCCCCAGCAGTGTGGTTTGCTCTGCTTAACCACCTGCTGCGCGCATTTATATATAAACCAGCTGAGCGGATGCAGAGGCAGCAGGGCGGCTATGAGAGGTTTCAGTTTTTTCTCTATAAAGGTCCAAACAGCCTGCATTTTTTCTGAGAAGCAGCGATCACGGAAATCAGCTTTGTGTTTCAAGGCACAAGGAAAATCAAAGAAAAGACCTGAAACCCTTTAGAGTTGTAACATGTAAAAGCTGCATAAACAGCCGGAATAGTCAGCAGGGTCCCGGAGTGGCTGCTTTACCAGGTGAGCTGGGTCATGTGTTCATGTCTACCTCACATATAAACTTGACTTTGACTTTTTCCCTCTTGTGGCAAAAATTATTACAGACTGTCTGCCATTGTTTTACAAATTAACATTAACTGAAATAAATGACACGGAGTGTTGCTGTACTTAGAACTGGTATAGAGAAAATTTCATTCTATCTGTCTACCTTCCAAAACTCCCTACCCAAAGAAAGGTCATGGTAAAGTCTTATTCAGCTGAAGTATTTTTACACTGTGTACTTCTATATTTTAACCTTCCTTTATTGATTAATTAAATGTATGACATGATACAACTAGAATAGTCTTTAGATTAAGACATTATGAACGTGTAGTAAATTGAAAAATGCAGGTTCTTGATTCTAGCGCTCTAGTTTTATTGCCTAGAGAAGCAAATTTAATTAGTATGTGAGGAAAAATCCGCACTGTTCAGTACAACATGAAATGATTGTACCACACAGCTCACGCTATGGACACTATGGGGTAAAGTAATTTGATTTAGAAGATGTGCAAAATGAATGGTACTTTAGCATCTGCCAATTAATTTTACACCTAAAAAATACCATGCAAGATATGAGGTCTTTTAACGGAAACCACTATCATATGTCGTTAAAACTACAGGGTTTTTTTTAGTTGTAAAACTCTAGATCTTATGAATTATATCGTTCATTGTCTTGGGCTTTATGCCGTTAAAATGAGACAACTGTGTTTAAGAATGAACGCGACGTAGCAGGGATTCCTACAAAAATCCCCAATAATGTCCGTAGATTTGCGCTCTGAAGTAAAGGTCAGGACACGCTGCTTATTGCGCAGGCAGATCCCTGGCTAGGTCCACATGTCTTAGGATGAATAGAGGATTTTTTTTGTGGGTTCTACTGCCAGCATGGGCTTCCCTCTGTGTTGTGTAGGTTTGCCCCTGCACCTCAAGGACATCCTGTGAGGCTCATTGGTGCCTCAACGTTGCCCTTATAATATGAATGTCTTTGTGTCTGCGTTAGCATGTGTCTGTGTGTCCTGTGATACACTGGCCTCTTATCTGGGTTGTGACCTGCGCTGTCTGGGATGGGATCCCAGTGTCAAGATGAGTATCTATAAAATGGATGCAAAGAATTTAATTGTTTTTTTTGTAATTCAAATTTTTATTTATCGTAAACTTCAGATGCACTGCAGCAAATGTCAGTCGTTTCACATAAATGACACAAAAGGTTCGCAGCAACACCATGCTCAAAATTGAAAATAACTATAAACTAAATATATATGTATAACCCAGTCATTTCTGGAATTCGATTGTTTTAATTTCTTTGATTGATGATGGCTGATTAAGATTGTATTGAATCCTTCTGCTCAGAAACTGCACATTGTACCAGGAAAGGTGTAACCAGTCTTCCTCTACAATGGAGAATAGCACCAAAACAGAAGCTGGTAAGGCTCGCTGTCTCTGACCCAGACCTAGATGAGCTGACTGCTGTGGTGTGCCGAAGTGTTTGTGGGCCAGTGGGACGCCTGTTTTTTTTTCTTGTGGGACATGTGGTGAGTCTGTCTGGGAAAAAGACAGAGGTTGATTTTAAATCCCGGTACTGCCCTGATCTGACCACACAAATCCATGTTTTCTTTCATTAACATCCACTCTGGCACTCACAGATTTCTTTACACTTTACACTTATGTTAAAATATCTTCCTCATGTTCTTGAATCTGCTTCAGCTTCGCAGTTGCCAGTGGGTTTGCCGCGCCCCCAAGTGGCCTTCTTTCAGCAGCGCTGCTCTTCTGATCTCAATGACTTCGTGGTCTGCAGTGTGTTTGCAGTGCCCCCTAGGGGGCCTCCTTTAAGTAGCGTGGCTGTCATGTTACTCACATCTTGTCTTCACAGGACCGCCCCAGGCTGCTGTAAACTACATCCTCGGTGGCATCTTGACCATCACAGTGCTGGCCATCGTCTTGCTGGTGTTGCTTTGGATTAAGAAGTGGGTGTTTCGACTCGTTCCCTAAGATGCATTTCCATTGAGTGTCAAATAGGGGGCGAACTGTATCTTTTAGCTGCACTTTAGATCACTGGTGAACATTCACAGAAGGGGTCGAGTCTCCGGAGACACACATGGCATGCAGGTGGGGGCTTCACGAGCCGCGCCTCTGTCAGAATTCATGATTTCAGTTATACTGGCTTCTTTTCAGATATCGAACCTTGCTCCGTACCATTCAGGACCTGCGTGGGTTAGGGGCGATGATTAACGTTTCCCCTCCCGAGTCACCGATCGCGGCTGTGCCCAGCCTCAAGCAAGTGGAGGAGCCTGCTTCAGAATCTATATTGAAGAGACAGAGAACTAAGACTTCATCAAGGTTGTTATGGAAACCACCTCAGCAGGTGAGCATCATCCCTCAAACAGTGACCAGATGTCTGGCGGTTTCAGGTAGCTGCACAGTCCCTGTGCACATTGTTGATTTGTTCAAGAAAAACAGCTCAGCTTTTTCGTTATTCAAGTCGTCCTTAAACTTGCAAACTCGTACTGCATTTTAACAAATTTGTCCCCCGGAAGGGCCCCCGCTTCACAAAAGCTGACCTTAACCTGCAGCAGCTGATCAAGGCTGGGAAGGAGGGGGTCTACTACAAAGCAAAGATGAGCCGGGGAACCTGCAAGGGCCACTCCGTATTCACCTGCAAGATCACCAAAGAGGGTAACATTTACATTAGGGGCTCCCAAACCGATTCACTTATACCTTTCAATTCAGTTATATTAAGATTATTCAGGGAATTATTTAAAAAAAATGCTTAACTTAGTGACAATTCAAGGCAATTAGTCAATTAATTTGAAAACCTAAATTGAAATCTTTTTTTTTTACTCCACCAAGAAAATTTCACAAATATTGCCATGTGAACTTAGCTATGCACTATTACTGGAATAGAAAGAAGGTGGAATCTCAGAACATTTGTTTTTATTGTTATTATTAAACCGAGAGAACACTAGTGATAGCCAAATGAAGCTTCATGAACCAATCGCAATATTTTCTGAGACCACTAGATGGCGATCTGTATTCAAATAAGGGCTCAATTCATGCCTCAAAGAAAACCAGTGAAAAAATACAGAAAATATTTCCTGATGCTTCAGTTAGCCATTACTAGAGAACACGTTAGTGAAAAATTGTTAAAAGGCCAACTAATTAATTAAACACATTAAATGAAGCACTGACTGGTGGGGGGAAGGGGCTTGCCAGCTCAGATTAGTGGAATGATGTTATGTAGTTTTTTATGGTGTGGGAAATGAAAGTCCAGTCTGCGAATTATAAACATGTCATGGGCTGGTAGTATGAGACCTCTTCTAAGTGGTAAATGAGCCAACTAAATTCCTCTCTCCCCACTACAGACAACAGCTCATCATCCGATGCAATCATTATTTGTATAATCGTTATTTTTGTAGTTGTGTCTTTATCTCTAGTACTGCTAACTTTAAATACTGAGCCAATATCTTAATTTTTGATGAATATTGGCCAATATCGATATGTCAGTCATATACAGTACTGTGCATCTCTAAAGCTAACATAACATTTTACATAACTAGCTAGTTAGCTGCCTCAGGGTCTTCATTGCTGCTAGAGGTGGGAGAAATAATCATTTTAACGATGCATCACAATGCTAATGTGAAAGATTCTGCATCGATGCTAGAGAAAAAAGAACAGATTATTTTTAAAAGTGTATATAAGTAAAGTACATTCAAATGCATTAGAATTTTGAAAATTCACATACTGCTACTTAATGTGTCCTCTTGCAGCACATGAGCTGGAAGTAGGAGTATCTTTATTTTACCTCCCCCAAAAAAATCTATATAAAATCATAAAATCATAAAAATTGATTCAATGCATCTTTACACCCCTAGTTTACACTTGATCACCACACTGATGCTAGCTCAATTCTTTTTTGTCCTACAGGTGTCCCCTCCAAGCGGGTGCAGATGGAAGTGTCCATCATGAAGAAGTTAGTGCACCACAGGAATGTGTTGCAGCTACTGGACTGGAACATCGCCGAGGGTGAGGGGGCTGCTGTTCCTTAGGTGTTACTGAATGTGTTGTCACCTTTCCATAACACAAATTGAACCATCCTTTATCACAGAGCCCTATGTGATGCTCATGGAGTTTGTGAATTATGGGACCCTTCGCAATTTTCTTCAGTTGAATCAAGAAACCCTTCGCACCAACAAGGAACTACAGCACCTCTTCACGATTGCATCCTATCACATTGCCCTGGCCATGGAACACCTACACTCTAAAATGGTACAATCTTCTATGCCATTACACCACTAAAAATACACTGCTCGGGGATACCTGCTCTCTAAAATGGTACAACCCATAATGCTACTACACTTCCAAAAATATACTTCTTAGAGATACCTCAGTTCTAGAATTGCACACAGTGCCACTGTACCACCAAAAATACACTGCTCTGAGACACACTCTACGTTGGTACCCCTCTTGTGTACAGTTAATATCTAGATAGCGAAGTTTGAAGGGCGTATTTGCTTTTGTTAATTGTAAAAGGCATTTCTTGCACCTACAACACTCATAACAATGATGTTCTGAATCGGAGTAGCACAGGACTGTTCCAAAGCAATATTGTACAGCAAAGCTGGACTGACTGCCCAGGTGGTTCACTGTGACCTGGCCCTGAGGAACATCCTGGTGCACCATTTCCCCATGGAGGTGAAACTAGCTGAGTTCGGGCTGGCCAGAGACCTGACTCGCATGAGAAGCCGTCGGAGCAGCCGCAAGAAGACCGCCAGGGTGAGGCACCAGCAGGGTGGCAGGCCATCTTAGGGTATGGGCATTGGGTGTTACAAGCTCCCCGGCTTTTCCTATGCTTTGCCAGGAGAGAGTTCCCCTGCGCTGGTACCCGCCGGAGTTTTTCAGGAACAACTACTACAGCTTCAAGGGGGATGTATGGGCCTTCGGCATCTTACTGTGGGAGATGCACACTTTTGGTGAGTTTAGTAAAGACCACTAATGATGACGTCTGCAATCCACCTAGCATGTAACACAGAACAAAAAAATGTATTTATGTGGCAGGCACCTTGCCATATCCCAGTCTGGAGACATCAGAGGAGGTGGTGTATTATGTTTGTGCTGGGCAGAGGAACAGGGATCCGGAGGGGTGCAGGCCAGAGATGTGAGTGCGTCAGTTTTCAATGTATTTCAGTGAAACACATCGACAAACATAACAGGGCTGAGGGAGTCAGCAGTATTTGTTTTTAAATGCATGATTGTGGTTTGATGAGGTTCGCTTTACTGTAAAGTCTTTTTCATCTTTACTGTGAAGTCCTCATCATGCTTTACTGTGAAGTCCTCGTCACGGTTTACTGAAATATGGTTTACTGTGAAGTCTTTTCATTCTTCCTGTCTCTCCATGCTCAGTCTGCAGATGATGAAGGACTGCTGGCTGGAACTACACTCCCACAGACCTTCATTCACAGATATCGTGAGGATCTTGGACAATATCCTGGAAAATGACTCTGTAAGTAGTCTCGGCTCCTCCCTCCAGAACTCCCCATCTTCCACCCAGGTGAATACAAAATTTTATTACGGTTTTCTTTTAACAATTGCTCTGGAAAGCACACTCTGGTGTGTTGAAGCACACAGACACGTAAACAATAATGCATCTTTCTAGTGTTATTGATGGGGCACATGATGCTAACCTATGGTGGTCATTTATCTGTCAGGACTATGTAGATGTGGACAAGGAAAAGCAGCTGGATCCAGGAGAACCATGACAGCATCAAGTGGTAGTGATGGGGACAATTACACATATATCAAGTCTGATTCAAGAGCACAAAGTTGAAGGACAGAGTCTGAGTCATGATAGAGACTTGGGGAGGGGGGAGGAATCAGTATGCAGCCAATGCAGCAAATAATACATTAATTTTATTTTTATTGATTGTATTTTATCTTATTAATGTGTATCGTTATTTCGAGAGGAGTAGGAGAGACCGGACTCAAATACTACAACACTAGCAAGTGGTGTAAACTGTGAGGATTTGTCAACATCAGTCCTGCAGGGATTCTCCAAGCGGAAAGAGCCTTGGCAGTTATGCCTGAGATCACGCATGGCATCACTATAGCTTAACACGGAGTTTGACGAGGATGACAGAGCGACCCCCTCGGGACTCAGACAGGCCTTGGGTGCAGCTACAATGCAGTGCATGATAAGTGACACTGTAATGGGACTTTACATGACAGTGGGCAGTGGTGGCTTAATGGTTAGGGAAGTGCACTTGTGGTTGAAAGATCGCAGGTTTGAATCCCCGCCCAGTAAGATACTGCCCCCAAGAACTGCTCCCTGGGTGCTGAATTAGCTGTCCCCAGCTATGTCACATATGGGTTAGATGCACATTTTGTTGTGGTGTGTCGACAATTAATCCCTAAATTAGTAGAATGGCGCTGCCAGGTCTGGACGCCTTCCTGACCGCTCCGCGCAGACTCTGCACTTTTTTAGTTTTTTGCTGATGCTTTTCACTATGTGTTGTACTTTGTATGACTATGTATGTGACAGTTAAAGAATCTTGAGATGCCTTAGTGATGGAAACGCAAACTCGCACTGGACTGTAATCTGATTTGGAAGTTGCCCCTAAGCCAATTTCATAAACATACCCTCATGAGGGGTTTACAAACATTTATTGTCTCTCAGTCATAAAACCTTTTTATTTCTGTCTGAGTTGCATTCAAAGCTCAGGCTGACAGGGTGGCTTAGTGGATGGCAGTATTACCTACAACCCCTGGCAAAAAGTATGGAATCACCCCTCTCATTAGATGTTCATTCAGATGTTTAATTGTGTAGAAAAAAAAACAAGCGCATACATGCCACAAAACTATTTTCACTCAACAATCCAAACTTCAGGCTGTATAA
>JAODJX010000039.1:11699147-11710882 GCA_026776945.1 Isichthys henryi | reverse complement strand
GCGGACACGAAATCTATGAAAATTTCCCAAAATCCTGCACAAATAAAACTGCTTTAATACTATCAAAAGCCGGTATTGTGGCATTATATGTAATCAAAAATATCTAAAAAAAAACATTTGAATATGTGTTGAAAGTTTCATTCAGTTATCTCAACTCATTAAGTCATGGAATTCACTTGTTGATCACAGCTTTTGTTTTATTCTAATGCAAGACAATACATGGAAATTAGCCATTCCCCGAATATTAAAACGGTCATAACTTCCTTAATACTGAACATAGAGGGGTTGTTTTGGTATCAAAATTATCTTTCTTTACACTCTACCTGATGATTTGCAGGTCTTAATTTTACTGTCTCATTTTTTTATGTAACATACCTACTGAAAGCGGTTGCTAAATGTAGCACCGGCGGACACAAGGGAGCCACGCAAATGAATCTGAATTTGGAAACCTTATGGAATCTTTAAGTCCTTTTGTGTTAATAATGTACTGTGGATCTAGGTGATTCTTTACACAGACTTAGTTCTGGTGAATGCCCTAAGCAGTCGGAATTGCAGGTGGATTAAACTTGTCTTTTCCACATGAAGGATCATTTTCTGATTTAATCGACTAGTTTGAAACTTTCAAACGAGGAGATATCAAACAAGATATCCAAGAAGATGTTAGCACACCACACGGCCCTCTGTGGAATTGTGATGCCCTGGGATTGGCACTATTAAGCTTGGAAGATGATCTCCTAGATATTGATATTTTGGATATTTTGATGGAGTAGTCAGTGTCGTGCATTTAGTACGTGGCCGAGAAAAGTGCTTATTAGCGGACTTTGCGATAGTTTTAGCTTCTTTGCGCCGGACATCAACAGTATCCCTCCCCCCAACTCCAGCGTTGTGTTTTTTGCGGGACCACATTCCATTTCGCTGAGAAAGGGAGCACCGGAAAATGTCTCTTTGCAGGGTGGTTTCCTGATATAACGGTCTCCTCAGCTGTCACTGAAGCGTACCTTAAACCTTATCAGTGTCACTTTCCCGTTTTAAAACAATCTGTTGTCTGCCTGGAACAGTGAAGGAAATTACCTCATGCGGTTAGCTGGCTGGCTGATGCATTCTGGCTGCAACTCTGTGTGCACATGCTGTGTGTGTCTGGTTTTCTCCTCTCACTCACCAGGTCTATGCTGCTGTTTGGACAGGTATGGGTGTGGCGAGCAGAGTGGTGCTGCAGCCGACCCCCCTTTAAGGTGTCACCACGGCGGGGGAGATCAGGCCCGCTGTCTGCAGGGTGGTCATCTACCTACAGAGGGACATGTCGGGGGACGGCTGTCTGCGGCCTACCCCGTCCGATTCCCCTGCTGCCACTCGCCCTAAGACCAAGTCCTGCAGCTACCATGGTGCCGTGGGCCTGGGCAACAAGTATGTACGTCTGAACGTGGGCGGGAGCCTCTACTACAGCTCCCTGCAGGTGCTCACTCGGCAGGACACCATGCTCAAGGCCATGTTCAGTGGCAGGATGGAGGTGTTCACCGACAAGGAGGGTGGGTGCTAGGAGACCCCCGCCTGAGACTGGGTGATGTGCACACGCAGACAAGCCGCCTTTCTGCACCAGCAGTCATACTGCCCTCTACAGTTACATTGACGTACCTGCTATCAGATTAGATTTGATAGTGTATGTGTCCAGGAGTGGTAATGTGTGTAAAGCAGCAGCATTCCCCAACATCAACACAGACTGCCGCAAGCATAGTCTGCTGTTAACCTGGGAGCATCCCGGTGTTGCAGAGCAGAGGCACTTGGGGAGAGGCTGCGTTTATGATGAGAATCTTAGAAAAAGCTGAGATTAAACTAAAATTGTACAGACTGTGCAGTACGCTACTGACCACCACTCTAGGCAGAATATCAGTGTATGGTGTATTAGTGATGTTTATTATAAAATAAACTCTGTGTTTAAGGCCCCATTTATTTAGCTACCTCAATGTAATTATATTTTGGGGATGTATGGATTTCCCCTCAGCCAGCAGGAAAATGATTATTTGCTTGTTCGTTTATCCCGAGCAGGCTGGATCTTGATCGACCGCTGTGGGAAGCACTTTGGAACCATCCTGAGTTTTCTGCGAGACGCCACTGTGACCCTGCCGAAGACGCGGCAGGGGGTCCGTGAGCTCATGGCCGAAGCCAAGTACTACCTCATCCAGGGGCTGGTGGACCTCTGCCAGAGCGCCCTGCAGGTCAGCAGCTTGCTGTCAGCCCTCCCTGCTCCTGTCCTGTCCAGCTACCTGGGCACAGATGTGTGATCGGCTTGACTGAGTCACCCATATAATGGCAGTGTGACACGTGTTTCATTGGGTCTCCATGGAGACCACACAGTGTGTGCTATATAATTTTGTGAATCAACACTAATTAACAGAATTTGTGTGAATGAATGTTATTTTTGGCTCAGTTTCACATCTCTTACAGATGAAATTGCAGTAAATCTGTCGGCATTTGCATTGGAGGTTTTACAGGGTTTAGTGGTAGAGCATTACATTTCTCATCTCACTGGCAGCTCGCAGCGTGTTTTTGAAAAATGACTACTGGGTTGAATCATCATTGATTGTTCCTGGGGTAAAATGGCGAAGCTGTGGGTGAATCATCAGCAAAGCAGCTTACATACTGCCGTGGAAGATCCAAGCTCACCCAGGTCTCTTTGTTGTCTTTGGTGCTCATTGGTGGCTTCTGTTGCAAACTGCCTGCAGGAGGATAGGCTGCGAGCTCTCTGTGTGGTCCCGGTGATTACCTCCTTGAAGGAGGAGCAGCAGGTCATCCAGGCTTGCAGCAGGGTAAGGGCGGCGTGGCTTGTACATCAGTTCCAGTCCGCTTTCCTCCCTCTTTCTCTCTCTCTCTGCTGCCAAGTTCCAATTCTTCCTTGAATCAAACAACAATTGTACTGTTGAACTGTTTGGCTTTGGCAAATGGACTGAACTTTTCTTTGTCTTCCAGCCTGTGGTGAAACTGCTCTACAACAGAAGCAACAACAAGTACTCCTACACCAGGTGCGTCTCTGATCGGCTGTGACGTCGCTCCCCATAGGCCTCTCTTCTCTCACTAGATGGTAAACTCTTGACTTCGTTCCCCTTCCCTGTACGATGTCCCGCAGTAACTCGGATGACAACCTGCTGAAGAACATCGAGCTCTTCGACAAACTGTGCCTGAGCCACAGCGGACGGGTGCTTTTCATCAAGGACGTCATCGGAGATGAGATCTGCTGCTGGTCTTTCTATGGGCAGGGCCGCAAGCTGGCCGAGGTCTGCTGCACATCCATCGTCTACGCCACAGAGAAGAAGCAGACCAAGGTGAGCACCCCCCCTCTAGTGGCAGGCTTTGGTCCTGCTAGGCCTGGGGCTGTGTAGTGCTTTCTTAGGCATATTTTCACATTACACTTGTGTAGCAGACGCTTTTATCAAAAGCAACATACGACAGAGAACGGGGTCAGACTGTTCCTGGAGCAGCTAGGGGTTAAGGGCCTTGTTCATGGACAAAATAGTGAAATGACTCTCCCAAACCTGGGATTCAAACTGGTAACCTTATGTTCAGTCACAGCTTCCTAACCCACTGAGCCACACACACCACTTCCATGATTGATTTTGCTGTTGCATGGATAAGACTTTTTAACTTGGAGAATGATGTCCTCCTGCAGGCTGCTGCTGGCACTGCAGTGGGCTGTGTAAGAGAAGGAGGAACCTTGACACATGGGCTCATTACTGTCACGTCTGCCCCTCGCAGGTGGAGTTCCCTGACGCACGGATCTACGAAGAAACAGTGAACGCGTTGCTGTACGAGACACTGCCGGTGCCTGACAACTCGCTGCTGGAGGCCACGCGGAGGCGTGCCCAGTGTGGCTCCCACAGCGAGGAGGAGGAGGCAGGGGAGATCCGTGAGCGTGTGCGCCGTATCCACGTCAAGCGGTACAGCACCTATGACGACCGCTCCCTGGGCCTCTAGACGCCACTGGCCATCCCGCTTGCCTCTTCACCTCTTGGCCCCCAGGCAGGTTCTCAGCCAGACTGGGTCCTCGGCAGTCAGGTGTGGAGGGGGTGACATAAAGCCATCTTTTCTTCCTTCATTGGTAGCTTGTGTTGCCAGTGAGAAAAGGGCCTGACTGGCTGTGAATATTCTGATGGGCTTCTACCATCATTCATCTGTGGTCTTTGGACTCTCATTCTAAGTATGCCATTACACACAAGAGTCACCTGCATCCAGTGCTACACCACAAAGTGCCGCAGAAGGAAAGTGAAAGTGCTTTAATAATTTCTTAAATACTCTTATAGTGTTCTGTATCTATGCATAGATATTTCTTCCCTCATACTGGTATAGCTTTTAAAACATAACGTTTTAGCTACTCTGAACTATCATGTTCTGCTCAGTGAAAATACAGTAATACTGTTAAGTTTTCTTTTAAAATGTTTTTGGATATTTTTAGCCGTTCGGTAACTGTAATGAGGGCTCTTTGGCTTTGTGGGCTGTTTGTCTTTCTGGGAGATCACGATACGTCTCACTCGACGCCACTCTGAACATTAGGCTCTGAAAGTGCTCTGTCAGCTGTGAGGGGATATTTTTCCTTGTGATTTATAACAAGCTCCTATTTATTGTTCACACTTGTAATGAAACCTGAAAATCGGATGAAAATGAAGGGGACCCTCCGGAGGGGGAGGTGATAATGCTGAAATTTTTCATCGCGCAGGAGGTTCACGGCAATCAGAGCGGTCCACACAGAAACACTACGCTCACATACTTACACACTGCTCAGTGGTGGTGATGTTTTATTCCTTTTCTAATTTGTAAATAAATCATGAAATGCTGCACATTGTAACTTTATGCTCCGGAAAATAAAATAGTTATCTTTTCTGGATTGTAGCTGGACAACCTCTGACCTGTTTTTGCCTTAAACCAAATTGCGATGGCTGCACCTTTGCAGAATGTTGGCCGTCCCTCTGGGGTCTGAACACATGTATCCTCATTTATGTGTTCAGTGGCCTTAGATATTTCGGCTGGGGGTGTTTCCTAAAAATGACAGGTCATCTATATCAGTTGTTCACCTGCCCCGTGTAATGTTTTTACATCATGCCCTGTTGCGCTGTCTGGATTCTTCTCATGTGTTTGTCCTTTGCTTATAAGATGAAAACTGACCGTGTCCCTGTATCGCCATCAAGGCCGTTCCAGGTTTTAGACCTGAAGCTCCAGGTGAGCCGATTTGCTGCTCAGAGATGTTTTTGTTGTCTAATTATGTATGTGTCATACTGTGGAATGTGTCAGTGCATTCTGGGAGTTTTGGGGTCTTTCTGCAGTGCTTTGCTCTCCTAACAGCATAAACTGGGCAAAGATATACAGGGTGATTCTTCTATTCATGATTTGGCTTTAGTGGGTTAATGCTGCCTTTACCCTGTTGCATATTTAAGCCTGTTTAAAGACACCCAGTATTTTTTTTTACTTTTCAAACACCCACAGTGCCAGTTCTGATTAGTGGGACTAATAGTGACGGGTCATAAAGCATGTAAGGGAAATCTGTTATTTACACAATCAGTAAAGCCAATGACTGTTATTTCTGCACTCTAAGACGGATGACTTTAATTGTGACAAAAATGCAAAGAAGTGCCTCCATAATTTGAAATGTTTTGTATATGGTTTCTGTATGAATTTTCTTTTTTTAAAATAAAAGGGTTTCAAATAATTGCCGTGTTATAGTTTGTGGTGTGAACCTTTTACTAGCTGTTACGTTCAGTTCCTAAATGATGTCTAATTCTCGTGGATTTCACCTAATACCTGTTAAATACCGTACAATCTTTGGTCGAATATTAGCGCCGATATCTGTAATGGTATTTTTCCACCCCAAGATGGCGCATTGTGAACACTGTAGAGGAAGATAAATCCGCGTATTTTGTGCTATGACGACACATTTATTTATACTGCAGGTTGATATCACGTTTCAAAAACGGGAGTTCATGAGAACAAAATCACAAAGCTTGAGGGGCAAGAATGAAACATGCGTTGAATCAAAATCCTCAAATATAAGGCTTACGTACGTTTGATCGCAATCTTCTGCAGTCAACCGCAGATTTCACGCGAACCATTAAACACAATTAGCAAGTTTTACTTATAGTAGTTTTATGATAATTTTTTAATCGCTGTTATGTTTTCTGTGGTTTTCTACGTCGTTTCTCTTGGAGTAGGTAGTCTAACGGGCGAGCGTGGTATAAGCTAGAGCTGTTACATAGACGAGTGCACAAACCCATCAGCCCTGCTCATTGCTTTTTTTCCCTCATTCCTTCCTCCCTTTATTTTCCCAGTGAGAGAGGAGTTATAAATAAACGCCTCGCATCGTCACCGCGTGAATTATTGCTCCCCATTGATCAGCGGCGGGCGGGGTCTCGAGGGGGCGGGGTCGAGTGGTGGCGTCATTCCGGAGGAGCTGAAGATGGCTCCTCACTGGGCTCCTCTGCCACATAGATGCGTCAGTTTCCAGCTGCTGGACCGCAAGTTCATGTTGTGAGAAGGAGAAAAGGAGAAAGACCAGAAGCGTAGCGGCTCTGAGGGGTGCAGCTCTCCGCCCGTTGCTTGCCGTTAAGCAGCTTGTCCACTCCATCTGCCATGGGTTCGGCCACGGATGAAGAATTTAAAGAGAAATTGCTGTGGAATGTGAAGCGGGAGGTAAGTGCCTCCGTCCGTCTCTCCCCCTGTCTTTTCTCGTCGAGCTGCACGCCTAACGCTGCCGGGTTCACACCCGACGCGGGGAAGCGTGTCGCTGTCAGCCGGCGCCGGTTTGACCTGTCCGCCTCCAACACCGTAATGAATGACAGCTCCATCGGTAGCCTACGTTGTCCCCCACTCGCAACATGCTTATTACTATAAGTTTAACATTAACTCGTTATTATTCCTTGCCATCTTGTCACCATTTGTTTCTGACGATTCGCGGGTGAGGAGGCGTGCGACCGTTAGCGCTGCATCCCCTGGTGGCACTTATCCCTGTACCGGAGCATGATGTCACTGTCACACCGCACTAATGGCACCTCTTCACCAGTATTGTGCACAAGGAGGATCTGCATTTAAATGTGCAAACGTAAAATCCGCAGCCTCGTAAGCGTTTGTGCAACACTTGTGAGTGGCTCTCTCCAGCTGTGATGTAGTTTTTGTGCAAAGGAATTTTAAGGTAAAACGCTTTTCTAATAAATATCACAAAGTAGGCAAAACGATGCATCTGTTGACTGGCTGTAACACGAATGTAACTGTGAGGGTACTGTGATCTCCGCTGCCTTTTCTTTCATATCTCCCCCGACGGTTCCCCGGTGCGGAGGTCGAACAACAGGTGATTAAACAGCCCCGCCGTCGCCGGGCAACTAGTTAAAATGCGACCAGCGCTTTTATCGAAAGCTTCCCTGTTCAAACAAAGCAAATCAATGACTGGGGCAGCGGGGTTGGTGACAGTGACAGAGGCGCCTGCTCTCGGAAGGGTAGGAAAGATGCTAGGCTTGTATGCCAGCCGGCGTGTTTCCCCACATCACTGAGATATTCAATGAAACACTTCAGGGTTGCCCTGTTTTGTGGCGTAGAAGTTTAAATGGTACCTGCAGTTTTTGTTTAAACATTTCTTCCTAAAATCAGCAGGAGCAGTTAAGTCGGAATAGTCGTATTACCTGGAGTAGCTGTCAGATTTCACTATAAAGTCCAGCTTTAGGAATAAAAGCTTCTGGAGAAAACAGAATTTCCCACAAAGTTTCTTGGTGAGTTTATGGCAACTGATCTCTTTGTGTAAGACAGAAGAACTTAAAAAATGCATTACTCACCACAGTCTGTGAAAGATTAATAAAAGGGGTGTATTAATAGTTACAGTCCTGTCTTGTGTCGGTCAGTCCTGAAGAGTGATCCTGATTTAGGTCACCATTAATCACAGTGCACAGTCCATTCATACATTTTTTTTGTGCCAGATAGTGTCGTGACTCCCCCCCCCCCCCAGTGAGGAGTGGCCAGTCTTCCATTCCCTTCCCTCCTTCCACATTTGCTCCCATAAATAATTGAAATGCTCTTCGTTCTGCGGTTGAGAGTAGGGTCAACGCCCAGACGCCTGCACCAGTGCCGCCGGACACCAACCATCAGAAGTGGGCTCGTTATTCAAACCGCTGTATATCTGAGCCCAGCATCAGGGTGGTGTTTTCCTATGTCTCACCCTCCGAGCATCTTCATCTCACAGGAGTTTCAAGCCGCATGTGCTGCTTGTATCACTGTCATGCTGATCACTTCGATAAGTTGTCTCTGACATAATGTTTAGAACGGGCAGAAATATAGGTGATTGTTTTTTTTTTTTCCAGAATGGTGCTTGAGAGTTTATACGCTTTTGGGATTTTTGATTTTACTTTGCCTTTCTGTGTCCCTGTGCTTTGCTCATGTCAATAAATCAGCTTTCTCTTGAACCAAACAAACATTTTTGAAAAATGTGTTTTGGCACACGTTTTCATGTCTAAGTGCCTGGGGAGCGTGTTGGGGTTGGGATTAGGGTTCTAATACAGGAGTGTGGGTAATGGGGAGCACGTCCCTCCTAACACATCTCAGCGGTTTGTATGTCTCCACGACTCCTTCGCTTATTTAAAAATCTTTAGCAGACTATTCTATAGGAGGAAGAGGACTATTCTATAGTCCTCTTCCTCCTCCTCTTCCACCTCCTCCTCCTCCCTCATGTGGTGGCTCTGCTGTAAGCATCTGTCTCTTTAAGCCTTATCCATCCGCCTCTCTGTTGCTTGGCAACTGAAAGCATCAGCAGCTACCTAAGAAGATAAATTGCATCAATTGACGATTAATACTGTCAGAGGCGGCTCGCTTGGGGACAGGATGGGCTGCTTGGGGCCCCGTATTCCAGCTCTTCCCTCTATGAAGCTTTCTGTCTGGTGAATGTTATGTGTCCATCTCATGTGTATACATCCCATTGGTGTCGTACTTTTAATTGTTGTGTTTCTGTTATGACGAGGAGCTACATTCTGCTCTACTGCAGTTATGCTACCCCTCAGCATGTTTTCTCTTCTGCCGGTCAGTCCGTCTCCACGAAGTGATGATGGTGTCATCTCTTGCCTCTGAGATCCCCTTTCGCCAAGTGTCACGACTCGGCGTGACTGGCAGCAGCTCAAGGCTGGTGAGATCCCACAGCATGGCAGAGAGCCGCCTATGCTCGACGTGGCCCCCGGTGGCCGTGTCCAGCATTGCGGCTGCTCAGCAGGGGATGCCCACGTGAGATTTCAGAGCCAGCCAGGCCTGCCTGCATTGAGCTCTTATGAGTGGGTAATCAGACGTGTCATCTGCCCCTCCTGCCGGTAGAGCTGAGTGCGTGGCGATCATGGGGGGGGGGGGGGAAGTGTCACTACACTTCTCTGTGCTTTGGTTGGAGGCGGCAGTCGAGCGCACATCCTCTGCCGAGGACTGGGCTGAACACCCCAGAGTGATACACGATACACCATGCTATTTATTTATTTGCTTGCTACGCGGTGCTTTGCTCCTTTGGGACAGGAGAGTCAAATACGACTTGCAGGTAATCCCCCCCCCTTCAGGTTGTGCTGTATTGGTTTGTCCCTGCCCCCCAACAGTTGCATTGGTTTGTCCCTCCCTCCCTTAGATGGCCCTGGTGCTTTGTGCCACCAGTCACCTGCAGTCTCTTGCTGTCTCCTGTTTGCCAGTGTGTGGTTTGCCAGGGTTGTTTGTTGTACTGCTTTTTGGACACGCCCCACTCCCCAATGCTCCTTTGTCGCTGTCACTTTACTGGCACGTTTAAGATTTGTGACAATCACCCTAGTGCTGTCCGGCTCACCAAAAAAAGTCTTCGCTCTCTGCTTTAGAACAAGGTTTTCCATGCTGTAGCAAGGTCTTGGACCTTTTGCATGTGTTTGTGTGTCCCGTGTGCCGACCTGCCCTGGCCCCCAACTCTGCTTCACCATAGCCCTGCCGACATACTGTAGCATAGCTGAAACAATTAGCAGTTGTAACGATTCAAGAGGCGGCACATTAGATGTCATCGTTCACTGCTGGAAGCGCTGTGGGTGGCTGTGCAGTGTACTAAGAAGGGACCCCTGTTAACTGCCAGTACCCTTCTTACTAACAGCTATTAACTTTATAAGCAAAAATTCTCCACATATAACCATTTCCACATTATAGCATATATGGCTACAGTATGTGCCTGAAAATTTAGATTATGTGTCATAAAATTATGTTTGCAATTAAATGCATAGGCCTATTGGTGAAGCATCATCCATAATATTATCGATTTATCACGGTAATAATTATTAAAATCATGCCTGTTAAGCAAACATGTTGTTACCGAACTAAATATACAATAATAATCAATAAAATGTCTCAAAGGAGATAAATTTACAGTTATAATCAATAAAACGCATAGCTCTCTAGCCAAATATCCATTATTAATCTAATATAACATGTCAATGAAACTATTCTTATCGACATAAGTACAAGATTTGTCACTTTAGGACCACTATTGTTTCTATTTTACATAAATGATATAGATACCAATATATACAGTAAACTGGTGAAATTTGCAGATGACACCAAAGGCCATTTTTAAACACATTTGTTGGTCTTGGGAAAAATATATATACAGTGAAACTGTCCAAATTTTTAAAAATACCCTGATACTAATTTCTGTAATAAGTTACAGAATACTCCCCGGCACTACTTCAGCATGACATCTGCAGCCGCTCTCCTGCAACTGCATACCTGTAGCTGTTCATCCATAACTGCTCCTCCGTAATTGTAGTTGCTCCCCCCGTAACGGTAGCTGCTCATCTGCAGCTGCTCCCCCGTAACGGCAGCTGCTCCCCCGTAACGGTAGCTGCTCATCTGTAGCTGCTCCTCCATAACTGCTCTGTTGTAACTATAGCTGCTCACCCGTAACTGTAACTGCTCACCCGTAACTGTAGCTGCTCACCCGTAACTGTAACCGTTCGCCTATAACTGATGTCCTGTACCTGCTCAGAGGCTGGGAGGCAGAATGCCACATGCCCGGTCCACTGTGAGGTTCAGCCCAGACCCTGAGTGGCTCGGCTCCTTGCAGAAGAGGGTGCAGTTGCCAACCTAAACATTCCCCATTCCCCACCCCTCCTCTGTTCCTGTTTCCTGCTATTAGTTCCTTCCTCCCTTTCTTCCCTTTTCCTGGGTTGGTCTGTACTGGACTGTAATCTCGCATCTGGCCTGACTGTCTCATCGTTTGAGAGAAGCAGCCTGAATGGTGATCTGAGAGTATAGGCTTCACAGCCTTGCGGTTGCTAATGGCCCAAAGGCTGCATGCATTTACTGTATCACTCCATTTATCCCTCCTGACTGTGCGTCTGACTCTGATTCCTTATGTGTCTTGATTCTGCCATGAGTTTAAAGCTGGTATTCCCTTGTGTTCTGGACATGTGTGCTTGTGCTTGTGTGTTTTACTGAGCACACAGGTACCTGCGCACCTACCTGATGTTCATTCACCCATCTGTCATTGTTAGGGGAGGGTGTTTTGAGTCTGTCCCCAGTTTGATCTCTTGTGTTTCATGCACGTCATCGGTGGGATTTGTTTGTTTCTGGAAAATCCCTGAAATGCCACCCCACACAGAACAGCCCATTACCCAGCAAAGCCCCCATCAGTGGGGGGGGGGGGGGGGCACACAGGGCTCACCGCACAGAGACCATTTATCACATTGCCGGGGCGCAAAAAAGATAGCACACACCCAGATATAAAAAAAAGA
>JAODJX010000039.1:11675532-11686633 GCA_026776945.1 Isichthys henryi | reverse complement strand
ATTGGTTTTTAACACACCCCCCAACCCCCCCCCCCCCCCCCCCGCCCCCGGGGCCCCCCGACCCCCCCCCACGTGGGGGGGCCCCCCCCGGGGGGGGGGGGGGGGGGGGGGGGCAAGTGGGAGTGTGTGGCAGAGGTAGGGTCCTTTTCAGTGTTGGGTTTTTTCCCCCCTTCCCATCCACTGATTCTGCGCTCATGGGCTTAACCTCTGTGTGCTGCCATGGCAACAGCACGGGAGGTCGGGTGACCGACATCGCTGCCCTGTCCAAGTTGCGGAGGATATCCGTCCACCGCATGGGACCGAGAGACAGGCGAAGGAGGCGGGTCTGTGGGGAGGGTCTGGGGCAAATGGAGAAATGGCAGAGGAGCAACAGGAGAAGACGACTGGGAGTGTGTTGAATTCAAGAGATGGAGGGGAATGTAGGTGGCAAAGCTGGACACCCTGAAGTGCTCCACCTTGGTCGGTCAGACAGAAAGACAAGCAGACAGACAGAGAGGTAGGCAGTTAGACAGACAGAGAAGTAGGCAGACAGACAGACAGACAGGCAGTCAAGAAGATAGACAGGTAGTCAGATAGGCAGTCAGACAGGGCTGACGGGTCATGGCTGACGCAGCATGGGGATCTTACACGTTTGTCTTCCCCTTCACCTCTGCTTTCAGAGCGATTGGATTTGCTTAGATTTCTGCAGGTTGACACCGTCCTATAATCGGCTGAACTACTTCTGCTCAGTGGAAGTAGAGATCCACCCCCTAAACCCCCATGCTTATTATGGAATAATGAGCAGGAATGGATCTGAAATTTCTAGCCTTTTAATACTTCGTGCCCCCCCCCCCCATGTTCAAAGTTGATTCTCTTTTAAAACGGTCCCCTTGTCCTCACACCATAAAGGGTTCAGGGGGCTTGTTGTTCAAAGAGAGGGACAGGTAGAAGAGTCACAGAGGATTTGGATTGTTTGTGTGTTCAGGACCTGTAGCCTTTCTACACATTCAGGACCTGCAACATTTCCATACATTCAGGACCAAAAACTTTTGTATTCGTTCTGGACCTGCAGAATTTCTGTACATTCAGGATCTGCAGCATATCTATACATTTGGGATTTTCTATACATTCTTCTGACACCCGGTGTTAGAACATCCTACAAAGCACCCGGTCAGCAGAGGGGGTGGGGTCTTCTCCTCCTTGGAGCTGGATGTGATGCAGAAGCCCAGAGTGGTGCGTCGAGGTGTCCAGGCGGCCCAGTAGAGCAGACCGGTGTCTCTGCCATGTCCTCTCACTCTCCTGTCCTCTCTCAGCACTGTTGGGCTTGGGTTCTGGCGGCCAAAATATGCTTCGATTATTTGCTCTGGTTTCCTTTGCAGTTATTTTTGTTTTTGAAAAAGTTTTTTGTTCCATTTCTTCATTTGTTTTTTAGTGCGACATGCTTGACCTTTGCATGTGATACCTGCACCTTTTTCACTTTTTCCGTAGTCTGCATTTCTGCATATCTCTGAGGGAATCGACTCCTGCATATCTTGGTTTTTCACAGATTCTCTTGCCCCTTCGCTTCAAACAGTGTTTTGTTTTTCCCTCCTCTGTTGAACCCCTTTTGTCTCTGCAATGCTGTTCACTGTAATTCTTCACAAATTCCGGTCACCTTTCATTACAAATGTCGGGTCCTGTGGGGTTCTGGTGTAGTAGAGACATGGATCGTTCTGTGAACAGGGGCGCTGTAGCGTAAACGGCTTTAAGGCACACGGCCAGTAGGCGCAGAGGGCTCTGGAAACACCCGCAGGGCAGCTGCTTTTGTTTGTTTTTCCGACTTTCTTTCTGTTTATGTTCTCTTTTCTTTTGTAAAAACCATCAAAGAGGCTTCTGTTTATGCCAGTCCATCAGCTTCAACCTGAAGAATTAAGGTGAAGAGCATTTTTGACGCCTTGCTGTTCATTCGTTTTTTTTTTGTTCTTTGTTCATCTGTTTGCCACTTACAAACAAACACTTCATTATTCGTTCTAGTTTGCTTCTTCACTTCAGTAGTCATGGTGGCTGTGCTGCGTCCAGCATGGCCCAGCGCTGCCCTCCCCCGTGCCTCTCAGCGTCGCTCTCTGCCGCCTCAGTCCTCGTTTGTGGCTTTGCACCTCTGCATCCCTTACGCTTATTATTATTATGATTATTATTTCAGTTATTTTTTTTTAAGTGCAGATGCATGCATTTCTGATTCTCGGCTGTTCCGTTTTCTTAATAATACTTGTGTTGTATGATTTTATAGCCGCAGAACGTCTGACATCGATGTATTTTTTTTTAAAAAAAATTTTATCTTTTTGAGACGTTTTTTTCAAAGCGTCTCAAATTAAGAATCTGCCAGTCTCTACCTTAATTGAACTCGTGGTTGAGCTGAGGGGCCAGCATTTAATGCCTGAAGGGAAGCACTGTGTCACGTGACCGGGCGTGTGGCGTTCATCTTGCTGCTTGTGTTGTGGATGCTCTGCCGGGGCAGAGGAGGACCCTACGGATGCCCCCCTGTAACTGGCCACTTAATAACTAACTAAAAGGCAGGGTAAACTTTCTTTTCTAAAGGTACAGAAAGCCCCCCTGTGATTGAAATGTGAGCCCCTCCCTCTTCCGCAGGACGAGGAGTCGAGAGGAAGCTACCGCAGGTGAGCTGTGGTTCCTTTTAGCCACTGACCTCCCTGTCTCTCTCTCCCTCTCCTGCTCTCAGACCACGGGGAGACGATGGAAATGCCAGGCTTGGGGGGCAGCCCGTTGTCATGGCAGCAAGGAGAGTGCAGCAGCCACCTGTCGTCTTGCCTCTCCTGCTCCACCGGGGGCAGCAGCGCGTCTCTCGAGCTACCCCCTGGCTGCACCTGCATTCATGACCGGTGAGGGCAGATTGGCAGCCGGTCTTTCATCTGTGAAATCCCATTTGCTTTGTCCTTCACAGTCTGCGCAGATGTATGGAAACAGAGAGAGGACCAGCACTGTAGTCACTGCACTAAGATGCACGTTGATTAAGACTTGTTTTCTTGGTGTAAATGCTTGACATGCTGCCTGTTAACTCTCCGTCGTCTCTGCCGTTGCCAGAATCCCACTGAAGATGCTGTGCCAGAACATGAAGCGCCAGATCGTGTCCCGCGCCTTCTACGGCTGTAAGTCGCCCCCTCGCGCTGGAGCAGGCCGGGACCCACGCAGCCGAAACGGCTTTTACAGCAGTAGAGCAGGCAGCCGCCTCCGAATCTCATCCCGCAAGCTTGAGTCTAGATCTGAACAAGTCAACCTAGCTGCAGAGCAGTTTGCCAACCTGGATAGGGGAGGAGGTGGCAGCTCCAGGGAAAACATGCCAACCCTGGTGGCCATGGGGCTTGACACTTGTCTTGATCTTTAATGTTGAAAGTTAACCTCATAATTGCTCCCGTTTGAATGTTACTTTTACTTGCTTCCTGACGCGTGCTGTCCTTACCCTCTCAGGGCTGGCTTACTGCCGGCACCTGTCCACAGTGCGCACACACCTGTCAGCACTGGTCAACCACAGCATCGTCCCACCAGACCGACCATGCGAGGCCTCGGGGGGACTCAGCAGAGACGTGTGGAGCAAGTACCAGAAGGACTGCAAGGTGAAGCTGGCCCTGCAGTGCCAGGCTCGACCATGAGAGGGCAGCAAAGCCCACGCTTTCTTCTGACAACTCGGCTAATGGGGGCCCCTGCTCACCCTGCAGAACTACAAGGAGCTGGAGCTGCTGAGGCTGGTTTACTACGGGGGGGTCGAGCACGAAATCCGCAAGGAGGTCTGGCCCTTCCTGCTAGGCCACTACAAGTTCGGCATGGGGAAAAAAGACATGAACCGGGTATGGATAGAGCACTGTACACACTCTGAGGGGAAACGTATGTCTCTGTATGATGCATGTATGTCTGATTATAATGATTAAGCGGCAGGCACAATCGGATCTCCCTGTTTCTGGAAGCGTGACGGCCCTTCCCTGGAAAACACCATGAATCAGTTTGTAGTCACCTTCACGAGTCAGTGTGACCCACAGCACCAACGCTGATCAGCACAGAGCCTTCCCAGTCACCCAGCATGGCGTGCTCCAACTTGGCAGGCTCTGCCTCTGACACATGCTAGTCATCCCAAAATAAACGGACTGCACAGGCGATTATTTATGTGAGTTATAAATTGCTATAACAATGCTTGTTAATACAGAGTGAATAAACAGAGTTAAGGTGATTTGTTTTTGCTGTTGTTTATGATTTTGCTGCAAGATGCTGTCCTGAGCGATAACCATACCGTTGGTAAATCAAACACAGCTTTGACATCAAGGGAGTCCTTCAGTTTCTGTCGGACTCTCGGGAAAAGAATGCAGGTGACCTGTGCAGCGGAGTTCTCTGATGCCGGCCGCACCACGCCCCGTCCTGGCTTGCCCCGTCCTGGCCTACCCCATGCTGGCTTGCCCCGTCCTGGCCTACCCCGTGCTGGCCTGCCACATCCTGGCCTACCCCATGCTGGCTTGCCCCGTCCTGGCCTACCCCGTGCTGGCCTGCCACATCCTGGCCTACCCCGTGCTGGCCTGCCACGTCCTGGCCTACCCCGTCCTGGCCTACTCCGTCCTGGCCTGCCCCATGCTGTCCCACCTGCCTCTGCCTGTTGATTTATGACCGGCCATACGCCTCCTTCAGATCGACGAGAAGATCGCTGCCCGGTACCAGCAGGTGATGCGTGAGTGGAAGGCCTGCGAGGTGATTGTCAGACAGCGCGAGAAGGAGACGCAGTCCGCCATTTTCGCCAAGCTCTCCTCAGGCAGCAGCATCGACAGCCACGTCCTGAGGCTCATCCACCGGGACTCCACCATCAGCAACGAGGTGGGGGCGGGGGGTTGTGCATCAGCTAGTCCACTGCATGGTATGGGGTGGCAGGTTTCCTTACTAAGTCCGTTTCCCGCCCTCAGGTGTTTATGTCCGTTGACGAGCCCGATGCCGCCGGTCAGGATACCCCCAGCGGGAGTGACTGTACCCCACCCCCCACTGCCGCTGTTCCTCCTGCTGCCCTGGTGGAGTTCGACTCTCCAGACTCGGGACTCCCTTCCTCGCGAAACTATTCTGTGGCTTCCGGACACTCTCAGCTCATGTCCAGCATCGAGGACAGCCAGAGCCTCGAGGAGGAGCTTTTGGAGGATTCGCAGCCCCGGGGCACGCTGGGAGATCAGTGCCAGCAGGAGACACTGAGTGAGGAGCAGCTCTGCAGCCAGCTGGACAAGCCGGCAGCGAGCAGCGAGGGCCTCCCCGCCTCCCTGTCCTCCTACACGGTGGGTTGGGGGGGAGGGGGAGCCTCCATGTGAGTGCTGGAGCTACACCAACCTGCTCGGACGAGAGCCTTGAAATGTGAACCCACCTCCCGCTTCAGATCGAACTGCTGGACACGGTGGCGCTGAACCTGCACCGGATAGACAAGGACGTCCAGCGCTGTGACCGCAACTACTACTACTTCAGTCCTGCCAACCTGGAGAAGCTGCGCAACATCATGTGCAGGTGGGAGCGCCCCCTATGGGAAAAGCTTAATGCTGCCCCCCTTCAAAAAGAAAGTACATAAGTGTATGTGTCTCTCTCATCTCAGCTACGTGTGGGAGCACCTGGAGGTCGGCTACGTCCAGGGAATGTGTGACCTCCTGGCGCCCCTGATGGTCATCCTGGACGATGGTAAGTCTGCGAGCCTCACTCTGGGCTTTTCCGCAACGGTCTTACTGCGTGAATTCCCACGATGCTGAGCCGCAGCTCTTTGCACGCCCCCATCAGAGTGCCTGGCCTACAGCTGCTTCACACAGCTGATGAAGAGAATGGGGCAGAACTTCCCCAACGGAGGCGCCATGGACTCTCACTTTGCGAACATGAGGTCCTTGATCCAGGTGAGTGGCGCTCTCCTGTTTTTTTGCAGCGATAACATCTGGCTCATGATCCTGAAGCTTCTTTTTTTCCCCCCAAAAGATCCTCGACTCTGAGCTGTTTGAGTTGATGCACCAAAATGGCGACTACACCCATTTCTACTTTTGCTACCGTTGGTTTCTGCTGGACTTCAAAAGAGGTGCTTCTTCACATCTTCTCTCCTGTGTTCCAGCCCACTCCCCCGCCCGCTGCCCCTCCCCACCATGGTAACTTTCCGCCTCTCTCATGACAGAGCTGCTGTACGAGGATGTGTTCGCGGTGTGGGAGGTGATCTGGTCAGCCCAGCACATTTCCTCGCAGCACTTTGTCCTCTTCATCGCCCTGGCTCTGGTGGAACTCTATCGAGAGATCATCCGGGACAACAACATGGACTTCACGGACATCATCAAGTTCTTCAATGGTCAGTTTCTGGTGCTTCTGCATGGAGAAATGCTTACCTTTGGTTATATGTTCATAGTAAAATGTGTGTGTGTGTCTGTCTGTGTTTCAGTAGTGAGTATAAACAGTGTGTGTTGGCATGCAGTGATTATGTGAGCGAGGGTTCACTTAGTATTTAGTGTGTGTGTGTCTGCCTCTAACCCTGCAGTATACTGAGTGTGTAAGCTGTGTCTGCTTCTGATGCTGTAGTGTGTTGAGTGTGTAAGGTATGTGTACATCTGATCGTGCAGTGTGTTGTGTGTAAGCTGTGTATGCCCCTGATCCTGCGTTGTGTTGAATGTGTTTTGACTGTGCAAGCTGTGTCTCCTTCTGACACTGCGGCATGTCCCTGACAGAGATGGCTGAGCGTCACGATGTCCAGCAGATTCTGCGCATCGCCAGGGAGCTGGTGTATAAAGTCCAGTCTCTTATTGAGAACAAGTGAGGTGGGAGCGCAGGCCCCTAGGGTCGGGGGTGGCCTCGCACTCTGGGGCACCCCAGCCCACCACCACCTCCACCCACACCTGCCCTGCTGCCCAGGCAGGGGGGTAAGATGCAAACGAGCACAGCCCACGTTTCAACCATGTCTGAGGGCAGCCGCCTGGCCCAGGAGGCCTGTGTTGCCTTTAGAGAGTCTCTTTAAGATTATTTTTAAAGTAATTTGCCTGTCACAGAATGAATCGTGTAAAATCTTTGGAGTTGTCTGCATGCCTGTGAGTTTGACGACACTGTGACACAAGTTAAATACGACATATTTATGAGATCGTTTTAGATCATTACCGTTTACAGTAATGACTCTCTCCAGAGGAGCTTATAAATAATAGATCAATATGGTTGGTTTTGGGGAAGACAAGGAAAATCCATGCCGTACTAAACATCACAGTGTAATGAGGTGAAGACAGAGCCAGTTTGCAGTGGGTTCCCCACCAGCCTGCTAGCTTTTCAGAGACTGTCGCAGCAGCACCAGAACTTACCATGGTGAGGATTTCAGCAATCTACAGGAGTCAGCCTGCAACACAGCCCTTTTTAGCTGCCGCCTGTTTGATTCCCGCACCCTGTGCAGTTCAGTCTCACCTGGCCATTTCTGTTCGGATGGTGCCCCCTACAGGAGATCCCCTTTGCCCTCGCTTCAGATTTCACCTGATAAAAAAAGAACTTGAGTTTTGTGACCAAAAGGACTGTGCCAGCCTCCGCGTGCTCATGATCCATGCAGCACGTTTCAGTCTTCTGCTCAAGGCCCACAGTGTTGGGCTCTTCCTCCGTTCTGGATGCTTCAGTTTAGCAGCTGACCCCATAGAGTGACTGAAAGCTAACTGCTAAAGTAGTCCACGCCTTCACCAGAACATTTCAAGTTTTATTATCCTTATTTTAAAACCATTTCTCGCACTTTGGACCAGCCTGTGCTGGTGAACCCCCCCCCAGGAGAGGTTCGCTGTGCTAGGTGGGCATGATGGGACTTCCAGAAAGACGGTCCAGTTCCTGGACACAGTCTGTCACTTTCCTGCTTTGGGGGGGGGGGGGTCAAATCAGCACTCTAGCTCCTCTCAAATGCCGAATGTGGTGCAGAAAGCAGAATCGCAACCCCCCCCCTTCCATTCCCCCTAGAATAGCTGAAGCCCCAGGTCCGCGTACCAAAGGCTCCTGTCTGCAACAGCAGCTAGGCGAGCTGGTGCAGTGTTTCGGCCGATAACGACTGTTTGTTGGGCTACTCTATTCCATAGCCTCTATGAATACTGTGCTAAATGTTATTTAATCTCTACAACTGCTACACGCAGCAAACGCCTGAGATTTTTAAAAAGGGAGAATGATTTTTGTAAAATGTTACTGGTTTGGGAACACAGCCAGGTCCCGTACCCTACAGATCTGTAAGCTTTAGCGTGGCAAGTGTTTACTTTGACTGTTATGTGTTCATTATTGTTGTGCACTGAAATTTACCCATTTCAAAAATTTTATTTTATGAAACTAACTTTGAATGGCCAAGTATGTATTGTAAAGGAAACAGTTTACCTTGAATGTAATATTTAAAAAGGATGTCTTATTAAAAATAACACTGGCAAACATTTAGCAAGCTTATTCCATGGACAATTCAGAGACAGCAATTAAGCACCACCTTTAATGATGAATTCATTTATTATGTTCCTCCATATACAAAAAGGTCACTTCAGGGTGGACAGCGGTTACAAAAATGTTTTTTTTTTTTTACATGGTCAAAACCCCGAAATTGAGATCAGCATCCATGGAATTTCACTATTAGAAAGGCATGAAAAATTAAAATAGATACTGAATCTTTAAAAAGCTAAATCTTCTTCCATAAATACCTTCTTTGTATTTAAAGTCACTGCTCTTTCTTATAACAATCACTGATTTGTACAGAGAAATAAAAATGAGTGATGTGACCAAAAAAAAACAACAGCAATGACATTCTTAGGCTGCAGGTTGTGAAAGTACAGTACAACGTACAACATCAAAGGCCAGAGCAGGTCTCCAGTAGGAAGGAGAGCAAGAGGTGTCCAAGAGCCCTCCTGACCAGATCTTCCTGTTCTTCCCCACCCTAAAACACAGCATGCGACACACACACACAAAGCAGGGATCAGTACCCGGACAGTGAAGTACATCCAACACATAGCTCTTTTCAGATTCTGCTTAGGTAACACGAGGAACGGACACCCCCTCATAATCATCATCCTTATGGCCCAATCAGTCTCCCCAGCTTCTGCTTGCCTTAACTGCCCATTCCTGCCCGTTGCTGCGTGACAAGAGACAGACACGAATGGCACCTACCACAGGGAGAGAGCTGCATGTCCCAAATCCTCACTGGAGCCTGAAACAGAACGCAAACACTAATGACAGATTGCAGAGCCTCCTTCAGGGATTCTACAAGGCAGCAGGTGAGTTTGCTTCTTGGTTTCCATTTAGCCAGGCCAAAAAGCATACCCCTGCTGCCAGAGGTTACAAGGACCCAAAAGGTGACCCCTAACGCCATAGGAAGCAGGGCTGCAGTGCCAGCAACCACACCATGTGGCTCTGCTGGCATCAGCTGGTAAGTCAGTGGTTCAAATCCCGTTTCTGTGTTTGTCTCTCTCATAGGAGAGCAAGTTTCCATATGCAGAGACTGTGTTTCCTGGGCCTGCTATTTGCACAATGACAATAAATGCATTCTTTTGTAACACGGTGCTAAAGCATCGTGAAAGATCAGGGAGCTGCCCTCAGAAGGTTCTGGGTGTAGCCATCCCAGCTAGACAAACTCCAGGCCACCCCCCTGGATCCTGTACTAGACATGGTTGAAAGATTAATTTTTCCACAAGCAAATAAAATTCTAACCAAAGGAAATAACTTCTCAGATGGAAATGACAAGCTTGTCACCAAGTCAGCTGACAGATGTGTTACACATGGACCAGGGGCCCCAGCCAGTGACTGAGACCTGTATGTTGACTGAAAAGCCCCAGAATCCAGCACAGACATTAGAAAGAAATCCTTATTATGCCAATTTGTGACGGATCAACCACATTTTAATGTGGCAACACTTGACAAATCTTCTCGTGCTACACATCAGCCTACAGCTAATTTATTCTGGGATAATAAGCACTGTGCAAGACTCTCGTGCCAAGATTTTCCAAATCTAGTACAACCCCCCCCTCCCTCCCCCATGTTGACATGACCAAGGACGAGTCTCACCAGCATCCAGAGGGACCCTCTGCTTCCTTTTAACTGGGATTGGTCTTCTCTGGAGACTTTGGGATCTGCAGAGGACAGGTATGGGGTCAAAAAGCATGGCAACAGCAGGAGAAGACAGAACCAGGACCAAGTCCCTGATCCTTCAACCTTTGAGCTCAGACGGGTAAACCCCCATCCCCCCTCCCACCTATAGTGGGCTGGAAAGATCTGCTCAAAGTGCAGAATGTCTGACACCTGAATATATATGTTGACAAAATGAACCTGTTACACTTTAATACCAATATTAATTAGCATAAGTACAGCAAAATAAAAAATGGATTGTTTTCCTAGGTAAAATACAGTGGTTCGGTAACCTGGGGAGCCCCCTAGAGGAGCAGCGCAGAGGTGCAATACAGGTCAGGGGACATAGAACGTATACACACTCCACCCCACCCCATGTTCCCAGCATCCACATGATGGTAGAGGAGGATGGGGAGTGCTAGTGCCACCCCATGAGTCACTGCATTCCCAAGGGGGGGGGAGCACCCAACTGCCGCCCTTCAGTGACTTAGGCAGCAAGGACAGGCTCTCTAAAGCGGCCAGTTACTCTTTCAACAAGTCTCTCTCAAGACATGAGAATCGTGCATCGAGGGGACACAGGAAAGACGACTGCAAAATCAGCCACTTGCTGCCATTAGTCAATAGAGGGCAATATTCTTCCATCAAGGAGAGAGTGCTTTCCATCTTCGGAAAGGAATACGAAAAATGAGACTTCAAAAGTAGCCACTAGCATGATAGGATGCATTCCAAAATATGAACGCAAGCAGGGCCAGGCTGTACCAGAGAACAAGGGGACACGGGGAAGAGCCATTCATCAGCAGTGCTAACAGGATCGAAAAAGGCAGAAATGAGTAGGAACAGCAGCGAACGCCACCAAAAACCAAAGAAACAAAATGCAATTCATTTAGGGGTGGGGTGTGTAGAACAACAGGCAGAACAGCTACTGTACCTGTGGTTGTTCTTTTAGAAAATCAGGTAGCTGAAATTCACCTTTAAAGACCTGAAAAACAAAGCAATGGTTTTAGAAGCGGCACCAAACAAGATGACTAAGGACAGCACCGAGTCA
>JAODJX010000039.1:11651508-11663477 GCA_026776945.1 Isichthys henryi | reverse complement strand
CCCCCCCCCCCCCCCCCCCCCCCCCCCCCCCCCCCCCCCCCCCCCCCCCCCCCCCCCCCCCCCCCCCCCACAGCTGATTAACAGAAATCCCTGAATCCTATCTAATGACCTCTTCATCTGCGCCGGCAGAGGGAGGGTTTATGCGCGACACACAGATTCACAAGAACAGCATGTGACGCACGCAGTCGGCCATGGGGCCCGAAATCGGCAACAGCGTAACACTGGCGACGTGGAAAACTCGTGTTGCGTTCGTCTTTGGTGATGTGCTGCCACCGCCCTCCCACTCTCAGATTGTCCCACGCTGCCATGATGCCAAAGCCCATTGTCCTGCCCATAAAAGTGTGCATCCGTTTGGATAAATCATCCTCACAAAGAAAATCTCGTGAGTGACACTAAAGTAAAATGAGTGTGAGCTGCCTCTTTCCAACTGGAAGATGAATTTCCAGTCGTTTTCTTCCTCAACAATTTAAACCTAAAATCTGCAGCTTCCACCTTCACGAATTAAGTGAAAGAAGCCCGAATACCTGTGACATGATAGCAGTTCCAGTAGAATGTGGTCATGTGACTAGGAGAGATCCCCCCCCCCAACCTTAACCTTATCCCTGATCTCTATTCCTTTTACCAAGACTTGTTTCTCTGCTTATTTTATTAGAAACAGATACAGGGGAGCCTCACAATCTTCAATGATGATGGAAGGGGCAGCAAGTGGGTGGGGGCAGCCCAATACTCAGGCGAACTGAAAGCTTTCCGTTAGCAGTGCAGGAGAATGAGCTGGCAAGGAGTAGATAAGGAACCAAGGCTGACTGGAACGGGGTTTCAAAAAGTGACCTTAAGCTTTTCAGGGTCATTACAGCTTGGCATACAAGGCTGACAATGTTGGGATTTTGAACGGACTTGCCTGCGGGCTTTATATGCTCACAGAACACAAGTGGAGGTGAGAAGAGAGCAGGTTTCATGAACCACCCCCAGCCCAGGCGGCCCAGATGACCTTACCCTCAACCCCCAACCAAGAAACAGGAGCCCAATTAATCACCCTAGCAGTCACCAAAACAGGAAAGGGCTGCAGTATCCCCTGTGTTCTGTGCTGTCAATGTTTCCTCTGCTGTGTTTATTTACCACCCCCTCCCCCACCCCCGAATGCGACAGACGGGTCGTTCCTTGCGCCACGAATGCAGGCACGGTGCCGCTCGGCTCAGCTTCTGCACAGAGCTGCGGCCAACTAGACTCATTCCCTCTGCCGGTCACCAGCTGGGAGGGGAAAATGAAAAATAAAAAAAAAAATGCCGCCTTGTAAACAAGACAATTTTAGCCAAAGGACAGAGCTCTTCCTTTGAGCTCATGGAGTGCCTGTGGGAGCGCATTAGCAGCACCAGCCAAAGAACATAGCGGTTCCTCCTTCACCGGCACACCAGAGCGGAGGGAAGCGGTGAAGGAGGCGGCCTCAAACACAAGGGCATGGGCCGTCACTGTGGTGCTCAGGCCTCGAGGTCCTGTCTGAAAGCCAACCTCCGCTACAGGATGTGACCCAGGCAGGTACATTGGAGTTCAGCCCCTAGAGGCTCGAGGTATAGGTACTCACTTGGAGAGTGACACGCCGCCCGCCTTCCCAATCAGCTCCTCGTGATGCAGGACAGCATCGTTCCAGGGGATGTCGAGGAACCGCAGCAGCGTCCTCATCCACTTCTCGGGGTGCAGAACTAGCTGCTCATAATGCATGGGCAGGCATTTGTCGGCCGCCTCCAAGCACTGTGTGTACATGGTCTCAATGGCCCGATTCCACTTGGTCAAGCAGTCCCGGTAGCTCCCCAGGTCAAAGCCGGCGATGGTGACCTTGCGTGAGATCATGGAATGGACGGAGGCCCGGCCGTCCCGAATCATAAGGATGAACTTGGCATGGGGGAAGATCTTGGCCAGGTAGGAAAGGGACTTGAGGGCGAAGGGGTCCTTGTTGCACAGGTAGGTAGCCGGCTCCCCGTGCTTGACAATGATCTCCAGCAGGAAGGCCTGCATGGCCGAGTCTAAGACCTCGTCAGTGACGCCGGCCTCGTCCAGCCGCATCTTCTCGCGGCCCGAGCGGCTCCACATCTGCTTCATGGCCAGGATGCGAGGGATGACACGTGTCTCCTCACCACAGCGCACGTCGGGGTGGGCGTCCAGCATGGCGCGCATCAGCGTGGTGCCACTGCGGGGGACACCCCCAATGAAGATCAGTGGCATGTCCTTGTTGTAGGCGGCGGCGCCAGAGCTCAGGTTCTGGCCAGAGCGCAGCGTGGCATGCAGTAAGCTGGAGCTGCCTGGACGGGCCCGCTCCTCGATGCGGTGGTGGCACTCCATGGCATGCCGCCCCAAGTAGAAGACGGTGATGGAGCTGATGACCAAGCAGGCCACCAGGAGGTTATGTTTCAGCTTCCCGATCATGGCGGGGTCGTGGCGAGGGAAGGAATCGAAAATCAGAGGGTTCCCCCCTTCAAGGGCAGCCGTCGGGGGCCGAGAGATGGCCGTTTTCCTCTGTGTCCAGCCGCCCCTGAGCCCCCAGCTCCATGAGGCCTGCAACAAAAACAAAAAAAACTAAGCAAAAACCAAGCCATCATCCTCCCACTGCATTTCACTGCGCCTGACCAAAAAAGGCATCTGGCCTGGGCTGGGCCTGGCACGAGGAAGCGGGCCCAGCATTGCAGAAAGCTGAGGCTGCAGAGGACAGACAGGACACAGCTCACTCACGGCTCAGCTGACATATGACGGACACCCCCAATCACAGATTCTGGTGCCTTAAGCTGGACAGCTGCTAGCGACGGCAACCCTTTTTCGTGACAAACAGTCTTTTTCTACTGTGGTGATCAGAACGGAGATCTGCACGCACACACAACTGACAGCAGGAGCAGGATGAATACCTCTCAGTGTCTCATTTTCCAAGGCGCAGCACAACTCCTGCATTAACGGCAGCCTGTCTCCAGAACCCTGCAAACACACCGAGTGAATCCCCACCGCGTGGCCCTGGCACCGGGTCCCAGGCCTCCCACCCATGCTACTGCACGGACACAGCAGGACCCTCCCCTTGGACAGGCCACCTTCACACTTCGAGAGCCAGTTTGTTCAGCTCAGGCAAATCTACATAGCAGGAGGAGGACCCCGTAGTCATCTGCAGAGCTACTGGCCGGCTCCTGCCCCCACCTTGCTCCCTGACTGCAACCCCAGTGCGGTGAAGGCTCAAGCTGACTACAGGAATGCAGAAACCTGTAAGCCGAGGGACGGGAGAGCGATTAGCCACAGGATTCTGAATGACCAGCATTATTATCCATGTACAATTACAGAAAACAAAGAGCAGCGCAAGTAATGGGGCTGCTCTGCTGATGAAGCGCAAGAGCATGTCTGTGTGTGCCACTGACTCAAGAGATGAAGCGCTTACGCAACTCCCATATGTAAAAGATCAGGGGCCTGCTTGACGAGAACGCCCCAGGAGGCGGCCACTGGCAGCACAGTATGCACCGTGCCCCCTCCCTGCATTTTTGCTCTCTCACAGGGGGAAACTGGGAAGGCCTCTCAGGTTTAAAGCAGGTGGTACCCTGTTGCAACAGGCACCAGGGGGCGTCAGACTAGAGTCCTGGGGGGTGGGAGGGTTGCCAGGCCACATTCATGATGCATTGTTATTCAGCAATGGCGGAGATGGTGGGAGGCAGCCGAGGATAACGCCCACACACCTTGAGACAGGCAGACGAGCGGCTCCCGTCTCTCGACTGGCAGATCAGGCAGAAACGCCAAGAGCTGGCGAGGCCTGCAAGGCCGTGGGATTGAGGAAGAAGCATCCAGATACAACAGAGGGGGGCTGCAAAGGTGAATTAAATAAAGAGCAATTCATCGGTTCAGATGAAAGCCTTATGGAGAAAACTGCAACCGCCTGGCATCTCAGTGCCCCTGTCCATGGAAACCCTTCGGACAAACATCTGACAATCTACCACTTTTTATGGGATATTTTCCTGCTGAAATGAATCATTAAAACGTGATTATTAACAGGGCTATTCCTAAAAGATAAAGGAGGCCTTCTGACTTTCACAGGAAACAGCTGTGACCAAGCAGCTGAAGGTGATGCTTGTGTCGCACGGACGTGCCGCGGAGAGTCGAGGGATTCACGAGCATTGCGCTGGACGCAGAGCGCGCCCGCCACCTCTCTCTGGGGTCGGCTTACACCTCGCCCCGCTCGAGTGAATGTTTGCATTAAATTAATAGATCTTCTTATATTCAGTTACAGGCCAACCTCCTCCAACACCATCACATTGATCCGTTTGTCATCCCTCACAGGGCTGCAGCTTGAAACCTAACCGCTGATGGGAGTGGGGGGGGGTCGTAATGTCAACACTCTCATTTACAGAAGGGGTACGCAGAGGAAAGCTTCACTCCCAACACAGGGGAACATATATTTTTTTTAAATAGTTTTGTTGACTGAGAGACATTCTTTTAAGTATCAGTTCAAAATACTCTCTTATGGACAGAGGTGGGCCAAGCAGGTGTCCAAAAGACGTAGTGAAATGCTGAAGATGACCCCCAGTGGGCCGCTGCCTCCAGACCGCACCACACAGTCAGCCATCATTCCCGGGAGACATGGTGAGGCAAGAGCAGTCTGACTGACCACAACGAGTCCTTCCATTCAGGCCGTGGCTAGAACGGCACCAGTGTTGCCAAACAGCCATCAACGGGAGCTGGGAGGAGTTAAGCCAGCCAGTCAGAGGACTCTGTACCCACTGTGAATCAACTGGCAACCTTTGATCACTCAGTGGGGCTTTGAGCGAGTTATCAGTCAGCTGAAACAGGGTTATGAACAGGGTAAAAAAGATTGAAACAAGTTACTCAAAGATTCATCATAAATTTATATAGTTACAAAGGAACAACAACAATGAACAAAGTCACTTTAAATGTGTTATACACCCTTCTGGATTGATTCAAAAACTCAGGAGCTCTCAAACTAAAACATCAACACCCCACCCTATCACAAACTTTTGAATAATCTTCAGCATGAACTTCAGATCAACTTAATTTTAAGGCTGAAATTAACATCTCGTGAGGTTCCTTCCCATTGGTCAGTCCGTAATACCGCAATGCCTAGCAGATGGCAGCAGTCCCATGACAGAAGCAGAAACGCATCAAATGAGATGTGAGCTTCATGGGACACAGTCAAGGCTCCTATGAGACGGCGGCAAGAGCTTCAACTGCCGGTGATCCGATTTCACCAGTGTGTGTGGCTCACAGGACTCAGTTCCCAACTCCGCAATCTCTGAAACAATTTCACGAATATTCACTGCAAACAAGCAGAATGTGTCACCCGGACCTACTGGAACTGATGCATCTGGCGCATTTTAAGATCATGTTACCCGCCATTTCATCCTTAAAAAATGAGCTTAGTGGCCTGAGCGGTTTAACGTGCCACCAGAGGTCAGCCCCTGAGTAGCCCATTAGCTAAGACCTCTCTAATGCCAAGTGACACCTCGATTTCTGAGTGAGCCAAAGTGAGACCATTTTCTCGCAATCTGAACACAGCATCGCAGGCCACCAGCCAGCACCATGGACCACGTGCACAAGGGATTTGGTTCTGCAGTGAGGCAACATGACGATGGCCAATAACAAAACACCGCAGAAGAAGCACCAAAGACTGCATCAAAAATGTGTGAGATTTCACAGCATATTTCAAGTAACACAGGAAGCTCCTTCACTGCCGGTGACACTGACAGTTAGCTAACATATACACAACTACAGGAACTAATGCTTCACTATTTAGAAATAGATATAGGCCACAGAGTGCAGATAAAATGTTCCACAGCTGCATGTTGAGAAGCTTCTTCTTTTAAGATCAGACTTCAGCAAAAACACCACCCACCCACCCGAGCCGGCGCAGAGAACAGGATGAGAAGCACCTACGATTTTGTAACATCAGGAGAACATTTTGTCTGGATCAGGTCAGAACAAATGGAAGTAGACAAAAACTACTTGAAAAAATGCACATTAAATTCTTGGTGCGATTGGTAGCTTTCTGAATGACTAAATGAAATGATCTAAAGATGCCTTCAGTTATGAAGCTAAGGAGGAAATGACCAAAAAAAAAGCTAAATATTAGCAGGTTAACATGCCAGAGAGATTTTCCAATAAAAACAAAATCAGATCACTTTCTAATGAATTTCAGATGTAGCCTGTGAAGGTACTCATGCATGCTAAACGTGGGCGTTTACTGGACTTATTTGTTGCTGGTGAACCATCAAAAATATTGTAAACAGACACCAGCAGTCAAATGAAAATTTCATAAAGCATTTCTTATACCCCACTCCAATTCAAGTAGGACATGAAAATGGATAGGAAATGGGGGGGGGGAAAAACTCCTGCATCTCATCCTACAAAACCAGAGCCGCACACAACCAGGGCAAAATACACACTCTGATCATACCCTGCCTGCAGACCACCTGCAAGGGCAGCTGTCCAGCATTTACAAAAAGACAAAAAGATGTCCCGATACACTGAGAAGAAAAATACGCTCTCCAAGGGATGGCTCAAACATGGTAGAAATAAATATGCTGGATATTAGGGTAACAGTGTTCAGTGCACTGGCGTCAATTAACTCCTTGATGTAAGTAAGGCGACTTGGTGTGTGACATAAATGTATGCATCCATACGACGTGACTTCCGTACTATTAATCGGACAGATCGCTGCAAAGATATCATCCTGCATGGTGTCAGCGATCCCGGCGTCGCTCTGCGGAACACGAGCACAGGCGACGTTCCGGTTTATCATCTTAATGTATAGAGCATTTTAATGTAACAGACTTGTGCGGACATCGAGGAAACCACAGAGATGCGATCTCAGTGCTCAAGGGGAAACACACAGGCTGAATAGTGCGGAACAGTGAGTCTGTAAGTACTGCAAGAAGCCAGGGCTTGGATAGACTGACTAACGACGTGCGATCAACATCCATACATCCGTCAGAGTGTACCGAGCCTGACGAGAGGGGAATGAATCACCGTCGCTGACACGTGTGGATGTGGAGCCGCCAACTGAGATGCCGTCGCCGCGACCTTGCGGAAACGACACCGGGAGCCGAAACGCCAGATAGTACCTCAGAAACTGGAAGCACCACGGATCACCCTGCAGCGAGAAGCTGCCTGAAGGTAACAGTCCGCCGGCCCGTCAGACACCAACCCGACACGAACAACAAAGCGCGTTTTTGGAGGGGGGGGGGGCGGGGGTAAAAAAAAAAAAAGGAAGCCATGAACCGCACTACCCCCCAACTTAACGCAGATCCGGGTATTAGGGAACAAGCTGGCGATCCCGGCGTCCTGAACGCCGCTGACCGCACATTCCCGTCGTCGTGATGTTCGCGCCGAGTCCGGTGTCCCTGTACAAGCCGAAGAAGAGGAAAAGAAAAGCGTAGAAGCAAAGACAGACGCTGCTTTGGAAAGCGCCGTCCGGTCACATCACAGCGGGCGCGTCACCGCTCGCTCTCACGCTCGCGCATTAACGGAACCGACTGCTACGCCGAGGCGAAAAAATAAGAAGCGTCGCATACAAACTCTGGGGGGGGGGGGAGTCGCGTCGGATAGTTTGATTTGGTCTTAGTGGTTGATGGGGAGGAGCCAACCCGTGCAGATGCGATGCTTTTTAAAGACACAGGCCGGCACTGCATAAAGACGCTTTTCGTAAAGGGAAAAATGGAAACCGGTTTGTTTTTCGTTCAGTTAGCACTGTTGCCTCACAACAACCCGGGTTCGAGTCTCCGCCTGGGTCACATGTGTGTGGAGTTTGCATGTTCTCCCCATGTCGTCGTGGGGTTTCCTCCGGGTACACCGGTTTCCCCCTAAACATGCTGAGGCTGCTAACTAGTGTTCCCTCATTGCCCATAGGTGTGCGTGTGTGTGTGTGTGTGAATGTGCATGTGCCCTGTGGTGGGTTGGTGCCCCAACCTGGGATATTCCTTACCTCGCGCCCGTGGTGTCCGGTATAGGCTCCCTCGATCATGAATAGGACAAGTGGTTTCAGAAAATGGTTGGATGGAAAACACCTCGTATTCTGTTTGAGTGGAGATCAGTGTCAAAGATGACATTTTAATCATGCTTAAAGAAAAACGTTACCTTAGATCTTTACCATAAAACGTTTAATTTAATTTAGCATAGGCCAAGTTCTTATATAGCCTATGACCTTATCTCAGTCATTGTATAACTATGATTATTTTTCATTCATTCTTTTTTTCCATTTATTTCTTTTTCATTCTTGTTCATGTATGTAAAGCGACTATGGGTATGACAAAACCGGTATATAAATTGAGTGTATTATATTATTAGTAGCGGTAGTATTAGTTGTATAGTAGTGGTATAGTATAAATCTGCGGCATAACTTTAAAGCAGTGAGATTCTATATGATTGCCATTCATCTCTTATAATATGGGATAGTCCAAATAGGGAAATGAAATGCTGTATCTATTACCGACCCTTATAAGGGATCAATAAGCACACTAAGTCTTCACAGTGGTGAGAAAAACGTTGGCGCTCTATAAACAGAGTGCAGAGGAATGCATTTAAAGGCATCCCCTTGCATCTTTGGATCAGGTGATTATATCATAAAATGCTTTTGATAATACACACTGTGGATCAAAACAGACTGTCTGAGCAAGTGACATTTATGTAGTACCAAAAGCCACAATTTAAAGGAGGTGCATTTCCCGGCAGATGTGCTGTTGTAAATGCACCCTCTCTGGATCTTTCTCTGAGGTTATTATATCATAAAATGTTTTTGATAATACACACGTGGAGCATGATCATTATCCGAGCAAATTTCATAGATTCAATTGCAGTGAAACTAGTTTTGAAAGGGGTGCGTACCATTATGCATAAAATGGAACCCACTCCCGCATTTTACTGTCAGTTGATCTTCTCATAAAATGCTTTTCATAAATGCACACAGTGGACCAACACATCAATCAGCAGAACCAACTCTGAAAGGTACCAAGAGGACAGTTACTGAGCAAGTTTCTTAAAAGTTACACAAGTAAGCTGCCAGGAAATGCACCCGCCGGGAAATGCACAGTGATACCGTATTTATGAAATGCATTAAATCATAGCTATGTAGTTCGGTCAGTGTGTTGATTGTGAACAGCTTTTCATGACAGAATCAAGTAAGAAAAGGGAAATGCATCTCCTAGCAGGTAGGTGACATAAAAAATATCTTTTTATTTCACTGTTTCAGATGATTGTTCTCTTAATTATGGAGAAAAATAAATCAGGCTACTAAATGTGTATAAGAAATCATATTGTGTAATTTTCTTTGTGTTGGTGAATAAAACCAAGCACCTCCTGGTTCACAGACTAGCAAACTAATGAGTTTCGACCTAGTTTAGACTAGTAAATAAATAAGATGCTCTCGTTCGAGGCTCATCGTTCACATGTAATGGTATATTTTATCATTACCGTATGGGTATTACATGCATATTTCGCGATGTGAAAGAGTGATATACTTCTTCATAATGTGCAAAAAATAATTTCCTATTTCTGTAGCTCATTTAGACGGAGAGAAAAAAAGAGCTGTGCGCGCTCCCGCCATGGGATGCCGAATCCGGGGGCCGCGTTGTCCCCCCCGCCCAGGGCTGCAGTCACGGAGCGGCGCGATGTCCGACAGTGGTTCCCATCAACTCATTACTTCTATTGCATCGTAAAAGCCCATGATTGACAATCTAAGGTAGATTACCCGGTACATCAGGCTGTGGAAGAGAAGTACATTTTTAAGATTTTTTTTTTTTTTTTTTTGCGCGACCTGTACAACATGTTTTTCTTTTCACACGCGACGCGAGTAATAGTCACGCGAACTGAGCAAACAACAGCAATCTTTCTGCAGCATGTTTTTCTGAACTCATAGTGATGTTACAGCCGCTGAAGATAATAAGATTTCAAAAAAGTTATGGACTGAACAACCAAAATCTAAATCAACTTATTTCAATGCAGTTTTTAATTCACCACAACGCTCTTCCGAAACGTAACAGGAGAAACATTTACATCTGAGTATTTAAGCGCGAATTTATGATACAGCCACGAGGACCTCGTACATGCTTTGGTGGGAAAACGGTTTAGTTTATAAAGTAAAAAGGGGCGGTTTACCAGACGTTTCGGATTTCAAAGTTTTATTTGTCACATAAGCCTACACAATTATACTCTGTACGATGTGCAGTGAAATGCACGATTGCCTAACCTCAGATTGTGGAAAGAGGATTTATTTTTGTATAAGAGACAAGACATAACGTATTAACAACTAATAAGTAATAATTCAGAATGACATTGCTCTGCTGCTGTACAGGAAATAAATTTCATTATAAGGTCTAATAAGAAGACGAGGCGAGAAAGACTGTTGCACTTGTATCACTCCGCCACCTTTGACCGTCATTATGTGACACTATTATTATATTATGTAAACTTAACACCAGACTTGCTTAGTATCAATTATGGGATTGATTCCTCATACGTTTGACGACAATGTATAAACACAATTTATTCCGACATCCTTTTGTTTGTAGAATAACTTCTGAGGTTTTACAATAGCTTACAAACCTTAGGAGAATCTTAGCCAATGTGAGGTGTCCGTGATTTACGTGAGTTGCGATAATAGCAGCCCCACCACGTCCTTCGTTAGCCTTACCTCAGAAACGTGGCTGTCCCTAGCCGTCAGTTCTGGAAGCCTCCCAACCAAACTGTTTCTATACTTCTACAATGCCTTAGCGAGAATTGTTGAAAAAGTCAGGAAATACACAGTGCTTACATCCATGATAGTGTTAAAATATCAACAAATGAGGTCTATATAGGAAGCATTCAGCTACTCATTGGTAAGAGGACTGTTAAAATGCGAGAAACATTGCAAGACCATGACGTTCACATGAACTTGGAGTTAGGAGGGGATCTGCTCATTTTTAGAGATAGTGACTCCACACTTGAACTCACAAAAAAGAATGAGGAAAGAAATATCAACTGAAAACAGTCAAGCTTGAACTCTGTACATGTGCGATAGGAGGCACGGAAAAGCCTATTGTTTGGTCCTACTGAGTCAAGGATGACTTTTTTGAAACCTAACAGACAACACAAACTTTGAACATCTGGAGCAGATTGGAGCAGTCACATACAGACTGCTGCAAGTATCAAAGCTTCATATTTCACAATAGTTTCATACAGTATCTGTGTTGTATTACTGTATTAGCTTTGGCCTGTGGAAGAGTAACTAATAAAAAGGGTATTTTAGACAGATCAATGCTGGGTAATGTCATTCTGAAGACTGGCACTTATTATATGCCAGCACACCACTTGTAATGTCTTAAATGATTAAACAGCCCATTGCATTCACATGGAGGATGTGGACTCCACTGTCAGCTTCATTTACAGCTGTAATCCAGTGCATGTTCCTGCATCACTGTTTACAGCTGTAACCTGGTGCATGTTTCTGCATCACTGTTTACAGATGTAATCCAGTGCATGTTTCTGCATCACTGTTTACAGCTGTAACCTGGTGCATGTTTCTTCATTGCTATGTACAGCCATCCAAAGTGTAGGTTGCCGTGCTATAAAGTGTGCTACTCAGAGATGCCAGAGTCTGCTCCTTGACACAAAGCTAATCTGGACATATGAATCCATACAAAATACCTTCACCTCTGTGAAAAATAAGGTGATAAGGATGGCGGACTGTGTGGCAGAGAAGGCTATTTAATTTCAGTTACTGTATTGCTATGAGGATGAGGGACTTGTGCATCTCTTGTGCTGAAGGCCAATCAGATATAAGTACCAATGCCTCTCATGAAAAGCAATAAGGTTTCCAAATGGAACCGATTAGGAGTCTGTCACACGCGTCTTTTCATTTGTGCTTTTTCATTCAATTTGCTTGGGAAACAAACCAAAGAATGCAGATGTGTTTCAGCCAGTGCCAGTTAAACTCTTCACCCCCGCTTGTGGGGGCCGCGGGGGGG
>JAODJX010000039.1:11637285-11648614 GCA_026776945.1 Isichthys henryi | reverse complement strand
CCCGCCGCCCCCCCCCCCCGCCCCCCCCCCCCCCCCCCCCCCCCCCACCTCTGCAATGACACTCGCTCAATTCCCAGCCCCCCCCCATCAGTCATTCAGCTCAGACCACTATTGACCACCTCTCATGCCCTTCGATATTAATCTGCCAACGATTCAAACACCTAAACAGGAACAGTGGTCCGGACCGCAACCTGACATGAAGGGTTTAATCTGCAGGATGACAGACAGAGACGTGTTTACATCACTTATTTATTGTATTTCAACAAAATACTGCATATGAACAATGACATTTGTGCACGTATGACGACTTGAGAGCAGCTGTCACATGCTTAATAAACAGGACAGTCTCAGAGTGTCATCCATCACACAGTGAAATGGGGGGGTAACCAGGATTCATCATCATCATCACCCAAAGCACATGCCTTAGCCAATGCCCTTTGAGAAACACTGCACGTGTATACTGAACCGGACGCGACACCTTGTGAATGCTCCGCCCCACCCACCGAACGCTGTGGGGTATTTATAGCGAAACCACAAATCCCTACGGACCCTGTTCACACAGCCAGCGTGTGAAAAGCTTCCTTCCAGTCAAAGTCACTGCTCTGTGGTGTCCTGCATATCAGCGTCCACCAGGGCGGCGCCGGTGTCCTGTGGCGGGTCCCCAGGGAGGATCTCCATCACCGTTTGAAGCAGTTGCTCGATCTGCTCCTCCGTAAGCCGCTCCTCGCTCTCCTCCACCATCTGCGCCAGGAAGGAGAGTGCAGGGAGAATCAACGGGCTGCAACCCCACACACACACACACACACACACAGTTTAAATCCAATGTGTGGAGGATCTTTGGCTTTCAAGATTTAAATAGTAAAGAGGATTTGGACATGAGCCATGCTGTATGCAAACTCTGTCCTGTGAAAGTTAAGCTTTATGGTAATATGACGAACATAGAGGCACGTACTGCTACACAGCCTGAGAGAGACAAGGCAACGAAGAGGCATGAAAGCTCTGTGTAGTTTAAGGCACAACTGCAGCAAATGTAGCTTTTTGTGAACTTCTAATTAGAAGTTAAAATTTATTCTGTTGTAACTGAAGTTGTTTTGCATTGTTTAAATGCTGCCTTTAGTTTGAGGAGGAAAATTATTTGTATGCTACAGCTACTTATGTTCAAGCTGTGCAGGTATTGAACAAACTTTAGTGGTGACAACCCCCCCCTCTTCAAGATTTTAAAATTGTAAAAAAGAAGAAAAAAAAAAAAGAAGAATTGGGAAAAAGTCATAGTATTGAATTGAATTGGGATATTCACAGAATCGGAATACATACAGAATCAGCATCTAGGTATCGTGATATAACGGGAGGTCACTGGTGATTCCCATCCCCCCCCCCACACACACACACACACACACACACACACACCACGTCCAAGCTGCCCCAAAATCACCTCTAACCCACCATCCAAATGCTTCAAAACAACATCATAAACTGCCTCCCCTCCCATTTTAAACTTACTGCATCAGTACCAGAGGACCAGCCAGAAAAACAGGCCCAAAATAGCCACTCAGACTACAGCTGTGTAGCTGATAGTTGACCAGGTATGAAGGGTTTCATCCCAATAGGGTCAGGCTCTTACAGCCCAGCCAGTTATTTTGGGCACTGTTAAGCAAGAAGATTCTAAGAGGTGAAGTCATTGACTAAAGTCAGATTCTCTGGTGGTTAAGGGCCAACACCCCAGCAGCCCCCGCCCTGCCCGGATTTACGCCACGGGGAACATGGGTGACGCTGCGACTCGGCAGGAAACAACGCGATTCATGCTCGCCGCTTACCAGGGCCCCAGCGATGAACCTTTACTTCTCAGCAGGATACAGCAACAGATTTACAGTCACATGCAAAAACACAGATCTGCAGGGAGCCCCATGGCCCAGCAAAGACGGAACTGTGCCGTTAGCATTTCAGCGGGTCATGGGGTCGCAGACATGCATCTGCAGGTACAGGCAGACGGGCAAACATGCGCTCCACAGGAGCAGCTCCGGAACGCCAGCCTGCGCACGACAGGAAGCTTGTCACCACACGCAGCCCCTCCAGTCAGACCACCTTACACTCCACCTTTACAACTCTGGTTCCGCCCACTCCATTGACATGTGGCTTTCCATTGGCTTAAAATCCGCAACTGATGCCACAGAGAACCTATGAGCCCACAGAACTCTGGATGATTCATGGAGGTGGGAAGAAAGTATACAAATGGCTGCCATGAACACGTTGACCCTGTTGGGTAAGGAGAACTTGCAGCCCCCACCCGCACCCACTGTCATGCTGATGAATGCTTCTGTAAGGGGTGGGGCCGCTCTCAACCCTGTTGGGTGTTAAGATCGCGGTTAATTTCTGCGCTGACCCCAGTGGGAGTTATGACAGATACCTAGGATCAGGTGGTGTTAAATAGCAGCGGGGCAATAAAGCACGTCAGACTAAAACCCTTTCACACAGACAAGCAGGCAGACAGACGCAGACGTGACAGTTCTGTATGGCGTCCAGCCCCAATGTTACTTATTTTTAAAACAGACTCATGTAAAATATGTGGTTAGAAAGCTGAGTTTACATACATGCATTTTTTTTTAATTGGATTTGGAACAGTGCTACAGCAAGCTGCACCAGCACCAACCCTAAAGCTAGCAGCCACTAAGAGACAAGCAAGGGGACCCAGCACAGAGGAGAGACTGACAGACAGTCAAACAGCGACGAGGCTCGTGGATGAGCGGACCCACAGGCCGGTGCTTCGCATCACAGCCCCCCGCGGGCAGAGGGGCAGTCGAACCAGAGAGCACGATCGATTGCCTGCAGATACCAGCCACACAGTTTCCCCTAACGCTAATCCCCAGCCAGCAAACAGCTGTACCGCCTTCCTACAATAAACAAATATGGAGACGGAATGTATGACATAAGCAAATAGAGAGACGATGGTGCATGTGACGTATGCAAATAAAGAAATGATGGTGTATACGACATTAGCAAATACGGAGATAACAGACGACGGAGACATAAGCCAATATTGACAGCAGGGGGAAAAGTGTGAAGGGTACCTACATTTCAACAAACGTCACGAAAACCAAACAGGCACCATCCATCGACTTGCTTTAATGTACATTAACATATTGACGCGGTGGTCCGGCGAACGTTCCAGCAAGTACCAGAAAGCAGGGGAGGGATGATGGGGAAGGGAGAATGTGTCCCAGTATGATGGAGGGCTGGCAGCTTGAAAGTGAATCCAAAGGGAAGCTTTCTGGGCCGCCACACTGCTGGCCAGCGAGGAGGAAAGTGCACGTCGTTCAGAGGAGGATCAGGCAGAAAATTTGATAGCCGGTTTACGGCCATAAATGAATGAATTTAAATCCCTATTCTTCATAGGATCTGCACTATATCCATGATTTAAAAAGAAGCATAAGAGGCGTTTGCTGCATACCCTCAGCACCACTTTCCACTCTGTGAAGCCTCCATGGAGGACGGGACTTGGAACCTGGTTGCAGCGAGGCTCTCCAGTGCTTCCTACAGCTGCTGACTGGGGGGCCCTGTCCCTCGGGACCAACGGGCCCCACACTCTTGGCACGCTGATCTTCCCCCCTCCCCCGTGTATTGAAGAATCCCATCCCTCATGTTTAGGCTGGACGGAGCTCCGCCACAGACTCCTCCGGATAAAAACTGGACTGCACTCCAAAAATAATAAAAAAAACCCACAAGCTAAAACGGAAAATCTGCTGAACGTGGGTGCTGACTGTCAGACAAACACTGCAGGCTGGACCCAACCAGGAAACCTTAGCCAATCAGCGCTCAAGGGGCACGGGCTTCTAAGGGTCTTGGGGAAAAGTTAGGCGGTGCCTCGTTTTAGAAAGTTCAACTGGCTGGTCATGAACACAAGACACCCTTGTGGAAAGAAGCATAGAGTCCACAGCACAGGCCTGGGAACCCAGGGGACAGGGAGGCAGATAGAGGCAACGAGACAGAGAGGCGGGGAGACAAGGAGGAAGGGAGATAGGAGCCTGGAGAATGACAGATAGAGGCAACAAGACAGGGAGGTAGAAGTGGGGGAGACTGAGGTGGGAGCTGGGAGGGCAGAAGCAGGAACTCGCTCAGGGACACTCAAGAGAAAACAGAGCAAGTGATAAGAGATGCAGAAAATGAAGGACCCATACAGGAGAACTTTTCCAATTTAAGCTGATTTCTGATTTAAACATAGGATGCAGCAGGGGGATGCTGGGACAGTAGGCAAGAAACAATTACTAGGAAATACCTAGATATATGGAGCAGATGGGAACGCGAGCCGTCCCCCCCCCCCCCCCCAGATTGCACAAAGCCAGCCATTGTGTGTGTGTGTGTGTGTGTCGTCCTGGGGTTCTCCACCACCCTCCCACAGGACATCTGGCCAGAGGGAAATGTAGAAGCGAGCAGCTCACCAGCTGGATCTCGACGGCCGTCAGCGGCCGGTGGTTCAGGAGCTGCAGCTTCTCAGCCCTGGAAGAGACAGAGCACTCAGCATTACTGGGAAGCCAGAGAACCTTCCAGAAAAGGCACACAATCGGGTGGCACAGCGGCGTGCATCTGCTCCCCCACGCAAACAGGCCAACAATCCGACTTTTGTTATTATAATGCTCGTGATGATTCTGAAACTGCAAACCCAACACAAACTTTATGTCATAACATTACAAGCCCCCTCTAGTCAGGCACATTCTTTTATAAGCGCAGCCAATGTACACAGGCAGACATGAGCACAGTGCAACCCAGCATAGAGAAGAAACCTAGGGGAAGCCTGAGCCGCAGGCCCTTCCTGTGGACAAGGGCAGACACTTGTGGCGCCCCCTAGTGTCAGGGCACCCAGTACCACCCTAGGGCCTGTACACAAACACCCATCTCAAACTGGACGACATGCAACTCAAAATAAACTCAATGTCATTACTCTGGGAGGCCCTCCAAAAAGAATGACGCCACGTATTCTGCTAATAAAAAGTTCTCTTGCTTGATAATCTTCCCAACTTTAAATAGAAGGTTTGCACATTTGCGGTTTAATCATTCTAGCAACTGTCAGTTTATCACTATAAATTGCTTTGAAGACGCAAATACGAGACAATTAGAAACTGTTCTACAACTGTAATAAAAATAGCATAACAAATATGAAATACACAACAACATTACACTTTTTCCTAACACCTATTGAGAAAACAAGGTCTTTAGCCAATATATGTGGTTTAACAAATGAAAAAAAATTTTAATTAAGCAATGCATACAATCAGCAACTTACTGAAGATAAACTCTTGTTATTTCTACATCAAATTAAAAAAAATGAAATTAATATTTTGCTCTAAGATGCGACCGGGGAGAGTCCTCCAGTGCGACTGAAAGACTGCGGCAGTAACTCTACAGCCGGTTGTGCAGGGAACTCAGAGCCCCTATAAAATCCAGACATTGTTGTTATTTTTTATGTATTCTTCAAATGGCTTCTGGCCTGAAGCATGTGGCAGACCCCCCCAAGAGAAACAGCAGGCATATGCCCACCCCCAACAAGACTTACTTTGTGAGCTTGTGTGGTAACATGGCACTGAGGAAATCCTTCACTACTTCAGGGCTTTGACGGCTGCAGGGGGTCTTGGCCAGGTACTTCATGGTCTGTTAAGGAAGCAGGACGCATGAGGGGGGGTGGTCTGAGGTGAGGGTTCAACAGTGCACATTACACAAACATACTGCAGCAGGAAGCCTGGGGTTGGAGGACAAACAGCTACAACCCTCAGGGTTGATTATACTTGACGCCGGCAACGTTACGTCCACCAGGGACAGTGCGAGAAATTGCCTTGGTCAGCTCCTTCGTTGCTGGTCTTGTTTTTATGAGGTTATGGTGTGAAATGTTTTATACTTTCTTCTCCTAAGAGGCACCAAAGACAAACGTTAATGACATGTGTGCGTATATATAAATTATATACATTTTATTGTTAATTCTGTAACTCTGTTGCAGCATTCTCCATATTCTACTCACTATGACATAAATAAGTCTAAATGTTTTACCAAAACTTTAAAGCCCCGTGCTGGGCAAATTTAATCACTAGCAAGACTGTATTTAAAAAATTACGCTGCTTATGAATACCATGGTGTGCAGAACGAAGGTATGCGACATCGCAGATCAGCTGACTATTGCAGTCCTTACGATGCAAGAATTGCATGTTCGTGACATGCGATGCCACCCAGGATACACGTGGCGGCTATGATGCATAAGCCAACACTTGAATAAACACACTGAGACTGGTCTGCTTCAAGCCCGAGTAGTGAGCTGGCTGTTGTATCCTTAAGCAAAACCTGCTTCCATCATGCGACATGTTGACTTCCAGCAGCTGTGTGGGCGTGGAGGGTGAAGCCATCGTCCTGAGCATCACCTCCCTACCATGAAGCTGCTGTGCCGGGTTCACCTTCTACAATAAGGATGCTGAGGGTTAGGCTTAGCCCTCCAACACCAGGGCCCCGCTCACCTCATACATGATGGTGTTGAGGTTCTGCTGTCCGCTGCTGTGCTTGCTCTTGCCGCTCTCTTTCCGCTGCTCCTTCAGGTCGGCCAGGAGCTGGTACACCTGTGAGCAAGAGAACATTAGTGTGCAAAGCAAGTAACGTCATCATTTGGGTTCCTGAAGAACTCGCTGGGCGCATACCTCATAATTGCTGAGCAGAGCGGCATTGGCATCCTTCCTGAAAGACAATCAGGGTGGCATCAGGACAGGCGGGCACTGTGCTGTTCAAGCACAGTTCCATCTGAAAGCAGGCATAGCTCACGAGATGCAGCCTACGATCAAACTGCACTTCCCTGGACAGGACCACTGAGCAACACAGTTATGTCGCCCTTACAGGAATGCTGCAACGTTCCTGTCCCTTTATCCACACGTTTTTGGAGTCTGCATTGGTTTCACTCATAGGCTGCATAATTCTGAGGGAGTTGCAGTAGGAAACTGTGCTGCAATAGAGCATCAGGGCCCAGAGGGAACTTTCTGCTGGCTCCCAGAACAAACTCCGAATCCAGAAAAAGCCTGAGCAACTGTATCCTCAGCTCAATGCCAAAAGATGCTCAGGAAGCACCTCCCATGACAATTACCCGCCGGCTGAATTCTATGCAAATGTGATACCTTGCAAATGCATACCCAATTTCCCTATTCATGCTTCAGAGAAAAATCTGAACCAATACTGTTTTATGGGCAACTTGAGCCATAGAGCGCCAGGGACAAATCGCTCTGGTCTCATTTGCACGGAGATTATTTTGGGCTATATTTTAAACACCACAGACCCTGCTGCCTATTATGAAAGAAAGACAAACATTTATAGAAAACGTGACCCATTTAACAGTTTATACATAGTTTGGCCTGTCATGAATGTACTAAATGACCCGTTATTGTTATAAAATAATCATTGCGTCATCGAGACCAGGTCGCCACCAAAGTTGCGACGCCTCCTAGCGGTCAATGTCGCTCATCTCTTTTTTAGTAGCGTCATAAATAAAGAGAACAAAGCAAACAAAAGCACGCATTGCGTGTTATAGTAAACTAACAACGAATAAAATAAAACTAGTTAATTTAACATCCCAGACTAAAAACTCTCAACGCATCTAATTAAAATACTGAATCCACGCACATCGCTACTACGTGCTAAATACTGGTGAGATTAACGATTCCCATTCTTTAACTGAATGATCCATTTTGCAAAAAATGTTTCACAACTAACTATATAAAAGAATTAAAATTATTTTGTTCTGCGCTAAGTACCAAATTAAGTATAAATAAAACGGTACCAGCCACAGTACAACGAGGAGAGCTGCGGCTACCGAATAATGCAACGTAAACCGCTAATAAAACTCACACACCACACTTAAATGTCATACTTAATCCTGAATAACTAAGTGATATATGTTTAAACCTAAATAATTCCCAGCATACAACAGAGTAGCTAATCTGGCTATACTGTTAATGCTGGTCAGCCATGAAGTTGTGCACTACTCCCAAACAGCGGCCGCTCGGCTGAGAGAGGCCGGCGCACAGGTACCCCGGGGCGGCCTTCAGCGCGCAGCAGAGCCGCTGGTGGGGAGCGCGAACTTACACCTCCATCCGGAAGCCGCTCCACTCCACTCGGTCCGTCACTCTTTAACTTCCGGAGGCGCATAAGCGCTTCTCATGAGTTTATAGTTCCTACGGTATTCCATACGTCACTGTGCCGTTTTATTCAACACGCTTATTATTTAATAAGTTTAATAAACTGTAGTAACATACTTCATCTTTTATGAGCCGCGATACGTATGCTAACCAGGTGAAAGGCAAATGTCTGCTTCGTGGGACAAAACACTATAAAAGCTTTTCCAAAGTTATTGTAATTTCTGTAAACCTATCACGAATGTCTCAAACACAGGAGTCACATGGAAATCTGGCTAAGTCTGCTGGAGCATTTCGTGCGTTTTTTTTTTATGAAGGCTATGGCGCTAAATACTGAATTATAATTCATTGCGGAAATAAACAGGTACTCGCAGAGAGACTGCGGTCTTCTTCCTTTGATACATCGACGTTCAGAAAAAAATAATTCTACCGAGCCTCTGATGTTCTCAAGTCGTGTCTTTATAATAAACACCTTAAACAATGTTTTTACTGCCCACCAATGAGACACAAAATTGACTGGCCATGAATTTTCTTGAAGTTTCATTACCTTTGATTTGGCTTTGAGACGAAAGGGGAGACGGTTACAGTACACACTTTCCTGTGCTTTTTGAGGCTGTGGTTGATGTATCCTCTCTGTATGCATTTACCCTGGGCGAACACCATGGGGCTGGAAGCAGTTAGGGGTCCAAGGATGCTCCCTCTGACCCCCCCCCCAAACCCCTTGTCTGTTGCCAGGAGATATTCTGTATTTCTCTTTTTTTGACTGGGGAAACAGTGGGCAGAGAGGAATCGTGATGTGGGGTGAGCACCTCTAATAGTACGTTAATTTCGGAATGTGATACAGACAAATTCGATGATTTGTATGCCGAAAGTCTCTAACTTGGGACTGTGTATAAATACTGTAAAGGAACCGAGGTGTCCTTACACGCAGTCCTTGCCGGGGGTGTGTTCCACCTCATTGGCCGTTGCTGGGAGAAGCCCCACCTTCCCACGGCTACACCACAAACAAATAGATAATGAAAATGGACGAGTGGATCTATACAAATCAATTTTCCAGCATGTAAGCGTATGTGTCTGTATATGGACGTGCGTTTTAGTGATGCAGACAGCTATCTTTACAAATGCATTTATACCACAGCATCCATCTATGGATTGATTTTCTCACTTAGCTGGATACAATAACTACGCGGGATGTGATCCCATCCTTTCCGCTAATACACAGATGCTCTTTGTCTTACTCGAGTTGGAAGTTATGAAAGTAATTTGTATCTCTATGATACTACTTTTAGCTTCTTGTAAGCTTTTTAAATGAGCTACATCTACCTTCTTGTTACTGGCATCAATAAAAATCACAAATTGCTGCCATTCTTTTCAAGTTTTTCCCGTTTTTCCCTTTGATTTTCACTGCTGTCAGTTTGAGTGTCGAAGCCCAGGGGTCGGCAACCTGCGACTCGCGCGGCACGTGCGGCTCAGAGCACGAGGCTACGGCTTTTCTCAGAACGGTAGCCGAATTCACATTTTCATGTCTTAATAATGTTAAGATAACATATTATGATAATACTTTCGTAAATATAAATAATTTATTTTTGGATTAATATTACTATTTTTCATTTAGATATTTCTTTATCTGTATGTGAATGAGGCGGTCGGTCGCGCGCTTCTGTGAAGTCTTAACTGAATAATTTACATCTTCCTCAAAGTCATTCTCTACGAGAGTACAAATGGTATGTTTTCCTCAGTGTACGAGATTCGATGTAGGCTTATAAATTTATTGGGATTCCTAATTCTTTCGTTATAGTAGTTTTGTAGTAAATCGTCACCACGCCTTCCCAGGTCTTCGTAAAATTATTATATTTTCTCCGATTTACATATTATAGCCAGCTGAGTTAGGATTGGTGAGGTGGATAGTGAAGGGCAGACGACTGCAGAGGCAAACGAACTTTACTCAGAAAGGAGTGAGGGTGAAGACTATCGCTACAGAACTGAACGATATTGTGATATCAGTCACCTATGGACTGTTACGCGTCCGAGTGATTTTAAACTGAGAGCCCCCGCCCGAAATTGTTTTTCTTTATTTTTTGTACTTGAAGTTTTGTTTTGTGTTAAATGCAAATATACCAATATCGCATTTAAAAAAATCGTATCTCAAACCCTCTTCTCTATTCATTGCGGCTCTTTGTAAATCTTGTCAGACATTAAGGATAAAATGGCTCTTCGCTTTAAAAAGGTTGCCGACCTCTGCCCTACCACGTTAGAGAGCGCAGCCTTCTGATTCACACACCCATTGATTTATTTGTCACGTTGCATCGTAGTGCTGCCACCTGGAGGAACGATTGGGAGTGAGCTTAGATTTGGGCACCACGCAGCCTTACTGTGAAAAGTAACTGTAACCAGGGGAGTTTCTAGTTATTGAAAAGATCAGGGGCTAAGTCAGGTTTACCTGGCGCTTGGCTTGTCTTGTTTTTGAAGGAAGACTGGCATCGGGGCTTAAATACTCGGGACTCAGCGTAGAATACTCGGGGATATAGTCCTACCCATGGCTGTAACCAAGAAGTTAAGCATGACAATGCTTAGCTATGGTGTTAATAAGGCTGATAACTGTCAAGGAGAACCAAAGCCTTCCCGCTGTGTCCTCGGAGCACATTTTGATAGTGACATCAAGTAGAGCGATGTAGTATATTGCCCCCCTGTTGGCATGGCTGGGAACCGCATCGGCATACAAATTTAACGTCTTAAAGGCTGATTTTTATTTCTGCGTAGCATCCATGCCCTCTGTGTATCGTAGATTCTAAACCGAAGTACCAGCCCTAAGGCTTTAGATCCCTTCCAGTAACACAGGGCCCGAGCCAGACAGTTGGGGGGGGGGTGCTTTGGAGCCCATACTGAGGAGACTACAGTAACCGGTTTAACTGCCTCCTGCTGGTCATTTCCCTACCGATTCTCATTGGGGGAGCATGCAGTCATCCTGTCTGGCCTCCTCCCTCCCTGTGTACATGCTACAGTGCCCCCTGTATGCGGAAAGACACTGGGCAGACAGCGGTTTGCATTTTAGAGTACCATACATACTATTTATTGGACTGCAAAACAATACTCATGGTGGAAGGATTTTTTCTAAAGAAATTCATTGACTGGGTTCAGCAGCTGTTCTTCATTTATATGTGTCCTGGGTGGGCGGGGGG
>JAODJX010000039.1:11615614-11627780 GCA_026776945.1 Isichthys henryi | reverse complement strand
CCCCCCCCCCCCCCCCCCCCCCCCCCCCCCCCCCCCCCCCCCCCCCCCCCCCCCCCCCCCCCCCCCCCCCATCAGAATTACACCAGGAGCATTAAGTGGTGAATCCTTCCTCTACCATTTACCACCACTTCCTTCCCCTGTGGCCCATTTCACTAGAGCACACCTGCAGCGATGGCCCCAATCAGCGGCTGCATGGTGAGGGCCCAGGGGTAGTTCCATGCCCCGATGATGAGCACCATGCCCAGGGGCTCGGGCTGGATATAGACCTCATCCATGGCGGTCAGCAGCGTCTTTCCGACGGGCCGTGGTGCCGCCCACTCAGCCAGGTGGTCCAGGGCTACCGTGATCTCATCCTCCAACCCAAGCATCTCGTAAAGCTGCGTTCCATATTCAGTCTGCGGGACACACGTGTCAGTATGAGGTGCCGTTAGTGCATTTACATACACTTCTGAAAGACTCATATAAACAACTGAAAATGTATTCTACACTAGTGTGTGTGAAAACGTTTCAGTAGTGTGTGGAAGGTTTCACTAGTGTTTGTGAGAGCTTTTCAGTTGTTTGTGTGAATGAATACATTTTCAGTTGTTTACATGAAAGTGTTTCAGTTGATTATGTGAGAGTCTTTCAGTGGTTTCACTTGCGTGTGCAATTTTCAGTGTACTGTGTGAAGGACTTTGGTTTCACATATGTATATGCATGGTAATTCAGAGTAAAGTCCCTAACGGCTCCTCATATGGCAGGCCCTCAGCATCATCTTTATATGCCGCTTTTATCCACAATTATTCAACTGTTTATCCTTGACCGTGACACATCTGGATCAGCAGTACAGACAGAGCATCACCTTGCCGAGGTCCTTCTGTAGGGCCTCAGCGATGTCCTTCTGCTGCTCGACAATGAAGCACCGCAGGGCTTTCAGCTGGCTCACTCTGTACTTGAGGGGCCTCGTCCGGCCTGTGAGGAAGGCCCGCCGTGTCCGCTCTGCCACCTGCTGCTCCCGGGACATTCTGTTGAACCATGGCACCAACGCTGATGGACGACATTCTACAGAGTCTTGATGCACTTACTTACAATGCCCTGTTATTTGTAGAGGCAGTGTGTTGCTTAGAGTTACACAAAGTTTAAATGAGAATCATAGAGAAAGGGAGCCCTGTGAGGTACAGAGCCGGGGGGTGTCTCTGAATACGGCGCTCTCTACATTAATTTAATCTGTTTTGAACACAGTCTTAAAGATGCGGTATGTTAGTTTGTCATCATGTGACCAAATAGTTTTGATCCTCTAAAATGATAGTGATGTGCGATGAACGAACAAATCAGTTCTTTTGTATTTGTCTTGGGTCCTGAATGAATGTATTGATACAATGCTGTTAAAGAACGAATCTCTCACGATGCAATGCGCCGTACGTGCTAGATTGCGTTCTGCGACAGTCAGGAACCATTTTCTTAATTTCACATCAATGACTATCAGAAAACTGTATCAGCAAACCGGTCATGACAACATCCAGCCAGTGGCTAAATTGGTAGAAGCCACACCACCAAGCATCTTCCACTGATCAGTTCACTCTGACTGAGCGAATATAGGAGTCTCTGTACACTTACTGGCTTAACAAAGTAGTATGTCCCTACTGATCTGAAGTACCACTGCCAAGATCGTTCACCGAATGAAGGAATGAACTACGCACAAGAGACTCGCGCAGGCATTAGTACAGTACAATCAACTTGTTCCCCTGGAAGAATCAGCTTGTGCACCAAACGAAGTAAAACTGCAGACACATGGTCCATTGAATGAATTAACTTACTGGGGCACGGATTAGAGCCCCATCTGCTGGAATTAGTTCATATTGTTACAGAGCGACTTTTATAAAGTTAAAATTATAACAAGAACTATAGAGCAATTTTGAGTGGATGCAACGATTATGTAACAGGCAGAAATAAGGAGATTAAATGCTGTCGTGTTGCGCTGTTGGTTGCCAAAATAGAAATTCGAAAAGCAACGAGCCTCATTTTTATAGGACACCGTCATCAAAGACAACATTTGAAACGAAATATGTCCAGATAATATTCGCTAATATAATTCAGAGGGCACACTGAATTAGCGCGAGAGCATAAAATAATATTTAACCCAATCAACAGGAGTGACATTTTTACATAGAAGTTTTTATGTACCCTTATTATATAGCTTATTGTAATATTTATTCTATATTAATTGTCTGCTACTGCTCCTACTGTAAACCAACAGTATTTCTTTTGGGATAAATAATGTCTGGATCTATCTAGAAATTTCAGCAGCAGCAGGAGTTGTAGTACTGAATGGAAAAAAATGTATATATAAACGTATACTCACACAGCCACGCAACACAAGTCATCAGACAAATCTCTGTATTCAAGGTCCTAGACATGACCAGAGTGCACGAAATTATATGCCTCGAAGGATTTATATGCCTTCAGTTTCTTTTCTTTACTTGCTTGGTTTTTCGAGAAGATAGATGAAAACGTCCAGCCACTGTAACTTGAGCCATTTAGTTGGGTCTTTGACACACTGATCATTCGGCCAGTGTAGATCAGGAAACCTTTTGGAATTTGGTGATCAGTGGTCATTGTTGACACACCACAGCACACAACAATGAAATATGTCCTCTGCAATTAATCCATATGTGACATAGCAAAGGCCAGCTAATTCAGTGCCCGGGGAGCAGTGCTTGGGGGCGGTTCCCTGCTCAGGGTCTAAATATCAATATCGCATAAATGTTGTAATAGAAAACATGCTGTAAATGTTAAACGCCGAAGACAAACTGTAAACGATAGCAAGTGGGCAGAGGCGACGGAGGGGCATAGATGCCCTGGCAGATTCTATGGACCCAACCCTATACAGGAGGGCCAAAATATAAGCTAAAAATATATAAGCCCAAACCATTATCAGTGGATAACAACAAATTACGCGGTATTTTGCGTAGCAACACGTCCGCAGATATCGGTTGGACAGTACTGTGTGTACAACCGATTTAATGAACCACAAATAAGACGTAAATGTTAATAGATAGCATAAAACTACAGTTTCAACTTCTGTTGATAAAGGGTGCAGCCATCTTGAATTCTGAGTCGATTCCTCCGAGTTCAAGAATGTCTAGCTATGCCAACAATAACTCCAACCTATCCACGTTCTGCTGCCTCTTACCTCTGACTTAAGAACGATGGGCCCCAAACTCCCTATTTCTGACGTTGTTCTTCAGGGCCGCCGAAACGAACAGTACAGGAAAGAGCAGACCGTTCCTATAAGCCTCCGGCGAGGCACTGCATGCTGGGAGCTGTAGTCCACCGTGGTGACCAATGGTTGAAGTTGACGTGTTGGAGCGGAAAATACAAAACAAGTTGACAATATGATATGTATTAAAAGATATGCACGGTCTAAATAGCCACGTGTCACATTAGGAGTACCATCGTGGAGCAAATTGACAGCTGAAGGTTACTACTTGTGTATTTAGTGTTAAGGATTGCACGTATGCAAGCCGTGTGTAGGAAAATGTTTTTCAGCAGTTGTAAATGCAGCTATTTGTTACAGTACGATTTGAATTATTTTTGTTATAATTGCCTTTTATGTGCACACGATGAACGTCCATGCTTTTATGAATTTATTGTATACCCACCAAAAATGGTCAGAAAGGCGTATGTCAGAAAAGTGCGATTATGCAGTATAACAGTATACCCACCTACCAAAACACCACTTCATTACTGGCCAACACTTTTTTACTAAAACGTTTAATAGAAATATGTAGAACTCGATCTACATGTATTTTAAATCATATTAGCGTTTCATTCACTGGGTCTTTGTCAGTATGGTATCAATAATGGTGGGAAGATGCGTACATCCACTTTCATGTGCAGCGATTAAGGCAGTGGCTTACATATACACAGCAGTCTCTTAAAACAGTTTATCTTGTTTAATGAAGCTCCGAACTGGCCTGTTTCTGCATCACATAGTTCATGAACTACTGTGCTCACAGAGACGTGGGAAACGTGACGGCTAATTGGTTGCTCGGCGTTGCCATTACTGAGAAAAGCAGTTTTTATTGTTCGGCTTTCATCCCCGGTCTTCTCCCTCTCGGGTAAGACAGCATACCCCGAGACGTGGTCTGCAGATAACGCATACAAGTGGAGAGAATATGGCAGTAAGAAATCGACGTATAAAACGGCTTGTGCTCCTTGATTGACAGGCAGGGCAACCAATGGCACCATTCAGTGTTTCCGCCCTCACACATTCTGGGAGGGCAAGAATAATAAATCACATGCACGACATACAAATATTTACATTTTGCAAACTGCGAATTTCTTCAAAAAATCAGTTATTAAAATAAAAATAATAAAATTAAACTTAGGTAAACTACTCAAGTAATTTGACTTCCTTATTGGCCGTGGGGGCTTTGGAGCCCGGACAGCAGCGTCAGTCTTTGACAGGCGTTAGCTGCCTTCCGTTGCTGCAGAGGTTAATCACAAAGTCCGCTGCCCCGACTGAGCAACAGTCCCTTCCGGCTCTGCAGACCGAGGAAGACTGGCAATGCACAGGATCCGGCGCGACAGCCAGTCTTTCAGGCTGCCCACAGACATTACGGTACACATGGGGGCGCTGTGGCTCTAAGCAGAAGGGTCCCTGAGGGCACCCGATTGGTTGTGAGGATTCCAGGCCTGCTTGCTGGAGGTCTTCCGTACATTTCCTCACCTCCATTCAATACTGGGGAGGAATGTATATATAATTATATATATATATACTTTTACATATACATTTATAAGTACTTTTGTAGGTGTTTTTGCAAACAAATGATGCCTTCTACAGAGATGGTTCCTCTTTTGGGCATGTGATTGCAGGTTCATAAGTCTCATCTTGAAATGGCCTCATCAGCCCGTATCACACCGAGGTAAGATGCCCCGCGAAGTGGAGAGAGATCTAACAGCATCTAACCCTGAACAATAAATAAAAGCGACAATAAAGTAAAAACAGCAAGGAACACACATCACTTATTTTCGCTTTGAAAAAGCACGCAACACTGACAGGTCAGTGTGGTTAATGTCTGCATTGCCTCCTTCTTCTGCTCACTTTCTCCCGCCTCTCTGGTGTCACGTGTGAGGGCGGAGTCCAGCAGCCTGAACCCTTGGTACCAGTTCCGGCTTCTCTGTCAGTCTTTATCGATCTGCATTATCTTTGGTAATGACTTCCATCTTTCTTATCACCCAGTCCGTTAAATGAAATAAAATAGTCTATAATACTTCAAAAAAAACAACATCAAAGTGCTTCAGCTGCTACAGGAGGAAGCAGGGGCTTCCCGCTAAGTGTCCTTTGATTTCCTGTGGTTCTTCAGGTAGAACACTGTGGTCCCTGTCCGGGGAGCTGGCTGGTCCTATTGGGAGGGCGCCCCCTCTACTCGTAGAGTGTCACGGTGCAGTAGCAGAGCGTTGACAGCCGACGCTCCACACTGGCCTTATCTGTCCAACACAAACACACAAGGTTCCCACTGCTCTGCTAATGGAGCCAATCAGAAAAGACCCAAGGTGGGGGCTTGTGAATGGGGGGGGTCACTCACATTTGTTGACATTCTCGATGTCCGCAGGGTTCTGTAGGATCTTAGACAGGCCCTCAAGCAGCATGGCCGCTCTGTTGTAGCGATATGCTATGTCCTCCGTCTGCTGGAACATCTCATCTAGGGCCGCGGACTGCACCTGGGGGGAGGATCGCACAGGGGAGTCGGACGGAGAGAAGAACCAGCCCGATCTGATGGGGGGGGGGGAGGCATGGAAGAAGCGGCTCGGCTAGACAGCCTGATCGAACTGACCATGTCCACGGCGTGGCTGTAGATGAGCTTCTCTGCCGTCACACTGTTGATCTCGTCCACGAAGCGCTGCTTGTCGGCGAAGAAGCGGTTGAGGCGCTCAGTGAGGCGGCGACACAAGGCGATGCAGCTTTTGTATCGCTCGTTCAGGCTCTTCACAACTGCAGACAGGAGACGTGCAATCAGCGGCCATGTCTAGCTGGGGGAAGGAAAACTCACTGTGGGGACAAGGGCTCACCCTGCTTCACGGCACTGGAAGGGTTCAGCTTCGCTGACTTGATCTGGGCCTTGGCCAGGTGCAGGGATGACGCCAGCAGCTGGGCCGCCTTCATGTAGAGGACCAGCTGCTCCACCTGCCTGCAGGGGGCACAATCAGCACAGAGCAGCACCTCAGGTGGGGCTCTTGAGCGAAGCGGGAGGAAGGTGGTGGCTGCTTGTGTCCCGTCCTCGCACACTCACCCCCACTCCTTACTGAGCTGGCTGATCTGGTCCACCACCACGCTGTCTTGCGGCGGGAACAGCGAGCCGCAGGCACCTGTGTCCGGCCCACCGGGCCGCGCTGCCGCGATCTCAAGCACGCAGTCCGTGAACGACAGCATCATGCGCAGGTGCATCAGTGTGTCAGTGTGCTCACGCTGCAGATGGGGACAGTGACATGTCACCCACACGGCCACAGTGAGTGGAAATAAGGGGAGGAGACAGACCGCCGTGTTTGCAGTACCCCACCTCCATAAGTGTTTCCTCGGGGAGTTCAGGGGCCTCGAAGGTGATGAAGCCCTCTAAGCTGGGGGGGGACGTTCCATAGGGGACATAGCGTAGGCTGCTGGGGGCCACCTCAGCGCCCCCCGGCGGAGAGCCCCCCAAGGCCATGCTGGGCGGGGAACCCATGTAGACACGGCCACTGGTGGAGCACAGGGATCCAGCCGAACTATTGGAGCCAACTGTGAATGGGAAGGAGAGAGGCGGGGCCTGAGGGTGGGGCCTTCCAGATGGGTGGGGCTTTACTGGGGGGCGGGGCACCACATCTCACATGTGGCCACTAGGATCCTCACCTGAGGTGGTGCGTGGCCGGGAGCCCAGGTGGCTACAGGTGGGTGGCGTGATGCTGTTCGGGGGGGAGCCCACCGTGAACAGTACTGTGCGGGGGCTTGCCCCCCCCGGGGGCAACCCACATGTTCCGGCCGGGGCTGGGAGAGGCACGCAGGGGGAGGAGGCAGGTCAACTCACCAGCTCAGCCAATCAGCAAGCTAGCATTTATAAGGATCCGATATCAAATCATAAAAACATGGTAACTCAGGTCACTGCTCAAGGAACAGGACAAGGGGCGCTCCTGAGTGTGAGGGGGCCTCACCCGTGTCCATTGGCCTCTCTGTGTTCAGGCTGTCTGTGCTGCCCTGGTATGGCTGCCCGTCCAGCGTGATCCTGACAGGCTGCTCTGAGAGACGGCCAGCGCTGACGGACCTGCAAGGTACGTGGCACGCTCAAGGCAAAAATCGAGAGGCTATAGGAATGAGGGGGGGGTGCAGGGAAATGCCTTGGCGTGGGGGAACTACCTGCCAAAGGTGGTCTTGCTGGGCTCTGGGGCCAGCTGCCGGGGGCCTGGGCATGGCGAGCAGTGGTGGGCATGGCCTGGTGGCGCTCTGCTGGTCGTGGGGCTGTCAGCGATGCCCGGCTGAGAGGCCAGGGCCAACAGGTTACAGGAGGCTTGTGTTTTGGGGATTTTAAAAGGTGCCGACGTCTGGAGGAGTCAGAGGGCAAGATGCATGCACCACTTCTCAATTTTTGTACTTTAAAATCCCTTGAACTGATTTTTTCAACATTTTCCACCAGAAAACTCACATTCACATTAAGACAGCAGGGTTAATGTACATGTAATACTCACTTTGGTAGGAGAGCCAATGATAGTGGGAAGTGGAGATTTCTGTAGCCAATCAGAGGAGCGGGGGGAGGAACCAAGGTGCTTGGTGGGGGAGGTGCCCAGGCTGCCGGGGCGGCAGAGCTGCGTCGAGTGGCTGCTAGGGCAGGCAGTGGGATACACAGGCTCTGAGAGCTGCTTGTGGAGTTTCTGCTTGCTCTGGTAGACATCAGTCAGGGTGGGGGCACTCTGGAGACGGGGGCCCATCATGTGAGACTGTGGCATGGGAGAGCCTGTTTGGGGAGATGGAGAGGAGAGACATAAGACAGGAAGATAATTAGATGTCCTCTGCGATGCGTTTGTCTGTGAATGTCTCCGCTCAGTCAGCCAGGCACAACAGCAGCGTTTTTCCCTAAACCCGGCCACTCCGCATCACAGCCTGATATTCTGTTTTGCCGTTGACCAAAACTCCTACAATGCATAGTCAAGACTGCCAAACTCATCACTGGTCCACAGGTGCAAGACACCTAGAGCATCTACAACCGCCGCCACCTCCAGAGGGCCTGCAGGATCGTCTCACACGTCTGGGATATGATCATTCCACTCATTGATCATCAGGCCAATGATAAAGGTGCATACATGCCGGCTCAGCGAGACCCTGAAACCACTTCTACCCCAGAGCCGTTTCCAGGTTGAACTGCAGATGCCATCACCAGGCCCACCCACTACTGACAGCACATGACCCCCTGCAACACTGTTACTTAACAACATCTATCAGAGAATACCCACATATTCCTACGTTATATTTCTGTACAGTATTTTTTTTGCTACTAAGTATATATGGATGCTTGTACATGTATGGTATGATTTATTTCACTACAGAGGCAATCCACTTCCACAATGACAGCCCCTATCTGAGAGACACAGCCACCCATCTCCTAGTGATTTTTATGGCCCACTAGATGGCGGTGTAGGGTTAGTTTACACTCATCATCCACATCGCCAACATTGTGACATTTTCCAAGAAAGGCCAGAGAGTTCGTGCTGTTACCAGCCAGTTCCACACCACAGCAATGTGTGTGATCATACGTTTACTGACCACCTTCTGATGACTTTAATGGGTGTGTGTGTGTTTTTAACTTTAACACCTGCTGCTATTTGTCATGTTTAATACACTCAATATGCTTGATCATACTTAAGATGGCTTGGACTCCCGTCATGGACCTGGGGTCGCCCCCCAGTTGGACTCACCTGTTGATGTGCTCCGGCTGTGGCTCTCATCAGCCTGACCCAGCTGCTCAGGGATCGTACCAACTGTTGGGGGCAGGGGGAGGTAAGGACAGCCGCATGTGTGAGGCCCAGCAATTCATATCTAAATCACTTTATTGTGACAAATTATAATTTAATTAATGTGTGTGACAGTGGGTTGCTGAGAGGGCAGGGGAAACTTACCCAGGGGTGAGGGTGAATAGGGTCGCGAGCAGCCCACAGACAGGCGACGGCCTACAGCCTGTGCCACATCGCCGGAGCTGGGGGAGGCCGCGGCTGCAGCCAGCTTGGGGAAGCCCAGGGGGCTGGTGTTTGAGCGGCGCACAGTACCGGCCCTGTGGACGGAAACGGACACAGTGGTCAATCACGACCTGTGAGGGCTGAATGCGAGGTTTGTTTGGATGGATCATTTGTGCCTGTGAAAACGAGGTTAACTCCTCAAAGAATGGTGGTTTAAAAAAAAAATTAAAAAATCTAATTTTCACAAGAGGCCCCATCTATCCATAGAGTGCCATCTATCCATAGGTCCACACCCAAAATGACTATACATTCTTAAACTGCGTCTGCTTCTCTATGTTAATGGGATCCTTTTGTTTATAGCGATTTCAGCTTGTTTACTGTATCGTGTCACATAGCAGCTGAAATTGGAGGTAAAGACAAGAGGTTTCTTATAGCAAATGTTGCTGACTGGTTAGTGGTTACAGGGTTAGCGAAGTGTGCTTAGTTATCAGCATAATCCCAGCTGAGCACACATAGCTCTGATCACCCTATGATCCCAGGCCTGACCTCCTCTCTCTCTCTCTCACACTCACACACACACACACAAAGTTTGACAGTATCCACCTGCCAAAGCTATTGAGAGGACTCACCTGGGGGAGCCGTACTGGGTGCTGGTGGGGCTGCTTGACAGGTTCTGTTTGATGCGCTGGTAGTTGCGCACCTGGGTGGGCACCGGGATGGGTGTGGTCTCCGCGCGGGGGGACACAGCAGGCGTCTGTCCGGGGGCTGGCTGCGGCAGCCTGGATAGGAGAATGGGGAAGCCCAAGAGGTCGACATCCTGCTGGCAGACCTGAACCATTACCTGAGGAGAAGCTAGATCTCAGTCAGGATAACCCTGCTCCCTGTTGTAAGGGACGCTAACGCTAATGCTAACGCTGCTCATGAAGTCTCGCAGCTCAACAGATTACGGCCAACGGTCTCCGTCTTCTTTGTTTTGGTTCCAGGCGGTAACTGAAAACCGACACTGCCGGAGGGCTGGCTTGGCACATTGCACTGAGGTGGGGCTTGTATGCAAATCAGCAGGGCTTGGCCAATCACAGAAAGTGGGAGGACATCAGGGGGCAAGACCAGCACAGAACACCAGTCTGTGCTCAGCAAATGACGTTTACGTCCTCATTCAGGTCTGCTAACAAAAACACACCACACTCCTTTTACCACCCTGTTTTCTATCCCCCTCCCTCCACCAGAACACGATGTTTTAGGGCAAAAGTCACATTGGTGATCCATAGGAAAGCTGAAGCATGACTGGCCGTCGGTGGGGGAGCAGTGTTATGTAATAAAGCTGGGGCCAGAAGGGGGAGAAAGAGAAAACAGGACACGTGACAGAAGCTGGGCAGCATGCTTCTGTTTGACCATCACGCTGTTTGACCATCCTGCGAGGTCTGAGGCTCTGCTTTTACATTCTCTGCTCTGGAGGAGCTTGGAAGCCAGTGAACAGTCAACAGCCAGTGGACCAGCTGCTCATTCACAAAAGACGACCGTATGAAGTTTGGTCAGTGAGCCAGCCTGTTAGCCAGAAAGCACTAGGAAACCAGGCCGCGAGACCAGGACATGTCAGCTCCCTACCACACCTACAGCACAGGCGCTCTCACAGCTAAGTGACACAGCCACCCTATGGCTGTGTTATGTGAAAATGTGCATCACCTGTCAGGTCAGTAAAAGAATGAATAACAGAGAGGGAGGGGCGTGTGTACAGCCAGCACGGGACAGCACACCTGACTATCCATAGACCTTGATACTCACCCTCCGCACAGGAGAAACTCACTGGAAGGCCGACGGCCGGTTGCCCCCATTGGCATGTCACCTGGGTGGGGGAGGGAGGCAGAGTGCAGAGGGTTCAGAGATGGGCAGAGGGACATGCACTTCATTGTGGGTGTGTGGGGCACATGGGAGAGACTCAACGCCCCCCCAAAACTGGCTGGAGCCTTTGGCAGGGGGGCCACGGCAGGCGACTCACAGGACTGCTCGGCGCAGAGGTGAGGAACCAGCACAAAGTCGTCGGTGTCGCTGGAGTTCTTGCTGCTGGTGCTGCCGCCCGAGTCTTTGGATAGGTGTAGGTAGCTGGGGGGGCCGAGGGGGGGAGAGGACAGAACATCTTCGGGCAGCGTCTGCATGTCCGGCAGGGACTAGGGTGCAGAAGCGGAGGCTGTGAATTTCATAGTTGCCGGATGGGTCAGCGGACTCCTTGGCAAACCTGTGGAGGTCCAGGACTCACCGGGGGAGAGACGTAGCGGCAGGACGGAGAGCTGCCATAGGAGCTGTCCGACGCAGAGCCAGGGCAGCTGGGCACAGGCACCGGGCAGGCTGGGGCACACGTGTGTGGGGGGGGGATCGTCAGCACGGGGACGTTGCCAGACGAACACGGCTCACACACTCCGGGCCGTCAGCACTTTATCATCATACTTACACTTCTTCATGGTGGATGTCGGCTCCAGGAAAGGGTGGCTGAAGAAGGTGTCTGGGGAAGAGGAACGGGAGTGACGTCACGACTGGGGGCAGACAGTGCGGGGGGGAGGGGGGGCTGCACAGGGCTCCACTACAAACAACCGTCAGCAACGACCCACCGAAATCCATGCGATCCTTCTGATTCCTCTGCAGCAGGCCGAGTAGAAGGTCCTCCAGGTGCGGCGACGTCTCCCGCGGGATGCTGGGAAGGACAGAGGTGAGCTTGAGACAAGTGCGATCGAAACCGCAGCTGTCAGTGTTCCCCCCCCATTCGGATTCCCATTTCACTGTGCCACCACAGATGGCAGTCACCATTAACGGGAGCAAAGGAGTGACCTACTTGGGGAGTAGAGTTTTGTTTTTCTCGTAGAACATCCGCAGGTCCTGGGGGCTGTTGGCCTGCACAGAAACAGTGGGAGGTGGGGCTGGCTGCCCGTCACGGCCAGCTTGCTCTGAGCAAGTTGGGGGAGGCAAAATGAAAATTTCTTGATGGGGATCAATA
>JAODJX010000039.1:11583895-11612248 GCA_026776945.1 Isichthys henryi | reverse complement strand
CCGGGGGGGGGGCGCGGGCCTCACCGGCGTGGATGGGGCTCTCTACCGGGGGCGGGTCGCACCCGGCCACCTGGGGTCCCAGGGGCCCGGGCCTTGGCTCGTACGGGGGCGGCCGCGCCCTCGCGGGCTAGCAGCGCCTCACACACAGAAACCCAACAGCAGCATTATTGCACTCCGAAACAGTAGCACTGGTACACGTGTCTGTATTCCAGCCGCATGGTGTGACAATGTCACCGTCTGCATATAATAAACAGGCGACGATGAGCCAGCAGGCACACTGGAAGGTGGAAGGCCGACCTCCAGGCCAACAGGAGGCCTGCTGTGTGACCCACGACTGTGGAATCTCCTGTTTCAAACAGCAGTTGCAGACGGCTGGTGTTGGGGTAGCTCAGGCAGAGGGATGGTGAAACAGTGGCCTCGTTGACCCCCCCCCCCCACAGGCTCAGGAGGCCCACGCAGGTGGGCGGCAGCATCAATGCCCCCTTTATCCCAGCTATCACGCTCGGTTACGCCAGATGAGACGTGCCAAGAGAAGCCGCCTCCGTTGGGAATAAAAGGCCACCCTCACTGTCCCCACCACGGAACTGGGCCCTGAAACTGGCAGAACGCACTTTGGTATCGTTTGAAAACAGGTTCCCCTCTCAGAGTGAGGACAGGGTCAGTCACCCAAATATAGGTTCACAAACAGCACTTTGCGATTATTCCAGGGAACCGGCTTCTACGAAAGGCTATTTTTAGCCCAGCCCTCAGAGAGGTTTGTCTGCCTGACGGCATTCCTGCATTGAGCAACGTGAGGCCTGGCTGAGTGTCACATGGCTGCCCGCCAGGGTCAGGTGACCACATGAAAACACACACCAGTGGGAGAGTCATCAGACAGTAGTACAAAACAGGAGCCGGGATGGACAGACGGACGGACGGACACACACACACACACACACACACACACACATCCCAGGCCCACCGTCTTACCTCCATGACAAGGAACACAGAGTTTGGCATTTCCTGGAAGAGAAGTGAGATTGTTAGGGTTAAGACATCGATATGCACACACTATACTGTATAAACAATGTTCAGAAGCTTCCGGAAAGACCCACGAGATGCCCTTTGGGTGCAGTCAGGATGCACTGACCGTCCGGGCAGAGAACACAAGATGCTGGCAAGGAATCATTTTTAATTCTTCACATCGTTTTGAAGTATGTGTTACTGTCAGCTTTCAAAACCCATCAGGATGATTCGGCAACGAGTCCAGATAATCACAGATAATCATCAGAGATGCAAATCTTCACACAGAGGTATCACAGGAATGAGGGCAACGGGGGGAGAAAATAAAAGAAATCACAGGCAGTTTGAATGCCTTTCACTTGGTCAGGGAGCATCATAAGGCACATGTGGTAATTTCCTTAGCCAAAGCACCATCACATGACAGCAGTGGCATGGCTCACAGTGCATGCTGCCCCCAATGGACTGGGGGAAGTTCCCTGCTCTTCAAAGTCTTTCATCATCACGATCAAAATACATTGAACCATCTTAGGTGAGACTCCATATGAAATCACCTTCCACCCTTAACAAGGTCTCAGAATTGGCAGTGTACATAGTGTCCATTTAGCGACGCAGACATTAAGACAGCATGTACTTTTCCACAAAAGCAGCTGACATGACCGATACCGTAGATGGGAACGTGGCATTGTTTACTTCCCCACTGCAATGCACTGGCAGGCAGCGCGGAGGTAGCCGCTCTATGGCACTGAAAACATTTCGCAATTCCTGAGTCACCAGTTCATGTCAGTAACTCTAGCTGGTATTCGGAGATTTCCTTAGAGAGGTACGGACAGAGCATGCAGAGGCCTGGAGACAGGGGGCACCACGGCTCTGTTGCTCCACTCTTCCGACGGCTCACAAAGGCCCGGGGTCACCCATTACAAGCAGAGCGTCTTCCGGCAGGCTTCGGCACGACACCAGCCAAACAATCCCTATCTCGCGCATGAACGATGGCTGGTTGTACGCTGAGAAACGAGTATGAATTTAGTTCACGACTGATGAGGATAATGAGCCTAAAAAACTCCCCCCCCCCCCATAACACAAAGTCTCCCAGGGGTCACAAGCTCACAGATATATGTTCTTTGTTCAAAGTTCTGTACACTGTTAGTGTAGCGCAAGCTAAAACCCTGGGTTAAATCAGAGCTGGATAAGATTTGAACAACTCTCAGCTATTAGTTAAGTTCTCCCCAAACGAGCTCAAAGGGTCGAATGGCCTCTTTTCGTTTGTAAATTTCTTATGTTCTTATATGCATCGGTGCAGCAGGGAAGGTTTCTATTGCGTGTCTTTAACACTAAAACCACCAGCGTCTTTTTCAACCTCCTTTAACCACTAGGAGCGACGTGCTTCAGCATATCACAGCTTTTGTTGTTTTTTTTTGCCAACGGGCCTCTGCGTTAGCATACCGCTCACCCATCAAGAAAACAATGGGACAGTCAGTAATCCTCACGGCGGCGGTTGCTGTCACCCCAAAAAAGCTGTAAAACCCACAATAGTTGTGTTCATGTCATGTTTTTGTACTCGCTGATTTAAGTACTGGTTTCGATACATTAATCTTGTGAAATTAATCTTGATCCCACACCCGTAATAAAATAAGCACCTCGCCTTAACATAAAATTCCAAAAGTACTGAGCACTTTAATCGCTATTACAGTGGGGTGTGGGTGGTCTTTTTTCAAAAACATCATTTAAGTGTTTCACCTGAGTTGATTTGTATAAGATATCAAAGTACTTTATACAGTTGTTAAAAAATAGAAACTTTGGTGAACATGGAATTGCCGATGAACTGTTTTTTTATCCAGCATTTGAAAACTTTTAAGCTCTACAATTTCAGGACGGAGTAGTGACTGTTAGGAACATTGGGACTTTTTGGTTGAGGGTGTTAGATTTGCTGCTCTTAACAACACTAATGGTGCATTAGCACAAACAAAAGGGCTGCATATACCGAAGTACGTCTAGCTTGGCGGTTAAAGGAGTCTGACGTTCACTGGCGTGGGAAACAGGCAGTTCTAGTGTTAAACGCTTTCCACACATATAAAGTAGAGCACTGTAGGAAGGAGGGGGGGAATGTGGACTTATCTTCTCTTCTGTCTCTCTGAGGATTCATGACAGTGTCAGGGGGTGTGATGAAACCAAACCACTGGAACTCAGCAACCCAAGAGTGACCCGGCTTCTAGGAAAGGCAGGCCTCATTAGGGGCCCTCTGTCCCCCTCTCAATACACCTCCTCCCACACTCAGCGCTCTCGTTCTGGCTCCACCTCGCCCCACTCGTCTTGGGATGAAAGTAAATTCTGAGAAAAACAGAGCCCCTCTACTGGAACAGCGTGTTCCACTGCAGGAAATTCAGCTTTTGTTCTGCTGAAACTGATAGACGAGTGGATGGCTGCAGGCAGACTGACCCACCCCTTCACTGCCATTGGCTGCTTGCCTCTGCCTCCCATTGGCTGATGCGAGCTGTAAACAAACCAGAGCTCATGCCTCTCCCTACAGGCCCAGCATGCTCTGTGCTTCAGACATCTTAATGGCGTTTCATTGCTCAGGATAACTGCACTGGGATTTAAATGGGTCTGCATGACGCTGATACTCCTCCAGGCTGCAGGAGCACCCAGTCATTACAGTCAACCCCCGCGCTGCCAGCGGTTCCATGAGGAGCTGCAATTACAGTGTCGACGAGGCCTTGTCTGCATGGGTCCCATTAAGCAGCCAGCCCCTGCCTGCGAGAAGAAACTGTCGGGGTCACGCTTAGGCATCAGCGGCAGGAAGAGCCCGAAATAGACACGGGCCAACCACAGGCTTTCAGAAAGGCCCTGCCACACTCCTCGCACACCACACTCATGGCTTCCTCAGAGAAGGACAGCTTGAAACATGGATGGATTCTGGTGATTTTGGTTTTCATATGGCTCAAGAGCGCCCCCTAGGCCGCCTGTCCTTTAGTGAGCAGCTGACAGAGACCATCTTTCCTTTCTCTAATTGGGCTCGGGAGCGGGGGGGCTGGGTTGCGTAATGAAGCGTGTGGGACCCATCACCATCTGTGCGACGCAGGGAGGACTGGGGGGAAAAGGTCAGCTGTCCACAGGGGGCGCTGCAGGTGCTCTCCACACCTGCTGGGCCTGTAACTTCACAGGTACCATCTGTGACCCACAAAGCCACAGTGTACATCCCACTACTGTGCTGCCAGACAACTTTGCACCAAAGCCCCCCAAATCAGATCAAGAAAACACGCCCCAAAGGAACACAAGCACTATAAGGGCCACCTGCAGGCAGCTGGTGCACGTCCTAGTGGCCCGTACACCACTGGGCATCACAGAGGGCCTAGCTGCCCTTGCTGCCCCACATGGTAGAACCACCCTGGAAGGGGGCACAGGTATGGGTGTGGTAATCACAGGAGGGGCAGGGGAGGGGCTCACAGGGCAGCGTCATTTACTCCATTTCAGATTGGAGCGTGAACAATAATTACAGCAGGACTGGCAACACACCGACATTATCAGAAAAATATGCAGCATGACATTAAATGTCATAAGTGAAATGGTTACCCAAAGCTATTTACAATTATCCCCATTTATACAACTGCAATGTCAGCTTTATTGCATTACCCAGAATGCCATGTGGTGCTAAATTAGGTTCGGCCTCCATTCACAGTTGAAGGGGTCACTGCTGGTCACCCATAATACAAAACAGCAACACCGTTACTCCAGCAGACACACAATAATCACAGAAGATTACCTGCACATCGTAGAGAGCGACGATGTTCTCATGCTGTAGTTCCTAAAAGGAGAACCAAATGTTACTAGTGAAACCCACAATGCAGTATTTCTGCGGTCCAAAATGAAAATATTCAGCTCTCTGGCTCAGTTAAACTTACCTTTAGAATTTTAATCTCCTTGCCCAGCAGGATCTGAGACTTTGACAGATTTTTCTTGTTAATGCTCTTGATTGCCACCTCCCAGTCAGTTTTCTGCATTGGGGGATGGGATGGGGGAGGGGGGGCAGGACAGAAGAATTAATGGACTGGCAGTTAAGCAAGATGGAAGCACACTGGCTTTATGACGTGGATAAACTCAGGAGCCACAATGTCACCAAAGCAATGACCAGACAGTGACCTGCCCATCTCTATCTACCTTGAGGCAATTTCTATCACAATACACAAAAGTACAAGAAATGGAAGTACCCGTGTCCCATGGCGACAGGGCACTGTGTCACTGGCAAACTGACACGGGCTTAGTGTGACTGTGCCAGTCGACACGCCCCATTCAGCGACAGATGCACCACACACGCCACCCATAATCCCACACTCAGCAAAACAGAAACATCACGTCATACCCCATAGACACTAATTCTGCACACCATCTATCCACGCCATTCGGTGAGGCTTGACGCTTGCCCACATGACAGATAGGCATTAGCGAGCTTCAGTTTGGCTTTAACATATGAGCAGAAATGCTCGGCAAAATGCAGGCTGGCACCTTGGGAAAGGTGAGAGCTGCGGTTATGAATGATGGGTGGGGGCAGGGCGACACGCCCTCCATTCATATACCACACGCCAATGCCATGGCGTCGTAAGGCTACACTACGGCTTAAAGGACACGTACAGACAGGGAGAGGATTAAGAGGCAGACGACACTGCTCCAGAGGTGCGCGAGGGCGCACTGGCAACCAGGGAGCGCGCCCCATCATCCGAGGTGGAAATAATCCCGCTAATAAACGGATCGCAGATGCAGGGGTTTATAAATACCCCGCATCACATGCTAGCCATGTTTTTTCCGAGAGGAGGCCAATGTCACACGCGTCAGTGGCGATGGCCGCTTCCGCCCGTCTGCTTATTCTTAGAAACACGCGTGGCGAGCCTTATTATTAGGCACCCAGACGTTCACTACCAACGGCACAGACGTTACGGATAGCAGTGCAGAGCTTCAATATGTCCCTCCTATTCTACAAGAGGCTTCTCTGCACATCCACAGCGATGCATCTGTACACAGCCTTGCAGGACGGGCCGCACTATGGGTGCTGTGCACCTGTGCTATAAATATCCAACACACCTACGAGAAAAACGGCGAATTGCAACATAATCAAATTCACGGCAAAATAGCATGAAAGAACCGTGCAGAGCAACACAGTGATGAGAGGCCCCTGTAACAGGAGCCATGAAGGATGCCGATGAGTCCACTAAACGGCCCCGGTCGGATCTTTATGAATGAACGGGTGGCGTTCGGGGTCATATCAATGAATCTGACGGGCTGCTGTGTTTCCTGGCAGAGATCGCTTGGTCTTACACCGGTCCGGTCTAAATGAAGCATGCAAAGGGGATACTCACCTTCCTGTGGCGCCCCTTGAACACCACGGCAAAAGCTCCGTGACCAACCAGGTCCTTTCGGCTGTATTCAAAGTCCCCGACTGCCTCCATGTCCGGCGGCGCAGTCCGATGTGTTGATATGAAATGTTTTCAATATGTGGCCAGAATGTGTTGTAGCCGTGAAGCGAACATCACTGACAAAAGCTGAAATGCCTTTACGATGCAGCTACCTTCAGCAACGCGTCGTTATCTCAGTTAGTGCCATTTTAACTCCACCGTGCTAAATGAGGACATCAGTCAAGATTTGTTTTATTCGGGCCAAAAATGCACAAAAATCTGAATACGAATTCACTTTGCTCGCATGCTGGGTGCTGACGGGGCCATCCCATCACATCCATGAAGCCGGTTCCGAACAGTTTATTCCTTTTTGTTTGGATCCGAGTGTCACTGTCGCCGTATCAAGCCCTGCAAGATGCAGCCGAGCACTACGCATGGCCGCTATTGGCACCAGGGGAAAGACGTGCCAGCTGTCATTTTCCCCTGACCCACATCGGCGACTTGGTTTGCTGGTTGGTCGCCCTCGTCGAGCCCAAAAAGCAAAAGGCACTTCGAATAGATACGTCGGGGCTACATGGTGCCGTCGGCAGCGAAGCGGACGCGCGGATCAGTGCCCGCGGCCTGGTGACAGCGGTCCGCCACCAAGAACGCGCTCATAATGACCCCGGCACTTCAACCCGTAAGGCGGCCGAGGAGATAAAGGTTTCGAAACACTGACCCAAAAATACAAAAACAAAAAAAGAGGCGGTGTCCTTCGCTCGCTACTACCTCTGGCCGTGCGGGACTAATGTCGACCTAATTAGCTGTGTCATTTGAGGGCAGCTGCAGGACAGACAGCGAGCAGACCCGCCGTGACAACGAGAGACCGCATTCAGCAGCCCGACCATCCCCGTCCACAACGAGGCTTCTATATCGCATAGTCTGGCTTTCTTCGTGACCGCCGCCACACAAGCACCACTACGCAACACCGGTTCCGAACAGGCTCATATCTTCACAGACTCATAGGACATACATGCTCTTCTCAGCGATTAGCCGGCTAACCGAAACACTCGTAACATGGGTTTCCTTTGGAGGGACGGGCGAATGCTCCTTTGTGGGTACAGTACACCAACAAATAGCCTTTTGCTAAATGTCACGGTGTTTGTACAAACCGTCCTAGTATCATACTCAAACCCACTCGCCGGCCCACACAATAGCTATCAACTTGTTCAGCCTGCGTTGTAGAATATATATCACCGCGGCACCCCGCGTTTCTTCGTCCGCCACAAAAGTTAGTCCGAGTGGCAAATGAACTACCATATCATAATTTTTATTTTATCGACACAGATCAGTAATAGCTGAATGAATGATGTAACAGATTACTTAGTTATACGTCGGCGCTGAAATTTCAGGCGACTTGTCTTTGCACAGGGTTTTAAATAACGACAAAAGAAAGTGAGTGGTATTCTTGAAACATTACGTAATGGCTTTTGACTGATCACCTCTTAATAGATGAGTGAGGTTACGGAAAACAACTTGCGTATCTTTTCCGTGAACGTTTATGTTTAATGACTCGATGTAATTTCGTCTTGTTTACTGACGTGAACTTGTGTAATTTTAGTGAGGCCATATATCCTGTTTTCTTTCAAAAACGTTAATGAAATCTGATAACCCCGGCTACACCCATACACGCGATTTAATTTCACTTCAGAATTGCAGCTAATTATCAAGGATAATGCATTGTGACAACTAAAATATTCGGCCAGCAACAGCTTTTCTTGGACACGGTCAGCACTGGGCAGAAGGATAACTAGAGGAAACGTGTATTCGACACAGGCAGAGTCCAGGCATGGAGGAATGGATCACTACCCTACCCCACATGTACTTGTTTTTAAATATAATAGTATACGAACGAACGTTTTATGCGTATTATACACGCAATGTAAAAAAAAAAAATACCATTAAGCTCGACGTGGATAATTTGGAGTGTGTGACAAACCTTAACACGTTTTTTTAATTCAGACCACTCACCATGCCTGAAGAAGGCTCTCGGGATACCACATGACTCTAGTCATCCACCCTTATAAGCTTTTATCAGATTACCGTCTAGAAGGCATACAGTCACGGACTGCCAGGCTCTGCATGGTTTTTACACGCAGGCCATTAGACTACTCTGCTCCAGTACTGTATACTATTTCCAGTCATTGTTGCTAGTCTACTTGTGACTATTATATTTGCACTAAATACTGTTTCTGTAACATATACTATTATTACATTGATAGCCACCTGGTCTTTCTCACTGTTTTTACAAAATCTGCTTTATTTAATCCTGATTTATTCCCTTACTCGTTTTACTTCTCTTATTTTTTTTAACCAGTTTTTCTTCTCCCCCTCTCCCCAATTACATATCCATGTTTTGTATTATGATTGTATGTGCAATTATTTGAACCTCGCCACAAGCATTTCATTGCACGGATGTCGCTTCCACACTATGCATATGATAAATATAGACTGTGACTTTTAATTTCGATCAAACAAATTAATTTGCCTTTTGCGCAGATAGATAATTGCTGAAATATTTAAGTACCTTGATGAGAGAACAAGAGTAAGATTTAAGCCTATGCTACCTTTTCAGATCGTAACTTTTATCTAAACACTGGCTGGTTCAAAAATCTGATATTAAATCCGTCAGTATAACACTAAGACACCCCACGAACAACACACAGCTATTCAAAATTTAAATTCGGAAAATTTGCGCCCTCTGGTGGTGGTTAATGTTACGGATTTTGCCGCCGCTAAATCCAGAGAAATTGAAGAATTTTGCTGAGCTTTGTATTATTGTGATGTACATACAGTTATTTGACTTTTTATAGATTAGTACTATAGTGCGTGTTTCTGTTGTGCAGGCCTTTTTAAAAACCAGTTGTAAGGCCGAATTCTTGAAATACATGTGGTACCAACGTCTTTTAAACGGATTAAAATTTCTTCACCTACTTTATAATTTTTTTGGGCAAATAGAAGTTTATGACCATGACTATGTTGAGTTAATGAATAGTATGAGCAGTGTTATCAGTGATTAGCAGGACGGTGTAAAGATGTCAGTATTATGTTTTACATAACTTCTATGCAAATACTTCAATAAAAAAAAGTCTTCCAGTATGGCTGTAATTTTCGGTTATTTGTAGTAAACTCGATTGAATGGAACGGTTTATGTTTGGGTGTATGTACAACAATCAGAAACCTTAAGTGAAAAATAATATTTTATAATAGAAAGTTGGTGTGTATACCTTATTAATAAGCCACATATTAATATTAGCTACTCCAATCAAAACTACATCTAATTTTACATCACGATTTCATTTTGTGATAATTTTTATTTTAGAAGTAGGCCTGTTTATGAAGAATTACAACGCACAAACGTGTTATGCTTTTGTTGAGCTACTTCTGCGTCACCAATGTTTTCATTCACATTACAGATTTCTAAGGTATATTTTGTAAACCGTGTAAATTAGACAAACGTTCGGACTTGATAAAACGAGTTAAACATATAGATCTGCATACAGACCACCGTGCAGCAAGGCTCAGCGCTTTGTTAAATAAAGTTACATATTAACATCCGGGAATTTTTTGTCGAGGCGCCCATTTACGTTTGCGTAGTAATATCCCGTATCCCTATCCGCAGAAAGCGCTTACAACGTAGCAAATCTCGTTTGTGAATGCCAGCAGTACGAACATCGTGCGTTGCTCGATTTTGTCCGCCATTCTACGCAAGTAGCTAGTTCGGAAAAACGCTCATCTTCAGCAGGGAGCCGGATTGAAGTGCGTTTAAGTAATGCTGTTGTGATTCTTCACGGAGAAAGTCAGTTTTAATACAGATCGGTTGCTGTGGTAAAGGAGGTGAGTTTGCAGTGAAGTTTACAGGATAATGAACGCGCTAAATTCTGTATTGGTGCTTCCTGACAACATGGCCTGTTGTATTAGCTAACTAGCAGCATGGTTTCTATGCTTCAGATCGCTTAATGACCGATTTGTTGTTTTTTTTGTTTGTCAGCCAAACATAATTCACTTTGGGTTAGGAGATCGGTTATTGCGGTGTTACGTTTACTTTAATTGCCTTGTAAATAGTTGGCAAACACATTACGGTGGGTGAATCTGTACACAGTCCGACTTTCTCTTTATAAGCAGGCTTATATATCTGTACGTTAAACGCTAAATTGCTAAGTTTTGTTATCGGAATATGCTGTTTCTTGCAAAATTTTGAATGTTTTTCTCTAACCCCGGCAGCACATTTCCCTCGGCGGCCATCCGGCTTTACAATGAACTGTCGTCTAGCGCCCTTTCCTTCTCATCTGAGCTGAATTATAAATCATTGCACTGTTGTCCATCACCTTTTACGCCCTGCACTTTACTATCGTCTATTTTATACTCGGTTATTTCGTTATCTTGCACGCTGTGCATTTTTGTCTGCTGTTATAACTTCGTGCTGGTGGTCAGTGGGGTGATGTTTATTGCTATTGACAATGTTGTATTTGTATTTTTTGTGGACAGTAAAGAAAACCTTTAAATATTTAACTCGTCCTTTTGAAAACTTCTATTTTTCTTTTGGAAGAATTAGAAAAAAAATCTATTTTCTTGTTTTTTGTACGGAAACATCTAAATGTGTTTTTGTGAGGTCTTTGTTCACATTTACTATGATACCCCCAGTGCTGCTGCCGGGATTGTGAAAAATTTGTTCTTGCAGGTACAGCCACCATGGCAGCTGCATTCCCATACAGACCTGTACCTGGAGCGCTGCCTCCGGGAATCCCCCCAGGCATCCCTGCTGGGATTCCCACCCCAAGCCAGATGCCTGATTACATGTCTGAGGAGAAACTCCAAGAGAAAGGTGGGGTTTCATAAGTTCTGGGGAGGAGAGTGTAACCTGCAAATATGACAAATTTTGAAAAGTTGGGTGATGAAAGTGAAGCATGATTTAATTACTGCTACAAAAGTTTTTAATGCTTGATTTGATATTGGCTTTAGCTCGCAAATGGCAGCAGCTGCAAGCAAAGCGCTATTCGGAGAAGCGGAAGTTTGGCTTTGTGGATGCCCAGAAAGAAGACATGCCCCCCGAACATGTGCGCAAGATCATCAGGGACCATGGAGACATGACCAACAGGAAGTTCCGTCATGACAAAAGAGTTTATCTTGGGTTAGCAGCTCAATCTCTATGATTTATTAATGCATGTTGCTTTTTTCATAATATAGTATTAATGGTTTGTCTGTATTCATGCAGTTTTCTGTTTTCTATTCCAGAGCTCTTAAATACATGCCCCACGCGGTCCTGAAGCTGTTGGAGAACATGCCAATGCCTTGGGAGCAGATCAGAGACGTTCCGGTACTCTACCACATCACCGGAGCAATTTCCTTCGTCAATGAGATCCCATGGGTCATTGAGCCGGTCTACATTGCACAGTGGGGGTAGGGCCCTTCATGTTTTAGCACTTGCTCAAGATTCATTGCTGAACACAAACTCTGTCCTGGTTGATCGAGACTTTGGCTCACCTTAGGTCCATGTGGATCATGATGCGTCGTGAGAAGAGAGATAGGCGACACTTCAAGCGAATGAGGTTCCCTCCATTTGATGACGAGGAGCCTCCGCTGGACTATGCCGATAACATCCTGGATGTGGAGCCTCTGGAGGCCATCCAGATGGAGCTGGACCCTGAGGAGGATGCTTCCGTGGTGGACTGGATGTACGAGCACCAGCCACTCAAAGACAATGCAAAGTGAGTTCACAGCACAGGAGTGAGATGCCTTCTCTCCCTCTTTCTCTCTCTCTGCCTGCCTCCCTGCATCACCAGTGCTTCTCTATCTGTCAGGTTCGTGAATGGGACGACCTACCGGCGGTGGCAGTTTTCCCTGCCCATGATGTCCACCCTCTACCGCCTGGCGAACCAGCTGTTGACCGACCTGGTTGATCGCAATTATTTCTACTTGTTCGACCTGAAAGCCTTCTTCACATCCAAGGCTCTCAACATGGCCATCCCAGGAGGTCCCAAATTTGAGCCTCTTGTCAGAGACATAAACTTGCAGTAAGTTTTGGGTTCTGTGATTTATTTATTTTTTTTGGTCGGATGTAAATGTTTGCACTGTTCTCAAGCTTGTTTGGCTTTTTACAGGGATGAAGACTGGAACGAATTCAATGACATCAACAAGATCATCATCCGACAGCCAATAAGAACAGAGTACAAGATCGCATTCCCCTACCTGTACAACAACTTGCCGCACCACGTTCATCTCACCTGGTGAGCAGCTTCAAGTTCTTATTGGCTCGTACAGAAAGAATTAACCCTGCTGAATGGGGAAACACCAATACAATGATACATTTCTGCGCTCCTCTCTGCTTCCTGCTTCAGGTATCACACTCCTAATGTTGTCTTCATCAAGACAGAAGATCCTGATTTGCCAGCCTTCTATTTTGACCCCCTGATTAACCCAATCTCCCACAGACACTCAGTCAAAGTAAGTTTTTTTTTTTTTTTTTTTTTATACGGACTGGAGTGATTTGCTTAGAAGGAATTTGTCTAGATTTTCTGTACCTATAACCTGTAATAAATTCTAGTTTCCACTAACGATGTCTGTCTTTCTTTCAGAGCCAGGAGCCGCTTCCAGATGATGATGAGGAGTTTGAGCTCCCCGAGTATGTGGAGCCTTTCCTTAAGGACACGCCCCTTTACACTGACAACACAGCCAATGGCATCGCTCTGCTCTGGGCACCCCGCCCATTCAACCTGAGGTCGGGAAGAACCCGACGGGCAATCGACATCCCTCTCATTAAGAACTGGTTAGTGTCCCCTCTATGCAATTTGTATTTTTTTTAAATAACACGCTTTGTATGAGGTTTCCAGTGACTTCAGTGTATGAGTAGTTATTTCTGTTCGCCAGGTACCGTGAGCACTGTCCTGCTGGGCAGCCTGTGAAGGTGCGGGTTTCCTACCAGAAGCTGCTGAAATACTACGTGCTCAATGCCCTCAAGCATAGACCACCAAAAGCTCAGAAGAAAAGGTCTGTGACTAGCTTCTCTACAAGATCGCAGTTGCAGTACTTTTTGGACAACTTGTGTGAATTTAAAACCTTGCTGAAGTGAAATGAAGAATTTGTTCTGAGTTGCACTTGCGTCGTCTTTTGCCAGATACCTGTTCCGCTCCTTCAAGGCCACAAAGTTCTTCCAGTCGACAAAATTGGACTGGGTGGAGGTGGGACTGCAGGTGTGCCGGCAGGGTTACAACATGCTCAACCTGCTCATCCACAGGAAGAACCTCAACTACCTCCATTTGGACTATAACTTCAACCTGAAGCCTGTGAAGACCCTCACAACAAAGGTCTGTAGCTTAAGGGTAGGAAGGCCTGAGCCCAGTGCTGTTGTACGGCTCTGTTAATAATGCCTCCTTTGACGTGCTTGTTTCAGGAACGTAAGAAGTCCAGATTTGGGAATGCGTTCCATTTGTGTCGTGAGGTGCTCCGTCTCAGCAAGCTGGTGGTGGACAGCCATGTGCAGTACAGGCTGGGGAACGTCGATGCCTTCCAGGTGGGCTGTGTTCTGTTTTAGCTTCCACACCCTGCGACGGTGGGTTTAGCAGCTAGCTAGACCTGTGTACTTTCTGTGAACGGTGACTGTTGGGGTGTTTTAATCTGCCCCTCTCGCTGCTCCATCTCCTATAGCTGGCTGACGGTTTGCAGTACATCTTTGCCCACGTGGGACAGTTGACTGGAATGTACCGGTACAAATACAAGCTGATGAGGCAGATCCGCATGTGCAAGGACCTGAAGCATCTCATCTATTACCGCTTCAACACGGTGAGTCTGGTTTTTGGTACTGTTAACCCTAACCTTACTGCTTCAGTGTGATGACTCTTGCTTCTTGGTGCCATTATTTTCATTTTATTTATAAAACAGCAGGCAAGCTTTCGTTCTAGCCGGCTTGCTAAATGCTATACTTGAGTCTTCTGTAAAATTTCGCCAGGGGCCTGTGGGAAAAGGTCCGGGATGTGGATTCTGGGCTCCAGGCTGGAGAGTCTGGCTCTTCTTCATGCGGGGTATCACCCCGTTGCTTGAGAGGTGGCTGGGAAATCTGCTGGCCAGACAGTTCGAAGGTAATGCACTGAATATGCTGGAGAACCCTCTGGAAATTTGTAGAGAGTTTTCACTTAGACTAAGAATATGACTAATTGTTGCTCTAATCTTTGGTCAAAAACCGTGAACGACGTGTATTCGCTTGCTCATACTCATAAGCCCGTTTTAGAGTTAGAGCTGCAGTTTGTGTGCACAGACCTGCTGGTCTTTGGGAGTCTCTCAGCACGATCGTGTCATTGATACAGGGCGACACTCAAAGGGGGTTGCCAAGACCGTCACAAAGCAGCGCGTGGAGTCTCATTTCGACCTGGAACTGCGTGCAGCCGTCATGCATGACATCCTGGACATGATGCCCGAGGGAATCAAGCAGAACAAGGCCCGGACAATCCTGCAGCATCTGAGTGAATCCTGGAGATGCTGGAAGGCCAACATTCCATGGAAGGTCAGTCCACAAGGAGCTTTCATTGCCCGTGCTTTTCCATGGAAAGTCACACTGCCTGTATATCTGTGCTATTTAAGGGAAGGTCGGGCTACCACTGGGAGCTTAAAAATCCGACTTCTTTTAAATACATTTTTCATACCATCCCATAGGTTCCAGGGCTTCCCACTCCCATTGAAAACATGATCCTGCGCTATGTCAAAGCGAAAGCTGATTGGTGGACCAACACGGCTCATTACAACCGGGAGCGAATCAGGCGTGGTGCCACGGTTGACAAGACCGTGTGCAAGAAGAACCTGGGCCGGCTGACTCGACTCTACCTGAAGGCTGAGCAGGAGAGGCAGCACAACTACCTGAAGGTGAGCCTTACATCCATAGTGTGTTATGGTGCACGCTGAGGGTGCAGGGGTTGTATGCTTGATTTCTTTGTGGCATCTCTCCTCCAGGATGGTCCCTACATCACAGCAGAAGAGGCCGTTGCTATCTACACCACCACCGTGCACTGGCTGGAGAGCCGGCGCTTCTCACCCATCCCCTTCCCTCCGCTCTCCTACAAGCATGACACCAAACTGCTCATTCTGGCGCTGGAAAGGCTTAAGGAGGCCTACAGGTAGGCTGCTGTGTTCTGTAGGTGCTCCAATACGCATGGAGTCAATGGCAGCAATTCGCTGACGTAAGTTAACACACGGGGTGGATTTAACGTGTGTGCAGCAGTGGATTGGATGTGAATTCCCCCCCCCCCCGTCTACAGCGTGAAGTCCAGGCTGAACCAGTCCCAGAGAGAGGAATTGGGTCTGATTGAGCAGGCCTATGACAACCCGCACGAGGCGCTGTCCAGAATCAAGCGTCACCTCCTCACCCAGAGAGCCTTCAAAGAGGTGAGCCCAGCAAGCTGTTCAGAAGACCGTCACGGCTTTTTATCTTAACCTGGTGCATGTGTCATTGCTGAATTTCACCTCATTCCATAGGTCGGCATTGAGTTCATGGACCTGTACAGTCATCTGGTACCAGTATATGATGTGGAGCCCCTGGAGAAGATCACTGATGCATACCTGGATCAGTACCTGTGGTACGAAGCCGACAAGCGCAGGCTCTTTCCTCCCTGGATCAAGCCAGCAGATACCGAGCCTCCCCCTCTGTTGGTGTACAAGTGGTGTCAAGGTGAGGTTTCAGCGGCATTGAATGTGATTTTTTTAATTTTTTTTTTTTAAGGCAAAATTTTCTAATGGGCTTTTCTGTAGCAGCAATCAATAACTCTGGTTTATGAAGGCCCTCTCTGTTTGCTTTTCCAGGAATCAACAACCTTCAGGATGTGTGGGAGACCGCGGAAGGAGAGTGCAACGTGATGCTGGAGTCGCGCTACGAGAAGATGTACGAGAAGATCGACTTGACGCTTCTGAACAGGCTGCTGCGTCTCATCGTGGATCACAACATCGCCGACTACATGACGGCCAAGAACAACGTGGTCATCAACTACAAGGTCGGCCACCGTCTGTTGTGGTGAACGGTAAGGTTGACTTTTGTTATGGAATTGTACTGAAATTTCTGGTTTCCACAGGACATGAACCACACCAACTCGTACGGGATCATCCGTGGACTGCAGTTCGCCTCGTTCATCGTGCAGTATTATGGGCTGGTGATGGACCTGCTGGTCCTGGGCCTCCACCGAGCCAGTGAAATGGCAGGCCCACCTCAGATGCCCAACGACTTCTTGAGCTTCCAAGACATTGCCACTGAGAGCGCACATCCCATCCGCCTGTACTGCCGCTACATCGACCGCATCCATATTTTCTTCAGGTGACCAGATTTCCTCCCCAACGGGGGCCCTTTGGGGCAGCCGTATGACATGGTGAAGTCTAGAGAAGGCAGACTTCATTTGCTCATTTGTTTGGTTCTACCTGCTGATTGTTCTGGCGCGTTTTTGCGAATCTTCAGGTTTACTGCAGATGAAGCAAGAGACTTGATCCAGAGGTACCTCACTGAGCATCCAGACCCCAACAATGAAAACATTGTGGGCTACAACAACAAGAAATGCTGGCCCCGGGATGCCAGGATGAGGTTGATGAAACATGACGTCAACCTGTGAGTGCTCCCAGCTTCTCTCGCCGTCTTTAGTGAAATGGCTTCATATGTTCTTCAGAGATTAAGCATGTGGCATTTTTTTCTCCAGGGGCCGTGCCGTCTTTTGGGACATCAAGAACCGACTGCCCCGCTCTGTGACCACCGTGCAGTGGGAAAACAGCTTCGTGTCAGTATACAGCAAAGACAACCCCAACCTGCTCTTCAACATGTGTGGCTTCGAGTGCCGCATTTTGCCCAAGTGCCGCACCAGCTACGAAGAATTCACCCACAAGGATGGGGTGTGGAACCTGCAGAATGAGGTGGGGCTCGGCTGCTTTTGCCACCAAATTTGGTTCTGCACATCATGATGCCAATGATGGGGTATATTTGGAGTTTGCTGATGTAGGTTTCCCTTTAACCACGGTGCTCCAGGTCACCAAAGAGCGAACAGCTCAGTGCTTCCTGCGTGTGGATGATGAGTCCATGCAGAGGTTCCACAACAGAGTTCGGCAGATCCTGATGGCCTCTGGGTCCACCACCTTCACCAAGGTAGGTGTCTGCTTTCGGGACTTTCCTGAAATTGGATTGTTACATGTGCATTGTTCTAATGTTTTGGTGTTAACAGAACTTCCCTGCATCCAACAGATTGTGAATAAGTGGAACACTGCTCTGATTGGTCTGATGACCTACTTCCGTGAGGCTGTGGTCAACACACAAGAGCTCCTGGACCTGCTGGTCAAATGTGAGAACAAGATTCAGACGCGTATCAAGATCGGTCTGAACTCCAAGATGCCGAGCCGTTTTCCTCCTGTGGTCTTCTACACGCCCAAAGAGCTGGGAGGACTTGGCATGTTGTCCATGGGCCATGTGCTCATCCCACAGTCGGATCTGAGGTAGCATGGACGTTGTGCGGTATACTCTCCTTCATCGCTGTCACTGATACTTCTGTAACGCAGTTTGGTTGATCCTCTGAAAGCTGCAGACTGTTCTGAATTGACTGACTCCTGCATGCTCTCCTATAGGTGGTCCAAGCAGACCGATGTGGGTATCACCCACTTCCGTTCAGGCATGAGCCATGAGGAGGACCAGCTGATCCCTAATCTCTATCGCTACATCCAGCCCTGGGAGAGCGAGTTCATCGACTCGCAGAGGGTCTGGGCCGAGTATGCGCTGAAGAGGCAGGAGGCCATCGCACAGAACAGGTACCTGTCGTCCCCCCGTCCCTCGTCCCCCCCGTATCTCCAGGAACAAAGAGCTTACCTGTGAAGGATATAAAATCGGATGGGTGCTAAGGTGAAAGTCAACAGTGCATCCTTTGCGGTACAGACGCCTGACTCTTGAAGACTTGGAGGATTCGTGGGACAGAGGCATCCCACGTATCAACACTCTGTTCCAGAAAGACCGGCACACTCTCGCGTATGACAAGGGCTGGAGGGTCCGGACTGACTTCAAGCAGTATCAGGTACGAGTGAAAGCCTCTAATTCTGATACTAGCTGAACCACCCCTCTGTCTCGTGGGAACTGGCATTTAATCTGGGTATGATGTTTTCCCAGGTTTTGAAACAAAATCCCTTCTGGTGGACACACCAGAGGCACGACGGGAAGCTTTGGAACCTGAACAACTACCGGACGGACATGATCCAGGCCCTGGGAGGGGTGGAGGGCATTCTGGAGCACACGCTCTTCAAGGGAACCTACTTCCCCACCTGGGAGGGTCTCTTCTGGTGAGCAACTTTTGTTCTAGAATATTCCTTGGCCTGTGATCAAATGCATATTAAAATTCTTCTTTGAAACTGTGTCGACAGTAGATTTGTTTGTTCAGAGCATGACACAATTTGCCTGTATGCGAATAGGGCTTTCCATGAGTCGGCTGAGCGTATCCCTGTTGTGCACCTTAGTCCTGGCATCTTTCATGTCATACTCACCATCCCATTAACAGGGAAAAGGCCAGTGGTTTTGAGGAGTCTATGAAATGGAAGAAACTCACCAATGCACAGAGATCTGGTCTGAACCAGATTCCCAACAGACGATTCACGCTTTGGTGGTCGCCCACGATCAACAGGGCCAACGTAAGTCATCAGTGAACCAGATCTAAATGTATTATTGCCAGTATCGTGTGTGTGTGTGTGTGTCTGTCTATATTTGCCACATTGTGGTGCTCAAATGTCCCTATAGTGTGGTGAGTGTTTTTAGCTTTTGGGGGCATTTTTCAGGTCCCCACAATATAACCCTCAATTTTATATTTAAACGAAAAAACATCTGAGTGCAAATAAACTAATAGTTAAGTCTTATTTTGTTTGGTTACTTAGTTAAGGTTAGGACTGAGTAAGGATTAGGATTATTTTAGGGTTAGTGTTATGTTAGGGTTAGGGTTATGCTCATAGAAATGAAGTCCCCACAATGGTAGGAATATATAAAGTGTGAGAGAAAGAGAACACTCTTACTGACCCCTCTCTTCTTTCCAGGTGTATGTGGGTTTCCAGGTGCAGCTGGATCTTACCGGCATTTTCATGCATGGCAAAATCCCCACCCTCAAGATCTCCCTGATCCAGATCTTCAGAGCTCACTTGTGGCAGAAGATTCACGAGAGCATAGTCATGGATCTCTGCCAGGTACAGGGGCATCCATGCTTGGGGAAGAGGGGCTTTTCGATAGGATGACCGATTGGAACAGCGGCAGTAGCTTGGCTGGTTGTAATGGTTTGTGTGTGTGTTCGTTCTGTACAGGTGTTTGACCAAGAGCTAGATGCCCTGGAGATTGAGACTGTGCAGAAGGAGACCATCCATCCCAGGAAGTCCTACAAGATGAACTCCTCCTGTGCCGACATCCTGCTCTTTGCCTCGTACAAGTGGAATGTTTCCCGCCCATCTCTGCTTGCGGACTCGAAGTACGTCAGCAGAGGCTCTGCAGATCGCCGGTGCTCCTCTGGCTTCCTGCCTGCCGGGTTTGCAGGTCCCACACATTCAGTAAGAGTCTGCTTTGCTCATTTGCAGGGATGTGATGGACAGCACCACCACTCAGAAGTACTGGATCGACATCCAGCTGCGATGGGGGGACTATGACTCTCATGACATCGAGAGATACGCCAGGGCCAAGTTTCTGGACTACACCACCGACAACATGAGCATCTACCCATCACCCACCGGGGTCCTGATCGCCATTGACTTGGCCTACAACTTGCACAGGTGAGGTCTTGTATACAATGTGTTGTAGGGTGTAAATCTGAAGCACCTGTTACACTGTATATACTGTTGAATCTGGGCATTTATTTTTCAAATTTATGTAGTTTTTATGCCAGGTTTGTGTGAATGTGGAAAAAGCTACTGCCCTGTTGCTTGCTATAGGTGTGGTGTGAATCTGGTAATCCTAATGGGTACAGTGCAGCTGCAACTTCTTCGAGATGTTTAGCTCTTCCTTGGATTTGGAACATTTTGCCTTTTACCGAATGCTCTGTAAATAAAAGGCAGGAATAGATTCCTGGCCTTTGAGTTGTGAAATGATTCCTCTTTTCTTTGGTTCAGCGCCTATGGAAACTGGTTCCCTGGAGCAAAGCCGCTGATTCAGCAAGCGATGGCGAAGATAATGAAGGCCAACCCCGCCTTGTATGTGCTCAGAGAGAGGATCCGGAAGGGTCTACAGCTCTACTCTTCTGAGCCCACTGAGCCGTACCTCTCCTCCCAGAACTACGGAGAGCTTTTCTCCAACCAGATCATCTGGTTTGTGGATGACACCAATGTCTACAGAGTCACCATCCACAAGGTAAATACTGACAGTTCCTGAATAAAAAGAGGATCATGAGTATTCCAGTGTAAATATAACCTCCTTCCTCCAAACCTTGGTTGTATCTGTTGCATTTACTCTGCATTTTGCACTGTTTCATGATTTTTATGCTCATAAGTTGATTTCTTGAGTTGTCCTAAAGCCTCAATGGAATATCGTTTTTATCTCTAATAGACCTTTGAGGGCAACTTGACCACGAAGCCAATCAATGGTGCCATTTTCATCTTCAACCCAAGGACTGGGCAGTTGTTCCTGAAGATCATTCACACTTCTGTCTGGGCCGGACAGAAGCGTCTGGGACAGGTGTGGGAGTCTCCCTCTCCTGGAGGGAGTAGAAGGGGGGGCTGTAGGTTATCGTCCCTGCCGGAGCACTCTGGTGCTCGCATTAACACTCCTGCTCTATGTCCACCTGCAGCTGGCTAAATGGAAGACCGCTGAGGAAGTGGCAGCCCTCATCCGCTCGCTGCCCGTAGAGGAGCAGCCCAAACAGATCATTGTCACCAGGAAGGGAATGCTGGACCCTCTGGAGGTGAAGTGACCTCGCTTTATGATTATTTGCATCTGTGTTTTATTGAGGGCCAAAGGTCCATGCTGGAGAGAAGTGAGGAATTATATCAGAGAAGTGATTTGTGAGGAAGTGTTATTGTGTTACTGCGATCATGTTATTGAGTGCTGAGATTAAACAAACCCTACCAGAATCTAAAGGGCATCTTTTACCTTGACACAGCGTAACTGAGGAAGGTTATTTCCCTCTTGTATGGTAGATGGTAAAAAGTGCAGAGTAATAGCCTTGCTTTTTAAGGGGGATTTCATGAAGTTTGGGAAGTCGATGGGCGCCGAGAATTTCCTGGCATTGACTTGAAGGCCTTGTGCTTTTCAGGTCCACTTGCTGGATTTCCCCAACATTGTCATCAAGGGTTCTGAGTTGCAGTTGCCCTTCCAAGCTTGTCTGAAGGTGGAAAAATTCGGAGACCTCATCTTGAAAGCTACTGAGCCTCAGATGGTCCTCTTCAATCTCTACGATGACTGGCTGAAGACCATCTCCTCCTATACTGTAATCAGACATGTTCTAACTTATTTTAGTTGGTTGACATGTGGGTTGGAAATGCTTGCATATCTTTGGTCAGAATCGCCTTGCTTACTGCTTGCTGATGGTCTTCTTAGGCATTCTCCCGTCTCATCCTGATCCTGAGGGCCCTCCACGTGAACAACGACCGGGCCAAAGTGATCCTGAAGCCCGACAAGACCACCATCACAGAGCCACACCATATCTGGCCCACTCTAACCGACGAAGAATGGATCAAGGTAGAAGTGCAGCTCAAAGATCTCATCTTGGCTGACTATGGCAAGAAGAACAAGTAAGTCTGACCTTTTTATTCAGAGTGTATCTTGGGAACAAAGCATGTGTTTTGTGTGAGGCTTCACAAACAACAAAGATGATGACTTTGGGCCTTATTTGCTCCCTTCACCCCCCACCCCACCCCCAGTGTGAATGTAGCATCTCTGACCCAATCAGAGATCAGGGATATCATTCTGGGAATGGAGATCTCAGCTCCATCCCAGCAGCGGCAGCAGATTGCTGAAATTGAGAAGCAGACCAAAGAGCAGTCTCAGCTGACAGCCACGCAGACCCGCACCGTCAACAAGCACGGCGACGAGATCATCACCTCCACCACCAGCAATTACGAGACACAGACCTTCTCCTCGAAGACCGAATGGAGAGTGCGGTGAGTCAGACATTAAGCCATGGCTGCTTGTCCTCTGCACCGTCACTTGTCATTAAACACGACCGTGTTCCTCTCGCAGGGCCATCTCGGCTGCAAACTTACACTTACGGACAAACCACATCTACGTGTCGTCCGATGACATCAAGGAGACCGGCTACACGTACATTTTGCCCAAGAATGTGTTGAAGAAGTTCATCTGCATCTCTGACCTTCGTGCTCAGGTCTGTGCGTCGAGCTGTGGATCATTTGGTCGAAGTTCCTAAGCTTCTGCCATTTTGAGTTCCAATATTTTGGCGCTTCATCTCACCTGAAGGTTTGTACACGCCCTGTACTGTGTGGTCGCTTTATTGTTCGTGCATCTGGTTGCAGATTGCAGGGTATCTGTATGGCACAAGCCCTCCAGATAACCCCCAGGTGAAAGAGATCCGCTGCATCGTCATGGTGCCTCAGTGGGGGACACACCAGACTGTCCACCTGCCAAACCAGCTGCCCCAGCATGAGTACCTCAAGGTGAGGTGCCAGTATCCTGAAACTGGCTCTCTTATAGTCCGGCATGGATGTATCTAGGTATAAATCGTAGGGTGCAGGCTTTGTCTGGATACTTCTGTTATCCTCGCCTACATCAGCTGTAGTTACTGGTGGCTCACGGACGCTTGTCTTCCCAGGAAATGGAACCTCTTGGCTGGATCCACACCCAACCCAACGAGTCCCCGCAGCTGTCCCCACAGGACGTCACCACGCATGCCAAGGTCATGGCTGACAATCCCTCCTGGGATGGAGAGAAGACCATCATTATCACCTGCAGGTATGGCTGTTGTGTAGAAATCATTACTACAGTAACTAGAACATTCTATAATATGGCATTTCCTGCTGAGCCCAGCATTCACATGTGTGGCTGTTCGGTCTGCTTTATGTTCATTTTCATTCCAGTTTCACTCCTGGTTCCTGCACCCTGACCGCCTACAAACTAACCCCCAGTGGATACGAGTGGGGCAGGCAGAACACAGACAAGGGCAACAACCCCAAGGGGTACCTGCCCTCACATTACGAGAGGGTGCAGATGCTGCTGTCCGACCGCTTCCTTGGCTTCTTCATGGTGCCTGCACAGGTGTCCTGGAATTACAACTTCATGGGTGAGGAACCTTTCCCATGAAAAGCATCAGTGATGCTCAGTTGTCTTGTATCGGGAGCCAAACAGCTCTGCATGTTCTGGTCTGCTGTCTCTGTGTAGCAGTCCTGCTTCCACTTAGATTGATTCTTTTGTCTCCACAGGCGTTCGGCATGATCCTAATATGAAGTACGACCTGCAGCTCTCCAACCCCAAGGAGTTCTACCATGAGGTCCACCGACCTTCACACTTCCTGAATTTCGCCTCACTGCAGGAGGGCGAGATCTACAACGCCGACCGTGAAGACATGTACGCTTAAAGCGGCTTCTGCTGTGGTGCAAGATTGACTCGAGGAGCTGGAAACCTTGACAGACCAATTCAATGATGCTCTTAAGTTTGCTGCGGGAATTGAACCATGAGAACTTTGTGTCGCTGTCTGTTGTGCTCCTGACTTGTAGCTTGGTAGCCTGTGTCTCTCCCTTACAGGAACCCTGAGCTTTCTGGAATACCTTTGTACTTTCAGCATATTTTGTGTATATCATTATTGAGTCATTGTACTTTTCATTGGTGCCAGTGCAACTTTGTTTTTTGGTTGGAGATTTTAAATATAATCCTCTAGTCAGGTGGAAGTCCCACAGTAAAAATACCATTTTGTGTTTTGCAGAAAAATTTGATCGTGTTGGGTATACACTATATGGTTTGAGTTTCAATAAAGACTTTTTTAAGTATATTTTATGTGTGTGGTCAATGGATCAGTTCAAGATTACATTTAAATTTGTGGGAGAAGAAACAGCTTTGTGTAATATGACATTTTTGGTTTGGTTGTTTCTAAAAAGGCAGGTCTTCAGTGTTTAGAGATTGCCGGGATTTCTGGGAAGAGTCTGGAGGAACTTAAGCTATATTCCAGGATTCACTAAAATATTTACTGGGCAAAAAAAGTGATATTGCTTAACTGCATAGCAGGTAGTTGGTATTTTTATGTAAACATCAGACGTGATTTTTCAGATGAACATAAATGAAGGTGCTAAGAGTAACAGGCAAACAGTGCAATTAGGAAATGAGACAAGCAACACTGGGTCTAAAAGGGAAAAAGGTGCATAATGAAGGATCATTAGCTGCTAATGCTGCTGTGTATTACAGAATAACTACTCCATTTTATTAAGTTCAGCTGCTTGTTAACCTGTGGCTGCGATAAAGCATTCAGAGTACAGACAAGCAGCCTCTTTCACGGAACAGGATTTGTTGCTTAACCTGTGAGATTAAAGGTAGTCTGGGCTAGTTGGACTATGTTTCTTCGTTTACATGTAGCCCAGACAGTCTTAAATACAACAAGTTATCGGGCTAAGTAAGAAATCCTGCTTTGTGAAACTGCTCCTGCCCAAGGTCAGGACGTTCACTTACGGTTAGGCTCAGCACTGTAATATTCAAGATTCCTGATCTAAATGATTTTAAACACGGTGTGATTAGTTCCAGAAGTGATTCCTGCAGTTTCTCAGCAACAGCCACCATCCTGGCATTCTCACATACAGCACCATTTAAACTGGACAGAGATGGTGTTACTGTGGCTGAAAACGGGAGAGGTTAGTGGAAGATAACCAGCCTCGTCAAAACTAACAGGAATGTCACACGTGGAAAAACGAATGTTCAGTGCGAACGTGGTGTGCAGAAATACTTCTCTGAACTTACAACTTCCGTGAAGTGGATCCTACCCAGTATTAGCTGGTGTGTACAATAAAGCGACTACTGATCATAAATATAGAGAGTACATGTTGTTAATATTAAGTGTACCAACAAATACTGTTATTGCATGCAATTTTGATATTAAGTTATATTTCCAAATTAGGCTGGAATTATCTTTCTATAATCTAGAGTATATAATGTGATGAGTAATCTAATAATACTAAGCATATGCATTTACTAACGGACATCCCAAACAATTAAACTGGAATTAGTTACTATATGTACAGTAGCCGGGAACATAGGGGCTCAGAGCAAAAAGCCCTTCCGCCTGGCGCCGTGGCTTAGTTGGTTAAAGCGCCTGTCTAGTAAACAGGAGATCCTGGGTTCGAATCCCAGCGGTGCCTTTTATTAAATACAACTGTAAATACTAATTTCAAAAGTTTGCCGAATGTTCTGCCTCCTGTGTGGTGTGGTTCGTCATTATACCAAAACACAAGGGATCGTACGTGTTGTGATCTTCCATAGTTAAACTTTCTAAGCAGGATAGACAAGAATAACCAATAACGAAAAAACACACACGCATTTCTCTAAACTGCTTGATGCTTCACGAAACGTGACTTCTTTTTATCGTCGATAGAAGACTAGTCGAATACCGCTTTATCTTGATATCCGCACTGCTTTGCCTTACAGTTTGCGAAAGCAGATTTTCTATGACAAAAAGTACTCGGCAGTCATTGGGCAGTAAAGACGTGGGAGTTTTCGGCGAAAAACCCCCCTTAGGCTGGAGCTGGTCGCGAACCGGAGATTATGAAGTGCGCTCTGTCTTCACGTGTATGTTGTACGTGACGTGTGGAGGGATCTCTGACATAGCATCTGAAGCCTGGTTTGAAGCTTTCCCGGGCAGATTCATTATGGCACAGACGCCAGCATGAAGGCGTCTCACCTCCCCAATTCGAAGAGAATGGGTGTCTTATTTCCGAGCCTAAAATAAAAGCGCATTGAGGGTGAGGCTGACATGTCCGTCGGGTGATCGTTGGGGGCCCATCTGGTTTCACTTGCTGTTCTGCTTGCGGTGAGCAGCCAGAGAAACATGGAGCAGCAGGTCGGAGGAGGCAGCCTGGAGAAGAGCTTCAGCGCCTTGACGGTGGACGACGTCTACGACATCGCTAAGCTGATCGGCTCCGACGTGGAGAAGCTCATAGACAGCTTCGGGAAAGCTAGCGTGGAGGGCCTGGTGCGCAAGATCGTCAAAGTCTTGGAGTTTCTCGAGAGTTCCGTGGCCAAGAACCAGGTGAAGTGCAAGGAGGAAGAGCTTCTAAAAGCCTACGAGACGCTGCAGCTCCAGCAACAGAAGCGGGCGGCGAAACCATGCGAGGGGGCGAAGGTACGAGCAGGAACGCTGGAGTGAAGTTTCACTGCCTTTATACCTCTATCCCACTCCACAGGTCCAGCAATACCAGCGCTTCAGGGTATTACGCTGTGCGTTTAATCTCCACTCCATATTCAACTAGGAAATACTGAAACTTTGTTTTAATATTTTTATACAGAACGAACTAGTATACTGATTTTCATTTTCATGGAAGGGTGTTAAACAATGTAATTCTCATAATACTCTGGTAATCCAGCTCACTTCGTACTACCTACTACCGTAGCTATCTCTCTTTATATCTATAATTTATTGCGTAACATAAGGTTATATAACATTTTATTTCTCAGTCCATATGCATTTTTCTGTGACTCGGTTGACCCAGTTTAAAGTTTCGTATCCCCTTTTAAAGACAATTGCAATAATACCATCCGAAAGACATTTTAAACACTTTATTGTCAGAATATGAAGCACGTAGCGGTGACGATCACGCTTCAGCGACCTTAAGCGTTGTGTTCAGTCACGGCTGTTTGGGGTATTTTTCCACAAACATGTCCACCGGTTTCCCTTATCTCGTATCAAATACTTACATGTGCTTTTTAACTTCTATCCAACTGCTTGTAATACTACACATGTCAGTGGACAAGACGTTTTAATTGCAAGGTCGCTGGTTTAATCTTCATGCTTAATCACTCCATTATATGCGACTTGCACTTGTAAACAACACAGGAGTAATTCCAAGAATTAATCGCTTTATTATGACGCATTGTGGAGTATTTATAGCATTGGCTTCGGTTAAGTAGTTTTTGATCAATTCGACTAAGTTGTGATACTATTCTGGAAAGCACTGAAAATCGCTATGTAAACTCAGTCATGTAATCGGAGTGGGGAGAAACTGGGTGACTGACTGCATGATCCGATCCAGAGGCTCGTCGCTCTCTCCAGCAGGACCTGGAGCAGGAGTGGCGACGGACGTCAAAGGAGTTGCAAGCCCAGGTGTCGCGGCTGCAGGAGGAGAGACTGGAGCTTCTGGAGCAGCTCAAGTGCAGCCAGTCCATAGGAGGTGGGAGGCTGGGGCAGGGAACAGGGAAGGCAGGCTAATCATGCTTACCACAGAGGCGCTAATATAACACCCAGCTTCGTTATGGACCCCCACCACAGCAGCTGCCTGGAAGGTCACAGTACATGAATCTTTTACACTGACTGACTAACTAGCTGAAACTAGTATGTGGCAGGCACTCATGCCCCCTGTGCCCCCCCTCTGCAGACCACACACAGCGACAGGAGCGTGAGGTGATGCTAAAGCTGAAGGTTGTGGTGGACAAGCAGCGTGACGAGATCCGGGCCAAAGCACAGGAGACGGACCGGCTGGCTAGGGAGGCGGAGGCGGTGAGAAGATGCGTCGCATTCCTTACACCAACACAACCGCAGACACGCATGCGGGCACACGCCCTGCCCTTCAGTGGCTGTTGCAGCATGTTTATTGCCATGAGGTTTTCCGGAACGTTATGACACCCACAGCAACTCCGCAATAACAATCATGTGCCCCGCCCCCCCCCGTCCCAGCTTAAGCAGAACCCCGCGCATATCTCCCGAGCCCATGGAAAGTACGGGATGTGGCCTTGTGGTGCCGTGACTCTGTGTGTGCCGCGCTGTCGGCCCGGGGGGGGGGGGGGGGGGGGGGGGGGGGGGGGGGGGGGGGGGGGGGGGGGGGG
>JAODJX010000039.1:11571841-11583743 GCA_026776945.1 Isichthys henryi | reverse complement strand
TGTGTGTGTGTGTGTGTGTGTGTGTGTGTGTGTGTGTGTGTGTGTGTGTGTGTGTGTGTGTGTGTGTGTGTGTGCGCAGGGACGCGAGTTTGTCCGACAGCACTGCCGCATGTCTTTATCACATTTGAAGTCTTTCTTTTTATTTTCTTATCTGTCAAAAGCAAGTGATACTTAAAATGCCATCGTTTTATATCAGTTTTTATGATGTATGAGGTTATAGGAATTTAGGATCTTACAAATGGCAACTAGGTTAGATATCGAGTGGGTTTTTCCTGAAGGGTTAAATGCCAGCCAGTGGGTGTCTGATTTGTTGGTTTTAATGTGTGTACTTTTTTCATATGACAGTAACATGCATACAGTGTTTTTAACCAGGGAAGAGGCAGCATTTAAAAAAAAATATTCTTTTTTTGCCGCCCCCCCATCAGATAGCGTTAACAAAAACAGAGATTGATCTAACAGACAAGATCATCTTCGACCTCAAAGACCCAAACCGGCCGTGCTTCACCAAGCAGGAAGTGCGCGACATGATCTTTGAGAGGAATGAGTTGAAAGCCAACCTCTTCCTGGTGCAGGAGGAATTGTCCTACTACCAGAGGTGACCTTGGTTGAGCTACAGTGTTGGGGGGGGGGGAAAGAGCATCGGAAGGGAGGGGACCGGCTGATCATCAGCATCTGTTTGTCCGGTAGGGAGATCCTGAACGACGAGCGGTGTCCAGGCTTCCTGCTGCATGCGGTGCGCTCCGCCATGAAGAAGCAGAGGAACGTCATCAAAGCCAAGATGCTGGGCATCACTGAAGAGGATTGCAGCAGGTACACGGGCGGGGGTTGGGGAACCAGCAGACGGTGGACAGGGTGGGTGGGGGAGAGATTATTATCAGACAGCAGTTGGGGGGGTAGGGGAGAGATGAACTTCAGATCAGTTGGGGGGAGGAGCAACATCACATGGGGGGACATCATAAACAGTCGATTCCAGAATGAACTTCGGGAGTCAACCTGTGCTGTTTTGTCTCTCCCCAGTGATGAGGAGGATAAGGAACCCCAGTTCAAGGGGAAGGAGGCGCGGACGGACACGGACTGTGTGGATGGGCGGCCCCCGGAATCCCGCATCAGGAACCTGTGCGTGTTGCTTTGTGCGGCTTTATGATTCTGTGTGATTGTGATGTGAAGGAATGCTTCTTTATCAGGGTAATTTCCATAATATACAGTGCAGTCAGTGTCACAGGAAGGTCTCGGCTGCAGAGTTATTGCACAACTTACCAAATTACCCTGGTTTGACATGCAGGTAATGACTGGCTTTTTTGTTGGTTTACTGCGGTATTGCTGCATCGTTGACGACCCCCCCCCCGCTTATCCTCCAGGTTCGGTTTCCTCACGCGCTCCAGTATTGGGTGGAGTCCCAATGAACAGAATAAATCTTCATCCTGGGAGGTCATTAGTTCAGAGGAGACGGAACTGGCCAGCGAGGACAGGGCCGCCTCAATGCCGGGGATGCCGCCTGACCTGCCACCCCATTGAGCCTCCGTTCGGCTGCCTCCATGCGGTGAGGAGAGGAGTTCTCGGAGCTGCAGCAAAGGTCCACCTCAGAGGTGCTGCCCCCATCTGGAGGCTCACGCCACTGCCTCTAATATCCCACTGGAATTTTATTTTTAAAACAAGAATTCCCGTTTGGTTTTATAACTTTTTAATTATTTTAAACATGTGGCATACAAATATATATTGTATTATATATAAGCTATGTATGTTTGCTAAACATGTGGCAAGCGTCTATCAGGGTTCTGTAAGTTAACCAAAGACTTTTTCCTTACTTGGTAGTATTTTTGTGTACCAAAGAGGGAAAAACTTACCAGATGTAGTGTTTTGTCAGATGATTGTTTGTTCCGCCTCTCCATGAGATACCAAACACGTAATGAATGTCCTGCAGTCTATGTACATTTGTTGTGATTTGTCAGTGCTTATTTCTTGTTAGTAGTCAGGAAAAAATTAATCAATTTTATTACAGGGATCTTCCTGTATGGCATTGCCTGTGCTTTCACTGTGTTTAATTCTGTAAATGTGTATGGGTAGTTCTCAACTTTACAAGCTAATTCGCTCAAATTATCAATCGGTAATGGAGAAAGCGGGAGGCATTTTCCCATGAAAATGTTAGTAAAATGATGACTTTGGGTCTTTGGGATGACTTTTGCATCCTAATGTTTTGCCAGATAAAGAAAGGAAACACAAACGTATTAGAATGAACATTTATCAAAAGTATAGGCACATTTAAACTAACAAAAAAAAAAAAAACACTTCTCTAAAAGTGTAACATTCACAGTCAGTTTTGTTCGGCTTGATTTTCAGCAGACGGGGTGGTTTGTCTCGTAGTGTCCCCCTCTGAGCTGAGGAAGATCGCTCACAAACTGTGAGTAAAACGAACCTGCTGCATTAGTGGGATCAGGTTGGGTCGTGAAAGTGGATCAAATTGGGCACCATCGTAAAATATGCCGTTAAGTGTGGTGCTGCTTGTGCGCAGACATACGAAGTAAATTGGGCACAGTCAGGTTTTTCACAAAGCGAAGGTATCTGCTTTGTTGTGCCACGAGCGGCATTTCTGGGCTTTTTGAGTTCGGTGCAAATTAAAAAAAAAATAAATAACATTTTTAATGATATTCTTATTTTTTCCTTGTAAAGATATAAACTCATAAAGCGAGAACTACCTGTGTACCTTAAGCTGTCTTTCTGAATGCGTTTCCTTGTTTGCTTTTGGGTTTGGCCCCTTCACTGTTACTTTTAAAGGCACTTGAGGTAAGACCCATAGTACAATTGACCATGTGAAATGTCGCCCTCTACAGTGGTGAATGTTTTATGTCACATATCACCTCCTTTTTTGGAATTTTCCTTGTAGGTAGGGTGGGGGGGGTTGGATTCTGATAGCACTTACTACCTATTTTTAGCAGGAGATCAACTGCTGATGAGCCTTGACATCCATGAATACTGTTGGTACTTCAGACTATTTTTATATAATTATGCAGTATTTTGTGTATATTTTAAATTTTTACCTTCATGTTCTTTTAAATTGGAAACCTTGTATGTTGTAAGACCAAAATAAACATGGCGACTGGGACTATCAGCTTGTCTTGGGGTTTCTTATTGGTGCTTCTCGTTTTCATGTTAAATGCCGGCCGTGTTGGTGATTCTCGCATTTCTCGTCTCATCCCGCTCGTTCCTGGGGGGGCCTCGCACGGAGGAGCTCCACGCTCACCGTCAACTTGGGAAGTTTGCATTTTTTTTTTTTTTTTTTAAATCTCGGCTCTTCCCAGAAGCTGCGCTCAGTGACTGTGCCTCTCGGTGAGCGAGCGGCTGATTGAATTGGAGGAAGCGGACCTCACTTCCCCAGGAAGCGTCCAGGGGAAGCCCTACAGCTTGGAGGCACAACTCCTGACGGACAGATGCAGAGGAGACGCAGCCAGGGGAAGCGAGGGATCTGCCTGCTTTTTGTCCCGCAGCTGGAGACCGGTGCCAATCCTGGGAAGGGGCTCCTGAGCAACCGGTTTGGACTGGTTCTGCTGTGCTGGCGAAATGGGCCTTCGTGCAGCAGGCTTGGGTTTGCTCGTATGCGTTCTGTCTTGTCGGTCCCAGAAGCTGAACCCAGATGGAAGGAATGTCTGCCTGTATCGGAGGTGCTCTTTTACTCTTTATCTTCTCACCTTCTTGTCTTCTGGTGATGCCCACACGCTGGCCTGTTCCCTGCCTTTTCCATAAACGGCCTGCTTCTGCTTTTCCTCTCCGGTGAGCAGTGACCCCACGTCGCCTGTCTGCTGCTCTGGCTGGAAGCAGGAAGGCAGCGAATGCCCGACACGTGAGTCCCGCTCGCCTCCCGCCACCCATTTCTCACCACGTTTTTTGCCCATGCCGTTCTGTGAGTTTCCCCACCTTCCCGCTGCCCCCCCCCACAGCTCTGTGCGAGGGTGAGAGTGCCTGTCAGCCCAGTGAGATCTGTGTGTACCCTGGGTTCTGTCGCTGTAAGGCCGGCTTCTACGGGGCCAACTGCATGACCCGTAAGTGATCAGTCAACCCTGTGACTATGATGCCCTTATTTTTAAGCTCGTTATGACTGAGTTAAACATGCATACACACATCAAATTGCTCACTGGTGTCACCTATGTTCTTGCTGGAGATTTTATAGACGCCCTTTTGGCCAAGATCCTGTTGCTGGAAAGGAAATGAGCGTAAAGCTGGCTGCATTGAATGGTGTGTGTGTGTTTGCAGTCGCCTCTTGTATTTTCAGTTAGCTCTCCTTGTCCTGTGTCTCCCCACAACTTTCATTATTCCGCCATATTTGTCTGTCTCACTATATTGTCCTGTACCTCCCTGTCTTCCCACGTCTCTCCCCTTGTCTTCCTGTGTCTCACCCTGTCTTGTATCTCCCTGTGTTTTCCCATGTCTTCCTGTATCTTTTGCTCTGTCCCTTTGTCTTCTGTTATCTCCCCTTGTTTTCCCTTGTCCCCCTTGTCTTTGTGCCTCACTGTATCGTCCCGTACCTCCCTGTATTTCACTGATCTTCCCTTGTCTCCCTGTATCTCCCTGTGTTTTTCCCTGTCTCTCTGTATCTTTTGCTCTGTCCCTTTGTCTTCTGTTATCTCCCCTTGTTTTCCCTTGTCCCCCCTTGTCTTTGTGCCTCACTGTATCATCCCGCACCTCCCTGTATTTCACTGATCTTCCCTGTGTCTCCCTTTCTCCCCACATCTTCCCTTATCTCCCTGTGTCGTCTAATGCCTCCCTGTATTTCCCTGTTTCTACACACATCTCCTCCCATTGATAGAGTGCCCTCCTGAGTTCTGGGGTCCCGACTGCAGTAAGCTCTGCCTATGCCACCCCCATGGCCGCTGCCACCCAGAGACGGGCCAGTGCACCTGCGACCCTGGGCGCTGGGGGGCGCACTGCCAGAACGTATGCAGGTGCGGCCGCCATGGCCAGTGCAACCCCACGTACGGCAACTGCACGTGTGACGATGGCTGGTGGACGGCCACGTGCAGCAAGCCGTGCCAGTGTGCGTTGGGGCAGGCGCGCTGTGATCCTGTCTCGGGTCGCTGCATCTGCAAGGATGGTTACTGGGGGGCACGTTGCTCCCAACGCTGCCACTGCTCGGGGTCTCCCTGCCTGCAGCAGACAGGCACCTGCATGTGCCTGCGTGGGTGGGCAGGGCCTTCCTGCAAGTACCCCTGTGTCTGCAATTTGCAACATGGCCGGTGTGGAGATGATGGGGACTGCGTGTGCGAGCTGGGATACAGGAAGCCGTCCTGTGATGAGCCCTGCAGCGCCGGGTCCTACGGGAATGACTGCAAGAAACGGTAAGCTGGTGGGATGGGTGGGTCAGGCCTGAGGGCCCTTCCCCTTAGGCCAGGGGCGGGCAATCTTATCGAGAAAGGGCCGCAGTGTATTTGGGTTTTCGCTGCAACTCCCCAATTGGATTACTGATTAGAGGACTGATTGGCTGAAGAGTCCTCACACCTGGGTTGGAACAGCTGACCTACAGGTTACCCCAAAAACCTGCAGACACACCGGCGGATAAGATTGGACACCCCTACCTTAGGGTCACCACACTTAGCTTGTGTTGCTCTCTGCCTCGATCTCCCTTTCTCTCTCTTTCCCTCTCTGTTTCTCTCTCCCCTTTCTCTCTCTCACACTTGTTCTCCTTCTGTCTCTTTTTCTTTTTCCTTCTCCCTCCCACACTCTCCCCCTTTTTCTCCCTCTCCCTTTCTGTCTCCCTCTTTCATTCTCTATCTCCCCCCCATCTATTTTCTCTCACTTTCTCTCTCCCTGTCTCCTGCGTAGGTGTGGTCACTGCCGCGAGGGGCAGCCCTGTTCTGCAGTGGATGGCTTCTGTTCCTCCTGCGAGCCGGGCTGGAACGGGACGCGCTGTGACCTGCCCTGCCCACCTGGTTACCATGGTCACCTCTGCCAGGAGATGTGTCCGCGATGCCGTGGCAGGGAGCCATGTGACCCTGAGAGCGGCGAGTGTGTGCGCTGTGAACCCGGCTGGACCGGACCCAGGTGAGCGTGACTGCATAGATGGCATAGAACTCTCTGCTGGTCCAGAAACTATTAATCCTGAGTGTCATTTTGGATTCCTGCCTCAAAGCTCATATGCGCTGTCAATTGCTGTGTGTGTAAAATCTCATGTATGGCTTTACCGCCTGCACTCCTCAGATGTGATACGCCCTGCGCCGAAGGCACCTTCGGGGACGCCTGCCGCTTCCTCTGCCCTCCCTGCGTCGGTGGCCGCTGTCATCACCTGATGGGGATCTGCTTGTGCCAGCCCGGCTTTTGGGGGGAGAGGTGAGGGCGCTACCAGATGGGCGAGGTTTCTGTGGGCTCCAGGTTCGACGGCGGACGTTACTTTTTTTTGAACCAACACTCTGTTGCCTGTTTCTCGTTGAAGCTGCAACAGCTCGTGTCCGACTCACCATTATGGGATAAACTGCTCGTCCGCCTGCGACTGCGGGGACGGTGGCTGTCACCCAGTGACGGGGCAGTGCCTCTACGGTGAGCATGACCCCGTTAGCCTCCATTAATCCGCATCACGGAGCCGCATGCTCACCTGCGTCGTTTTGCATCTCGCAGGTAATCGGGGGGCCCTGATCGCAGGCGTCACTGTACTGCTGCTGCTGGTGTTTCTGATTGGCTGCTGCTGCTGTTGCTGCTGTTGCTGGGGGCAACCAGTCGACCCCAAGGATAGGTATGGCTTTCTTACACCCTCGAAGCTGCCCCCCACTCCCCCCCGCCTCACTGTCTGTCCTGATGCTTCTCTAGGGTGGCGGTCCGCGATGGGGGCGCAGCGGTCCGAATGAAGCACCACGTGTACAGCGTCTTGGCCAACATGGGCTCCGCCGTACCCTGCCTGACCCTTTGGTCGTCTGGGCTGCCGCGGGTCACGGGTGAGATGCTGACTCGAGTGCGACTGGGGGTTTGTGGGGGGGTGTGGGAAGCTTCAACTCTCTCTCTCTCCCTGTAGTGTCCCATCACGACCCCGAGCTGACCTTCAACCACAGCTTCATCGAGCCGCCGTCCTCCGGCTGGGTGTCGGGCAGCTCCTCCTCCTTTGAAAGTGACGATGCCGAAGCAGTTTACTGCCTGCCCCCCCGGGAGGGTAAGGGACGCCTCTTTTATTCCTTCTGCTGCTGGTGTGTAGTTTTTCCTGGAGGTTTATTGCTTCTGGGCACTGCTTTATTTTCTCTCTCTCTGCTCCATCTCTCCTCTCTCTGTGCTCCCTCTCTCCTCCTGATCCCTCTTTTTCTGCTCCCTCTCATTCTTTCCCTGTTCTCAGTCTCCCCTTTTGTACTTGGCTTGCTCCTCTTCCCATGCAACTGCATCCCCACGTCCTCCTCCACGTTGACAAACCATGTGTCTCTGTCTTCCGCTTAGACGTCTCTCCAGGTGGGGAGGGTGAGTTCCAGGAGATGAGCTCCAAGTGCAACATGTTCCTGGACCCGTCGGGGTTCAGCGGGGAGGACATGGCCTCAGCCTTCTCCATCCCTCGCACTTCCAGCATCGCCAAAGCCAAGCGCCCATCTGTCTCCTTTGCTGAGGGCACCAAGTTCACACCAAAGGAGCGTCGCGGCTCATCACAGGAGGGCACCAGCGCTCCCCGCAAGTCTAAGTCTCCCTGGGGGGTCCTTATGCTGTCTGTCCTGCAGCCTCCAGGTGCAAGGGGGGGAGAGGGGGTGGCCAGGGACGGCGAGGATATGCAGTCCCTCCCCTCGGAGGAGATGTCTGTGGACAGCGAGGTGAAAGACCTGGAAAGTGCCCCCCGCCGCAGCAGTAGGCGGCGAACTGGGTCCAGCACGCGGCAACGTGTCCAAGCACAGGGCTCCACAGAGCCCATGGCTTCAGACCCAGACCGGATCAGCACCGTGTACGTGATGGCGGGTGCGGCTGGCCACCCGGGGAAAGTGGAGCCAGCGCCAGAAGTGGAGGGCCCGGTCCAGGCCGTGCTGCGGCGCCTTGGAAGCCTTCAGAAGCCGAGGGAGGCCGTCTATAAGCCTCCACGCCGAAAGCTGGGGGCCCGGGTCACCATGTGGGAAGAGGCTGCCGAGAGAGGGGGGGCCAGCCGAGAGGCAGCTGTGCGGAAGCCAAGCAGGCGGAGGCACGCTCCTCTCAGCTCGCCTGCGGCCATGGGCTCCGGTGCCATCTGGCGGGAGGACGGCCCTGCTGAGAGGCCCGCGTCCTCCATCCTGGTGAGCATGCGAGAAAGCCCCGCAGCGGCTGACACTAGCGACACTGGCTACCTCACCATCGGGGCTGCGGTTGAGCCTGCTAGCGCCCAGGATGAGGACACGGATGCCAGTGAGGATCCGCACTACGAGAACGTGGCGCCGAGGTCCTCGTGAGGCCGCATGCGTGCCAGTGTTTGCTTTGAACACACAGACTGTTTACATTCGTTACAGCCATGTGATGAGGTTGGACTGACACTGACGCTCTGAGAATCTTCGCTAGTCTCCATCATGTTGGTGCTTACATCCAAGCCCCCTTCCCATTTTCTGTCTGGCATGTTAAACTTTAAATCGGTGTTTCCCAATCCGGTCCTCGAGGACCCACATTTGGTCCACATTTTTGCTCCCCCCGAGCTCCCAGCCAGACAGTCCACATTTTTGCATGCTCAAAACGTGACGCAAAAACGTGGACTGTCTATGGGTCCCCGAGGGCCAGACAGGTAGCTCTTTGTTTGCAGAGGGAGGAGTCCTCTGCAATAGCAAATGCAGTTACATTTCCTGCTGTGGGGATGAATATGCTTGTTAAATGATAGCTAGAGAACATTTGTTAGACAAGTTAGGCTTTATTTTGTGTAATTTTAAATACACTATGAGTTATTAAGAATGTTGTTGCTATGCCATGGATTTGCTTTAAGTTTGACCACAACACACTTAATTAAGAATGAGAGTGAGGTTGCAGTGCTGCCTTTCCTCCAGTGAAGGCAGTAACTCTCCTGTAGGCTTTGAAGCAGGTGAAGCCTTTATTCTCTGTAACCAGGTACCGTGAAATTGTGTGTTTTAACAATCTTCAACAATAAGATGTAAAAGGTGGGTGACACACCTACAGTCAGGAAGTCAGGCAACAGTGAGTAACCATTTTAGAAATTTTTGGTCTTACCTTTAGACTTACCATTTTTATATTCTGTATATATAAATAAATAGTTGTGTTTTGTATCTGCTGTTGCAGTCAGTTCTTTGGAATGTGCTTCTGCACCTGTGTCATTAATAAGTGATGTAGTAAAGCTCTCGCCAAGGTGAAAGGCCGTGTCGTTGCCCCTGGAAGAGGCAGGGGGCAGGTTCCTGTTAACTCCTTCCGCGTCAAGGCTGAGCAGCCGTCGTTACTCTGTCGTTTAGCCCATTTGTATAGGAGCCCCGAACGTGGTCCTGAGTTCTGCTGCTAGAGGAAGCTCTTCAGACACAGTGACGGAATGGGCCCTTTTCTCTGTGCTGCCTGGTTTGGCCTGATATAAGCTGTAAGGGTTAAGAACGTTGCAGAAGGAAGTTTTACCAGGTCTGGAGCGAGGGAGGAACAGACAAGTATCTCCAGTGTCATTTCATGCCTGGTGTTTGACCACAGCACCGACTGGTAAGACTTGGTCATCTTCTGCATTCCGCTCACCACAGCCATTGTTTGGCAGGTATATGATCTTTGGTCGGTTGTATTCAAGAGCGTTACTTTTGTTTGAACATTGGAGGGGTTGGTCTCCACCCCTTTACGGGGAGATATGATTATTTGGGGGGGGGGGGTGTATTAGCTGGTTTTGATTATTGGGGGTTAAAACCCCCCCACCCCACCCATAATTTACACCCATGGTTGTAAATATGCCAGAGATTTACAGCGATGTCCTCAGAACTCACTGCACACGCTGGTCCTCTCCTAGAGACTGAATATGCAGTGCACAGTGTCTTGAGACACTGTAAAATGCATTGCAAATTTATTAGTTTTATTGAAAATTATTCATTTGTTTATATATATATCACATTGGAAACAACCAGTAATTTTAGGGAAAAAAATAATTGCATGTAGTAAACTGAAACTACAATTATAGTTCTTAAAGAGCTGTTTGGAGTTCAAAAATGTGTTGACAAATAGTCTCATTGGGTGCCTTTTAATTAGTAACACTTTTGAAAATAACATGAAATGCCAAACATTTGTGTTTAGTATCACTTTGGATTGCGATGAAAAATTACAATTAAGAGCAAAATGCCAGGAATAAAACTGACTCGATCAAACAAAAATCAAGAATAAATATGACACTTAAAAGCATGTCTGTGCAGAAGGGATGTGCTGAAATGTCTGACATGGCTTGTCAATGGACTTGTGTTATGAAATCAATTCATTTGCAACATTTTACAGAATTAAGACAGCATCTCTAATCTTTCTGTGAGCACTGTAAGTGCCTGTGATGTTATTTTCTTGCGTTTTTGGGGCCTGTGTACGTTCAGTCGTACTCCGTTCTGCCTCTCCGTTAGAGTCTATTGAGGTCCTACGTTTACTGAACGATATTTGACTCCACAGCATGAGAATCTCTGCATGGTAATGCTGAGCAGAGCTTTGAATAGTGAATAATCTTTGCCGGTGATACAAACTTTTTTTACTTGGGCTATGAATGAGCTGAATCCCCCGTTTTCTGTTTCCCAGTGGGAACTGGCCCAGATGGGACCACAGGATGAGGCCAGAGTGATTGTGGCAGCCAGGTAATTTTCACTATGTACTCTGCCATAATGATGCATCTCATTTTTACCATATCGCACAAAATCGCAAAACCAACAGAATCAAAAATCTAATTTTTTCATCCAATGCCATTAAGCTTCTTTTTTCCTACCGCCAGTCCCCAAAAATTTGACTGATAACCTCCATAAGATGTGTAAGCCATTCTCTGTCTCCCCCCCCCCCATCCCCATCACCCAGGGTGAGACCTATGAGTGAGCAAGAAGATGCCAGAGGAGAGCAGGGAACCATGTACTGTCCAGACCAGCGCCACCTGCTGGTACAAATCGTAATTGTTTTTTTGCCAGGGGCGTCCAGGAGGCCTTGTGGCTTGGCTTGTTCCTGCCTCCAGGATTGGCCGTCTGAGTCTTTATCTATATACCATGTGCATGTTCTCTGCGTGTTGTGAGGGCTTCCTTTGAGTACTGTGCCGTAGTGCAGTGGGCAGTGAGGTGCAGATTGTCCATTGTGAGCGCATGGGTGAATGCGTGTATATGCTGTGAGATGGACCGGCACCCTGTCCATAGGCTACCAGCCTTAGCCCTGTGCTGCCTATACATACAGTGCTTTGTATTGAACCTCCACTGAAATGATCAAATTTGCCTGAATTACATGAATGATACATTGACATATTCCTTCTGTCAGTATGTTTACTGCAAGCTCATAGTTTGTCACAGTGCATATTCAAAGTTAAAATCTGTTGAAGAATATCAAGACCTGAGAAATGCTGCTTGCATTGTACATTAGTACAGATGCTTCTCACTTTAACATGGCTGATCTGACTGCGATACTTTCTGCTGATGCTGGGTGAAGGTAGCGTCCACCCAGCTATGCTTCTGGGTTCTGTGGCTATTGCAACATCTCCTACACTGTCAACAATGTGTCATGCTGTGTGTGTTTTACATATACGGTGACAGCAGTTATTTACGCTTTTATTATCATATTCATATACGACTTACGAACGTAACCTCATCAGATGTTAAGGAGCATTTTTATTTGATATAAGCACCTTTTTCTGCAATAACAGTTGTAAGTGTTTTGGGGTAAGCAACTCCCAGCTTTTCACATGGTTCTGCAGTGATTTTTGCCCATTCTTCATGGCAGATTTGGCCCAGGTCCTTCAGCTTGGTAGGATGTCACTTCTTGACTGCGTTTCCTAAAGAGAGCCACAGAATCTCAATAG
>JAODJX010000039.1:11541778-11563594 GCA_026776945.1 Isichthys henryi | reverse complement strand
TTGCTTCCGGGATAGGCTCCGGACCCCCCGCGACCCAGTATGGATAAGCGGTTTGGAAAATGGATGGATGGATGGAAGTTTCCATTACTTACTTTACCTTTTCTCTGTATGAATTGTTTGTTTGTCAAACCTTAGTTGGTTTCATTGTGCAGCACGTCAGTTGATACTTTTAAACGTGCGAAGGGTAAATTGAGGTGAAGTGGGACACTTTTTGTCGTTTTGATTTCTAGTGCACATTGAAACATTAACCGAATGCATATAATACCTTTCTGCAATCCTTAAGATGTCTACTTATCACATGAGAAGAAAAAAAAGAAATTTCTAGCTTATGGGTGCCATGACACGGGTCTATACACTTCTGCACCCGTAGGGTAAAGTGGAATGTCTGGTCATATTTTGTCCCTCCAGGTTCCAATTATGTTTTAAGCTTTTGAAGAGGGACCGATCTGCTGGCTGTAAAATGTGTGCGGTGTGAGGTGGAAACATGCTACGTGCACATTGGAGTTCTTCATTAGCATGAGGTCATTAGCATTAGCATCAGGAAGTCCATATTGAAAACATGGCTGCTGTGTCCATCAAGCAGCAGCACATGTGGTCAGATGTGATCCTTTGGGAGCATGGCAACAAACTGTCTGCCCCACTGCAAGAACAACTCAGAGTTTATCCAACCATTGTCAGACACTTTCACCATACGATTGTCTGGAGCCCCAAACAGTCACTCTGCCCTGAGCCGTTTCCCCTTAAAGATTAAGAGGGAACCATACTGTCCTGCAGCATTTAGGGTGGCCAGAACAGTCATTGTCTCACCCCTCTCACTTACTGTTATTCGGTAACAGGGGGTCCCTACCTCAGAAATGACCTTGGATGAGATAAAGTGATCCTGGAGTCCAGTTTCATCACAATACTGTACCAGATGTGCGATGGCACATCCTGAATCTCCAGTTCACACAACAGCTCCTCACAGTTTGCAAACCACTGCTGAACGACTGTTGAACCACTGCTGAAACATGCAGCTCTAGCTGCAGAAAGAGCTTCAGGCTTCCTCATTCTGAAGCTGCGATTTGTTTTCATGAAGCCTTCAAACCAGTAATGTGCAGCCTTTCCTTTTCCTTTGAAAAGCTCTGGATGTTGCATATTCAAAAACCAACTTCTGTATATCTGGCTTTCTTACCGGAAACCCCCTTTTTTGACAAGTTTTTGATTACATTTGCCAGCTTTTCTTCTCCCTTTTAAAACACAGGATTTCTCCCTATTGTATGCACATGACCTTGAACTTTGCCCGTCACTCTGCGCTGAAGAGTAGATTTTGGAACATTCCAGGCCCCCGCTAAAAGTCTTTGCTTTGCCGGCTGTCATTCCTGCTTCAGTTGCTTGAACTCATTCATTGCTCCTGCCCTAATTAGTTTGGTAAACTGGGACAACTGAAAAATAACTCTTAAAAAATTAAATAGAACTTTGTCAACTTTGTAAATTATTCAACTTACTGCAGTAGTATACCAGACATAATTACATAAAAAATATGTGGAATTAATTTTTTAGAACAGATTTGCAACCTCCATCCATCCATTTTCCAAACTGCTTATCCTACTGGGTCGCGGGGGGTCCGGAGCCTATCCCAGAAGCAATGGGCACGAGGCAGGGAACAACCCACGATGGGGGGCCAGCCCATCGCAGGGCACATTCACACACCATTCAGTCACACATGCACACCTATGGGCAATTTAGTAACTCCAATTAGCCTCAGCATGTTCTTGGACTGTGGGGGGGGGGAAACCGGAGTACCTGGAGGAAACCCCACGACGACATGGGGAGAACATGCAAACTCCACACACGTGAAAACCCAGGTGGAGAGTCGAACCCCGGTCCCAGAGGTGTGAGGCAACAGTGCTAACCACTGCACCAAAAAAGCACGTCATTCACCTTACACTGCGATTTCTGAGGGACGTTTCCACAAATTCATAACATAGGTACAGAGGTTTAGTCAACTTTGTTTGAGGAGTTGTATCAAATTAAATTTAAATAAAACCTGCCTTCTCTATGTGTTTTCATTAACTTTTTTAGGCTACTCTTATAAAGGGGTTATGAATGGTTTATAAGAAGGTTATTAATTAGGTTGTAACACTTTGTAAATCATTAATAGATAATTATAAACAAGTTATATCGCAGTTTTCTTTTTATAGCAAGCTTTTTCTTTGAATAGCAAGATTCAAGTGTAATATTTCAAGTTGCCTTGTTTAGAGTAATAATTAAAAAAAACTTATTACCATTAGAACTTACATTATCAGAATAAAAAATTTCAGCCTTGACAAATTCCATTTATTGAACATCTCTTTTTGTCAGTCTCTTTCGGTAAAGACTACATAGGCCGAGTAGGCATGAAATTAAGAAAAAAAACATAAAACTGAAGAGTAAAGTGTTATAATGTTGATAGAGGACATAACGTGTCGCGGAACGGAGCGGGGAAGCAGGCAAGGAGAGCAGGGTAGGGGTAAATAAAAGGGTTTAATATCGCTGCAGAGCATATAAGACATAAAGACTTCACAGCACTACAATGACAGAACGGGGGGAAACCCACTCTGACGTGGACTTAAATACACCGAACTAAAGAGGACAATTCAAAACAGCTGGTAAATACTGACACGGGGTTAACGAGGGGGGCGTGGCACACAGGAGGATCCGCCGAGTGGGTCATGACAACAGGATTTTTAAAACAAATTGGACATGAAATGTCTTTTTTTCTCCCAAAACAAAATGTTTAACAATACTGCAGCAATATGGACCAATATATAAAAGCACATTAATAACAATGGAGATTCAAGAAATCAGTTTTTTGAGTAGGAGTCATATACAAACAAATGCAATATATTCACACATTAAGAGAAGGTAACTGAGAATAAAGTGAACTAGTCTTGTGTGGACAAAGCAATAAGAAAATCTGGATTAGAGGAAGAGCTTTGTCTTTACAGATTGCACCTTGGAAGAACACTGTGTTCAAATCAAAGAATATGTTCTCTCTTACTTCAAAGGTGTATTTTATCTATCCATCCATCCATTTTCCAAACCGCTTTTCTTATTGGGTCGCGGGGACTCCGGAGCCTATCCAGGAAGCAATGGGCACGAGGCGTGTATTTTATCTCTTTGGGATAATCCATATTCAAGACGAAGGGGAGTCCACAGGATCTGTGTCCTGGTTAAGAACTAAAAAACATTGGAACTACATTCGTCGTCCACTTGCAAACAGCAGTAATGGCTACAAAGATCAATTAAATACTTACCAAACATGTTCTAATGAGAAATTTCGGATCTTCACGCATATACATGGGAAGACCTTCCACAATAGCTGTCTTGCGATGTGCCTCAATGTCGGTAGCCTGAACGTGCACAAAATAAGTGTACTTGAAAATCTATCAAGCATTAATGCTGCTATAAATCGCATGGACACACTTTTACCAACTTAGTGCTTTTGGTCCCAAATCCGATACAATCTCATATGCCTCAGGTTAAAAAATAAATTGTGTAGGAGTATTGCACTAACAAAACACTACTTTCTAATTCTCTAAGTGGAAGAGTGCTGGACCCTTACAGTGACTGCTGTAATCTGCAATTAGCACTCCCAACTCTCTCAGGCTTCTCTGTTACCATTAGATAACTCAAATATGACTAGCTGGAATAAGTTTAAGATGGCCAATGTGGCACATAACAGTCTTAAATTAAATCGGTTCATAAAAAAAAAGCAAATTGACAGCTCAGTTGATTACTTGTATGTATAATGTGGTACCACTTTACAATAAGGCTCCCCTTTGCCACTTATAAATGGTAGTAACTCATTAATAAAAAGAAAACTGCGATATAACTTGTTTATAATTATCTATTAATGATTTACAAAGTGTTACAACCTAATTAATAACCTTCTTATAAACCATTCATAACCCCTTTATAAGAGTAGCCTTATTGTAAAAGTATAAATAAAGTTCACTTTGACTTTGATCTCAGTACTGGACCTTTGTTTTAAATATCGATGTTCCACCTATTTGAAGCATCTGCCAACATACTTGACATGGTTAAGAACTGTAAGGAGTGGTGCTGGGGGATTTCTCAGTTAGAAGTAACGACCGTCCTATAAGAGTTTAGCTAAGGAGTATTCCTATTGGACAGTCATAACTTGTAGCTTAAATTAACCAGCCAACTGAAGTCCTGGGGTGTGTTCTACAAAACAGGATTTCTTTGCAGAACACGATCCCACCACCCCAGATGTCCGCAATCCTGAATACTTTTAGCACCAGCGCTTTCACGTCAGGCCTGGGGCGGCGCTATAGAGCAAAGCTCCTGTTTAAAAGGTGTAATTCCTACTAAGTGAAACCGAAATGTACACAAATAACTTTGGAATGGAATGTGCACTTTAATCATGTCTGAATTGTTTGATTTGAAGTTTCAAACTGTGGAGCAGAGTGGTAAATGAAGGAAAAATGTGTCTTGGTCCCAAACATTCTGGAGGATACTGTATTTATGAACAGGCAATATAAGTGCATGCCAGGAAACTGAGTATGTAAGTATAGCATACGTGTATATCCCATGCACGGTGTGCATAAGGTCCCCACGTATAGCTTTAATGATGAGGATTCTCGCATTTTCTGCGCTGGACATTTTACGCAGGATCGTGACGACATGGTGACTCTGATCCTGCTCTTATATTTCCTATCCCGTCTCTACCGGCAGGGGGCGTAGCAGCGTCGTCCAGCTCGTGCCGAGAGGATGGGCGGTCGCTTAGCCGGAGATGCTGGGAGCGGCGTGACGGAGACGGTGGGCTGGGATGCAGTGAGATAACGCGCTTTCTTTGTTTTATACTCGTGGTCTTTAATGTTTATTAACCTTCGTCGTTGTGGGGGGAGAATATCGCCTCGCGTTTTATGTTTTGATGCGATATTGATTGAAATTAACATACGAACTACCAGCCGCTGGGCGCCGGCCGAAAGCATCGCTTAGCGTCTTGACAGCTATGGTACCCTGCCGATCCGGCCAGAAACCAGTTTTACAGACGGTGCAGGGTCTGCGAAAGTAACGGAGCATTAATCCATGTCCCTGAACAAAGGCAGGAGAAAGCAGTGCCTCTCCGATTAATCGTATAAAACCATTTTGGCAACTGAAACCCCCCCTTCTCTGGGGCTGCTTTACTGACCTGATCTGGGATATGTTCGGATTGCCATATTTATTATAACATTTACCACATAGACAATTACAGCCTGGTTCAGGAGCCCCATTCAAACAAACCCGCGCGCACATAAATATTCGTGTATGTGCTTCCTTCCACTGCACGCGATTTATCTTCGAATAAATCACTATATTTTAGCACTTGTTTAAAGATTAAACAATAATAATATTGTTTAGTATTTCTAGTCATAATAAAGTGATTCTTTGGGGATTTTAAGAAGTGAATGCTCCTTTTACTTGTCCACCTTCGCGAGCTGTACAGGTATTTCGCGATGTTCAGCTGTCACAGGATGACGGAGTACCTCCACTGCCTCCGGCCCGGGGGGACTGGCTCTGGCTCCAAAACGCCGTCCGGCATTTCCCTCAGGGTTCAGGCGGAGCTGGACAGCTCCTTGCCGGCGCTCAGCGCAGCGATCAGAGCCCTGAAGTGTGCTACAGACTCCCGGAACACTGACGAGATCTTGCGGGCTGTAGCGAGTGTCCTCCAGCTGGTAGAAGAAGCCTGGCTCCTGCCCACCATCGGGCGGCAGGTCGCCGATGAAATTTGCAATAAAATCCGCCTTGACGGAGGCTTGGAGCTCATTCTGCAGCTGATTCAGTCACCGGATATAGAAATCACGTACGCGGCTGCCAGGGTGCTTGAGCAAATACTGGTTGCAGAGAACAGGTATGAGGCATTCACATTTTAGTTAGTTGTCAAATGTATAAGCGGGTATTAACATTAACCAACGTTTATGTAATTAATAACCCTGTTTAACATGCAGCTCAGCGCATTTCGCCTCTGGTCAGAGAGCTTTGCATGTCTGACCAGGATCGGTGTCACACACACGCTCTGCAGGGACTACGTGGCCAGGATGGGCCTCGGGGTGATCCTGAACCTGAGCCGCCAGCAGAGAGACCCCCAGCTGGTTCACAGTGTGTCTGGCATCCTGGAGCACATGTTCAAGCACTCGGAGGAGACATCCTGCCAGCTCATCGATAACGGGGCACTGGACGCCTTGCTGTTTTGGTGCCGGGGCACGGATTCCCAGGTTCTGCGTCACTGCGCTGTGGCACTGGCTAATTGTGCCATGTACGGCGGGCACAGCTGTCAGCGTCTGATGATCGAGAAGCAAGCAGCCGAGTGGCTTTTCCCACTGGCGTTCTCTGAGGAGGACAAGCTGATCCGGTTTCATGCCTGCCTGGCAGTGGCCCTCCTGGCAGCCAACCGGGAGTTGGAAAAGGAGGTGGTGCGCTCGGGGACACTGGAGCTTGTGGAGCCCTTCATCTCATCACTGGACCCTGATAAATTTGCCCAGGCCCTGCAGGACAGTGCCGACTGCATGCAGGGCCGTACCGCTGCTGACCTGCAGCACCTGCTTCCCCTGCTGGACGGAACCCGAGCTGAGGGGAAGTGCATCGCAGCCTTCTACCTCTGCGTGGAAAGCAGCATTAAATCGCACCAGGGCAACACCAAGGTGAGCTAGCCCTCGCAATGACATCAGGGGCACTACTGCCACCACAAACCTTGTTCAACCCTGAATAGAAAAACACTCTGATCTAACACAAAATTTAAGTGTTTTGGTCTGGCATTCAGAGAAGAGACCCTTTCAAGCTGCCAGTGGGATTTGGATCCGTCAAATACGTGTTGGTGCCTTTGTTAATATCTCCATAACAACCAAGGTGGCTGCCCCCATCTCCCTCCCTCATCTCCTTTAGATATTCCACGAGATTGGCGCGGTGCAGAGCCTGAAGCGCATCGTCATGTACTCGGGAAACGGCACTGCCAGGTGCCTGGCCACACGGGCACTCGCCATGATGTCTGAGGAGGTCCCGCGCCGCGTCCTTCCCTCCGTGGCCAACTGGAAGAGCGGTGAAGTACAAAAGTGGCTGAAGCAGATCGGCTTCAGCGCCTACTGTGAGCGCTTCCAGGTGACCGCGCCACGCGGGGCCCGGCATGGCAGCGCACCACTGAGTTCCCGTTGAGGTCTGCTGTAACTTCAGATGCTCTGCTGTCTCTCAGGAGCTCCAAGTGGATGGAGACCTGCTTCTCAACATCACGGATCATGATCTCTGCCATGACCTGGGCATGTCACAATGCCTGGCTCGCAAGAGGTCAGTGTGGGATATGGCTTGTGATGCCCAGTTGAAGCGTAGGCCCATAGCTAACTGTGTAGCAGCACATCATGCATCCTGTGAACACCTGGGATTCATAAACATCCCTCCTTGTTGTTAAAGAGCTGGTACTAGCTGAGGCTCACTCAAACTATGCCACCCATTGGCTCGTACAAGTATAGGGGAAGGTTATTATTCATAATTGATTAGAATATTTGACTGATCACTATCTTTCTTTTGGCTTAACTGTAAGGTTCATCAGAGAACTTCGAGTCCTGAAAACCTATGCCGACTATTCGATGTGTGACCCCAACAACCTGGCAGACTGGCTGGCCACCGTGGACCCGGCTTTCCGGCAGTACACCTACGGTCTGGTCCAGTCCAGGGTGGACCGCCAGAACCTGCTCCAGATCACAGACCAGCAGCTTGAGTCTGATTGCCATGTAGCAAACGGCATCCACCGGGCAAAGATTTTATCTGCGACCAAACGCTTCTCCAAGCCAAGCCTTGTTGATTCTGGGCCAGATGGCCCGGATGTCTTCATCAGTTACAGGAGGACCACTGGCTCCCAACTGGCCAGGTGAGGAGGGGCAGTAAGGTGTTTGTGTGTGTCAGAGTCAAGGAAGGGGTACTGAAGGCTCCTTAGGGGTGACACATCTTGGGAATCATTCAGAAAGTGCTGTTTCATTGGGTATTGCTGATTCCGGTGATGAATGCAAAGTCAGGGTACAGTAATATGTCGTATAAATTCGATGTCGTTCACACAGGATTTTTACCTGTAATCTGTCATGGTACATTCCATGAATATAGCTTTATGAACATGAAGGTATTATCATGAGAGCAGAATCTTCTCAAAACTGAGTGGTTGGCGTGGATTGACTGGAGGGAGTCTATGTAAAGCTCTGGTCCCTCTCTGCTGTCTCCAGCCTGCTGAAGGTACACCTGCAGGTGCAAGGCTTCAGTGTTTTCATTGATGTGGAGAAACTGGAGGCGGGGAAGTTTGAGGAGAAGCTGATTCAGAGCGTCCAGCGAGCAAGGAACTTCATCCTGGTGCTGTCGGCCAATGCGTTGGACAAGTGTATGGGGGATGAGGCCATGAAGGACTGGGTGCACAAGGTCTGGCCTGCCTCAAGGCATGCTACTGTCTTATATTTGTGTCTTGTTGCAGCCAAAGCCCAACTCTAGTTGGATGTTCTGTCACCCACAGGAAATCGTCACGGCGTTGAACAGCCAGAAAAATATCGTTCCCGTCATTGACAGCTTCGTGTTCCCTGAGCCTGGCACCTTGCCAGCTGACATGAGGCCCATTCTCAACTTCAATGGCATTCAGTGAGTGAGAAGAAGCTTGCTGCCGTCTCGAGTCCATTGGGACAGATTTTAAACATCAAAAGGCTACAGCCTCTCCCATGTATCATTCCAGGTGGTCTCATGAGTATCAGGAGGCGACCATTGAGAAAATCCTACGTTTCCTGAAGAGACCCACCAGCCATGACCAGGTGGATTGCCAGGAGAGCGCTCAGGAATCACCAAAGCCTTAGTGTAGACTGGATCCACCCTGGCATCGTGTTCCCTGACTGCATCGCTTGTGATCCTGCCCTCTCTAGATCTGCTCTGAACATGCTCACCACTCTAATCCCAATAGGCCAGTCTCGTCAGCAGGAAAATGAGGCTGTTGTTTGTGCATGTTGTGAAATTTCTACTGGAGACGGGCAAACTTCACCTTTCTCTCAGGAACCTAAAGATAGAAACCTTGTGCCTCTGAAAACCCCAAGCTGTATAAATAGCAGAGTTACTTATCCTGCCTTATATGCCCTAATGTTAAAGGTCATTTGCCTGTGAATATGTATATTGTGTCAGCATTATCATCCAGTTCTACTCCTGAACTGTTTGAGCATAGGTGTGATTTGTAAGCCCCCTCTATGGTGCTGAAACTAACTAATGGCAGACATCCATCCACAATGTGTCCATTTTCTGATACTGCATGACATTCAGATAGGCTTCAGGCATCCAATAAGAAAACAGCAGAGATCTGAACTGAGATTGGTGTTTGATTCTAAAGTGATAGGGCTCCTTACCAATAGGAAAAGGCCTCTTCACTAAATCAGCCTAATGTTGCACTTCTCAGGTTAAACTGGACCTTATACATATGTTCCTCGCTTTACCATACTTACCATATTTTGACTTTATCAATCAGTTTTATTTTGCGTAGGGCATTTTCACAACATTACATTGTCTTAAAGTGCTCTGCATTATTCCTGCCGAAAGCCGCCAGTAAGCAAGCCAGTGGCAAGGAAAAACTCTCTAGAAGGAAGAAACCGCTGGAAGAGCCAAAGGGGGGGGGGGGCATCCTCCAGGCCAGCACAGGAAGTCAAATGAACAGGATGGCAGAATCTTAATTTACACTGTCCAAATTTTAAAATGAATTGAATGCAGTATGTAAGCTCCGGCAGATATGGCTATGGCAGCATAAGTAGGAGGAAGAGGCAGGTGGGAACGCAGGCATTGAGTGTCCCTGAAATGTCAGCACTCCAGTTCCACAAGGGGGCGTGAAGCTAGAGTGACAGCATTGACAGTTCAGCTCATCCAAAGCCAATGGCACCGATCCCCAGCCAGCTCTGCACCTCAGTGTAGGCCGTGGACTGAGTGGTTAGCTAGAGCCAGAACTGGAGTCCCTTTAAGCTGGACTAAACAAGTGTGTTCTTAGTCTAGTTTTGAATACTGAGTGTGAGCCTGGATCTTGCACATCTGCAGGGAGACTATTCCACAGTTCTGTAAGAGAACGGACGCTCTGCAGCCTGCCGTAGTTCTTTATACTCTAGGTACTAATAGTTATCCTGCTCCCTTACATCGAAGTAGGTTACAATGGGGCAATAGCGATGCATATGCTGTACTTTCTACTGATACTCGACAGTGACATCCATCCAGCCACGTTGCCACACATAGTGAGGGTAAACATCTCATGCAGTGTTCAGTAATGTATCATACCGTGTTATATTCTGTTTAACCAAATACTTACTTCAGTGACAGTAATTATTCAGTTATATCTGGCTTATGATATATTCAACTTAAAATGGGTTCAACAGAACCTAAACCCCATTGTAAGTGGAGGAGCACCTGAACTGACACTGTACTATGTACTATGATATATTACATTACTAACTGTCCATTCTCTCAGTGTGGAGGTATAGGGTAATATGACATCAATAACAAAAACATCTCTATATTTAACCTACTTTAGCTTACCGCTTAACCTGAACCCAAATGCTGAAGTAGCGGATCTAACCTGCATCGATGTGAGCTTCAGAATGAACCAGTGCTGTCAGATGTTAGGATGAGCCTTGGCAGCAAGCAATACTATTATGGTTTTGTTTTTTGGGAATGTTAAAACAGCATTAAAATGCTCACACTGCATGTGAGGGTGTGCAGTATTTACCGGATGCATTAAGTACCATCTCCCCTTCGCCACCCCAGCTGGTTAGAGTTGGTTGATAACTCATCATGTTTCTTGAAGCCACCTGACACTGAACCAGGCCTGACTGTGGTTGGGAGCAGCATGGCGGTCAGCTGACTCTGGCTCTCAGGTTGTGCATCTCTCATGCTGAGGGCTGTTTCCATCCATCCATCCATCCATCTATCCATACCTTTGCCTTAATATACATTAGATGTGTTCAGATAGAAACCAGCATGCTGAACTCCTAAATAAAAAAAATGCCAACACAGAATATAGATTTTTTTTTTCTGTATTATATGAAACAATCACATCTTCTTTAAAAATCAGCTAATATAGCTCATTGCCTTCTATTCAGCAGTAAGATAAACTAATTAACAATCAGTCCCAGATTTTCCCCTGGACATTTATTCATATACTTCCCAGTCTCTGTGGAAATGTAATCCACTTTCCCTCCTCCAGGTGGAGCTAGTGTCTGTGGTTTGGCGCCAAAGCCTTGTAGGAACCAATCCTCCGTATAGAAGATTAACACCATAATTCCTGCCTGCAGAAGCAGGTCAGTTATTTTGGTCTGGATTAGTTTGGCTCAGAGCTGCAGGCTACAGTATCAGCACACCATTGCTACGCTCATTCCACTGGCTTCCTGTAGCTGCCCACATCAGATTCAAAACACTGATGCTCGCCTACAAAGCCAAAAATGGACCAGCAGCCTACCTAAAACAACTTCTCATCCCACACTGAACAACGTTCTCTCGGATCCTCCAGCACCACTCGATCGGTCCAACCATCTTTCAAGGCGCAAGGAAGACATGCACCTGGGCTCTTCTCTGTTTTGGCGTTTAAGTAGTGGAATGAACTTCCTGTAAATGTCCGAACTTCTAAGTCACTGACTGCCTTCAAATTATGACTAAAAACCTACCCCTTTTGGAAGTACTTGGATTAGCAGTTCCAGGATTATACTGTTATTATTGTAAAAAATGTATTACTTGCCAACAGTTTTTTAGAGTGATAGTCTTCTTAGCCAGGTTCTACTGAACCAGTATCAGAATGCATTCACTGATGAGACTTCTAAGCACTTATGTAAGTCCCTCTGGCTAAGGGTGTCTGCAAAAAAGCTTTAAATGTAAATTTAAGGCTTCAGTTTATATGAGAGCAACATGTCTTTCAGTTACAGACTGGGGACAAAGGAGCACTTCATTGCAATTCGGAAGGCAGCTTTCCTCTACACACTATTAGTAACAGAAATATTGCAGGTACCTGATCCATTCATCACAGTGCCTGTGGTCCACACCAGGCTACTAACCTGATTAAAATGTCAGTCTCCTCATCAGTGCTTCATGAAAAGGAGAAATGTGCTAAAAAACTGAGTGAGATTCCTTAACATGACCACTGCTTACTGTAAGCTGCCAAGTTCTTTGGAACATTTGCAAATATTCAGTTTGCAGTTAATTCTTTAAAAAAATCTGAAGTATAGGGGAGTTTGGAGTACAGCTTTGCTCTAGTTTCAGTTGCGCATGTTAATGATGCATCTGAGGCTGCAGTCTTTGTTCCCTGGCTCTCCTCCGGCATGACATGCTGTCAGGATGCCCCCGCGGCCTCCCTGCCAGCCGTCCTCTGTTCCCAACACCTGATGGTTCTGTGGACACAGAAAAAGAGGCGAGGTATGCTAACAACACCGTGTGCGTGGACATAGAGAAGGAGGTCATGTATGCTAACAACACCGTGTGCGTGGACATAGAGAAGGAGGTCATGTATGCTAACAACACCGTGCGCGTGGACATAGAGAAGGAGGTCATGTATGCTAACAACACCGTGCGCGTGGACATAGAGTAGGAGGTCATGTATGCTAACAACACCGTGCGCGTGGACATAGAGAAGGAGGTCATGTATGCTAACAACACCGTGCATGAGGAAATTGATGCCATTAAAATACTCAGCAGCCACGTTACTTTTTACCAAAACTCCTGGAAGAAATTTCTTGATCTATTTATCCTCAAGTAGAGAAGAGAACCCAGAAATCATACTTCACTAACACCCCCCCCCCCATATACACCCTGACTCTGCCTTTAGACTTTAAAAGATAATTACAGGCCTGGGAATATGAGGGGATGACCCTTACCCGATGATGGCCATGGGGATGAGGAGGAGGCCAGCTGCCAGCAGGAAGGGCAGCCCCTTCATGATGTGCAGGGTGACGGGGTACAGGGAGCTGAAGACCCCGCTGGCCACCAGGGCGCAGAGCCCCTCTACGCAGGCCACCGACGCGAACAGAGCACCTGGGGAGGTGGCAACAGGGCCCATTTTTATGTACATCCCTGGGGAACTTGAGCTGCACTTTCGGACAGATATTTTACTGAATTGTTTCTAGCATTTATTGCTTAATTAAACCATTTTGGGGAAAACATGTTTGTATAGCTATACAGTTTTGTGGTGCTAGGGGGCGCCAATTCCCATATACAACGGTCATAAGAAATTCATTTTCTGACCAATGTGCGTTTCTATGACCAAATTTCTCATGTCTGACAACAACACACACTGCAGTGTCTTATCAATTAAGTAGAAACTACAAAGTATTAAAAATGTCCACTTCATGAAAGATACGACAAATTGAGTATGTAAGTTTGAAGTAAAGTCGTAAGCACAGTAATGGTCACGCCTAGGCTATCGTGATTTTCACCCAGCGACCATTTCGACCTGGTCATTAGAACAGAACTCGGACACTAAGTGAGTAGCGGCTGTATGCTTTTTTTAGAAAACCACTGCAGAAACAGGAGTCAGAACCCCTGGACCGAAGATTGACAGAAAAACAGGCTTTTATCACATGCTTGTATGATCCCTACATGAGGTGTCATCGAAACCACACACAACCACAACAAGTTCCAACCCAGGCCCGGCCTCACCTTGCTCCGAGGATCCAGCCAGCTTCGACATTTTGGAGCGCAGTACCGGCGTGGTGGCCAGGAAGAGAAAACACAGACCATAACCTGGCGACACAGAGGAGGAGCGTCAGAAGAGGTGCCCGATGGTGACTAGGGCCTGGTAACTACGCCCACTACCAGCCGTGATCCCCAACACATTATATTTGTTAGACTCAATAAACTGGACATGATTTTGCTCCTTAAATCCAGCAGATGGCACTATAACACAGGGATACAGACTGCTACAACACTAAGCTAGGCCAAGCGGACTAGCAACCTTCATGCTAATACGCTGACAGAGTGCAGCAAACATGCCAATGATGGAAAGAGCAAAACCTATTCGAAACAGCTGCGATGTGGCACTGATGAGCAGTTTTCTGTGATCTGGCCAGCCAGCAAGCAGAGACGAGATTTTACAGAATAAACATTTAATCTAATTTATTGATTCCTTTTTTATCAGTTATATAATTTATCACCTATTTTCACAGCATGCATGTGTCTTTGCCCACAGGCTTACCCGTGAACATGAGGGCGGTGCTCCTGGCTAAAGAGATGACCACCAGGCCGGCCACGTTGGACACCAGACCAGCCACAGCTACCCACGAGTCCTCCAGGTAACACTGCATGATGCGCAGTCCCAGCAGGCTGCTCAGGTAGGCCAGGTAGAGTGCGGTCGAGCCCAACCCCACAAGCTTGGAGCCCCAGCACAGTGGCTCACTCAGCTCATACAAAATGTAGAGATCCCGGCTGCCAAAGTGAACCGTCACCACCACAAAGAAGCAGAGCAGGTAGAGCCAGAGGAGGCCTCGCCGCTGCCACCCCCCTGTACAGTATAGCCGCCAGACCGCCGCATGGTGCTCCACCGTGAGGAAGCGGGCCGCTGGCTCGGGGCTCACAGACTCGGACACGAAGACGAACACATAAGCAGCTGCTGCCAGGTTGCAGGCCAGCGCCAGCCAAAAGGGGATGGTGTACCTGCAGGGGACAGCCGGCAAGAGGTATCAGTGGCTCACCTGGTGAGACGGTGTGTGAGGATCGGACAGGCCACTGTACTTGTAACCAAATGGAGCTTCATGAACCATTTGCTGTATTTTCTGAACCCACTAGATGATGCTAGACTAGGGGTGGGCAATCTTATCCAGAAAGGGTCGCCGTGTATGACTGTTTTTATTGCAACTCCTTAATTAGATTACTAATTAGTGGAATGATTGGCTGAAGAGTCCTCACACCTGGGTTTGAACAGCTTACCTAAAAGTTACCCCAAAAACCTGTATACACAACGGCCATTTGCAGATGGTTGCCCACCTCTGTGCTAGATGATTCAAAAAGGCTCAACGCATGTCCCTAAGCAAACCAAGATTGGCATCTAGTAGGGTCAAATATACCAAAAATGTTTTGTGAAGCTTCATTTGGCTATTACCTGTCGAGGGCGGCGCCCCGTACCCCTGTGCCCGACTCCATGGGCCTCCAATGGCACCAGCGAGCATGCCAGCCACCCCAAGACTGGCCTCCAGCACGGCGACGCGAAAGGTGCGGGAGCGACCGCTGCTGACGTCGGCCACATAGGCGAAGCAGCCGGCGAGGACGGCGTTGAAGTCACCCGTTAGAGCGCAGAGGATCCTCCCAACCAGGAACCACACCACGGGCAGCTGTAGGTACATCACCAGCAAGTAGGTGGTGGCCTGCAAGGCCAAGCCCAAGCTGGCGATGACAAGCACTGGCTTCCTGCCCACTCGGTCGCTCCAGGAACCCAGCAATGTCACCATGACGACACCCACAGCGAAGCCCCCCAGGTTGATGTACATGCTCCAGTGGGCGGTGAGGGTCTCAACCTCCTTGGTGGGATAAAAATATGAGGGTAGAGTGAGAGCTACTCTCTAAAAAAAAAAAAATTAAAAAAGCTGATATCTGGCCTGCATGGACCAGAAGCACCCTCAGAAAACACACAGCATCATGGGAAATGGAAACGGTCGATTCCCTGTTAAGTCTGACATATATATAGCTATATATAGATAGAAAATATGAGCTGCACTATTACTTCTACCATAACGGCCAGAAGCGGGCGCAGCTAAAGTCACTATCAGTCTGGTTCTGGAAGAACTTTGGACAGGTTTCCTGAGTATCTCATGGACCATGTTTCATGGTTTAAGGTTAGGATTTTGGGGTTAACGTTAGGTCTAGGGGGTTAAGGTTTTAGGGTTACGGGTCCCATATAATACGGGATCGTCCCAATTTGGAAAATAAACTGGTGTGTCCCGTATTATACGGGACGGGTGACAACCCTAGTTACGGGATTTAGGGTTAGAATTAGGCTGCCTAAATGTTGACTGATACTTATTTTCACTTTCAATTTCAGAAATACAAACAAGTTCTGAGTTTGTTTATGTTAAATCACAAGCAAAATATGCAGCACCGAACATCTCCGAACAGCACTCGGGCTCCGCCGTCAGCCTGTCAGTGCGTTGCGACCCATTCCTCCGTCCCGGTCCCCCTCACGTTTCCCCGGTTCACCACCTTCTCCAGCGCGTCGGGCGGCCCGCTCGAGTTGCCGCATCCCCGCGTCGCAGTCTCGTTGTATCCGACGGCAGCGCTAAACCGCTCCCAGAGGTACTGCATGTACAGCTGCATCTGCAGCGCCAGCGAGAACATGGAGAGGAAGAGCACCGGCTCCACGGTGACGCCGAGCCGGCGGGGAAAGCAGCTCGGCTCCAGCTTCGCCCGGCCCTCCGGCTCCGGTCTCCCCTCGTCCTCCGAGGCTGATCGGCTCTGGCCTAAGTCCGATATGCCGTCGGCCTCCGGGAGAAGCGCTTCGGTGTCTGCGGCGTCCATGACCAAACTGGAGCTCCTCTCGCAGACTAACCCACAGTATCTACTTCCTGGACGCCTAGCACCTAAAAGATAACTAATGAAAACCTCGGCTCCCAACCAAAAAGCACTGTTGAGTTAATCATTTTACACGTTTCATGTAGTCCCTTATACAACAAAACGATGATACGTTTATACGTATATAAGTTAAGCTGACCTGAGTGCTATTCCATAAAGCGGGCAGCAGGCGGCGTCATGGTTCAGAGACTGGCCTGCAGATGCTAAAGTGCTTTTAATGTTTTAGATTAATTATCCGACATTGTGAGCGAGGTTTGTGTATTGCCTTAGATAAAACGGTGAGGTAAACGGTCTATACACATTTATAGAGATTCCCAAACAAGACATAAGGCAGACTTGTCACATACTTAAGTTTGTGACGGTATTTCCCTGACATCACTGTTTTTTAGACTCTGCATTTCCTCGGAGTTATAGCAGGTAATGATTAAATCCTTCAGTACAAGCTCTCCCTGAAGTCTTGATAAAAGAGATTTAGACCTGTTTATCTCTTCGGTGACATTGATTACTCTGCAGTTCCTTGAAATCATCCTGCCAACTTCTTAAACAAGCAGCGCATCTTTATCAAAGCGCGAGGCCGTAACTGCAGTGCGGGACGCGCTCACCCTGCCGTTCTGATACAAACAGCAGCACCTGCCTACCTGCTCTCAGACGCTGGGCTCGTAAATTTCATTTTATCTCGCTGTCCTCACTTTAACCTCTCGTCTGCAGGAAAAATCTTGTGTGATTTTGTTTTCCTGACATAACATTTGGACTTCAACTAGAAAAACAAAGTTTATTAAAATCTGCAGTTGGTTTATAAAGAATTAGCGAAATTTGTTAATTTTCATACAATTTAGTATCCCAAAAGTCCAAAAATGTATCTTCAACTGAACTTACAGTATGTATTATTAACTTTATCCCCAGTTCTGAAAGTCTTAAATCTGTTATTGCTGGTATTCAAGAACTGATGACTCAGATTGTGAAATGCTATCAAAAGTGTAATGTTTTTTTGAGTTTAACGAAATATGGGATTGCACTAATATGGAGAAGTCACGAATGGAATGAGACACTGGCAAGCAAAGAGCTGCCACATGTCCACATGTTACGTTTGTACAGATGGCAGGGTACAGGAGACTTTTAGTACTTTTGTGTAGCTTTTGTCACTGGACTTTGAACATCTCCGGTAACCTTATCAACGCTGTACACATACCTGCATTTTAAAAGTTGTGAGTAAGTGCCGATTGTCATGGTTATGTAAGGTCACGCTGAGCGTGCATATGCTCTCTGATTAAAGGTTTTTGCTTTGCTTTGACTTGTCGAACATTATTTCATACAAGGCCATTTATTTATATAATTGTTTGTTTATGTATTTATATTGTTTGTTATTTATCTCTGTTTGTTTGCTTGTTATTACAAAGCTTCAGATAACTTTCTCAGTTGCAGGACCTGCTGGAAAAGTTTTACATGATGACATTATTATTAAGCATCTGTTTCAGGAAACGTTTGTTAGTTATTTTGTAAAAGATTTGTTTTATGTTGCTATTTTTAAAACTATTCACTTCCTTTATTTTACAATACTCAGTGCTCACTGACTATATATATATATATATATATAATCATAAATAAAGTGTTTCTGTATACGTAATTATAAAAATAATAGTATAGTATAGTCTTTTTACCAATTTGAGGTTTACAACTTTTATCATTATTGCTGATAGCAAGTTCCCTTCTGAGTGACTGGAAACATTTCATCCTTTCATCTAAATCATAAAAGATAAGTTAATAATGGTTGAGAGCAGCCACATTTTGGCAGCAGTCGAAGCTCCACGTCCCGCCCCCGCCCCCCCCATCCCTATAGCTGGCATTAAAGACACAAAGAGCAGGTATGGATATTAATGCAGGGCAGCTGCCTGGACCCATCCGTGCCCCTGGGCTTCACTTCCCTCCCTGTAGAGATTCTCATCGCTTGACTTATCTCATCAGCTGTGAACTCCCTGCAGAAGTTAATGAATCACCTTTGTACATTTTTCATTTTTAAATCCTCTGGCAATCCAAAATACATGTGATTTTTTTCAGGTTTTGATTGCTCAATCTAAATCAAATAAGGTTAAAAGTTTGTACACCAGCAGTTCACCTTAATATTCATACATGCAGCATGCAGTGTTAGAGTATGTGTAGAACCATATGGTGCGTATGATGGCCATCCCCCGGAAGGTATACCCCCCCCACCCCCATCCTCCATCTCAGTCACATGATCCGCATTGCAAGTCTTATCATCCGCTTTCTGACAGGCATCTCCATGGTCCATTAACAGTGGTCGTAGATGAGAGGTGCCACCGTAATCCCATCACCATTTCTACACCAACTTATAGTTTATTGGCCCAAACACTGGGAAAGGCTTGATTACTGCGAAGGGGGAGGGGCAGGGCTCTGTTAAGCATGGCGTTTTTGCCATTGAGCTGTTTGCTGAATCATCAATAGCTGAACTGATAAAGGAAATCAGAGCCAATATCCAGTTATGCAGGTTTTCCAGCTATTAAATGAAAATAGCTTGTAACAGAACTATTGCTGGCTGTTCAACATCCCCCATGAGTACCGAGCTGCCCTCTGACGGCCTGGAACATCTCTGGAGGCCAAATTACTCCAGCTGAATTTAAAAATGCCTGGATTTTACATTTTCACACTGGTGTTCAATGTGGCATACAGAGCTAATTAGCAAAATGTTATTAATTCAGACCAAACATGCAATTAAGCTCTGTGACTCCTCATTCTCTCAATCTTATTTTCTGTCGCTCATAGCAAAAGTTTTTAACCCTCCCCTAAAGCTTTGGGTTAATGTTTAATGACGGCTCAGAGTTATATACGCTGCTTTTATGGGGCTCTTTCTTTTCAAATGTGGCTAGTAGTATATTCCGGATTAGAGGAATTTTTTGCTGCAGTCTCTTCTTGCCCTGTAGGCATTTAGTTATTTTCCACCCCAGGTTTTTCATTTTCTCTGAAGCTGAGCCATGGCTAAATGGTGGAAATGGATGTGGAATCATCGGAATTATCTGATCATCTTCCTGACCCCCCTGTTGATCCTGCCCCTACCCTTGGTCATTAACACTCCGGTAAGATGCCTCTGTATGAGTGCAGACCTACATTCTTTCTGTTTGAATGAGAGCAGGCCTACACTCTTTCAGTTTGAGCGAGAGCAGGCCTACGCTCCTTCTCTCTGAGCGAGAGCAGGCCTACACTCCTGTTTGTGTGAGCGCAGACCTACATTCCTTCTGCTTGAGTGACAGCAAGCTTATACTCCTTCTGTTTGTGTGAGCTCAGACTTACACTTCTCTCGTTCTTGTGGGTACAGATGTACATTACTCCTGTTTGTCTGAGTACAGACCCACACTCCTTCTGATTTTCTAAGTGCAGACCTACACTTTTATTCGTGCGAGTACAGATCCACACTTCTCTTGTTCTTGTGAGTGCAGACCTTTATTCCTCCTGTTTGTGAGTATAGACCCTCAATCCTCCTATTCATCTGAGTGCAGACCTACACTTCTCCTGTTCTTGTGAGTACAGACCTTTATTCCTCCTGTTCATGAGTATAGACCCTCAATCCTCCTATTCATCTGAGTGCAGACCTACACTTCTCCTGTTCTTGTGAGTACAGAGCCACACTTCTCTTCTTTTTGTGAGATCCGACCTACACTCCTCCTGTTTGTGTCAGTGTAGACTTACACTTCTCCTACTTTGTGAGTACAGACCCACACTCCTCCTGTTTGTGTCAGTGTAGACTTACACTTCTCCTGCTTTGCGAGTACAGACCCACACTCCTCCTGTTTGTGTCAGTGTAGACTTACACTTCTCCTGCTTTGTGAGTACAGACCTACACTCCTCCTGTTTGTGTCAGTGTAGACTTACACTTCTCCTGCTTTGTGAGTACAGACCCACATTTATTTTATTCTACACTCCTACACTCCTCCTATCTGTGAATGCAGACCTGCACTCCCTCTATTCAGGTAGTGCAGACCCACACTCCTCTTGTTTCTGTGAGTACATATGTGATGTTTGTTTGTTTGTAAGTAGAAATCTGGTCTCCATCTGTGTTTGTGAGAGTGAACCTGTTCTCCATCAGTAACCAGATCCCTCTCCATCAGCCAGTCTGACTTCAGACCATGATTTTTTTTTTTTGGTTGATCAGTGTGGTAGCAAACGGGAATCATGAGCACATTTCAGTGGAACATTCTGCTGGATTTTATAGTCAGTGATTTATTACGTTTTTATAATCATAAAATGCTGCCCTGTACTTTTATTACTGTACTGTACTGAAGAAGATACCTTTGAAGTTTCATAATAATTAATCTTTATGGTAATTACCTATAATGATAACAATACTGTCAGGACTGCTTTGCTTTTAATGAATATTCCCCAAACCTCACAGGGTGGGCGGTTTTTGAGGAAGTCACTCTGAGTCATTTATGGAAATCATAGTTGTGATTGCTGACCCTACACTGGACTCTAGTCCATCATTAGACATCCAAATGGATCCATATTCTTGCTTGAAAAGGTCTTAATGATCTGCTGAAAACATCACAAAGGATTAACAAAAATGCAAGTAGCTGCTTCTGTCACCTGATACCCCTGAGGAAACAGATTTGGCTCCTGGTCTCTCTGCATGTGTGTTCTGTGTATGGGTGTTAATATTGGCTATTGGCACAGATGCCGTGATTCGATTAGATTCAAATTCACAAGCTAATGATATGATTCGATCCTATTCTTTTCGATACCGATTCTATTGTATCGCAGCTTTCCGGATTTAGATATTTAAAAGTTCTAATCAGAACACAAACTTACAACTGCAGAGTCACTGAAAACAAATTGTAAAAAACACTAAAGGAAGATGAAAGGGTTGTATACCAAAAGATTCCTATTTGAGGAACACATGGGTGTGGCTCCTTTAAGAACAAAACCCACCGTCTCTTTCAAAGCACAAAAAATGACTTCTGACTGAAAAAAATAGCTGAAAATAAAAATGGGTAAGTTTAAAATTCACATGCTTTGTTTCAGGACTTTAATGTAAATATATGTGCAAAACATCAATTGGAATATTTTTATTTGAGGAACATACAGGTTATTGTTTAGGGCTGAAAATCATCCATCCATCCATCCATTTTCCAAACCGCTGTTCCTACTGGGTTGCGGAGGCAATGGGCACGAGGCAGGGAATAACCCAGGATGGGGGGCCAGCCCATCACAGGGCACACTCACACACCAGTCACTCACACATGCACACCTACGGGCAAT
>JAODJX010000039.1:11511899-11529951 GCA_026776945.1 Isichthys henryi | reverse complement strand
AGAGAGGGAGAAGGGGGCAGAGAGGGAATGGACAGAGGGAGAAGGGGAGCAGAGAGGGAATGGAGAGAGGGAGAAGGAAAACAGAGAGGGACTGGAGAGAGGGAGAAGGGGGGCAGAGAGGGAATGGAGAGAGGAAGAAGGGGGGCAGAGAGGGAATGGAGAGAGGGAGAAGGGGGGCAGAGAGGGAATGGAGAGAGGGAGAAGGGGAGCAGAGAGAGGGAGTAGAGAGAGGGGGTGGAGAGGGAGCAGAAAGGGAGCAGAGAGAGAGTGGAGAGAGGGAGCAGAGAGGGAGGAAGAAGGAAGCGGAAAAGAAGGAGCATAGAGGGAGCAGAGAGAGGGAGCGGAGAGGGAATGGAGGAGGAGCAGGGAGGGAGCACAGAGGGAGAAGAGAGGGAGTGGAGAGAGGAAGCAGAAAGAGAAAAGAGTAGGAAGTGATATTTCCTAACACCTGTTTGTGTTGCATGGCTGCTTGCGAGGCAGGTGCAGCACTGAGCAGGTCTGGGCTCAGCTGCGGGGGGTGTGTAGCCCCAGAAGGCATCTTGGCCACTTCTTCAAATGAAGGGGGACAGGAACTAATTGTCACCAGTGAATCCAATCTGGGCTGCACTTCCCAGAAGAAACCTGAATAAAGTCATAAATCTAGGGATCACTCCACAGTAGGCTGTCAGCATATCACTGCAGGTAACTGGGTGAGTGGGTGGGACCAAAGAAACATTTGCGTCAGCAACCAAGGGTCGTGGGAGAGCTCTCGAGTGCTTCCAGGCCACCCCCACCCCCCCCCCATGGGGATGTCAGACTCCCAGTGGCAGAAAGGCCAGCTGGCTAAAGGCTATCGGTGTTTCCTAGTATAAGATTTAACATCACGCCCTGACCTGAACTGGGATAGTTCTGGGCCAGAGAGGTCAAAGGCCTCATCACCAGGAAGTCAGATACGGAGTGGGATCCTGCCAGGTAGCCACACACTCCGAGAGGTCCCCACCCTACACACGGAGGCCTGAGAGGACCAAGGAGGAACACGAAACCTCAATCTGCGCTCTAGATGAAGCATTTTCAATTAGCCAGGGAAATTCTAGTCAACCCAGACAGCGGCCAGCCTGCCATGACACTTCAGTAAGTATTTATTTTGCTAGCGGAGATGATACTCACATCCCAAACCAATGGAGGGAAGGAGAAGAAGAAGAAAAAGGAATACATCAGTTTGTGGAACTATGCCTTTGATGAAAAGTGAAATAAAGGGCGCACACAGCCCATTTGAGATGCCAGTCAAGCGTTGTGGTGGAGAGGGATGATCGGGGGGGAAATGTCCGGACACGTCGGGGAAACAAACGGAACGTTCAAGCCTCGCAGAATCACCACCAACGAGGAAACGCGAGACCTCGACTGAAACCCGAACGCCCTGAAACAATCACTTATCTCATTATTACTCAGCTAGTTTCAATTCTTCTTCTTAACCAATAGACGACTGTTGGACTTTTGCAACTCTTATGGAAACGGCGGCGCTGTCCTGCGTGTCGCCGAGGAATGCCCCCGTGTTTGTGGGGTGTCTGGGCAGAGGGCACTGCTGTACTGCTGTGTGACTGTCAGTCAATAGACAATGCTACCCTTTGTGAATGAATAGAGCACTGATTTGCCATCGGTGTGAGATTATGTCAGAACTAAATCTCACGGTGAAAGTTGTAGCACCATGGCAACCGAACGGAAAAACAAATATTTTAAAAAATCAATTAACAAGCACATCAAGAGTAACAAGGACCGGTCTTGGGGCAGAATTCCTCACAGCACTGGCAGTAACTGGGGGCCTCCTGTCCTTGTCTCTCTGCTTCCTGCTCAAACGGAGCAGCTCGTGTTTCCAGTGGCCAAAGGAGGTGCTGAGATCACGGTGAGGCATGGCAGACAGGTAGCAGCCATCTGCATCACCTCAGCAGCTTTCCTTTTCGTTCCTGTCCTGACTTTGGTTGCACATGACCTCATTGTCACGGTCTGTTGGCAGTTTTAATGAGCTTCGTGGCTGACGGAGCAGTCGGATGAATTTGGATAAAACACCGGCTTCGCAGACCTTTCCTGGAAGCCCCACCCCACCCCCCACACCTCTACTCTCAGACAGATTTCAGTGTCATCGTGTGTAACTGATACATCCATGATCCCGAGCAGCTAGTAGGCCAAGCTTAGGGTTGGTCCTGTTGGAAGGTTTGGCATGTGACCTGAGCTTGAACTCTCGCTGCAGGTTCCTCTCGGACCCCAACCTGGCTCCACACCTTCCCCAGAGCAGCTCTGCGGTGGCCAGTATGTCCAATGATCCCCCTGAAACCACCTTTTCCCCCAGGGCAGAAAAGAGCCCCCACTCACCTCAGCCTGGTCTTCTACAAACATCTTCCTGTGTGCAGACTGAGGCGGTAAGCAATTGTTGTGGTACTGGCTTTGGTTCTGTGGAGCTCTTGTGATGTTCATGTGCAGTATGTGATGCTCGGCTGGAGCAGTGCTGCAAATTTGCTCATGGACCCTGAAGGGTGTTGGTTCGGGTCCCACGAGGGAGACTGCTGTGTTGGCTTCAGGTGAACATAAGTTTGCTTGTGAAGCTGAGTGCTCTGGTACCTGCGTGCTCAAATACCTGAATACACGTGACCTGTAAGAGAAACTGCCCAGAGGGCATCTTCTTCATGGAGCCATTAATCACATGATTTTAGGCTAATTAATTATGCCTTGTGGGCATCAGCTGTGTGACTGCACATACTTAAGCAACATTTTTCAGAATAATTTCAGCTATAAATATGGATCTATCAAGTGATAAACTCTGTACCTTTGACCTCTCATAGCAGTGTTAGCAGTGCAGTGGTAATGCAGTGGTGATTCTCTTAGTACTTTGCCCTGTTGACCCCATAATAAACTAAATAGTCCACTAGTTGATCTTCACATTGGTTAATAACTTGAGCTTGTCTCCCTGCCTGATGGCCTCCAATTTAATGATGTCTTTTGATAGCACGAGAAGATCAGCCTTGAGGAAAGGCCTTTGGCTTTAAGCCAGGCAGACAATGCCATCTTCAGGCCAGACGTGGTGGCTACGGAGAGATTCCGCCGGCACAGCAGTGATGGGGCCACGGGCATCCAAGAGCCGGTGCCAGGGGAGCCCCCGCGTTTCCACCCTTACCGTCGCCAGTACAGCGACCCCCCAGGCTTCCAGCAGCCCCTGGACCTCTACCAGGGCATGGAGGTCCATGAGATTCTCCCTGTCACACAGCCCCAGCACCACCAGCCCAACAGCCCAGGATCCTGGTCTCCATCCATGGGATCTGTTCTGCAGGCGTCTAGGGCCGTGGTACGATGGGGGAGGAAAGGCCAAGGGCTGTGGAGGTCATGCTGAAGCAGAGGAGGAATTCTGCTTATTTGGGGGTAGCTTACAGTTAGGGTTACCTGGAGGAGAGGGGTATTAGGGTTAGCTGGTATGGTGGGGGGGGGGCAGTGAAGGCAAGGTGTGGGACCTTCTTGGATGATCCTCATGATACTCTCTCTGTACGCATCAGGGAGAGGAAGGCGAATTTATGGATGCTCCAGAGGAGTCTTCATGCTACCCCTCCCAGATAAACACCATCTCCCTACCCCCCCTGGAACAGGTAAGACTGATGGACACCCACACGGCCCTGAACTCGTCTGGTGGACCACTGACCACCTCAGCTGCCCAAGTACCATGTTAGTTTACAGTGCTGCTTGTTGGTAGTTGGGGAAAACATGACTTTACAACCAGTGGGCATGATTATATTGGCTGGTTGTAACAAGTATGCTGCAGTTGTTTACCTATGCAGCTCCCTCCACAAAACATGCCCAATGGCGCGGTCCAAATGTCGATATGTCAATGCTATGTCCCGACAGGCCCTAACTGGCACAATGCAGTGTATGTACCATATACAACAGAGATCACAGTTGACAACAGCAGATGATTTCATGGTCTGCTGTAACCCAACAGAAATACTGGTGAATAGCTGTCAGTGACTACTGGGTTAAACTAGCCAGTGACAGACTGGGCCTGGTGACCCTCCACCAAAGAGTCTAAAGTTTGTCCCACTGCAGAGGGGCTGCTGTTGCAGTAAAAGCCATCTGTCTAATGGGGCAAGTAGCTGAGGTCTCTTAAAAACGGAATTGCATAAAGAAGGTACTGTCAGGTCCCAGTTCGTGTTGTTTTTGTGCTGGAGCTTCCATTGTCCAAAATTTTTAGAGCGTGATCAGCTGCACCTAATATGTGTCAGAACATTTAAGACGTGCATTTATGTGCAGGAAAAGGGCACAGTGCACATCCTTGTGAAAACACACACGTGCACACTTTGCTGCCAGAATATTTACACCCCCGTGGGACAGGCACCCGCAGGCACATCAGACAGCACGCAGCTCTGCGCAGAACCTCCTGGCCCAGGTCCCTCACAGCCTCCACGCTGTCCCAGGCTCTGGTCATGGATGTCTAGCTGCTCGGTTTCCTCCAGGTAGGGGAGGGGGGACAGGTTGCCCTAAAAGAGCCCCTAAAGCAGGAAGCTAACCTGGGCTAAAACAATCAGCAGGGCAGGCACACCTTGGCGCTGCCCTTACGTGCCTGGATCCCAGCATTCAGGAGATACGCCATCCAGCCTTCTGCCTGCTGCTCGTCATTCTGGAATGGCTTTTAAAAAATGTGTCATAAATCTTTGCCAGTACATGAACACCTGTGTGTCTCTCTCTTTCTGTGTGTGTCTGTGTGTGTGTGTGTGTGAGACGTGCTCCCTTCCCAGGTCCCAGTGGATTTTTACACCCAGGCAGCACCATTGAGAGGCTCCCAGTATAACTTCCAGCGCGTTACCCCTGCCGTATCCCAGAATACCCTGCTGCACACTCTCTACCCCAAACCCATCTACTCCTACAGGTACTCTCCCTGTCTATCTCAGACCCTGCAGATGCCCCTCCCATTCTGCTATAAAACACCCATATGCTATCACTGACATGATGCCTGTAGTATGAACATGAAAGGACAGCTTCTGTCACAAAACTGCTTATGCAGGAGAATGTGGGCTGAGAAATCAGATGATGTTGGAAGGATAACGCCAACTGTGGGGCATGTCATGAAGCTTAAAAGAGCTCCTCCTGTGTTGGTGTGATTTACAGCTGGGAATCCCCCCCACCTTCCAAACACCCTCTTCCCTGTAATCAAGTAAAACAGTGGAGTAGCTACTAACTGCTTATCTTACCCCCTTATGCACAGTAGTCAGACATTTCCCATAACAGATCAAAAGTAGCCCTACCTGTAGGGGGTGCTAGTGTGCTTGTCCTTTGCTTCCCCTGCAGTATCCTCATCTTCATGGCACTGAGGAACAGCAAGACTGGGAGCCTCCCAGTGAGCGAGATCTACAGCTTCATGACAGAGAACTTCCCTTATTTCAAGGTAAAGCTGAAATAATTGACGTGTAGCAAATGGGGTCATGTGTGGGAAAGACTGCCCATCTGTCCATTTATCTGTCCATCCCGTCCATCCATTCATCCCATCCATCCATTCATCCTGTCCATTCATCCATCTGTTCACTTCATCCATCCATTCATTTGTTCAAGCCTCCCATCCATTCAACCTGTCCAACTATTCATCTGTTCATTCCTTGTCTGTTCATCCTATCCGTCAGTTCATAATTTCATCTCCTCCACCAATTCATCCCATCACTCTGTTCATCCCGTCCATTTGTTCACCTGTCCAACCATTCATCTGTCCATTCATTCATCCCACATGTTCATCCGTTCCATCCATTCATTCCTTCCATTAATTTGTCCCATCCATCCATCCATTGCATCCATCTATTCAACCCATCTGCTTCTCTTTTGACAGAGACCCTGGGTCAAAGCTCCCCTTAGTGCCGGACTGAAGCGTCTGCATGTACGCTGTCTGTCTGTTTATCTGCCCATCTGTCTGTGTATATTTGAATGTCCGCGGTTTCCTGGCGAAGGCCCCTCCCTGATTACTCTGGTGCTGAACCCCGCTAACGCGAATGCCCTCTGTCAGCCCATCCCCATCAAGGCTTGATCTCGTCGCTGGGCTGTGCATGGAGCTGCTGTGATGCGGCTCAGCTCTGCATCCGCAGGCAGGCGGACGCGGGCTTGTAGCAATGGGGCTTCCAGCTCCCAAACACGGCCGGCTTTTCTTTCCCGTTGCTTCGGCTGATTTTTCGAGGTGCTTAGCTCTTTCTTACACCTTCTTCTCATAAGGTTTTGGAGAAAAATCATTGGGTTGCTTTGGGAGATGCCCTGCCAGCAAGACCCAGGTGAGAGACCCACACTAGGCAGAGGTGGTCTGTCAGCACCCTCCATACCAAAAAAAAACCACTCAAGGTCCTTGACAGAGATTCTCTATATCATTCAGCTATCGTGTGGATCGTAAGTCTTTTGTGGATATTATCTGGTAAGAGCTTCCAGAATCTTTCAAGGTCTCATTACAGCCTCTCTGTAGGCCACTAATAAGCATGTCGCACATGCAGACGTCTTAAAAGCCCCGCTGTGTTTTAAGTGTGGAGACTGTATGGGGAGATAAAATGTGAAGCATTTAGGCCAGGAGAGAAGGTATGAAAATAATTTAACTGGGCTGTCAGGCGCTGTCAGAAAGTTGACACAGACGCCTGAGGTGCTTTAGTGAACTTTAGTATCGTCCCAGAGGCACTGGTGGAGCAAAGGTCAAAGGAGGTTTCAGTGTGTGATACAGGACAGGAATGAGGTCTTTGCAAACAAGCTGAGAGGAGCCATGCTGTAAGGTTCATCGCTTTTTTCTTGAGCTGAAGCCGATCATGGAATATGTCCTGTGAAATGTGGGAAGGGGTCGATATTTTTCGTGATTAGTTGGTGTCATACCACAGCACACAGTGCACAACAATGAAATGTGTCCTCTGCGTTTAACCCATATGTGACATCGTGACATAGCAGAGAGCAGCTAATTCAGCGCCCGGGTAGCAGTGCTTGGGGGCGGTACCTTGCTTAGGGTACTTCAGTGGTGCCTTGCTGGTTGGGGATTTGAACCTGCAATCCTTCAATTATGCGTGCACTTTCCTAACCACTAAGCCACCACTGCTCACACAGGTGAGGAGCCCACCTGCTGAGCGGAAAATAAGGGAACCTCAGCTCTTGAGGGGGGGGGGATTAGCTACGTGGCGTGAAATGTGTGTCTGTGTGTTTGGTTTCCATTTGTTCAGTGGGTCCTTCCACCCAATCCTTGTATCTCATGGTCTGCAAATTTTTCAGTGTTGAAACACCCGGCCATTCTCTCTGAAGCTCTAAGGCACAGACCTTCTCCGGCACTTTTCTGTTCCAACTCTTCCTTCCTTTCAACTTTCCTTCCTTCCTTCCATCCTCCCTCCCTTCCTTCCCTCCCTCCCTCAGACGGCCCCTGATGGCTGGAAGAACTCAGTCCGTCACAATCTGTCCCTCAACAAGTGCTTCGAGAAGGTGGAGAACAAGAGCGGTGGCGCCTCCCGCAAGGGCTGCCTGTGGGCCTTGAACCCGACCAAGGTGGAGAAGATGCAGGAGGAGCTGCACAAGTGGAGGCGCAAGGACCCACACACCGTGCGCAGGAGCATGGCGCGGCCCGGTGCGTGAGGATCTCATGAGGGAGGGGGCACCAGCCAACACAATGTTAGAATAGAAAGTACTCTAATGTCAGCAGTGTGTCATACAAGAGATGTTAGTGTAGCTTTGGACACAGCAGAGTATCGAGCCAGAGAATCAAGCCAGAATACAAAGCCGGAGTATCAAAGTAGGGCATCAAGTCAGCATCAAGACAGAGTTCTGAACCAGAGTATCGAAGCAGAAAATCCAGCCAGAGCACCGAGCAAGAATACTGAGCCAGAGTATCGAACCAAAGTATGGCAGAGCACAAGGTCTGTGACACAGAATGGTAGTGCAGCATATGACACATAGGCAGGGAACAGAGAGCAGAGCATTGACTTACAGGAAACGATGTGGTGGTTCATCGAAAGGGCTGCTGACTCCGCAGAATCGGCAAACTAAGTGTTTAGTGATACATCCTTCATTGTTGTCAGCACATATGTTGCTTCAGTATTTATGCGATAGCATTATCATGGTAACATTTAGCAATGTTCTCCCCAATGATCTGACTGCCTCTCTGTGTCTCTTCCCAGAGGAGTTGGAGCGCCTCCTAGGGGAGCGACCGCAGAAGTGGAAACTCTCTGAAGTGCACAGTTATGGTCAGACTCTGCTTCCAAGGGGAGTGTCACCCTGCTTCCCCACCCTACAGCAGAGGTTGTCAGGTCACGCCTTACGACATTCCCAACAGGGCTCTGCCTTTCCTCAAGCCCCACAAAGCCAGTCCCCATGGCCGCCTGATGACCAGCATCTGCATCATCATCATCCCCCTGAGCACAGTGCATTCCCATACTACCCCCCAAGCCGACCCTGTATGCTGGGAACTCACCTTCCCTACAGCACCGCCCTACAGGCAAATAGTGGAAGCCCCCAAAGCATGCAGGAACTGCTGCTGGAGGGGGAGACAAGTAATGACGTCGATGCGCTGAACCCCAGCCTCACCGACCTCCAGCTGCATGGTGTGTGGGGTTAAGGTTAAGAGATAAGCATTAAGGGTTAGGTTTACCAAAACAGTGCAGTGTTAAGGTGGATCTTCCCTTGCAGGTCACCTTTGGGAGGAACTAAAGGACGACAGCCTGGCGTCCGACTCGCTGCTGGTCATGGCCAGTTCGCCACCACATGTGAGCAGCTGCATGCACTCATGTGAGCCTGAGGCTGTGAGTGACTTCCCCACACAGGAGAACGGCAGCCCGTCCAGCGTGCACATCTCGGGACTCTACTCTGCCACCTTCACCAACCTGGACTGCTGCGTACCAGGAACCCCAACTCCAGCAGTCATGGGACGAAGCCCCGGGGGGTCCGATTACTCCCCAGGCACCAGCGGGACTTACAGGAGGCAAAACTCATCACATCCATCACCAGCACCCATCACCATCACACAATAGACTGCTAAACCATGTGGCCTATGGTCCTTCCTTTACGCATTTTTATTACATTGTTAGTAGACAAAAGATGAGGAATGGACAACACAGCAGCACTTCCACAAGGGGGCGGTATGTTTTTTTTTTATATATTTCCCATTCGTGTGCCTCATAGCACAGAATGTATCAAGCAAATAGAAAATAAACAATTTCTGATGTTTCGCGGCTTGTTAGTGTCATTTTCCAGCTAAATATTACTTTCAGATAGACTGTAGAGGAGAAATACAATAGCTAACTTTTTTCTGGATACAAAACTAAAATACATATTCTTGATGTCATGGATGTTAACCAGTAACCTGTGTGCTTAGTAACATAGTCATGGATGCATGATGTTTCCTCAGCTCAACATTTTTTCCATGGGCTACAAAATAATGATCGTTGCCTGTAGATTTAAAAGTTTCAGAACAAAACATAAAAATGACACTGAGGACACAAATTATTACTATCATTATTTTAAAAATCACACATTTATTAACTTATCAAGACTGGCATTTAATTGTCCAAAAATTAACATTGTCAAATCATTTTACAATAATCTCATGAACTGAAATGATTTTTTTTTTTCATCTAGATGGTATGCAGTTCCATATAGTGAGAGCACTCTATATCTGGGCTGTTACTGTAATTCCTGTCCAAGCAAAGTCCACCATGGCATTATAGGTATGAAGACAGAAATGCTTTGGGAAAACGTCACCAGCTGAATTCTTGCCACTAATGTACCCCACTGTGTTTTTTATAATACGGAATGTCTTCAGAGAATCAGCTATTACTCACGTGAACGGCACTGTTGATATCTTACCATAAACCAGGGGACCACTTTTACCTGCTCGTAAAAAACCTGAACGAGCCACAAATCTCGGTGCTTCAGAAGCCGTGGTTATGCATTCCCTCCTGCGGTTCATTTCTTTACGAGATAAAAACAGTCTTTCTCTTTCTGAGGGTGAGCGGTATTGCACCCTCTAGCCCCAATGTCGTTTAGATGAATTCACATCCCGCAGGGATGAGACTGAGGTCAAGGGCAGGTACACACACACACACACACACACACACAATGGCCATACACACACACACACACACACAATGGCCGTACACACACACACACACACACACACACACTCTCTGTACACACACACACACACACACACACACACACACAATGGCCATACACACACACACATATACACACACACACAATGGCCGTACACACACACACACACGCACATGCATGCGCAGTTCATATATTCCTATCACTGTGGGGACTCTCTATAACCCTAACATAACCCTAACCCTACCTAGCCCTGACTTTTGGCTATTTCAGTTGTTTGATCGCAGTCACAGATTTTTATAAAATTGAGATTTATATTGTGTGGACTTGAAAAATGTCCCCACAAGCTACAGAGTAACAGGTTGTCCCACATGGGGACATTTGGTTGCCACAATGTGATAAATACAACCCCCCACCTCCCCGCACACACACACACAGGTTTGTAATTATATATTGTGAGGACTCTCCATTCATTTGTATGGGGGAAAATCCCAACATGATAACCTTAACCTCTACCCAGCCCGAGTCTTAAACATAAGCAACCAAACAAAATACGTGACCCCACAATGTTATATAAACCTAATACACACACACACACACACAGGTTCCTGCCCTCAGTTGCCATTCCTGGGAATGAAATTCTAGGTAGTTTCCCAAACCCCCCCTTTAATGATGTCCATCTGTCGATGACTGTCCATTGGCTATCCCCATAGCTACTCAGCTGTCCATATGGTGATTTAATATATTTATTTAACATAGTAATATTTATCCTAATACATGTTTAAAAATAACATTTTGCTCATTGAAAGTGAAAAAATATCCTCATACCCTTTACCTCCGGTTATGTCGTCATCTTGGGAAGTCCTGCATTACTTTGCAGTAGCTGCTGAATGTGAAACTCTAATGTGCTTATTTCAAGACGTCATTTTACACAGAAATGGAGCAGGAAAAACGGAGGCGACTGCAGGAATTTTTTAAAAACGCCATGTAGGTCATATTGGCCTCTTTGATACCTGAGAAACACAGGTGTGAACGTGGAGAGATGGACAGAAAGCAGCAGGAAGCAGCGAGCCGGAGCCTCGCCGTACCCGGAGGTGTTTGTACGCGTCGCTAGGCTGTGACTGACGCTCGGCACGACAGCGCATCCCAGGCCGGCCTGGCTTTGTGACACCGTGCCTCGAGAGGAAGCGAAATGCAAAATATTCACCCTGACATCCTCCATTTAAAAAAAGCAGGATTATGGCAACCAGTGTTTCGAAAACACATGCACTGGGGAAAACGCCTCTCAGAGAATGTGCTGGAAAGCAAAAGCGGCTTCACAAGATTCCAGCTCCCACCTGCTTCTCCGACTTGTTAAAACACACAATCGAATGTGGATGATAGGAGTAATGGGAAAATTAATCAGGAGTGGATTTTTCGTGCTGCACCTTGAATTGGATGTTGGGAACACATTTCAGACTGACTGCTCTGATAGCTCTGACTGCGGACCATGAAGATGCATTAAAAAATGTCTTACATCAGTCGCAAGCTGATCGTGACCTCAAGGTCACGTTAAGTGGAAGGGGAGCTATAGGACAGATGTAGCCTTTTCCAAAGCGCCGAAACCTACCGCCATTGAGGACTCAGGTTCTCTTTCAATCAGCAGTTTGCCCAAGGGTTGTGTCAGTTTCAAAAAGCATTAAGAGTCTTCTAGAAACCGCAGCATGTCCTGCTCTGCCCTAGTCCGCTAATATGCCATGACAGGGCCTCATTAAGGGCCTGCTGAAAAGCAATGTACACAGAGAATCTTCCAGAAAGGAAGGGAACAATTATCTAAGTGTTCCAAAGAGGTGAGAATTCTCCTTAACTCCTTAATTTTTGACAGATCCCACTGCCCTCAGGACGTGTCTTTTCAGGGCTCATCGACGCCTTGATCTTGGAGATGGAATTGTGCTTATGTCAGATTAGGGGGGTGGGAGGGGTCTTTTGCCACTTGAACACTGGGTTGACATTTGAAGAGGATGAGAAGATGGGGGAGAGAATGATGAGAGGTGTGATGATGACAGTGTGCTTATAGGGGAGATCTCATCAGCATGTGTGCTTGCTGTTGGGGGGGGGGGGGGCGGCGTTGAGGTTGTGAAAGGATAAAATGTGTAGGGAGTGGGTGAGAGTGAGGGGGTGGGGAGTAAGAGTGAGAGTTGGGGGGCAGGGAGGGACAATGAGGGGCAAGGTGAGAGTGAGTGGGGGGAGTGAGAGTTGGGGGGGCAGCTTTGTGTTTCATCATCTGTAAAAATATGATCAGATATAAACTGGCGTGGAAACTAATTGCCAGAAATCACCACAATCTATCGGCCAGTGGGGCATCACGCCGTTTTCACGCTATAAGAGCTTCGTCTGGATGTACTAGAATTTTCCAGCAGCCGAGCTGATGAGAGCCTCAGCGAGAGAGAGAGCGCCAGGTGGGTCGTGCTGATTGTAATCCGCGGTTAGGCCCGTTCCTGACATTTATATTTATATATAAATCGTATATAAAAAAAGATATATGTTCTGTGGGAAGGAGAGCGTTGCTATGGTGACGGGAATAATGAACGTGTAGGTGTCATTGGAATTACCAGAACGTTCAGAGACTGACACAAGGCGTAGCGCCTCGACATGGCCCGGTTCAGTCCTGGCATCACATGGCCCGGTTCAGTCAGCCACGATGTAAAGTGACAGCCGGCGGTGGTTCCTGTTATTAACTGCATACACATGGCTGACAGATGTTATACAGGTAAAGGCTGCAGGTAATTCCTGCTCCTGAGTGCGACCCTATGTATACCACAGCGCCCTCTGCCTAGTGTGGCTGCCTCACGCCCCACCGATAACCAGCCTGCCAGACACCTAGACAGGTGTGGCTGTACAGAATCATAAACATCATGTCCTGGGGACCGTATATGAAATACGATCATTCGCAGTCTGACGGGATCATCGGTCCTCACTACTTACTGGCTGTAAACACTATGCATTTACATTAACGTTAAATCACTGGTGTGACATGGCTCTCGCGCTTGAGGGGCACATGCTCACTCTGATCAGAACTCAAGTGCAGGAATAAACGTGCCCTTCTGTGATCTGATGGCACGCCGCCTTGTGAAACAAATGACATTAAGCCGTTGTTACACTCTTGTCCGGTTACAGGCTGTGCTGTTCTTATAAGTGTCTGCAGTACGTTTCAGACGTACTAGACACTGATCCCTGTGCGATGTGCAATATTATTACGTTAATCAAAGTATGTTGATGGCTTTCTATTTGAGAATGTTTATGTTCGCTTGATATAATCCCCCAGGCCGACTCCCCCCCATCTCAATCGTACGTAGCTTTAGATAAAAGCATCTGCTAATTATGTAAATGTAAGACGGACAGACACCTCCCACCTAGAACGTCTACCAGCCATTGGTTTCCTTTTTTAATTCGTAGGGTAGCACTGGCGAGAGGGAGAGTCTGTTCGCACTTCACCGTATCACAGCACACAGACACGCTGTTTTCCGGGCCGCTTGTCGACAGACTTCACACCTTCCTCCGCCTGTACCAAGGTAGAAGCCCCACACGTCGCAGAATCACTCTTCGCGGATACCCCTCCGAAGTACAGCCGATGGCTGATAAGTGGCACCCCTGCATGTACGGTATTCACACGGCGTGCTTAAAGCATTCGGCCCCCAAACAGAGGCAGGCCTGTTCCATGCACTGTCAGATATCAAACGGCTGCCTAACGAGCCGAGGGGCGATTGCTGATTCATCCCACGTGGGTGCAGCAATGCCAGCAGCCTGGCGCGGGTGCCACACGTGCCCCCTCCCCACCCGCAGGGTGCAGCATCTGCCACACAGGCAGGAGGTCCAGCCGCCGCCGTCTTGCTCCAGGGTGGATATTAGTCAGTGGGGACCTGGCATAACCGGCAAGAGCCATGGGGGGAGGAACCGTCTCACTAATGGAGGGGTCAGAGTTCAATGGGGGTGGTACTCAGTGGTGGTGTTTATTACCACTCAAATTATGCACTTGTATGGGGCCCCTGAGGTTTGGGGGGCCCTTGTCTGCTACAAACAGTCACTACACATGGGGGGCAGGGGGACCCAGAAGCAGTAAACTTGTCCCCTGGTGAAATGTCAGGAACACGTGCCCTAAACTCTCCTACATGCACAAGACACTACCCTGTCACTAGAGCCCTCATCTAGTAGGTTAGGGAAATGTCCAATAAGCTGAGTCATGTGACCGTAGGTCAAAGGGCCCAGACACAATCTGTGCTGTCACCACCGTAACCCTGCTGATGAATGGAGGTCGCAAGCCTGCTCCAGGTAGATGAAGGTAAAGAGATTTAAATCACTCGGGAGAACTGGAAGAAAGATGACATCATCTCTCTGCCTCGGCTCACGTTTTTATGAGCCGTGCTCAGCCCTGAACTCCCAAAGGGCGCACGAGCTGCCCGTAACGCCGTGACCCTCTGGGTGTGGAGAGGGACACTTCCATGGGAGGCGTGTTTAATCTCTGCCTTTCAATTCTTTAGAGATATCAGGCCCCTCTGAAGACCGCGATGTGATAATCTGTTGATTGCTAATGCATGAAGATTAATGGAAGCTATTCAGGAATCTCTGAGCAGTGGGGGAGCGTAAATGGGTGGGGGGTTAAATAATAATCTGGAATTAGGACTGACCTGTCACCATGCGACAATGCCCAAACCCACAACTCAGAGGCGGTTGCATTCCCCAGCCGCGAGAGATGTCCTGGTTCTGTTTGTCCCTCCTCTGCGGCCATACAGTGACCTCAGACATTTGTCAGGCTCCGCACGTCGGGTGTGATGCACATCAGCACGTATATGGTCACGCTGACCGCTGTCACTGTTGTGGAGATGCAGGTCCAGTGTGGGGGCCAGTACACCCCCAGGCCTGACTGCCTTCCAGTTCCTTGGTCACCATCACTGACCAAACTTAGGAGCCCTAACTAATGCCATATGTTTGTAAGGGGGTGTATGTTCTGTTCACTTTATAATCAAGTTTCAGTTGAAAACAAATTAACAAGGTATGTATTTTTAGATTAACGCCTACTTAATTATTCAAAGTTTAGAAAACATATGTTCACCGCAAGATGATTGCTGGGTCCTTCAAACCGACTGGCCAATCTCTAAGCACTGTAAAATTTACATGGCACTGTTGCCTTCATAGAACTGGAAAACACATGGCAGAGATAAGACAGAGCTGGGTAACTTCCAGTAAAGCAGGACCCTTAGCTCTAACAATGAGGACAGATCATGCAGTGGTGACTCGATGTTTGTCCCTTCCCACGTAGTGTTTGTTCTGTAAAGTGCAAATGCTTCCGGATGATTCTGTAGGGAAAAGGACGACTTCAGCCCGTGATCGTACACCCAGTGTACGTGTATTCTCAGTGGAGCTATTAAACGTCTGACGTGTCCGTACGCCATTGCCAGTGAACGGGCAGAGCTGCCACTGAGGCTGCAATCATGTTCGACATTTCCTCTGTGCTCAGGACATGAGGCTGAGATGGTATCTGTAGAGAAGCCGTCAATGAGTAACAGGGAAGGATTCATGGCCTTCGCAGGGCTGCCTGGCAGGGCAGGCAGGGAACAGATGTGCAGGACAATAAAATCACTTCGGACCACATAAAAAAATAAAATTAAAACCAGAAGGAGGAGGGATGAAAGGTTGCTTTTCTCAGAAAGGAGGCAGGCTGCTTGGCTGACAAGAATGAAGTCCCACTTCCCAGAACAAAAACCATAGACATATACACACACCCCCCCCCGGGTGAGTGAGGAGCAGCATCACTGGGGACGGCGACGGAAAAGCGTCCCGTGCATTTACCTCAACGTCAGTGTCCTCAGAGAGCCCACGGTCGCATATTTATTTATGTGCTGCGTTTTTGTTACCAGGAATTTCCTCCACGCTGCAAACAGCTCCAGAGACAAGAGGGTGGAGCAGAGGAACGGGAGAGTCTGCACGTCAAGACGGAGAACAGGCAGAGCGACGGGGTTTCCCACTCAGAATAAGCACCCAACAGGGAAAGAAACACGGACCCCGGGGAACCACTCGCTACGCCACCGATTACTGTCATTAGGCCGTAGTTTCACTACCCCAGATGGACCATATTCTTGGTCCCTCCCAGCACAACCTGCACCAGGTTTTCTGTGTTGGGAAGGAATGTGTGTATGGTCTGGAGGTCCCCGAGGACTGGACTGTAGTGGTTTCTCAGTTGTCTTCCCTGGAAGGTCAAGCAGGTCACCAAGCAGGTCTGTATCTATGGTGGTAAACTGGGACATTTGGTTAGGTGACCCAGCAACGAAATTCATCAAAGTCTGAGTTTGCAAAAAGTCCTTAGAATGAAAACCAGAGACCACAGGAAATGACACCTGGGCAGAAAATCTAGACAGTAAACTACACATTCCATCAATCAAATGCTGTTTTCTTTTTTTTTTTTTTTTGCGTGTTAAGTTTTTAAATTGTCTTTTAGACCTCATTCTCAGCGTTTCAGAAAAATGCTCTTTTGATGTGGACGACACCAACCCCTCCTGGATTTACACAGGAACAGGAAAGACACACAGCCCCTCTCCGGAGTTTGACGTCCAGTTCGATCTGACTCCCCACCCCCATCTCGCTCGTCTGTCTCTGCGGGGTTCTTAACGTTTCCCGTTAGACTTCCAGACCCGGGCCCTCTGGCACTGACATATGCACGTGTCATTTCCAAAGCACATACAGAACCAGCCTATAACGCAGATTTATAACATTTCTCCGAAGAAGCCAGCAAATTAGAAAACGAAAAAAAATAAAACGGCAGAATCAGTAAAGCCTCATTAGCAAGAATATCACATTATGGAAATGTTAGCGACAATACTGCGGCAGATGTCATCATGCAGTGCACGGAGAAACAAAGCCAAGGCCATTACGATGATGAAAAATAACATTACGATGTAAGCAGAACGCAGGGAATAATAAACAGAGAACGTAAGGGCATATTTTCGCGGAGGAGATGGGACGCACGCAGTACCGTGTGCTTGCTGCCGACTCTCCTGCAGCTATGCACCAGCGAGCCGCCGCTTCCGGCCTGCGCTCTGACACCACCCCGGCCGTATGACCTCAGCCGAGCGCAAGAAGCAAGCCGCCCCAGCACACCACACAAACCGCCCATTTCCCCTACGAGTCAGAATTAAAAGGATCACAAAACATTTTTTTCATCGTGTTCCCGATTTCGTCTCTCACATTACACCCTTAAATAAAACCAAGTCTGTCTGGGTCTACCGAGGTCAGTTGGAAACTAAAGCACATCGCGGGCTTGCAAATAATCCCACCGGTTAATAGACCGAGAATCACCGCTCCTTTGTTGCCCTCTAGTGACGAACTGTTATCCCTGCAAACAGTCGAGCTTATTGGTCTGAGACAATCTACAAAACTGCAATATCAATATTTAATGCTTGTATGCATGAAATGTACTCTATATTACCACAGCTACGCACAGGAGAAGGAAATGGCATTTTGTCTTAAAATCAACTTGAATTTTAGGCATTTTTACAGCAGACTGTTTACAATCACAGCCGGGAATACATGAAACTTGTTGCAAGCATGTTTATTGTTGCAGTCTCATTGAATAATACAAAACAAAAATACTGGAAATTGTATCAATATTTATTTGGTAGGGATGTAATTACAGATTGATATTCAACAAGGAAAGCAGAGAATGTGAATGGAAAGAATCAGCAGTTAATGCTGAAAAACACTCATCTTGTTTTCCTCCACTAACACACAAAAACCCATAAATTAAAATTACTTTATCTCTTCAAACTTAACCATAGTGACCTTTTAAAGCACTAGTATCCTGGCATCAAACCCACCATTAACGGCAGATGTCCCAAGTGTCGGCAGGTGACTGACCCTCTTTGGGGACTGTAACCCCCCCCCCCCCCCCCACACGCCATGCCCCCGCCCACCGGGCCCCCCGGAACCATGCCCTTGGGGCGGGGTGCCAGGAGCCCAGTGGGAT
>JAODJX010000039.1:11470925-11484537 GCA_026776945.1 Isichthys henryi | reverse complement strand
CGGGGGGGGTGGCACTCCCCCGGGGGGGCCGGGGGGCGTTCTGGGCGGGGGGGGGGCTGGCGGGGGGGCGGGGGGGGGGGGGGGGGGGGGGGGCCCTTCCTGAGAGGCCGGCTTCCTGAATTCCTGACGGACATCCTCTATCAGGTTCACATTGGTGTCAGGGGGTACGTCAAGGAGGCGAGGAATGGCACATCTCTGCCAGACGCGACTGTGTCGGTGGAGGGAATCAACCACAACGTGACCACAGGCCAGTTCGGAGACTATTACCGGCTCCTGCTGGCAGGGACATATAACATCACAGCCAGTGCTGCGGGGTGAGTCCTGTGCTGAACAGCATCCCCATCCAGCTTTCCACCCCACTGCCACCATACCAAAGAAGCCTGTTTTTACCCTCCTCAGTCACGTGATGATGTAACAAAGTCGGCTTTTCGTGCTTGAACTGTACTCTGCTCATTTATCTTCATGAGCTTGCAGCTTTATGAGCATTTAGGGACAGAAAGGATGACCTGCTGGAACTGTCACAAAGTTGATGTAGTCCCGGGCCTCATTACTGCGTTTTTATACTCCATTTCTCAGAATTCAATGCATGCTGTCTCTGGTATAGGTACAACTCCATGACTGTGCGAGGTGTGCAGGTGGTGGAAAATGAGACCATGGAGCTGAACTTCACCTTGACAGCTCTGGGACAGGCGGGGTCTGCCGGCATTATGGTCCCAGCGTCCCTGCCCCCCCCTCTCACATCTAGGGCCCCCGTCAGCCCCAGCAGAACCACCACCACTCCGACGATGGATGTGGCCCCCAGTACAGATGGGAGAAGTGCAGGGACTGCACCAAAGCCAGCGCCTGCAGCCATCCAGCCCCAGGACTTCCGGCACCACCATTACTCCGACATGGCGCTTTTACTGCTACGCTACAGCACAGCTTATCCCAGCATTGCCCAGCGCTATTCTGTCGGCAAGTCTGTGGAGAATCGGGACCTTTACGTAATGGAGATTTCCAACAACCCCGGCGTCCACGAGAAAGGTATCACTGATCACTGCAAACCCTGACGACGCACGGTTGGCCCTGAAACCTGAAAACTATGATTCTTACGCGTGCACCCCTCCTTTGGCAGGCGAACCCGAGTTCAAGTACATCGCCAACATGCACGGCAATGAGGTGGTGGGTCGTGAGCTTCTCCTCAATCTCATCGAGTACCTCTGTCGAAACTACGGGAGCGATGCCGAGGTCACATGGCTCGTCAACAACACCCGCATCCACATTATGCCCTCCATGAACCCGGACGGTTATGAGGTGGCGCTGGAGGGTGAGTGCCTCCCATAACCACCTGCTCACATGCATCCTCAAGCTTTACTAACTGACTAGTCAATGACTTTGTGGGGGGTGCTAGAAGGTGCTGGAAGCCGCCTCTCTTGGATAACTGCCTGTTTGGTTTTTGCTCTCATGGGTTGGACACAGAAAATTAGTTACTGTTGGGGCGGGGGGTGGTGCCACAGGAGTTTTCCCCAGAGATGCCCAATACCTTTCTTGTAAACCTGCAGGTGACGTTAAAGGCTACAAGGGGCGCAATAACACCAACAATATTGACCTGAACCGCAACTTCCCCGATCAGTTCAGCTCCATCTCCGAGCCGAGGCAGCCTGAGACCGTTGCCGTGATGAACTGGGTGAAGAACTATTCGTTTGTGCTGTCCGCCAACCTGCACGGAGGCAAGCCCCACCTCGTCCTCTCTCCCTGGCGTCTAGCCCCCGGCTGGTATTCCGTTACGCTTCCTTTTTCCTTCCTTGTCCAGGGTCGCTGGTGGTGAACTATCCATATGACGATGGCCCCCAAGGCACCACAACTTACAGCAAGTCCCCAGATGATGACGTTTTTAAAATGGTGTCCCTCGCTTACTCTCAGGTGAGCCTTGCTGCCGTGATGGTGTTCTGGTGTCGAGCAGTGATTTGGGTCTCCGTGTGGCACCTCGGAGCGGAGGGCACCATACCAAACTATTGCTGCTTTTTGACCCGTTTCATAATAGTCTCCGAATGGCAATAGACTGATGCTTTGCGGCTTTTCTTCTCTGTGCTGACGACGGCTACTGCTGGTGGGGCTGAGGCCTTGAGTTCGCTCATTACACTAAGCGTTGCTTTCCTCTGATCGTCCTGTTCAGGCTCACCCCATGATGCGCAAAGGTCACCCTTGTGAGGCTCTCTACCCAAACGAGTATTTTAAGGATGGCATCACCAACGGGGCACAGTGGTACAACGTGGCAGGTGAGCCATACATTACTAGAGTGTGTGACGTGCCCTCGTTCACTAGCGTGCCTGTCCGCTGGAGATCCAGCTACAAATATTGCTGTAGTGCTCTTCAAAAGGCATTTATCCATGTTCTCCTTGACCCAAAAGGTTTAATATGTTCCTGATTTCTTTTGGATTTTACTACATCAAGTGACTGCTTAACCAGATGAAATTTTTAGTGTTAAGCTGTTAAATGTTTTTATGTGCTTGATGTTGATCTAAGCTCTGCTATTGCTGGCTGCAGGCGGCATGCAGGACTGGAACTATGTGAACACCAATTGCTTTGAGGTGACCATTGAGCTCGGCTGTGTCAAGTATCCTTCTGCCACAGAGTTGCGCACCTACTGGGAGGAGAACCGCCGGTCCCTGCTGCAGTTCATTCACCAGGTCTGCCCTGCCTCCTCCCCTTGATTGGGAGACTAAGACCACACCCCTTTTGACAGAAAGACCTTGTTTGTTTATGCTGAAACAACACTCTGGGTCACGATACACAGGGCAACCTTTTGAGCCATGTTGCTGACAAATGTTGCCTGGGCACATTTCCATTGATCCTCGGCCACAAACTTCAATTTGAAAAACTTTCGATCAGCAATGGGCAACATTTCGCAATCTTCCAGATCCAGATGAGTTGCCCTTTGTCTCACCTGGTTGGTGGTTGCCCAGTAACGTTGTTGAAAAAGTTGCCCTGTGTACCATCACCTTAAGACATAACACAAAATGTTATAGGTGTGTGTGTCTGCTCCATAAATTAGTGCAGAATTTTGCCTATGCGATGTTTGATTAAAAACCCAAGGCTGTCGCTATATCACTAGAGGGCACATTTCTTTGTACAGGTTCACCGGGGCGTGAAGGGTATGGTGCTTGACAGCAAGGATGGTACTGGCATCCCCAACGCCACTATCACCGTAGAGGGGATTGATCACCCGGTCACCAGTGGCAAGGATGGCGATTACTGGAGACTCCTGGTGCCCGGCACATACAAGCTGACAGTCTCCGCCCACAGGTCAGGATGTGCAAGTTGCCTTTCACGGTCTCGCTGTAGGACATGCCGTTTCTTTTTTTTTTTATTGGTACTTGTCGTGCTGTAGATACACTCCAGTGACGCTCTATGCGACGGTGCCTGCCGAGGGCGTGGAGTCCGTAGACTTCCGGCTGACGCGCGTGCACAGCGAGGAGATGGACCCCCAGGAGGAGGAATTTCACACGTTCATCAAGGAGCTGTCCTCGGACCATGGCCTGGAGCAGCTGGTCCAGAACATGGCCACTGACAGCAGCTTCCGCTATCGCCGTTACACGGAGCTGTCCGAGTTCCTGCGAGGACTCACCTTCAATTTCCCAAACATCACGCGGCTGCGCAGGTAACACGGCGAGAAAGTCCAGGCTGGCGGCATGATTCTGGGTCCTGTTCCTGTCAGATACTGTCACTATTCTACACTACACCCGTTGGTGTATGTGTGCATAAAATTACTCTTTTGGTCCACTGCGATAGATGAAGAGGACCCTCTTTGTAGAACTTCTTATGACTGATTATCACTTGCCACATGTTGACTGATACGGTGATTAAAACCACTGTGGTGGGATTGACCTTGTTCTTCTATGCCAGCTTGGGTCAGAGCTCTGAGGTCAGGAATATCTGGGCCCTCGAGATTTCCAACAAACCAAACGAGACAGAACCTGATGAGCCCAAGATCCGCTTCGTGGGTGGAATCCATGGCAACGCACCTGTGGGAACTGAACTTCTGCTGGAGTTTGCTGCCTCTCTGTGCCTCAACTATGGCAAGAATCCAGCGATCACAAAGGTGGGCTACTTTTGAGCAGCGCCATCTGGGGTCTGAAGTGTATGAGGAAGAGGGATTCTCATCCATGTTTTCGTTCCCCATTTTGACCATTGTGCAGTTGATCAACCGGACGCGGATTGTGATCCTTCCCTCAATCAACCCAGACGGCCGGGAGCTGGCTGAAGAGAAGCAGTGTGCCTCCACCAAGGGCCTGACCAATGCAAAGCACAAGGATCTCGACACCGACTTCTTCGGTCTGTAGGCCACCGTAGTCATATCTGTCCAGGCCGTCACTTTCCTGCAGTGACCGTTTTGACCATGCTGTGGTTTTTCAGGAAATGCGTCAAACCGTTTTGTGAAGTCCCAGCCGGAGACTGAAGTGGTCATGAAGCTCATATTGGAGAAGGGTTACACACTGTCCGTGGCCCTGGATGGGGGCTCTGTGCTTGTCACCTACCCATATGACAAGCCAGTACAGCCAGGTACATGACCTGCTCTTCTACCCTGTATGCCTTTAGTATCCAAGGAATGGGCAAGCCTGCTTAATTTTGATCCACTTATTTTTATTTTTAACCAATTCAGTTGAGAATGAGGAGACCCTGAAGTACTTGGCATCTGTGTATGCAAACAACCATCCCAAGATGCACCTGGGCCATCCTGGATGTCCTGACAACCAAGGTATGCCAACGGCCTCTGTCATGTCTCACGGGAACAGTATACCTGGCTTTGTGATTGACACCTCCCGTTTATTCTCAGCAAACTTCCCCGGTGGGGTGGTGCGGGCAGCTGAATGGCACAGCCACATGGGCAGCATGAAGGTACGTGCCCCAGGCCCTGGAGTGTCGACCTCAGGGGTCTCCAGAGTGCCACTGACCTGCCTGTGCTCCCACTGCAGGACTTCAGCGTAGACTTTGGGCACTGCCCTGAGATCACAGTCTATACCAGCTGCTGCCTGTTCCCGGCCGCTGAGCAGCTGCCTGCCATCTGGGCTGAAAACAGGAAATCGCTCTTCAGCATGCTGGTGGAGGTAAGATGGCAGTCGGGGTGAATGTCACCTCAGCCTCTCTTCCTCGCTGTCTCTTACTATAGCCGTGATTTTGCGCAGTTTTATCCCTCAGTCAAAAAGGTTTATTCAGTGATTATCATCAAACGGTTGCAGGTGCACAAGGGTGTCCGTGGCATTGTCAGGGACAAGAGAGGCAAGCCCATCGTGGGGGCCGCCATTGTGCTGAACCGGGGCGTGAGGGTCTTCACTGGCGAAGGGGGTTACTTCCATGCCCTGCTGGTCCCTGGGTCTCACAACATCGAGGCAGTGGCTGAGGGCTACCAGCAGCAGAGACAGGAGGTGGGTGCGGGATAAATACTAGTTTTTATCGGGGAGGTGAGGTCTGTGAATCGCCATTGAGTTGGCGCTCCTTTTCCCCTGCAGGTGTTTGTGTCGTCGTACGAAGCTGCCAGCTCCATTATCATCGAGTTTGACATGGACAACCATCTCTTCGGCCTGCCCAGGGAGTTTGTGGTGGCCACTGCAGGTGAGTTGGGGGCTCCTGCATTTTGAGGTATTTCCACTGCAACATTTATAAGGTTCAATTTCTGCCCTTGAAGGAGACCCCACTCGTCACCCCACCGATCTATATGTTTAAAGCATGGCGTTTTAATGGCTCTGCCCCCCTCCCCCTTCAGCGGCCTCCATGACGGCGCTCATCATCACCGCCTGCATCATCTGGTGCGTCTGCGCCGCCAAGTCGGACCCACAGAAGGATGGGTTCCATCGTCTCCGCCAGCACCGCGACGACTACGACGACGAGATCCACCTGACCTCCATGGGCTCTAAGAAGTCCCTGCTGAACCATGAATTCCAGGATGAGAGCGAGAGTGACGAGGACACTCTGTATGCTAACAAGCTCTGAGGCAACTGTCACTTCGACTGTCACCCTGCGGGGTCACCCGGGGGGCAAGTGGGTGGTCTGTGTCCTACCCCACCCTGCCTTGGACCTTGTGGCTTTTAGGAGTCCACACACACAGAGGCCTTTCTCCACTCCTTTTCCAAGCCATCCCAATAGAACTCGGTGACAGTGCCCAGTCAAACACCCAAGTAAACGTGTTCCAGTGCCCCCAGTTTCACCAGGCCACCACAGTTCACTGTTATGACCCCTGAACGGTCACACCCCTAAAAGTAGTGAGTATTTGGTGGGATAGATCAGAGTCAACAGAAGGACATTTGGGAAGTGCCTTGGCTAATCAATAGTGTAATAAGGCTCCGTTCTGCAGTCACATGACTGCTGGGTACATCACTCCAACTCAGGTGACTCGGGCAGCCTGATACATGTAAATCCTGCATGAGAGGGGGACGCGTACTTAAACCCTCTTTCACAAATTTACTATGGATCCATAGCAGAACCAATCTCATCGCTCAGGGGGAGGCTGACTGAAGCGGCTTCCATACAGGGCCTTGCATGGACGGTATGACAGCGAGAGCCACACACCGTCTCTGTGTGACACCGACCAAAAGGGTGTGCTCTACCTCTGTGGCCTGAGACTTCCTGGCAGGGCAGGGGCACGAGGGCTACGTGGGGAATTGGCGGCCCTGGAGCAAACCAAGTGACTATAGCAGGAAAAGCTCTTGATAAATTATATTTTTCTTTTTCTCTGTTTTTTGTAGTTCTGTGTGTTTCAGTACTGAATGGCAGATTTTTTTTTTTGGTCTTTTCACCTAACAGCAGCCTGGAGCAGAAAAGGCTTTGTAAAGTAAGTGTGTGTGTGTGTGTGTGTGTGTGTGTGTGTGTGTGTGTGTGCGCGTGTGTGTGTGCGCGTGCGCGTGTGTCTGGGTTATGGGGTTACAGAAAGAAAAATCTGTTCTGTTTGAATAAAAGCTATTAAGTATGGAGCACTCCAACTCGTACGGAGTCTTGTAGAGCTAAACTTCAGCACTTTGCAAAACTTAAGAATCCCAAAAGTAGCATCCTCCTTTGTCCTCAGATCACTTTCCCAAAAGCACTGTGGCACCGAATGAGTTATGCTGGGACCCTTTGCGAAATGGCTCTGCGCTGCCCATGCTTGGAGGGAACCTGTCATTTTAGAAGCACTGATTTTAAATGGCAGCTCATCCGACTCCAAGGACAAAACACTAAATGCAGACCCCCCTGAGCCTGCAGAGTTGCTACCTGGGGGGACGATCAGGTGCCTGATGGCAGAAAAAGCAGCCTGGATGTGTGGCTGCTTTCCTGGGAACATACAGGACACAGTGTCCAAATTATATTGTGGACTTGAGGGGGGGTAGCACAGTCTCTTTAAATCAGGTTTAGTGTGTGTAATAGTCATGCATCCACAGAAGAGGAAAACAGACTTTGGTTTGACCTAATATTATAAAATCTCTTTATGAAATGAAAGTATGTATAAGGCAGAAATTGATTTGGTGCAGAGGTTAAGATTCTTGTGTTTTATTCTTGTACTTTGTATGGGGTGGGGCTGGCATTTCTTTTTTCTTTGTATTGTTGCTCTTTTTATATAAAATAACATTGAAGGTACATATTGAAATGTTGACAATTACATGTAAATGGAGAAAGATGTGCAATTGCAGGAATTTCCGTCATGCTTATGGGCTTAACAAACCGAACCTTATGGTGTATGTGGTAATATTGACACGGTCACGTGATGCTTCATAAAAACATCGATAAAGTAAATTCAATAAAAAAAATATCACTTAACTGACAGAATTTCTATTTTGTTTATCAAACTGCACCCCCTTCCCCCTAAGGCCTGCGACACACCGGCTGTGTGGCCGCTGTGGAATGTGTTGATTTTTATTTTGGTGCCAGTGTCAACAACTTGGAGCAGCATCTCGGACACGATTCAGTGTAACAGTGTATTGTGTAGTAATGCCACATGATGTAATAACTCAACAGAATGTAACAAATTGAATGATGATGATGATAATAGGGTAATGTTGCAAGATTGTTATTTCATAACACATTATGCAATAACATCACATTATATGATGAATATTTGTTACATTTTGCTAAGTTATTACATGATACATTGTAATATTCGCGCATTGCAGCAGCAGTGCGAGATTGGGCATGGTGCCTCTCATACGTGAGGTCAGCAGGTCTCAGGAAAAATACAGCTAAAAGATATGCTGATAGTCATTCTGACATACCAACGTTGTTACATAACTGACACCTTTCACTATAGTTTGAATGTCTAGGTATACATCACATACATAAAGTATAAATATTATTTTAACCATCTCGACAATTGCATGTTATTTGAGGAGAAAGTGAAGGGTCCTTGTGTACTATGTAGTCAGAGCAGAAACCCAGTTCAGGTTATAATTATATTATGTTGATAAGTTAACGGAACGTTAGGTGGAGTGCAGTAACTTTCAGGTGCTACCACTTTAGTGCTGGAACGAGATAAAACTCTCTAGTGAAATACAGAGTAGTGTGCCCCCTGTCTTTCGTTTTATTCATTTTCTTTTTTTCACTTGTGCATTTGGTAAAAACTCCAAGGAAACTGTGGGAAGTACAGACCATTTCCAGAAATGTGGACATTTTCTAAAATGCAATAAAAACAAAAATCTGTGATTTCTTAATTCATGTGAACCATTATGGGGGCGGCATGGTGGTGCAGTGGTTAGCACTGTTGCCTCATACCTCTGGAACCCGGGTTCGAGTCTCCGCCTGGGTTACATGTGTGCGGAGTTTGCATGTTCTCCCCATGTCGCTGTGGGGTTTCCTCCAGGTACTCCGGTTTCCCCCCACAGTCCAAAAACATGCTGAGGCTAATTGGAGCTGCTAAATTGCCCGTAGGTGTGCATGCGTGAGTGAATGGTGTGTGAATGTGCCCTGCGATGGGCTGGCCCCCCATCCTGGGTTGTTCCCTGCCTCGTGCCCGTTGCTTCCGGAATAGGCTCCGGACCCCCCGCGACCCAGTAGGATAAGCGGTTTGGAAAATGGATGGATGGAAGATAGGATGAGATAAGACAGACAAAGTTAAAATATGATGAGATAGGATAGGATAGGATAGGCTAAGATAAGCTAAGATAAAATATGATAAGATAGGCTAAGATAAGATAAGAGCTTTACAATAAAACATATACTTGCCATTCAATGGTGTCTTTGTCGTCTCTTCAGTGTTGTGTCTGTCTTGGTCTGAAAATTTAGTTATCATGTTGATTCAAAGTAAACTGTGTTAGATAACAGAACAGACAGTGATAGGTTTCTTCTCAGATCATTCAGATATGAGTATACAGCCAATGCTTGTATTCTGCTTTGGTCTTTTTTCTCTTTTTTACAAACACCGAGAACATTAACAACATGTTGCTTAGGCGAAATTAAAGGCAAATGAAAAAATATGTCAAGGAATCTGAGCTGACATTTTCATGCCACTTATCCTAAGTCAAGTAACATTCTGGCCTGTGGGAGTGAAGAGGGGGCTCCCTTGAACCTGGTTTGGATTAGCAAAGGCGATGTAACAAAATGGTAAACATGTCTCTGTCCCAACTTTTGTTGAATGTGTTGTAGCCAACAAATTCTAACTTTTTGTATATTTACAAAATACAATTGTTAGTCAGTGAAACTGTTGAAAATCTTTTCTTTGTACTTTTGTATGTTAAATAAAGGTTCATATCCCAACTTTTCTGGAAATGGGGCTTGTATGTTCATTTCACATGTTAAACACTAGATGAACTTGGGAAAGCTGGTTCTACAAAGTTCTTATAAACGAACCAGATATCTACGTGGCTTCATACAGTAAAGTAATTCATGTCGTAGTTGCCACGCGGACCACACAGCGGCGCTGCCGTCTTCGCGCCGAACTCTGTGCTCGGGTGTGCTCGTGACGGACGGATGTGACGACTGACTGCTTCCTCTTCATTACCTTTGGTGACGTTGGACAACAAAGATGGCGGGAGGAAACAGCAATTATTGGGAAGGTGAGCTCCGATGCTGGGGATTCTGATAAACCGCCGAAAGCGTGCCAATTGGAGGGCGCTGAGGCGAGCTCATAACCCGCAAAAATGCCGCTCGGCCCTGAGGTGGTTCAAAGCTCCGACTCTGGCGCCCGGACCAGGTTACCTGTTGGTTTACCCGTTTATCTGCCACCGGCGCTTCGTTGCTTTGGTTTTAAGCTTGAAAACCCGAAGCTTCTGTCTAGGCTATGAAACTATCATGCTCCATTGGCTGCTTTAAACTTTTTTTTTTTGCATATGTCACAGGCTTCCTCTTAATTGTATTTAATAATTACATAGAAACATCAGCTTTTATTGCTCGGGGTCTTTAATGTCAATCTTCGGAGCCGCTTTCTCCCTGATGCCCTCATTCAAGACCCATTCTTCCGCGCCGCTGTGGCTGGACAAGACATTAATTTCGCTGGTTTTGGCTTTCAGATCTACGCAAGCAGGCGAGACAACTGGAAAACGAGCTCGACCTGAAGCTGATCTCATTCAGCAAGCTCTGTACCAGTTACAGCAGCTCGCGGGATGCTCGCCGCGGAGACAGGTAACAGACACCCCTCCCAGTCAGTAAGAGAAGTCCAGGGAATTGTTGTTACTTCCTCATCAGGTGATGGATGGCTCCTGCCTCTTCAAGGTTCTTCTTTTGATGACGTTATCAGGTATAAATTTAAACAGAGGTCTTGAACTAACCCCCCCCCCCCCCATTTTCTGGACAGTTCAGACACCACACCCCTCCTCAATAACTCCACCCAGGACAGGATGTTTGAGACCATGGCTGTAGAGATCGAGCAGCTCCTCGCCAAGGTAACCCTAGTGCAGATGGCAGCCACAGTGCCGGCCCCAGGCAAGAGAGCTCATGATATTCCTGTATCCTCCTCAGCTCACTGGGGTAAATGACAAGATGGCGGAATACGCCAGCACGTCTGGGGTGACATCGCAGAATGCAGCCCTCATGCACACCCTGCAGAGACACAGAGATATTCTGCAGGTGAGCCCTCTTAACTGTCACCCCACTGCTGTCCTTGTTTATCTCCATGATGCTCCCCTCGTCTGACTCTTTATCTGTCACCTTCCGCCATACTTCACTGACAGTATATGTGGCATGTAACAGCTACCTCGGTGGCATGCTGATCTCATGATTAATGGGAACCCCACACATGCGCTATCAGCACGAGGGTGGACAGCGAGTGGGAACATCATTACCAATTGAGAAGTGGGGCCGTGTCTGTGAAAGCATCATTAATGTAGGGTTGCAAAGGGGTGATACATTTCCAGAAACTTTCCATAGAAACTACCAGGAATATATGGGAATTAATGGAAAATTCCCAGAATTTTGTAACCCTACACTAATGTTTAAATTGGTGAATAAACTGACTGACTAACAATGATGTATGCATTTAGGTAGAATTAATCATGGTTAGTGTGTTCTAAACAGATAGAGGTATATTTCCGAATGCTGCCGGTGGATATATCATAATTAAAGTCCCTATGAGTGCAAACTTCATTTTTATATTTTGTCACATATTGATAATTTTGACTGAAAGTTTGTTCGCTTGCAGTTACGTGGCCAGATATTTGCAGCCCTTCTTAGGCATTTCTGAATGAACATCAAAAACCTTTCGAATAAGTTTTTAATAAACATCTTCCCTAGAGAAAGATTTATCCTCATTTTGTCTTATGTCACTGGCTATTTTTTTGAGTGAGTCTTCGTAATGACTCCTTTTATGGGGTTGCTCATGCTCTCTATGCCATGTTCTGCTTTCAGGATTACACACACGAGTTCCACAAAACCAAAGCCAACTTTCTGACCATCAGAGAAAGGGAGGACCTACTCGGATCTGTCAGAAAGGATATCGAGTGAGTGTCTGTCAGGGCTTGGCTTCCCGGCTGCCGACGCCGGCTGTCTCACCGGCTGCTGTGACTGGCCTCCCATGCTCGCGCTCAGAGGAGTGTGGGAAGTGAGGGATGCCATTGAAGGTGAAACATGAGACTCTTTCATCCAGGAAGTTTTTAATGGTATATTGATCTTGTGCTTCCTTCAGCTCCCTCTGTGATTATGAGCTTGTCTTAAGTGGACGCCTTGCTTAGGGTTTGTGCTTCGCTGTACCACATGACCAATATCAGCTCTCCCTGCATTGGCCGCAGCCCTCGCTTGGTGTAGGGTTTCAGGACGACTCTGATCTTTTGCTGCCGGCTCTGCACTCTGCTCTTTCTTCCTTGGAGCTGAATACCCACTTTGGCCTGGAGCACTTCAGGGGGATTTAGTGGGGGGTGAAGTCGGTCTCCTATAAGGCAGGTTTGGGCCTAAGATCTCTAACTGGTCACTGCTTAATGCTGTGAGTGTAAGATGGAGCAGGCAGCTTCAGTGCAGTTCTCTTAAAATGCTGAAAGTAGAGATTTAAAATGACACATGGCCAAGCCCTTGAACCTTGTCGTTTAAACCCTGAAAGCTGTATTACTAAGTGACCATAGACGATAATCATCTCATCAGAATATGTCCGTCTGATTGATTGTGATGAGTGTCGTGGTCCTGTGCCGCTTGGCTTCATACCGCATGTTTGGGCTCAGTGTTGTGACCCTGTTGCTTTCTGCCATGCTGTGTGTGTAATGGCAGCTCTGTGTAAAAACTAGCCTTTGTGTCCGTGTCACTCCCAGGTGGCTGTGAGACACTGCTGGCCCCCTGGTAGTAAGAGGCGGCCGGGAAGAATGGCTGCGTACCTAAGGTAGTGCCGGCTCTCAAGCAGGATGGGGGCCAAAGTCTAATTTCAGCTGGCTGCTGCTGTTCATGCCGGCGCCCCCTTGTGCTGGTTGAGTGTAGCTTGCCTGATGCGTGACTCTCCCTCACCTCTATCCATTTCAGGCAGCGATTATCTGGGTTTGTGTAGTTGGAGGTACACTAGGCAGCACTTATGTTTTGGGGCTGCAATTCTGCCCTAAGGCATTAAGGACAAAGTCTCAGATTGACAGCCTGGTATTTTTGTTCAATAGTGTCCCTGTGGAATGGAATGTCTCTGGATGACATTCGCTCTCAGGAATGGGATTTGAAACTGAAACTGCAGATTTGTGGCAAAAAGAGAATGAATTGCTTTTATGTTCTATGAATTTGTGATTTCAATAATGTAATACTCGTATCTAAATCTTATTTCTCTGAGAGTAGTTTCCCACCTTGGCCACTAGGTGCCACTCCTGCCTCAGTCTATGCCATGTCCCAACAAGCTAGAATGTTCAGTCAAGTAATATGGTTTGTCTAACAGGGCCATTCTGCAGTATGTTTTAGGAGCTCCAGTTTCACTCTGAGAGCTGTAGGCGTCATCCGAGTAGCACTTGCTCCCAGTGTTTCCGTTTTGGGGGCTTCTGTTAAGGCTGATTGGCTGTTTGCTGCAGGACAATGGAGACATAAACGTTTCAGGCTGTCATCATCCTGGGGCCCTGGTTAAGTCCTGCCCCACCTTCCCCCCTCTCCGTGTCGAGGTTCCGCTCTACCTTCCCCCCTCTCCGTGTCGAGGTTTCCCTCTACCTTCCCCCCTCTCCGTGTCGAGGTTCCGCCCTACCTTCCCCCCTCTCCGTGTCGAGGTTCCGCCCTACCTCCCCCCCTC
>JAODJX010000039.1:11424377-11439749 GCA_026776945.1 Isichthys henryi | reverse complement strand
CTCCACCCCCCCCCCCCCCCCCCCCCCCCCGGGCCTTGGGGGTGGGACACCCCCCCCCCCGGGGGGGGGGGGGGGGGCTGGGTGTTTTTGGGAGGGACAATGGAATGAGACCCACGGAAAGTTCCACAAGGAGCACACAGCCCCCCTTCCTGCCAGCAGCTGGGGGCGTAATGTGGCACTGCCCCCCCCTGCTGTCACTGAGGATGGGGGGGGGGATAAAAAGAGAACGGAGCTCAGTGTGAATGCAGGCCAAATCTGCCTGGGCTTTATGGTGTGGCATTAAAAGGGCTCTTTGTGAGGCTTCTGTCTCTCTGGTCAGTAAGTAGAGGTGCCAACTCGTCTGAAGATATCTCATTCATCCTAAACGTGCCCCCCACTCCCACCCCCGACCGAGATCTCATTTTTTGTAGCAAAAGCGTAAGTGATCAGCTCTTATTTTTATAGTTAACGTGCAAATGAAGTTCTTCTGCTCCATTGCTCTGTATGTCCTCCTTACACTTTAGTAGCAACCTGTCGTCATACTTAACGCCTCGGTTTTACCGAAGGGGATCGAAAGGTGAATCTCACAGCTGACTGGTTAGCTGCCGATCACATGATCACCCTCTGGCAGGCAGGCACTGAGTGCACTTACACACCTCCCTGGCAGCATGCTACTGTGTGATCTTCCCTGATCTCTGGGGTGGTTTTCCTGTCCTGACAGGTACTTCCTGCAGCAGTGTCAGGACATGTACGACGCCTCTCTAGATGAGATGGCCATTGCAGACGCGGTGACCCAGACCAACGAGCTTTACGGCGGCTACGATGTGCACGCGACACGCATCGTCTTCCCCAATGGCTCCATTGACCCGTGGCACGCCCTCGGGATCACCCAGGACATCAGCGATGACCTTCCAGCAGTCTTCATCAAAGGTGACCAGTCATGTTTTGGTCTTTGTAGTGTTAGCCTGGGCTGCAGGCAGGGGAGTAACGTTCTGGATCAAGGAATCCTTCTAACCTTGTCTGTGTAGTGACTGAGTGAGCAGTATGATAGTGGCTATCTGTTTGTTGTGAGAGATACACATTGATTCGCCCCCCCCCCCCAACCAGGCACTGCACATTGTGCGAATATGTACCCTGCTCGGCAGCAAGATCTCCCGCAGCTGGGACTGGCACGGGATCATGTCTTCCTGCTTCTTCAGAGGTGGCTGCAGCAGTGAGTGCAGCATCCAGCCCCCAGCGCGCCCCCCCCCCCAGCCTGTTTGACGCAGATCACCTTCACGGCACCTTCTCACTCTGCGAGTGGCTTCCCCGGACCCGAGGATTCACCCTCCCCGTCCTGTTCGCGCTGCCTGCAGCCAGCTGCTTTTCCACAAGTCTTTGAGATTCTTGAGCAATAATGACTGAAAACAGTTGGCTAGTTCTGGCTCTAACTACACTCAAGTTTATAAAATGGAATGAGATGTTTGTTTTTGTACTCATTGTCATTGGTGACGCAGATTTAAAGATAATAAACCACTTTCGGCGCTCCGTACACAGCTGATGTGTGTCCCATTCTTTCCCTGTGTCCCAGTGGGAATCCCAGTACCGATTCCTACGGTTTTCCTCAACATTGCTGTAAAAAGCGACGGAGCCACATTTAATCCTGATAATGTTGATTTTTGAGCCACACTTTAATTATAAACCTTGATTGCATGTTCTGTGATTTATGAAAGTGCACTTTGGCAATGAATCACGTCGTTGGCTGCGACTTTCAGGTTCATTCTGGCCGTAGGAGTTTGAGGATGACTTTCCCCCAGTAATCATGCCCATGTTACTGTCCCTCTGGAAGATTGTGGGGGCCACGCCCCCTCCCCTTCCATCATTCTGCCTCCCAGTCCTCTCTGCCTTGGCCTCTGACCCTTGGAAGATGGGCACCTGTCTGTATCCTGTCTGAATCATGTGCCAGGTCTGTAGTCCCTTTTTCTGATGGTAAGTTATGTTTTTTGAAACATATTGCTTTAAGAGTAGTGTAGAGTAGTGTTTTTGTATCTTTGTAGCTTTGTCAAATATTAGTTTGAAGTCATGGCACAAATGACTTGATCAGAGATTGGACGGTTTCCAAGTGCGACTGACTGAAGTGGGTTTATATGCATGGGGAGACGCTACACCTTATAACGGCTGGGAAAACTACCCGCAGTTTCATTTGGACCGAAAGGCCTGGGGGGTTGGGGTTAGCATTATGTCTGCGGAATTTCCTGTTTTGCTGCGTAGTCGCCGTCTCGTCCGCGGCTTGCTCGGCTCCGTTCGGCTCGGCTCGGCTTCTTGGGGAGAAGGCGGAGTTCATGGCAGAAGCCCGAGGCGCTTCCTTCACCCCGTCATATAAAGGCAAAAGCCAGCGCATTGCTCTGGATTTCTGAAAGTGCTTTCTGTGTGCATTTTACGGGACTTGCCTGTACACATTTCTATATATCTATATTTCTGTATAATTTTCTACAGTGCGATTAAAGCTGGTTTTATAGGCCGTCCCAGAAAATCGTTTGCTTTTAAGGTAAGCCTTTCTCAGACAGGTGGCCGTTCATGCATGCGGCGTCTCTCGATTTATGAAGCATTTCAGTAGCGTTGCATCTGGACTGCTCCCGATGGCTCCCATTTAACGTCATTGTCGGATGTTTACCTTGTGTTTACCGGGATTTTAACGCGTTACTGCGTAATCGGCATTTGCATTCTGGGTTTTGTACGCTCGGTTGTGCAACCAGGTCTACATCTGTATGACAGATCATACGCGCTGCATGAGGTCACGTCGCCAGATTAGTTTGATATCTGATGTTCAGGCGGCTCCTTGGTGGTATTAGCGGAAGGGCGGCTAGTTTAAGGGGTATGTTTCAGATAAACGTTAAAAATACGCGTCGTTCATCTTCTTTATTTTCATTCTGGTGTGTGGCAGTATCCGCTGGTTTTATATCATGGGTTGTTATGAAAAAGTAAAAAGACTCACTCAGTTTTTAAACAATGAAAATCTGCTGTTCTTTTAACGCTGAGTGCCCGTTTGCATCCACGTTAAAACACCACTTCATGTATGTATGTGTGTACGCAGGTATATGTGCACATTACTGTTAACATGTCCAGTAGTCTGTGTGAACCCCAAATGTGAATTTTGTGCATTCGTTATCGGTAGTTCTTTCTGGTGGTGAAGAGGTTTAGCATTTGTTTAAAAGCCATTTACCCCAATACACAATTTACAAGCCTGTGAGTAGTCAGACCAGTCCTTGCTAACGAGTTCCCTTTCTGCTAATAAAAACTGAGGAATTTAAGGGCTTTGAATGCCAAATTTCAGCATACTGAGTTTTAACTTTCTGAGCACTGTTGTGATCATTAGGCATTGTTTGGATATGCAGCCCAGGGCAATCGAGTTGTTTGCACCTTAACACGTAGTTCGTCATCGCGGTGACTCACTAAGGGCTTTGATCCTTTCTTGTAGCGGCAATAACTTTGAAAAAAGTTCCCTAATCAGCGTCCATGATGGTAGACGGCGGGGGCTGATTTCACCCTAATCTGATGTACTTTCTGTAGCCTGTTGTCAAAGCGCATTCCAGTTGCGCCAAGTTAAGATGCGAGAGGAAGGGTGAACCCTGTCCTCCGCATGTCCCACGCACACGGCCGCCCGTGTCTGCGATCATTAGGTGTATTTTACATTTTGATAAGATGTGCTGGGTTCGGTGATGTATCGGTTGTGGGATGTTGTGAGTCAGACATAGGGATGCTCCCTTTAGAATACTGCAAATCAAATATTTGCCTTTTTGACTATTTTCAATTGAAAGGCTGCCATTCTAGTTGCTATCCTCAGTTGACACCCCCGCCTCTTCTGCCCCCCAGGCTTGAGTGCTGATTTCACGATGGGCCCCTACATCACACTGAGCCTCTCTGCCTGTCTGTTCCTCTGCTGCTGGGGGGTGCTCTCTCAATCCCCCTCCTATGGGGAGAGGGGTTCGGATCTGGGCATAAAGGTGTTCCAGCAGGTGGCGCTCTTGCGGCCACAGGAAAACGTGCTGCTGTCTCCCCACGGCATAGCCAGCATCCTCGGCATGCTGCTCCCGGGCGCCGATGGGCAAACGCGCCACCAGCTGGTCACCGCACTACGCTACAAGAAGAACGGTACCTGTTTCCCTCAAGCCCTCCCTTTCAGACACTTCCTCCATTGCTGCCCTCATTCTCTGTCCCTCCATCTCTCCCTCCGCTTTCCCTCTGTCTCCACAGCCTATATATATAAATGATATACGTATAAAGAAAAACACATATTAACAGACATTGCACCAAGTTGCAGAAACCTAAACCGACTGTCCTCCACATCTTTCTAAGGTCCCTACAAGATGCTGAAAAGGTTACACAAGAGCTTGACCTCCAAGTTCAACCAGGACATCGTGACCATCGCCAATGCGCTCTTCACCCAGCAAGGCTTTGACATCCATGAGAAGTTTGTCGCTACTAACAAGGCCAACTTCCAGTGTGAGGTCCGGACCCTTGACTTTGCGAACACAGATGGTGCCGCAGCCAGCATCAACAGCTGGGTCAAGAACCATACCAAGGGTGAGATCTTACACAAACCCTGGTCAGAGTTGACACTTAATAGCTGGAATTAATGGGCATGATAGTGTTTTTTTTTTTTTGCTTAATATGTGCACGGTCAATGCCTTTTCCTTCAAGCAGATGGTTGTTATAGGTTGCTGTTTATCTCAGCCAGATTTGTTTAGTTTAGACCATGCTTGTTTATGCTGTAAATAAGACCCTTGTAACCAGTTTATTTTTTTGGCTTACATTACCACTTCCCTGGAGTTCTTCATCCACACTACTTCTGGAAGCATTTAACACTTAGGAACTGGAGTTTAGTTTGTCTCTTAATGTATTAAGGTATCAGGTTAACTGTTTGTCATTACCGTGGCAGTCAGTATGTTTACATGTTACATGCACACTAAGAAGATCGAATTTTTGTGTAAGTCTGACTAAAACCGGACTTCTGAAGTGCATGTAAACATCTCAGTCTGACTGAAATCGAACTAAATCGAATTTCTCGAAATTGGACTACGACATCCAGATAATCCGACTGGGAGTCGATTTACTGTTTTACTCCTGCATGTATAAGCTCAATCGGACTGAAAATGGACTAGGAACTCAGCACATGCTCCACACTTTCACCCTGGGCTTTGACCTGGAAGTAACAGAAGAATCCGGTACACAGAAGAAGCTTGGAGCATAACAGAGGACGTACAGCACGTATGAAATGCACAGCGCTGTAAAGCTGTCCAATTCACCGCTCAACTAAAGGACGCTTTTCCACCACATCAGATACCGTACTTTTGGTACTTTTAAGAAGGTACCAAAAGTACGGTACTTCAAGGTGCTGGTTTTCCACTGGTGTAAAAATTGATACCGGCGCTAAATGACATCACAACGTGAGGCGGAGTATTTTGTACTGAATTCGAAAAAATGGCTGTAGTAGGACTGGACAACGTGTGATGTTAATATCAACATCACATGTCATGCACATCCAGTTCTTATATCGCTAGTCAGGCTTTTTTATACCTTCAATTCTGTACGGATATTGTAGCGCAGGGAGTTTGTCTCGCTAAAACATTTTTACTGTCATAGGGAAAAAAAACTAAAGTTTTGCAATATTAATAATTATTCATTTTCAAGATTATCTAGTATATGTTTAAAAAAAGTCTACAGTTTACCTCCGCTGCTTTTGCATGGGTGCTGCATGCGTTCTCTGAGACAATCATTACTCATTTTCATCCTTGCTGTTTAAATCACTCCTAGACGGGTTCATGAGAAATTTATGGTCAACTCCCATTGTTTCATAAATACCCCAATTTTTATGACACAGTATATTATATAAAATACTTGTTATGCTATCCTGATCTTGTTGTATCTATTCTTCCTGGCTAGATCCCAATTAAAGCTCGTACCACTTCATTTCGCCACACACCTATTATTATTAGTATTATTATTAATATTATTATAAGTATTATTATTAGTATTAGTTGTGTTTTTACATCTGTGACGTAATGGGTCAAACGGAAAAAGCCCAATGCTAACAAGCTAAATGGAGCCATATCGCCACCTATGAATACTTCAGTCAATAAATCGTTTCCCCTCCTATGCAAGTATACTGGGACAAGGGCAGTCGTCCGATCAAATGGCGTAGTCATGCTATAACCATGGTGATAACTGTAGCTGGACCAAGCTGTGCATGTATATGTAGTGAGTGATGTGACTCTTCACTTAGTGTCTGGGTGAAATGACTGTGGTGATCCCATCACATCGACTCCCTACATTTTTTGACACTTATGTGTCCCCTGGCATGTGCCTGAGAAGTCTGGCATGGTGGCAAGTGTTCAGAATGTGTGACTTGCCACATCTGTGACATTAGGATGTAAACCAGGCTGTATTGATAGTGGGATTCTCTGTCCTGTTAATACTTCAACTTTGAAAGGTGTCCTGAAGGGACTTTGATGAGAACTTTGGTTTTAATGTCACATCTGTCCCTGTCCAGGGGTGATTTCGCGTCTGATCGAGCCCCAAATGTTGGATCCAGCCTTCACTCGCTTGGTGGTGCTCAACTCTATCTACTTCAAGGGGCTGTGGAAGTCTCGCTTCCTGATGGAAAACACCAAGATGAGGAATTTTCACTTGGCGGATGGCACCATCTCCAAAGTGCCCATGATGTCACAGCTGAATGTTTTCAACATCGGTGAGTCTAGTGCCCCCTTTTCCACTCCTGTGTCATCTATGCCAGGCTTCTGAGTGTGACTCACTGGGATTGTGTTTGCTGAAGGCTGTGATTTAATTCCTCCCTGTACTGACCGTGCAGTTAAGAGGTGGAAGGTCCACCTCAAGAGATCTTTGCTTTCTTTAGAGTGACTCAGAACTTTATAGCAGACTATGAATGGAGGTTAGAGTCCTACATGGGCCTGAAATGTCAGCCTGAGTTTGACCTGAATCTGCTGCCGAGCTTGCAGACCTCTAGTGGAATCTAACACATCTGTGTGGACCCATCAGGCCAGGCCGTCACTCCGCAGGGTCTCAGGTTCAAGGTGGTGGAACTACCATACCATGGCAACATCAGCATGCTGATTGCCCTGCCCCCCGAGGAGGACGTTTCCCTTTCGGCGATCATCCCCCACGTCAGCACCGCCGCCGTGCAGGGCTGGGTGCGACTGCTCACTCAGAGGAAGGTTCGGCTGCTGTTGCCCAGGTGAGCTCCGCCCTGGTGGCCTCAGAAGGTCGACAGGCTGCTGTTTTCACAGTATCCTGAACCAGCAGTGAGCACCCATTCAGTGTTAGTGTGCTGTGACACCGTGATTCACCATCTGGTAGCTGCTTCCCCTTTAATTTCTGTACTACTACATCTACTGTAAAATCACAACGATCTCAGCTTCAGAAATCCCATTAGTCTGTGCCCCCTTTATCACAAACTCTTGTGACGTTTTCATCATGTCAGGAGATGTTAAGTTTCCTTCAAAGCACATCTGTAGAGCTTAAATGAGCTGGGTCAGCCTGTCTGCTGGACCCCTTCCCCATCCTCTGCTTCCAGCAGCCAGCCCTGAGGCTGTGACCATCTCCTTCTCTCCGACTTTGTTCCCCTGAAGGTTTTCAGCAGAAGCTGAGGTTGACCTGAAAGACCCCCTCTCTGCCTTGGGGATCACCAATATATTTTCTATGGCCAAAGCTGATTTTAAGCACATAAGTAAGTAACACGAGGTGTCACTCCCCTGCAGAGCAGGGTGTAGCCATCTGCACTGGGACATTCAAGAGCCTGACGCTGTTTGTATGCGTATGTGACTGACAATTACAGTCAATGACTTATGTCTCATGGCTTGGTGTGATTTTATTTATTTTTTTCATGGTTTCTTTTGCGAAACTTTACTTCCAAGTGAGGGGGAACAAAATGCTATTTGTGACTGTTCAGTGCCCCCTAGAGGTGACATAGCAAATGTTTATTTACTTGATGTGACTGTTTTGCTTTAAGGTGCAGAGCCTCTGCACGTCTCCAAAGCCCTACAGAAAGCTAAGATTGAAGTCACAGAAGAAGGGACTAAAGCTGCTGCTGCAACAAGTAAGGAGATGCTAAGAGGGTGTGGGTCCACCCATAATGCACCTGTGCGTTAGGGCACCAGTAGGGGCGGGGCTGACCCCGTCATAGCACTAAAGGCAGACTTTTACCTCTGTGTCGAATTGACGTCATAAGTATGGCGTAGCTGTGGACCATACACAGCAGCCTATGCCATAGCCTGAATGCAGCTCCCCAGAAATGTAATTACGCATCAAGCCGACACAGACCGCAAGAACGGTGATTTAGTAGCATGCGTATTCTTCATGGGAGTGAGGCGTTCATCCCTAGGTGTACCGGTATCGATAACTAACTGAAACTGATGCGCTATTTATATCTAACATGAAATAACCTAGGTAGGTGAAATAACAAAACTCAGGATGACTGCCAATTTCGCTTACCTCCATTAAGTTTATTCATACTTTACACGACTAGAATAGTAAAAAGTAGTATAGACACTAATTTAACAAGGGAAAATGAAGAAAAAATTATTTTTGAAGTGCCTTGACATTTTTCCAAATTTGTCTACGGTAAGTTTGGAGCAGCAGAAATACCAGGACTCGATTCATGGATACTTTGTTAAATGTTTTATTTTTTTCTGATTCAATTGTGTGACTCAACAATTGAATATATCGCAGGGTGGAAAGACAATAAATGCAACATCCAAAATTATGCACCACCTTGTGTTTTGCTAGTGTAATTGCTGAGCGACAGACTCACCAGTGCCCAAGTATGCATGCTCACAACTGTGTAGGTCACTCCCGTAGGTCATAGAGTAGGCTTGACACAAGTGTAACTCAGCCTTAAGTCACTGTGATGCACTGGTAGCTGGTGAGCAAAGGGGGTGTAATCTGCCTTACACCTGTCATACACAGCTGCAATCTTGCTGGCGAGATCATCTCCCCCGTGGGTCACCGTGGACAGACCGTTCCTCTTCATCATCCGGCACAACCCCACAGGTGTGAAGGCGTGGATCTAAACTCTCGCACTGCTCATCCCCCATCCTTCCATTCCCATGCTATATTGTCGAGTTATTGCATGTGGTTGTAACATGCAAGCACAGTGTGTAAATGTTACGTTCTCCTCTGTAGGTACAATTCTCTTCATGGGTCAGATGAACAAGCCGTGAGGGCTTCCCGTTGGAGGACACAAGCAGGACGTCTTTCTGAAGCTCCAGTTCTCCTCCAAATCCAAAAGAGACATGAAGGACTCAGACGAACATGTCCTGCTCATCTGTCCGTCTGTCTGCGCACATCATGCGGTGATCGTTTAATGAGTGGGGACTTGTCCCTTGGTGTTTGTCTTAGAGAACCATACCAATGTAGACATGTAAGAGATTATATTCTTAGCCATTCTCCATGCATGTGACATTTCCCCCTCTGCCCCTCGTACTGGGTGAACACTCTTTCCCGGCAGGTTACTCCAATACTGTAATGCTGCTGCTGTAAAGTTTTATATGTATATAATATATATATTGATTTCCTCTAAATGTCTTAATGTATTTTCATGGCATTTCAGCATCTTTTTATTTCATAAATACGACAGAAATGACCACCAACTTTACGATTGGGGCAAGTTTTTAGATTTAGTCACCCAAGTTTATATCATTTATATGGAAATTCTTTTTTAAAACCGTGGTTTTGCAGATATGTTCCTGTAAAGCCATCTGTTACTGTCGAAGTATTTCTCTGAAGTAGTATTGTGTTAAGTCGACAGTTATTTATTGATATTTCCTTGCCGTTTTATACAACTTTGTTTCCCAAGCGTTTCTCTGTGTGTAATAATGCATTATTTAATAAAGTTTTAAATTGGGAAATGGCTGAATGTTTTATTTATGATGATGAGCGGTCATGCATGTGGGTGAACTCACCGGACTGAGTAAACGCTCATTCGGTATAGCTGACACGAATTAAAAACCCGAGTAGCGTTACTTCAGGCATCAGCGGCGGAGAAATGGAGACCCCTGCCGATACACAGGAAACACGCTGTGTCCGCTGCCATAAAGAAGCGCCTTGCGTGCTGCTGATATTAAATGGGAACATGTTTTAGTGTCTTACCCGGGAGAAGAAGTGCTTTCGGTTTCAGTTTCGCTGCGAAAAGCTGAAGGTTTACCTGCGGCGCGGCCCTGCGCGGCTCCGCTTCCCTCCGGTCAGCTGACTTGAAAAGAGGGAGAGACGGAGAGGAGGAGGAGGAAAAGAGGAAAAAAACGGAACGAAAATAGACATGGCGGCGGAGATCCACTCGAGGCCTCAGAGCTCCAGACCCGTCCTGTTAAACAAGATCGAGGGGCACCAGGATGCGGTGAACGCCGCTCTGCTCATACCGAAAGAAGACGGCGTGATCACGGTCAGCGAGGACCGGTAAGCGCCGCCGCCCGTCGCCGGCCCCGCCGCGCTGCGCCTGGACGGCCTCTCGGACTCCCCGGCGCTGGGGGATTCTGCTTTTGGAGACCGGCACCGGCACCGATCGCAGTTTAAACAGACTTTCGCTCGGTCTGTGTCCGGTTAGGTTCAAGGTTCAACGATTTCAGTTCTTTGTTTGGCTCAGACAGACAGCCAGCACTGGCACCCCTCTAATACTCGCTTACAGTTCGTACTAAGTTAGCCAAACGTAACTCCAATTCTCAAGTTTTGTTTTAGAAGTCCCTAAGCGTGATTTTTTTGTGCTGCATGATGGCCTTGCTGTCTCGTCATACTGAGTATTGCCACTCGAAGCCCATGTGGCTCCCTGGGCGGCCGCCTATATAGCCTATAGGCTTGACTGGCTCTGCATTTCAACACCATCGCGGCACGCTTTGTGTCTGCAGCTGTTCACCGCTCTTCATCCGGCCTGTTGCAGGTCGCTTTCACAGTCTCATGCGCACGTAAACCGATAAACACGGCCGGGACTCGCATTGCTTAGCCGGTCCAAACTTTTCCGTCAGCTGTAATGTAGCTTTGCTCTCCGGTGGTAGTCCAAAACCCCAGTGCTAATATCACCGAGCAAAAAGACACACACCGTCGTGACGGTACTGGAGTCATTTTGTTTTTGAGAAATCTAACAAGTCTTATCCCTGACAGGACCATCCGGGTCTGGCTGAAACGGGACAGTGGGCAGTACTGGCCCAGTATCTACCACACCTTGTCCTGTAAGTCTGATCCTGATGGCTAATGTCTGTCGTTCATTCTACTTTGTGCTTTGTATAAATTAACCTGGTTAGGAATTGAAAGCTGACACTTAGTGCTTTGAGTACTTTTTTGTATTTGTTGGATGTCAGTAGTAGTTTATCTCATTTGGTTCTTGCTATACTGGATAGATGGATGAATGGTTGGTTTTTCTATCTATGCTTTCTCTATGACCTGTACAGAGTAGCACATTCAATAAAGCTTCTGTCATTCTTAGCACCCTGTTCCTCTTTGGAATATCACCATGAGGGCAAACGTGTCTTCGTGGGCCAGGACAACGGTGCTGTTGTGGTAGGAAGCCGTGTCTGACCAGCTCTCAGCTTCATCTCCAGTTTGTCAAATGCACAGTTTAATCATTAAGGGGCCTTAGGCTCAGAAGTGTTCTGGTGAAAGGAGAAATGAAAGCCACTGTGGGTCAGCATTATGCGGCCTGGTCAATCATGGCCTAGCTTAATCCAGGTTAGACCAATGAAAAGTCAGTTAGTGCAGTCAGTGATTTTAGATCGCAATATTCCCATCCAATAGGGGCTTCTGATTTTCCTTTGCTGGTATATCTGTGGTAAATTGCATTTATTATTATGCAGGATCTAGCACCAAAAAACTTGGTATTCTAGTCTGATCTTTCCATAATTTAATAATTAAGTCTTAATTTAAATTCTGTACTAATCATAAATGGATTTTGTTGTAACAAACATTTTTCAAGTAGGAACATCAGGACTAAGGGAATAGTTTGCATCAAATCACAGGCGGACGGAGTGGTGGCTCTTAGGTTAGGCCTCTGTACCATCCCATGAATGCCCAGAGTGATCCTACTCTGTTGGGCCCTTGAGCAAAGGCTCTTAACCTGTAATTGCTTCATCCTGGGTATGATGTTAATCTACATCCAGCCCTATAAGCAGGTCCTCCAACTTGCAGGGAATAACTTGGGGGGTGGTGGCAGGATTGGTGCTCCAGCCACCGGAAAAAAACCTCAGACTGGTGCTGAGGTATCACCCGCCACATGGCTGAAGCTTTTTTGGTGGTTTGTCGTGTGGTGGGTGCGGAAACACGCTGTAATCAGTGCAGGCTCCTTACCTCTACGGGTTATTCGTCAGTGCTAAGGTCAGCTTTGCGTAGTCATTAGTCATTAAGGTCATTATTACCTATTTTCAGCCAAATGTCATTGATGCAGATCAGCTCGGCTAATTCTGAACTGGCCCTTTAATGGTGGATGTAGGTGACACACACGGGCCTGTTATGATATGGTCATCACTCCCTGTCAAATACAGAATTTGTCTGAGCTGCACTTGTCTCGATTGTTTGACCAGTAGCAGGAAAACAACACATTTATATGATTTTTTTAAAACTGTACTTCACAGGAGTTTAGCATCTCGGAGGATTTTAACAAGATGAACCATGTGAAAACGTACCCAGGTAGGTGAGCTTTCTTCAGCTTTCATAAGCCCGGTCTTCCACTGGTATTTGGTCTCGGGCTGTTGCTACTTATGTTGGGCTTGCAGTTGCACCTCGTCCCATGTGCCCACTAGGGGGCATCTTTCCCCACCGTGGAGGGTCCCTGGGGGTCCGTTGTCTCTATGACCCACATGGTCGTCAGCTGCTCCCCTCCCTACCTTTTCCAGACTAGGCACCCCCTTGGGGCTCGTGGAAAGCTACTCCTGTGATGGCTTCCTGATCAGTGCCACTCATTCATATTCCTCGTGTTTGAAGGAGTGAAGAGGAGGCACATCTCCCCGTTATTAGGCTGTTGCTTTGTGACCCGCTAAGGCGTCTGATGTGAATGCGGAAGGACTGCTCCCCCCGGCCCCCCACACCATAGGCAGTTTTCAGCAATGAGGCTGAATTGTTCTGTAGTTTCTTCACCTCCTCCTGAAGGCGATGTCCCTGTGACCCCGCCTGTCTCCATGTCCCTGTGTCCCCCGCCTGTCTCCATGTCCCTGTGTCCCCCGCCTGTCTCCATGTCCCTGTGTCCGTATCCATGTTGGCAGCCCATCAGAACCGCGTATCAGCCATCGTCTTCTCGCTGGAGAGCGACTGGGTAGTCACCACCGGGCACGACAAGTACATCAGCTGGATGTGCACACGCAGTGGTGCCATGTTGGGCCGGCACTGCTTCACAGCCTGGGCCTCCTGCCTACAGTACCCTTTACTCAATCACGCCCTCTAGTGGTAGGGGGAACGGCTCATTTTTCCTTTAAACATTAATCCCCTTTGGTTGGTCAGTGGGCTGATGTCATTTCGTCCTGGGTCATCAAACCTTTGTGTCATCAGAGTCCCTGCTGATGGGTTACAGTTTCAAAAACGCGGACAGCCAATTGGAAACCTTATAACTGCAGATGTTTGCGTGTTTTCTGCTTAAAAATAGATGAGCATGGATGTGAGAGGCACACAGTGCCCTGGGAGAGGGGGATGACTGGAGACCTATTTTTCTTGATGTTGAAGTGGTGGAATTCTCCAGAGATCCTTGTGGCATGAATTTAGCCAAGCACAGGGTGAGAATCGCGGTCATCTCTCAGGTGCTGCTCTTCTGTAAAACTGAAAAATTCCCCTTTCCGAAAACCATTTTCAGCTCCTCATGAGGCAGATTTTATGCTTTACCATTTTGCTCAGTGTAAAATTAGTGTATAGCATTGGCCGGTTATGACTACTGTTTTCCCTAAAATGTATTCACCTTTGAAACGACCCTCCATCCCTGAGGAGAGTACCTCCGTCTCATTTGTGCACCCATCCTTTCACTGTCACCATGTACCCGTTCAGTCAGCTCGACCTTAACCAACTGCTCAGATATGACAACGAAACTCAGCACACCTTTGTGGGCGACTATGCCGGCCAGATCACCCTGCTAAGGCTGGAGAGGCAGAAGTGCTCCGTCATCACCACCCTGAAAGGCCATGAGGGTAAGTGGGACTGGCCATGGCGTGGAAAGCGAGCGCCTCGTCAGATTTACAGTGAGGCGCCCGACGCCCCTGCCTCCAGGCTAGTGGGGCGTGGTAACACGGAGGCAAACAGGAAGCAGGTGTGTGTTGCACAGACTGTCCTCTGTCCTGAGTGCTATGCCTCTACTATCAAGCTGCCATTGTGTGTCACACAAAGAGAGTGCGGTACAAAGGCATTTCAGTGTCTCCCTTTCGCCCAGGCTGCTGTATCAGTGGCGTCAGAGGGCTGGTATTCGGAAACCCAGGCTGCAAATGCAAAGGGCGTGCCTCTCCCCAGCATCGCTAGCAGGGAGGGGGCTGCTCTGTTCCGGGTGTTGGGGATCCTCTTATTTTTTATGGGGGGGTGGACCCTCGCGCTGTGCCGCAGCTACCTGTGATCAGAACTGTGCCGGGTGGGCAGAGCTGGTGCTCCACCCCACAGCAGGCCCCCCCCCAGGATTGTTCAGGTGGGGTTACTCAGTCAGTAACAACCTGCACCACAGCCCTGCTTTCTAACCTTTTCCTCAGGGAGCATTGGCACCCTCTGGTGGGATCCCGTGCAGCGGCTGCTGTTTTCCGGGGCCTCAGACCACAGTATCATCATGTGGGACATCGGGGGGCGGAAAGGCCACACGCTGCTCCTCCAGGGCCACCAGTAAGGGGCGGCACCACTTTATAGATGAATAAAACCATATCCTGTGTTGGTTGGGGTACTTTGAGCTAATGGTGAAATTACTTTTGATTCAGTTCATTTATTCCTTTTTTTTTTGGTGAATGGGGTGGTGGTGTCAATTTTGACCCCCCTTTCTGTTTTTTGGCACTCTTGGTGGTCTGCCCTGCCCCCACGTTTCTTTGCTTTGCCCCCAGTGAGCGTGTGCAGGCCCTTTGCTACCTGCAGCTGACACGGCAGCTCCTGTCCTGCTCTGCCGACGGGGGGATCACCGTCTGGAACATGGACACGCCCCGGGAGGAGGTGATGTGCCTCGCCGGTTTCCCCTATCTCCCCTCCCGTTAAGCCCCGCCCCCTGCGTCTTTGTGTGAGCAGCGGCAAGTCGAGATGCTGCTTCCTTCATTTCACACATTCCGTTCGTTTACATTCTTTCATTTGTTAGCTTCTACAAACAGTCATGTTGTGTGCATGGGGAAGTCATTTAGCTTAGGGGGGGGGGGGGGGGGGGGGGGGGGGGGGGGGGGGGGGGGGGGGGGGGGGGGGGGGGGGGGGGGGGGGGGG
>JAODJX010000039.1:11386838-11401187 GCA_026776945.1 Isichthys henryi | reverse complement strand
ATTGCTTCCGGGATAGGCTCCGGACCCCCCGCGACCCACTAAGGATAAGCGGTTTGGAAAATGGATGGATGGATGGAATAACGCGATAGTTGCATTTCCGGGGAAAAAAATTACAATATGCGAATTAGCGCCACAGAAACAACAAGGATTATGGGTAAATTAAATTAGGGACTAAACACTCAAAATCTTTGGGGCACACACAAAGAGAGGAACCTAATACAAATAATAACGTCATAAATAATAAATTCCTCATAAAAATAAATAGATAAATTCTACAATAAATATGGCACTTCATCGCGAAGTCCATTGCTTTACGTCGGTTATCACGATATCGGATCATCTCATTCTGTTCATTCCTACGCGCGTCAGGTGTGTGCGCTCCATGTATTATAAGTTACAACATGTGTTATAGGAGACCATGTTAGAAGTAGGTATATTTGCTCGTATTTTCTGCTAGACTTGAGAGGGGTGCACTGGGATCAATCAAAATGACAATGGTTTTACACCTAAGAAACTTATGGACGACAGCATGTAGCATTTTGGCAAAAGGTGTCAGCTTTAGCCAGGAGAGTAGCCGTTATACCCTCCATGAACGTGTCAGCCTTAATCAGGAGATTACCTGTTATACCTTCGAGAAAGGTGTCAGATTTAACCATAAGATGTTTGCACTCTTTCTTGTCCTGGTATGTTTAATGTGGACCTGCTGAATGTAAACTATGATTCATCTCTCCAGGACAGCGGGTATGAGGCAGCATGTAGGCAGGAAATATTCCCTAACCAAATATAGCTTTAATTTTAAAACCCGCCTACTTTAACATTTTAGTATTGGCTCATTACTTGCTGGGTGGAGGAAAGAAAACGAAAGCCTTTAGAAAATGACAAGGCGAGCTAATTACAGTGGTTCCTCAGGGCATAAATTATGTGTTAAAAGTTCCTCTAGTGTCTGTGTCTCTTTAGAGATGGCAGTTAAAATCAGGTCCCTGAGCCAGGAGATGGGAAATTTATTTTGAGCTCTGCCACTTTTCTCTTTACGCCCGAAGACTGGTAAACAAACAATAGACTAATGAGAAAGTGGCTTTAAAGGCCTTTGCTGGAAGACTGGAGGGGCGGAAGGCCATGCCCAGCTGATTCACATGCGCCTTTCTTTCTACATTCAAATGAAAAGTCTGCTCATAAACCAAGGATGACTAGAACTGGAACAGGAGTTCAGCCATACACTGAAAGGGGTAACGCAGTTTAAAGAATCTGAAAACAAATACTCTTAGTTAAACTCAGATCTCTTTCTTGCTTAAATATCTGAGTCCCAGTCGTCCACATTACCATGAAAGTGTCCTCGGAGCCATTTATCAGCCTGTAAAAAGACACGGCTCCCTTGCTCTGGATTTCACCACTTGTTACTCATGTAGGCAGGTTGCTGATGTCTCTCATGCTGTGACGCTCTATAAAAAGGCATCATTGTGTCCCTGTTATCCATTCAACCTGGATCTGTCATCTAAGGTGACAAATGGCTCTGCCCGTCTCTGGAGTGACAGGGAGACTGCAGTTAGACATGTGGGTGGCCCATCCTGGTCGCACTGTGGCCGCCGTACTTGGGCCTTTTTTCCACACTGTTGCTGTGTTCAGGAGTGGGAGCCAGACAATGGTTCCCTGGGCAGGAAGATCGTGGCCTGATTAACAGACTGATGGACAGATCAGCCAGGACATGTCGCCCTGCAGCTATAATGCACTGCTATGCAGTTGTAATGTGCTAATCTGCGTGGCTGTAATGCTCTGCTATGCAGCTGTAATTCGCTAATCTGCGTGGCTGTAATGCCCTGCTATGCATCTGTAATGTGCTAATCTGCACATCTGTAATGCGATAATCTGAGTGGCTGTTATCCACTGCTATACAGCTGTAATACACTAATCTTATAATATGCATGTCTTATAATGTGCTTATCCATACAACTGATCTATGTGTAGCCCCCTCCTTCTATTCTCTCCTTTTTGTCATGGAAACGGGTTTATAGTTTGTTTGTGAGTTTAAATGGCTACAACAGGACTTCATATTGAACACTTAAATACCCATTTCACTTGCCATGTAGGCCATTGTCCCGTTAATCTAACAACGGGGCCTGATTGTGTTGATAAAGTCGCTGTAATTACAGGTGGCTCCTTGGCTCATTCCTACTCTCACTGTCATTGCCGCTTCAGCATATCTACAACATTTTGCATGTCCTCAATCAGCACTCTCAGTGTGCATTGGAGGAGACACTCACTCTGCTGGGGGAGACTTCAGCCCTAGGGCCCCGAAGGGTGATCCTCAACATGAGCTCTGATCCACGTGTGACAGTGTGTGCTGTGTGGTATCTCACTGGCTGCTCTCTGTTCCTCCCGTCTGCTCACCTTCCGGTTTTCCCTAGTTTCTCCGCAAGTCACAGCCCAAACTCCTCTGCTTGTCTACACCCCCCACCCCACTTTAGCTGGTTTCATTGGCTATTCATTGGATATTAATGAATATTTAATGAGATGTAACACAGCCTTGCATTGCTACAGACTGTAGCCACTTTGTAGAAGGTGAAAGTATAAAAGAAACGGTGGCAAATAACCCTGCTTACATTTTCATTTCTTTTTCATTTCCCTTCTCTTTCTCTCTCTCTGTCCCTCTCATATTTTCAGCGACACAATCAGCAAACTCGTGCGCGGTTGAGGCAGAGCTGCATCAACGTACTCGCCTCCACGGCGCTGGCGGTGATCAAAGAATCCCGCTCATTAGACCCGTGATCGATAGCTCGGGTGCGCTCCAGTCCACCCGCTTCGGCTCCCTGACTCACAGGAGTGGGGAGAGAGGGCCCGCTATTATCTGCTGATGACAGAGAGCAGACGGGTTCGAGTTCGGGTCCCGGTGCACAAATGAGTGCCAGGATGGCGACCCTCCTGCTTCTGCTGTCCCAATTCCCTACTCTTCCTCCGGTTCCCCTGAAGCTTTTCTTTTCATAAAGGTGCATAACAATCAGTGCACCAGGTTCTTCTGCTTCAGGGAGAAGAGTTCTTCATATGGTCTGTAGATTCAGGGCTGCCATCTGTCGCTGATTCATATGGGATCCTTCATCTACCCTTCATTTGAAGGATAGAACAGAAGGATCCATTCAAATTGTTGACCTTGAATCCACAGGGTTTCTGGCGTTCAGGGATTCTCAGGACCATCCCACCCAGGCCCCGCAGCAACCACATGCCTGGGTCACAACCGAAGCTCCGTCACTACCAAACACACCATGATGCGTCAGTATCCACCGCCAGGCAGGCTCCAGTACTCTCACTGGAATCCTTGAGGGCCCAACATCTGCTAGTGTGCCGGTGTCCACTAACAGCATCCGTCTATGCAGGGTGTGCCACCAGCCCCGCCAGCTGTAAGCTATGGTATCCATGGTGATTCTATTGCCTCGCTTCATCACCATGGCGGCAGGTGTGATTCAGTGACATCTTCGCAGCTCTTACACTCTGCGTATACCACTCCAGACTGATTGCATGTTTATCGCAATAACGATAAGGTGTGGCGCATGGATCTCAGACTTGAAATTGTCATTGTGGAGAATAATTGCAGTGAATAATAGCTGTGAAGTCAGGACGAGTTGAAGGCCTGACGTTTGAGCCATGAGGAATGCAGCACTGGACAACTAAAATTAATCTGTTCACTGCGAAGAATGTAGTGCATTTCTCCTGCACTCGCATCCTGCGCGTCTCCTTGGTGAGTAAACACCAGTATGGCGGTCAGAGAGGCACAGATTTCCTGTCACTATGCAAAAGGGGTCTGTCTGGGATGAGGCGGATGATCCTTTGAAGAGTCCTGGACCAGTGCAGTGCGAGTGAACCCGGGGGATAGCCAGTGAGGGCAGGGAGAGGCTGTGAAGAAGGAAGTGAAGGAGGGTCGACTGATGTGGTGAAAAGTAAAAGCAAAAGGTGGCCTCATTAGACCAATGAGGAGAGAGGAGGAGGCGTCAGCAAAGGAGTGACATTCGGCCCTGCAGGATGCAGGAAGTGCTGGGGCTCTCTCTCGAGACCAACGAGGCTTTGAAAGCCGTAGTCCTTTGTGAGCTGTCAGTCAGGATGGAATCTCATTCGTTACCTTGCTGCTTCCTAATGATGAAGCCAAGCTTTTGCCAGAACTGGAGATGAGGTGGGAAGGGGAGTTACTCTGGTTATCAGTACACATTCTGGCTTAGAGTGAATAAAGATCTGAGCACATTAACCTTGCATCAATATCCCTGCTTCCAGTTAAGGGTGGAGGGACATTAGACTTCAGGGAAAGGTCAGACATGCTATAAGGGCTGATTACTGCGCACAGCCCACATCATGCCCTCAAATTGCTTATGTAAGCCTCCTTCTGGTCCTCAGTTTGAATTAAAGGCCAAACTATGGGACTCTCATCTATCTGCCCCCACCGCCCCAGTCCCCCAGCTCAGTGTAGTTCATTGTACTCTAACTGGTATTAGAAACGAGGGTGGTGCCGCTGCTCATGCTGGCCGTGCATCTAAAGCAAATCATGGAAAATGAGACGGGCAAGGAGAAAGATACTGGTTGGGGGTGTATCAGCCAAGCCGAGTATCATGGTGAGTGAGGGCAGAGCCAGAGGCTAGAAGCAGATCTAGAGACAGGGGCAGAATCAGAGGCAGAGTGTGAGGCAGGGGCAGAACTGAATGGCAGGGCTAGAGACCGGGGCAGAACTGAATGGTAAAGCTAGAGGCCGAGGCAGAACAAGAGGGAGGGGCAGAATCAGAGGCAGAGTGTGAGGCAGGGGCAGAACTGAATGGTAGGGCTAGAGACCGGGGCAGAAATGAATGGTAGAGCTAGAGGCCGAGGCAGAACAAGAGGGAGGGGCAGAATCAGAGGCAGGGGCAGAATCAGAGGCAGAGTGTGAAGCAGGGGCGAAACCAGATCCAGAGGCAGGGGCAGAGCTTGATGCAGGAACAGGACCAGAGGGCAGGGTGGACTGGGAAGATCACCTCATTCAGCATCCTGTTTTCAGCAGCATTCCTCAGAGATTTTTCTCTGGCTAAATGCAGAGTTGCGTGGGATTTTTAAGGACCTGATGAAACCATTCAACTTGGATCATGCTGGGGTGTTTATTAAGGGAAAATGAAATCACAACTGATTTTTCTGCATGTCCTCACTTTTTTATAATACAGAAAATGAAAATCCACAGACAAATGCATTTTAATTGAGCTCCCTATTTAAAGATTAGCCAGTCAGTTAGTAGTGTATGAAAGTACTACCAATAAACTACACTTTATGGAGAAAAGTATTGGGACACAAGGCCATTATACCTGCAGAAACTTTTATGACATTCCATTCTAATCCATAGGCACCAGTATGGAGTTGGTTTCCCCTTTGCAGCTATAACAGCTGCCACTCTTCTTTGAAGACTTTCCACAGGATTCTGGAGTGAGTCTGTGGGAATTTTTGCCCATTCATGCAGAAGAGCATTTGTGAGGTCAGGCACTGATGTTTAATGTGAAAGTTTGACTCACAATCTTCGTTCTAGTTCATTCCAAAAGGGGTTCAATGGAGTTGTGGTCAGGGCTCTGTGTGGCCAGTCAAGATCTTCCACATCAAACTCACCCAACAAAGTCTTTGTGGACCTGGCTTTGTGCACTGGGACACAGTCATGACAGAACAGGAAAGGACCTTCCCCAAACAGTTCCCACACAGTTGTAATTGCCCAAAAAGTCTTGGTATACTGAAGTATTAAGAGTTTCCTTCACTGGAACTAAGCTGTCTAGTCTAGCCCCTGAAAAACATCCCCATACCATTATCCCTCCTCCACCAAATTTTACAACTGGTACAATACAGTCAGGCAGGTAATCCTAGCATCTGCCCAAATTAGACTCAGCCATCAGACTGCCAGACAGAGAAGTGTGATTCCTCACTCCACAGAACATGTTTCCACTGCTCCAGAGTCCAGTGGCAGCGTGCTTTACATCACCCCATCTGACACTTTGCATTGTGTTTGGTGATGTGAGGCTTGCATGCAATTGCTTGGCCATGGAAACCAGTTTCACGTAGCTCCCGGCACACGGTTTTTATGCCGGAGTGAATGCCAGAGGAAGCTTGGAACTCTGTGGTTACTGAGTCAACAGAGCGTTGGTGACTCTTACGCACTGTGCGCCTCAGCACTCGGTGACCCTGCTCTGTTACTTTATGTGATCTGACACTTCATGGCTGAGTTTCTGTTGTTCCTAAATCCTTACACTTTGGATTAATTCTTACAGTTGACTATGGAACATCTAACAGGGAAACAAATTTCACAAACTGACTTATTATAAAGGTGGCATTCTATGAAAGTACCACACGGTGATTTCAAAAGAATGGCCCATCCTTTCACAAATGTTTGTAAACCTGACTGCATGGCTAAGTGCTTGATTTCATACACCCATGGCAATAGGTTTACAGCATATAAAACCTCTGAATTCAGTGATTAAGAGGCGTGTCACAATACTTTTGTCCATATAGTGTACGTTGTAATCCCATTATAAAGAGGTAGCCATATAAATAAAATTCAAACTGTTCACAATTTTACAAAACCTCATGATTTTGATATTTGGTTAATTTCTACATGCTATCCTCTCTGAGCACCGGAGCACCAGGCCCCAGTTAGCTGGCCTGGGATACTGACAGCCAGGAAAGAAACACTGGAGGATTCAGGCCTGCTCTGTACACCTTAGGAATGAAGTCAATCAGCCTAAAGTGATCTTCACATCGAGACCGAGCTGGTTCGCACTTCCCCGGGTCCTTTTTCTTTAGACGTTCCTGGGGCATAACTTACTCTCAGCTTTCATACAGATCTGAGTATGATCAGTGGCCTTCTTTTGACTCTGCAGCTGTGCTTGCAGTCTGTTGGTTTCGGGTACGAGCTACATTTCCTGTCGTTTTATCATGATGTGGTTGCAGGCTTGTTACAAACAGCTGCGAACAACGGTGCTTATATTCAACTTAAGCTTTAAGCTATACATGCAAGTGTGTCCTGTATGGAGGAAGGAGAGTGGCAGCAAAGTGCTTGCTCTTCTTATAGTAAATGTTTTTACTGTCAGAGAATAATTCCTTCCCATAAACCCCCATGATCTCACCATCTGTGTCAGTTTTTTGAGGGTTATGTTTTTCTGTCACATCACGACACTAAACAAAGGGAAACTGTATACTGCAGTGTTTCCCAATCTGCTCCGATCGATCAATCGATCAATGTTTTTGCTCCCTCCTAGCTCAGGTAGGGAGCAAAAATGTGCACGGTCTGTGAATCCCAGAGGACAGGACTTGGAAACACTGGTATATGGAGACTAAAGAACTGGTGTGCCGGAGACTGTGTCCAGCATCATCTTCTCCAGATCTTAATCAATTTCCCTTAATGGAGGTGTTGGCTGAACTCAAAACTAATAAATCTGAAAGCTTTTACCTTGGTGTCAAACCAAACGTTTGGTTAATTAAAGAGTAAGCTTAAAAGATGTAAAGATGTTTATATATTGTAAAATGTTTGTCAAAAGATCAAATTTGCATTGGAAAAAAAATTATTTTAAAACATTCTATGGATGCCATATTAATAACAATTTATGAGAATGTCTCAATGGACTAAGCCTCTGTGCCTGTAATCAGAAGGTTGCTGGTTTGAAACTGATCTCACCCCATTTGTGGGTCCTTGAGGAAAACCTGAATAATTGGACTGAATAATCTTTAGATTTCAAGTGCTCACCTGATGTGTGTGGTTTGAATTAAATAGTGCAAATTAATGAAGGATAATTAAAATCTCAGCTTGCAAACCCTGGCTTGTGAGGTCTGGAATTGTCTACTCTAGGTAAACATCATTTGTGAGTCAGAGTGGATGCTGTGATTGCTGTGGATACCTGTACAGTTATACGGTGGCAAAAAAGTTCTATCGGCTGGTTGGCTTCCATTATCTGTAAAATGGCAGTAAAGCCAAATGTGAATTAAGCGGGAATAAACAGGAATACAGACAGCAGGGAGACTGAGCCAAAAATGGAGTGTGATTTGGGGATGGAGATGCTCTCTCTGAGTTACTCAGCTGTTATCCTGCTCCCTGTATCACAAAGCTGGATTTCTTACATAGCTGGATAACTTGTAGGATTTAAGTTACCCAGCTAAACAAGAAATCCTGCTCTGTGATACAGGCACCTGCAGAGGAAAGGTCTCGTTTGCCCTTTCCTTGCCGCGTTCTTTCATTTTTGGTTCTCATCTCCTTTTGGTATGAAGACCAAAGCGAATACTGTGATGTCAGACGGGCATGCAGAAATGGCAAGTGCATTTGAGGTACGAATCAGAGGCTACGCTGGACACCATCCCATGCTGAGGGGTCTGAGTTCCCTTCTGGGGGGGGATCTGCATGTGCCCTCTCTTAGCGAGGTGCTGCAACTTGGCCTTTGTGTGTTTGTGTATTCAGATGAGCACGTTATGGTTCTTCACAGGCCTGACCGCACATATTAAACAGTACAGATGTTCATCACCTTTTCCATGAATCGACCTCTATGTCGAGCAGCCCTGCATGATAAATAACTGCTTATGCCTATTGCTGTTGCAGGGCTGTGTGGTCCTGGGAGTCTCTATCTCTGCATGCAGGACTTTGAGGTGCAGTGTGAGTGACAGTTACTAAGAAATACAGTTAGGGTCCTACGCCCCCCTCCATGATCCTCAGGGTGTGTGTACCGGCCCCTGTACAGTGATGATGGAGGGTGGGGGGGCAGATGGTGCTAGCTGGCTCTCTCTGCAGTCTGTTCTCCTGTCATTCTGCTGCTGGTCCGGCTCACATCTGATATCCGTATCTATCCGTCCCTCTGGCTCCGCTCACCTCCGATACCTCATCCGTGACTCATCCAGCCCCCAAACTCCACAGTGTGAGAAAGATGCCGTGTGACGCATCTGAGCATTATGACGTGAGCAATTGAGTGGATGGACAGACAGGAGAGGAGAAAGAGAGACACTTGACCTTCGTTCCCGTAGTTTTTACTCGCCTTTGTTTTCTGCGTTTTGTCAGCCTTTGATTGGAGAGGTGCAGTTGTGGGCCGGGGAGGGGGGGGAGGGATTTATCCATAATGTTTATGTTGGGGGTCTAAGCTCCCCCCCAAAAATGCTCTCCGTTGCTATGGAGTCATTGACCTCTTCAGTTTCTATGGCAGCAAGTATGGCCAGGTTGGTAAAATGCTCCCTGTTTCATTCTCACTGGTCATTCTCCTCCTGCGTGGTTTAGCTGGTTAATGATGAGTAACTGAGTAGGATCAGACTTTGTTTAGCTGGTTAATGATGAGTAACTGAGTAGGATCTTGCTGGCCCACCAGGAAAAATGCAGCTTCAGTGACTGTACCTTACCCCCCCTGCCCACCTGTAAAAAAACAAACTGTCAATCTGCTGAGCAGATTTTGATACGAGGCAGCTACAGGAATGCTGGAGCCGGCATCACCTGCGTTTTCCGTCCCCCACCCCGCTGCCGCTGCCTGTCCTGCGTGTGTCGGTACTGTGGTAATGTCCTGCCCAGCTCCAGCAGGTACAATTCACCGATTCACATCAGTGCACCGGATTCAATTTGGCTTGACCTTGGGATGCACAATCCTGGGATGCATCATTTCTAACATCTGTGCATCTATAAAATCCCATTTATCAAAACACGATTATTAGTAGCGGTCATATGCTTTTCTTATTTAGAAATAAGTCCAATAATTTTTGACCAATAATGTCATTTCTATATTGATTCTCCACCTTTAAACTGTTTCTGTATCTGTACCATATTGAATAGCATAGCATCATATTCTATTGCATCCTACTGAATTCCACTGAATCGCATTGTGTTGAATCAAATCGTGTTGAATTGCACTGCATTGCACTAGAGGAGAATCATATCGTACCACATTAGTAGTTGCTTTACATGCATCTTTAATTTATTAGATTGTTGGTAATGAACAGAGATGTTTATCACATTGGCCTCAGTGATGGAGATGTACAGACTCGAGAGCCCCCCCCCCCCATCCCTCGCACCACCCCAGGCTGGACACTATAAATACAGCCTGATGATGATTCACCCTTCGCCCGGCCCCCTGTCGCTGCTCCTCTCGCTCCTCTCAGCTCCTCTGCTTCGGCTCCTCTATCCAGATGAAGTCTCCCAGCCTCCCAGCTGATCTCACACACTGGGGGCTGAAGGCTTCTTAAAGATCTCGCCCCAGTTCCAAGACTTTTATTCCACTTTTTGAACCCTAGCATCACTTATCGGACCATTGGATGCTTTTCTTTGCCGCTCTGCTGATATTCTACAGCTAATTGGCTAATCATACCTTCCCTGGCCAAACGACACTGTCAGGCGAACCGTGACCCTCCTACAAGAAATTACTGGTGCAAATTTAACACCTTGTCTTGGAGTGTATGTGCGTGTCTGTGTGTGTGATGTGTGTTGTGTACAAGATCAACTGAATGCTTGGATTTGCAGAATGTTTTTGACGTTCAGAAATGTATTTGGCATAAATAATGTTTTTAATGAGACTTAATCACCTCTGCGTTATTTTATTGGAAGACTTAATGGTGACTACATTCTGCAATTCAATGTGCTTGCTGGTCTTTACAAGAGACGTGATGATCTGTTTGAGTTTGTAGGAGCAGAGAAACTCTGGGGGAGGGTCTCTGTGCCTTTAAGGACCTGCGGAGTTTTATGATTGTGTCTCATTTATTAATGCAAACGCATGTTACCCAGCAGTCAGAGAGAAACCGCACCAAGATAAGGTCTCGTTAGCCGTACACATTGTGGGAAGTAAGCTGAAAGTGAAGTATGCTTGATGCGGTCGTCATGGCTACAGGTCTGGGAGGATTCACTCTGGGCACATTTTCTAATTAAGAGTTCCTAATTAGCCAACAGGGTTGTCATTGGCGAGGTGGCACAGAGACCCCCACGGCCAGCATACGGGGGGATGGGAGAAAGCTTGGCGTTTCCCTGATGCCATGTATAGAGTTTGCTTCACTTATTCTGTGAAGGCGTTACTAGTCTTGTTTCTTATATAATTCTATTTCATAGCGAGACATGCTCATTAAGTTTCTAGTTTTTCTGACTGCTGGCGCACATCGCTGTATTGCGGTCATATAGGCATGATCAGAATAACAGTACTCTTCCATTTATGGTCATCATGACGTCTCTAAACTTCCAAGGATTTCAGCCTTAAACTCCGCTCTTTATTTCATCATTGAAAAGCACTAAATGTCAAACCGTCTGTTTTTTTCCCCCTCATAACTACGTAAAGCACTCTTTCTTTTCTTGGGCATAATCATGGCCGAGCTTTTGAGCTCTCTGCTAAAGTCACATGCTGTGTTTTTGTTTGTCTGGTCTCTATGGAGTTAAGAGGATGTGTGTCTGAATGGAGAAGGTCAAATTCTGGCAACTCAAATGTTATAAGCTCTCTCATTAAAGAGCCTCTAATTCAGCTTCCCATAGACCTGCCCCAAGTACGAGCTTCTGCCCTCCCTGGGGCATCTGACTCCCACAAAGAGTGCTGAAAAAATTATAGTTTAAATAATTTTTAAACCAATAATTTCTGGAAAATAAGTCCCATTGTCCAACTGTGGGGCAGAACATTAACCGTTCTGCTTTCCTGTAGGTAATGTCCCGGGTACTTCCAGATTAACGTCTCAGTGTTGACGTCCTCGTCTCCGTCTCCCTGGTTTCCCGCCTCCGTGCCACCCGACAGTCCAGATCCTCAGCACGCTCGCTCTCACCTCAGCCCCGTCACCGGATGACGGGCCTTCTCCGCATGAGATGTCGCTGTGCTCTGTTGGTAAGGTCACACCTGCTCATTGCCAGGTGGAGCGGTGGAGGAGCTGCGCCTTTCCAGGCCCCTGGCGCCTGCCCCCACTGCTCTCCTGGCACGTGGTCGGCTGCTTCCTTCAGTTGCCGCTGTTGTCATAGAAACCGTCATTAGGAAGTAAATCGGCGGAATGTTGCTTCTGTTGTTGCTTGGAAATGAGCGCCATGCACACGGTGTGGGATGTGCGGATTTGGTGGGGAAATATCTCTGTTGTCACCGTCATACTGGGAAGGGGCCAAATCCTCAGGAAATGCACTTTCTGTTACAGGCTGATTTCCAGGTGGGCTCACCTGTTTGGGTTTAAATCAACCAATGCAAAATGTTTATTCCAACAGAAACAGTGGTGCCTTTAACACCTTTGTTGTGTTACGCACGTACTGCACATAAGGCTAGGCTCCATTTTGGGTACTGCCTTTTTAATTCAGCGGGGTTTATATACACATAGCTGCCAATTGGTTAAAATCTCTGACACACCCACCAAACGACAAAATATACATAAGTCTGCTGCACAACATTTTACACTGTTTCCAGGAAACATGTTCAAGCCGGAGACTGTAATGAAACGTTGCATTCCGTTTTCATATTGAACATGCTCCAGGGTTTCTTCCATTAAATTGCAAAAAGTTTAAAAGTTAAAAGGAATGATCGTTGTGTGTTTCTGTGTGTGACCAGTGTTGGGAAGGTTACTTTTTAAATGTAATTGGTTACTGAGTACTAGTTATCAGGGGTGTGCACAGTTAACTGAAAAGATAGCTTCCCCAACCAACTCCAAAGTTTAATTCAATAACGCTCAACCAATAAACCACAAAAAATTTAGCGTAAGCTAATGATAACCACCAGCCGCTAACTTTTATTACATGAATTTAGCTTCGGTTTGGTTTTTGGCTTTGAAACCCTTAAAAACATAACAGAGAGCTACATTTTTAAACCGTTTAACACTTTAGTGCCATCTTTTGAACTAGAGTGATTACCAGGGGATATTTAAGACTTATCTAACTGGATATCCAATTATTTTTGGATTCTGTAGAGTCTCTGGAATAAATCTGCCATACAATTTTCTTTCTATGATATTCCATTTGTCAGATATAAGCATTTCTGCAGGAGAAACTCTATGTTGCTATTTCGCAACGCGAGGCCGGGATTTCTTTCTTAGCTGGATAACTTGTCAGGTTTATGATAGTCTGGGCTAAAGTGAACGAAGATAAAGTCCATTTAAACTAGGGTACCTTAAATCTGACAAGTTACCCGAGATACTGGCCCCTATTCTGCGCTTAGTTCAGGATTCCCCATTTTAAATTAACTTAATCGTTTAGTTCCGATTACCTGAATTCCGACAAGGTACCGACCAATCATATCTTGCGTTTACACATAGCCAGCCAACAGCCTTGCTGGACAGATATGCGCACAACAGACAGAAATAAATTTGTGTCATTTTAGGGTTTACAAACATTTTTCACCCTTAAATTTTATTCACTTTACCTGCAAAAAAGCTCTCTCTTTTTCCTGGTTAGTGCACACATAGTATTTTTACATCTTATTATTTCTGTCCATCTTTACGTGATTTTTAATTGATCGAATACCTGTACCTTGTACGTACAGTACATGTTTCCTTTACGTATTTTATTGAATTGTATCTTGGTTACGTATGTAACTTCTGTCAATAAGTTTACAGTCCCGTTCGTTTACTCCGTTTACCTTACTGTGATTGAAAAAGAAAACGGCAGCCAGTGAGTGCTGTGTTCTATGAATTAGTAGGGGTAACATTAATACACTGTACTGTAAGTGTGCTAGCGTGACAAATATCCGTTAGGCGATACTGTACTATATGTTTACATCAAACATTTGTTGTTTTTTTTTTTAAAGGTAATGTATTAAGTTAACTTTTAAATGCAATTAAAGTGTTTTGGGAGCATGACGGGGTCATATTTAGTGACTCTACCAAACATCCGTGAACCCTCCTCATTCGTGACGGGTTCTGGAACGTAACCTTACGAATTTCTGTGGTATGACTGTACAAATGTAACCAATTTGTAATCACCAACGTTTTAATTATTAACTGTAATGTATCCGTTCATCCATTTTCAGTCACCATTTCTTCTATTCAGGATCTCAGGGGTCCAGAGCCCATGCTGGAGAGCACAGCACAAGGCAGGAAACAACCCAGGATGTTTTTCAACTGGGGGGGGGGGGGGAATCAGAGTATCCAGTGGAAACAACACATGGAGCCAAGGCAGAGACTCAAACCCGGGTCCCAGAGGTGTGAGGCAACACTGTGCCACCATGCTGCCTAAATCACAATATTATTTAACTACATATTTTTCTTAGTAACTGTAACGCATTACATTTATTTTGTAATTTCATTCCCTAATGCCACTACATGCAACTCCCCAGCATTGTCTATGTCACATGGCATATGCATAGGTATATAAAGAATTATAAAATTCACAGGACATTACAGGGGCGGCATGGTGGTGCAGTGGTTAGCACTGTTGCCTCACACCTCTGGGACCCGGGTTCGAGTCTCCGCCTG
>JAODJX010000039.1:11370305-11386526 GCA_026776945.1 Isichthys henryi | reverse complement strand
GCCCATAGGTGTGCATGTGAGAGTGAATGGTGTGTGAGTGTGCCCTGCGATGGGCTGGCCCCCCATCCTGGGTTGTTGCCTGCCTCGTGCCCATTGCTTCCGGGATAGGCTCCGGACCCCCCACGACCCAGTAGGATAAGCGGTTCGGAAAATGGATGGATGGACAGGACATTACCCTGCAATGTTAATGACAATTTTGAAGACTGGAAACTCCCCCCCACTCCAGCACACACACACACACACACACATGTATGTTGCCAAACAATAGAAATGTGTATATTGTGAGCTGTATTGTATGCTGTGCAAAACATACTACATTAACAGTACATTATTAACAGTAAGGTATTATACACTATACTACACACAGTGCAGAGCGTGTTATACACTCAGATGTGCAAATGGAAAGTTATATACAAGCTGTGCAAAAAACTAGGACTGTACAATGTATATTATCCATATATGTGCAATGTTCAAAAGTTCTGGCTATAAGTGATAGGGAAAAGGTGAATAATTACATTATTATGCAGGTCAGGGAGCTCCTGTCAGCAAGAGAGATGGGTGCAGACGCATGATAAAGGATAATTTCACAGCTGACCTCAGTAAAAACACTTCTGCTCGGTGCTGTAGAGCTAGCCTAAAGCTCTGTGCTAACTGGGTGCAAATTTCATATTTAAAAAATCCCCCTCTCTCCTAGGTGAAACTAAGACTGGCTCTTGTGGGAAACCTCTGCATGAATACACCAGATTCGACTCACAGGCACAGTTGTGTTTCGGTTACCTGTCGTGTGACTTTTGTCCAACCGTTAAGTCACACGGTTTCAGTAATCTGAAGTGTTACATATGCCTATGCTGACCTGCAGCATGTATGCATTATGAGCAGGTTTAATAGATAAAACTGCAGGGATCAAGTTACCCTAAACCTAAATCAATCTGATATTTCATTTTTGAAGCACTTTAGAACATCAATTTTCTGTAATTGCTTGACCTAGTCAAAGTTACATGGGGTCCTGGATACAAACCCCATGATGATCAGACACATGGACACAAACACACACACACACACAAGTGTGGGACAGCAGAACTAGCTTATATCACCATGCCACCCCACATTTTGGAACAGCTTTGTAGAATAAAAGTACCATTTAATGATAATTACCTGCATTCTCATGTGGTCATTAATCTAAAATAAAATGCCAAAATACTACTATATTTGCCATTTTAATGCATGTTTGTATTTGCTTTCCAATATGCAGCATCCATCCACCCATGCAGCTTCTGACTGCTTCTAGCCCTGGACAGGCACCTTGGGCTGGGTGAGCAAAGCCCTGTATTCCATCCCCTTTTCACCGGTAGATGTATGAGAGATGCTCATACTCCGAGTAGCTGTGCACTTTAACTCTGCCCGGAAGCAATGGCTGAAAAACGAAGCCCCTCGAACCTTCATTAATAATGCATATGGCAGGACAGGCAACGACTTCTTTCCCGCTAATGGATATTAATACTCTCTTCCTGTGTTCTGCAGACTTGCTGTTTTATTTCTGACATTCCCGTCTTCTCCCGCCAGTGTCCTGTAAGGTCAGGTGAGAGACCCAGGAGTAGCATACAGCCACAGAGGTATCATCAGGGGCACACACACCTACACAAACACACACACACACACACACAAACACACCACCTACACACACACACACACACCACCTACACACACACACACACACCACCTACACACACACACACCTACACACACACATACACACACACCACCTACACACACACACCTACACACACACATACACACACACCACCTAAACACACACACACCACCTAAACACACACACACACATACACACACACACACATATACCTACATACACACACCTACACACACACACATACTTACATACACACACACCACCTACACACACACACCTAAACATACACCTACACACACACCACATACACGCACACCATGTACACACACACTACGTACACACACACACACCATACACACACACACCACGTACACACACACAAACCATGTACACACCATGTACACACACACACACACACATACACCCTCTTTCCAAATAGCCAAATATGGTGATAAACAGAAGAGGCCAATGGACTCGTATGTGACAGATATCACACTGTGAATCAACCCTGAAGCTCGAGTTACTCAGCCCCCATATTACTCCCTCCTCTGTTACTCTGCAGTTGTGTTTCAGACTCTACGGTCCACAGCAAACTTGCTGGCCTGGAACTATACTCACTTACCCAGAAACCCTGTCTTGGTTTCCTTTTAAATAGTCACATGATGCAGAAGAGCTAAGCTCTAATTGAAGGAACTGCGCGACCATCACTTTTGACATCCAGTAGCAATGAAGCACCAGTGTGAAGTTAGTTGGGGTTACGTATGCTGAAGCATCCGTCAAGCCTTCTCTGAATGAGATACCCGAGATTCACACTGACGTGTGCTACTACGTCTGTCCTCAGAAGAGAGGGGTTTTAATGATCTGAGCAATCTGAGAGGTCCTTTTTGGCATTAGTTCATTTTAAAGGGATTTAAAAAAACATAAATGATCCATCAAATATTTGGACTTTAAATACATTTAAGTATTTACCGTTATAAAATCGTTATGCATATAAATAATTCAGTGCTCCTTCGGTTTCATTCAGAAACTGTGATTAATAATAGATGGTGTTTCATACGGAACCCATGTCCTCTGCAAACACTGTGTTCTCACCAGTGACCTTCCACATCCCAGCAGGATGCTTGGGTCTCGCATATACAGATGTCTGCTCAGCTATGCAGGGCTGGGGTCAGCTGGACACGATCGGCAATGTGACTGCAGCTTCTCTGGGATATCCCTGGAACCTTCCACCAAGTGTGTGTCTCTCATCTGGGGGGCTTCTCCGGGTTCCCAAATTAAAGTTAAGCGTGCATGGTGGGTCCTCATAAGCCCTTGATGTTAATTACCAAGACAGAAATTGGAGGAGTTCCGCCCATTAAATCCCCAAAGCAGTGTTTCAGAAGCCAGTCCTCGGGCCACACTGGACGGATCCACATTTTTTTTTACCCCACTTCCCAGAACACCTGAACCAACCAATCAGGAGCTCTAAATACCTTACAGGTGTCTGGGAAGTGGGATAAAACAAAAATGTGGATCCGTGCAGTGTGCCCCGAGGCCTGGCTTCAGAAACAGTGCTCTGAAGCATAATAAGTGCTTTATAAGTGGTGATCTTCAAAGTCAAAGAAAATTGCCTTTCTTTTTGGAAGTAAATGTGTCTTAGCAGAAGCATAATGGACCAAGGTGACAATCAACATGGGCAGAGCAAATGTTGTGCACTGTTGGAGGTAAATCGTGCGGACTGTCTTCTAGACATGGGGATCAGTGATGGCCTGGTCTCCGTGGTAACAGCTGGGGCAGACCTCTGCAGCGTAAATTCCGCCCAGCAGGGAGCGATTGACTGAATCTGACCTCTTGAATGCGAGTCATTGAGGGGGGGACCTTTGGTCCGAATCTTCCATTTGACGCGGAGAAATCCCCCCAGGCCCTGGACTGCAGGGCCTGTCCAGGGGGAGACGCTGAGCTGTGCTGAGGGCGGGGGGCTACGTGGGGAGACATGAGACAATGGAACTCATCACCTTTCCACTGCTCTGGTGCGTTTGGGAACCGGACTCGAGGTTAAGCAGCATCTGTGTTCTCACTCATTAATGTGCTGAGTATTTCTCTCCTCTCTCTCTCTCTCTCACACACACACACACATGCTCATACACAAGTATACAAATGTACACACAGACATACACATCTGCGTGTACATATAATCACAGGTATACACACACCATTGTGACAATGCAAAATTGTTGAGCAAAGCAACAAGTTATGTTACGCTTTTGTAAAAGGGAATGATTATATGGCAAATAACATCACAGCAGCGAGCAGAGGCTCGTATCGATGGTACTGTCGTCGTCCGGTCACTTTGTTGATTGAGTATTGCATTTCAACTTCACTAAATACTAATTGTAAGGTTAAATTCATGAAACGTCTGTATAGGTTACTTAAATTGTGAATATAGATAAATATTTTTAAACAAATGCCAATTCAAGGTTGAATTGGTCAAATAAAAAGGGAAAATAAACATCTCAATTTAAGATGTGTATTAATACATGAGGACAAATTTTGTCACACGATTTTGACGTAATTTGTTCACCGACTTACAATAACCGCCAATGTCAAGTAGTAAAGCACAGATTTAAACTGCATACAGAACAATTCTCGGCGACAGTCACACAAGAATGAAGTTATCGAATGTAGATGCAGTTGTACGAGATTCTGAACGGCGATCACTGTGGCAGCGAATGTACGGCGGCTCTCATCACGCTATCGGCTACTGCGGTTCTTACTGTACAGGCACAGCTGTGCATGGCTGCCCCCTACTGGAAGGTCTTCGATCAAATGCAGGACCCGGTAAATAAAAACACATGGGGCATTGATTTGGATGATTTATTAAACAAGGAAGTGAATTCAATGAACGTTTATAAATAAATGAATAAAATTAACATATTTATAAAACCTCTTAATTTACTCTATATACACACAATACGAAAACAGGCGTGTTAATAAGCCTACAGGGAAAACACAAAAAACTTGGTGCACATCTAAAAAAATTCTATTTTCACCAGAAAAGCTAGTATAAGAGTTCAAGTGGGTTCCAGGCGCGTCGCAGCAGTCAGACATACTCGGCTGATTTCCCGTCTCCCGTGACCGCGTCCGCTTCCCATCAGCTCCAGATCAGTTTCTGGTGCCCGAGAGACAGCGGCGCTTCTGGAAGCGGCTCACCGTCCTCCACCATCACGAAGCTGCTGTGAAGTTTTCCTCGCTGCCGGGCGGCGCCGTCTTCACCACCTCCTCGGCCACCTCCTCTGGGCTGTCGGACTCCTCCTCGATGGCGAAATGCACGTCGGCGGAGGAACAAAGGGAGCTGACGCTGCTTTGCTCCATGGTACACAGCGCGCAAGACAGCGGGACGGGGAGCCGTCCGTCGCACCCGTGTCCATTGAAAGGAAGCGACACCTGGACAGACCTCAGGCCTGAGATGGTGGGCAGGGTGAGGCTGGGTTTCTTCTGCAGGGCGCCCCATTCGCGCTGCTCCTCTTCGTGCAGCAGTCTGGTGAACACGTTGGACTTCTTCTTCTCCCTCCTTTTGGAGCGCACGTATCCCAGCATGATTCCAAAGAGAAAGACCCCGTAGAAAGACATGACTATTAAAATGTACAAATACTCATTGCCGCTCCCTCTGCCGGGGGAGTTGGCGGTGGATCTGTCGCTTTGCTGGGGGGGCACGGAGAGGGCCGGGGAGGTGCTGTTGAGTGCGATGTCCATCGTCAACATTCTGTTTCCAATATGAATAAAATATAACAAAGTTATATTACAACAAATTCATTTGCCGTAATACAGTTTGGATGCTCTCCTGTAGGGATAGTTATTTATCTTATCCAAGGTTACGCAACAAGTATCTTAGTTGGGAAGATTATAACTAAGTCTTGTGTACGTTGTTGTTTCTAAAGATTTTGAGAAAAAAATATCAATGTTACAAAAGGCGGGATTCTTACCGGTAAGAGGCTTTGCTGAGGATCAGACGGGTCCACACTGGAGATCGGCTCGCTGGCTGAACGGCTGCAGTGTGAGCCATCCGTGAGCACTCCGTTTAAGTAGCTGTGGCGGCGGGCTGTCACGGATGACGCGGGAAAGTTCGAGCTAAAAAACTGCAGTTCTTAGGACGGGAGAAGGGGAACACGGTCCGGAAACCCAGCGCTGGCTTCTCACAAACCTTACAAGTCTCATATTAATACAAGAGTATTTCTATTACCATCCATCCATTTTCCAAACCGCTTATCCTACTGGGTCGCGGGGGGTCCGGGCACGAGGCAGGGAACAACCCAGGAGGGGGGGGCAGCCCATCACAGGGCACACTCACACACGATTCACTCACACATGCACACCTACGGGCAATTTAGCAGCTCCAATTATCCTCAGCATGTTTTTGGACTGTGGGGGGAAACCGGAGTACCCGGAGGAAACTGCACGACGACATGGGGAGAACATGCAAACTCCGCACACATGTGGAGACTCGAACCCGGGTCCCACAGGTGTGAGACAACAGTGCTAACCACTGCACCACCACGCCGCCCCTATTTCTATTACTAATGACAGAAATAATAATAACAACAACAATAATAACAATACTACTACTATTATTAATTATGATGTGGTTGCTGGTGTTTTGGTGATAATTATCGTTATTATTAATATTACCCTATTAATAAACAATACGCGGAAACAAACAGGATTTGTTCAGGTCGGAATTTATATTTTGTATATTAAAATACTGTAAGTGTCTTCAACTATATAGGTATACATTTGCGTATTTAGGTATGGACGGCATATGCAGCCGTCACGTTAATGATATCATGCCACCGTGTGAAGCAATTAACCTTGGCAGAATTGGCACCCAGATTCTAGTTTGTGAGCCAGGATACCACTCAGAAGTTAGAGATGGCGGGGGGGTGGGTTGGACCCCAAGTCAAAGGGAATGTATTAAATAGCGCCCCTCTAAGTTTGTACAATACTAATGCAATTAGCAAAATCAGTCACATTACTAAACGCTACCAAATAAACCACATTTTATTCATAATGCTGTAACTATAACCCTATAGTTACACAGACATATTGTTGCACTTTTCCCTGATTTGTACGAAACTTCTAAAAATAATATAAAGTCAATCTTTTATCGCTATTTATTTGTATGGTTTTGTCTTAGCATTGAATGGTTCTTTTTGGATGGTGGGAGGGCAGAGGTAGGACATGGACACAGGGACATCAGAAGCATTTTGAATGTGGGGGGCAGACTGGCATAAAACTAATATTTTATGTTAAATGTGTGTGTGTGTGTGTGGGGCGGGTCCAAACAAATAATTATGAAATGTGAGGGGGACATGTCCCCATGAGATTTAATGGCGGCAACGCCCATGCATGAACACACAATTTTTGTTGGCAGGGGAAGGAGTGGGGGGCTCGTTCAGGACACCATACAAGCGAGAATAGCCACCGATAGATATATAATGAAATACTGAGACTTTTCTCAGACTAATTTCTATTCCCCGTTATTCTTATGTTCTCATCAGCTGCTGCAGACAAACACGTAACCGTGACGAGCTCATAAAGTTCCCGCGAGACCCTGCACTGTAAAGACGTCAGGAGTCCAATAAGTGAACATCCCCAAGACAATTAAACCGCGAGGCGCAGTGCAGAGCGGCCATTCCAGCAGACTGCCACTGTCAGCTAACCAGTTATAATGCAGAAACGCGATATAGAAATCGCGTCCTCGGCGTCTCTAATGCTGAAGCAACAACACGCCAAAAGTAACCTAAACCGATCAACCACAGTTTTATTTACTTTCGTTTGGTCATTTCAAGGCAAATTACAAATAAATAAAGTTGGATACACTTGCAATAACATATGTTACAAGGCAGTTTCCCCATCCCAACATGAAAGAAACGTCCAAGACCGGTCAATATAGCAAAGGTTAAATAGTTTTAAAATATATAGTATATATCTGGCATCGTCAGTGAGTTTGATCACTGCTCCCAATGTATACACAGTACAAGTTGGAAAAAAAAAAACAATTCAAAGTATGTTCAAATGTTTTTCCTAGCACGTTCAGTAGAGGAGATGCATAATACTTGCTTGAAATGCCTGTTTCATTTGGCTCATTTAATATTTTCCTCAAAAACAGCCGTTATAAATATGTGTATACAGCCCTGAACTATTCTTCAACCACATGCAACAGTGTCATAAGGACGACCAGTGCTCCACAGAGATCAACCTGCACACGACAGTCGTTTTGTACATTTTGGGACAGTGCTGTGGCTGATGCAAAGCTACACTGCCTTCAACCCCCCCCCCCCAAGAAAACAGGGTTAATATTGCACATTCTGGTATTTCCTACTGGAATACATATATTATACGAGTATAATGGTCAACAGTAATAATGTGATTCAAACATGGAGCCTAATTTCAGAGCAGCCTTCACTACAATATGGGCGTCTCTAAGAAACGGACAAGAACTCACAGCTCCTTCTCTACCTGTTTTTGTACAATATGGGGATTCAACACAAGAGAAATAGCCTTTAGGTAGCTTAGCTGGGTAAAAACAAATAATTTGCTTTGATGCTTATATGTGGCCCTTTTTGTACACCTCAGGGGACGATTCAGAAAGGAACAAAGGGGGCTTTCAAGGACTCACAGCCATCCGACCAGGACTCTCGTGTCTGGTAGGTCTCAGACGGTCCATGAACAGAGGTCCAGCTCCCAATGGAAGAACGAGCACTCAGACAAATGACCTGAATTCATGATACAGGAGCCCTGAAATTATTTCGCACCTGAGGTACACATTGCTCAAAGTAACAAAAAAACAAACCCTTCATTGCCTTTGTTTGTACAGTGATGCTGTCCTTGGAAAAAGGCTTTTGTTTAGTTTAAAAAAAAAAAAAATCTCTCTGTTTCATGCCTCATGCTCAAAATCCTGTGTGAGAAGAGGTCCAGAACTACATAATCGAGGATAAAATCCACTCATCTATATAAGAGCGACACTATTCATCACTGCTGCAGGGACACATTAAAAAATGCACAAAACATTCTGTCACCTATGCTGTACTCTCAGCCTGTGAGGATTACTCCAAGAAACACATCCGATGGGAGAGGAATAGAACAATACTCAAGTGAAAAACACCAAATACAACAAGGAGAAGAACTGCAGAAATAGACCTCATGTTGATTCAGTCAAATGTGGTCCTCAGACAAGAAATATTATACGTGTGTTTGTATACACATATATATATATAAAATGAGGCCTCCTGCTTGGTATTGGAGATATCAATCTGACCCCATCTCATCGTCTGTGGAGGACTCTGGTTTCCACCATGAACAGTTATGCTGCCCCAGACCGCCTCTCATGAACATGCCCCTTCTTCAAGTCTGCCAAGTCTCACAAACTCTTACGGGGGTTCTCTGCTGCCGTCCCACTGAAGATGCCACTTCCTGCTGTTTTTGGTCTTGCATGTACAGAGTAAATTCAAGTATTGGCCCATCTGATGGGATGTGGTCGCAGTGGCGAGCGAGCGAGAGAGAGAGAGAGAGAGGAGGGAGTTGTGTCCCCCCCCTCTACTTCCCACCATACATCCGCTCGATGTCTTCCTGGTAATGGGTCTTCAGCTCCTTGCGCTTCAACTTGAAGGCGTCTGTGACTAGGCCTGTCTCAGGAGTCCAGGGCTCAGAACTGAGACGAATCTTCTGAGGAATCTCAAACCTCTCCAGCTTGCCTGAGGGAGGGCGGGGGGGGCAGGAACCAAATTCATAAGTTCATCAACAACTCAAGAAGAGGATGGACCTGACTACATGTATTTCAAGCATCCGTTACTGGATTATCTGTGAAACGTACAGATTATTAATGGAGTAACCAACACAAGTCACTGGGCAAGACTTTAGGGTTGAGTGAATGATTACATAATGAGTAATATGTGCTTGCACACAGCTAGAATCTATTGATTTCGAATACTGATCAGTCTGTGATCTTGAGCACATTGCTGATCATCTTCACTGCTTTTGCCCAGTTCCTTATCCAATGCTGACAGTCTTTAGCTAAGGCTAATGGCATTTTCAAATCCAGCATCGAACAGCTGTCTTTCTCCCTGCCTCCATCTCACCTACAGCCGCAGCCTCCATCATCACCCACAGCACCTCCTTCTCCATCTCAGAGCTGTTGCAAATCTCCTCCCAGGATCCCACAATGCCCTTCTCTTCTGCCAGGGATATCAACTGCTTCTGATTGGGCACCACAAAGCCAATTACATAAGTCTGGTCACTAGAGAGAGAGAAGGGGGAAAGTTTTCCAGTGAAAACTGTGGGGGGAAATAACTGTAAACCACGCCCCCCCAAGGAACCTGTACCTCTGATTTGACTAGCCCAGACATTGTGACACTCCACCATAAACCATCAAATGACTTTTCATTTTCCAGTGACAATTTGTTACTAAGGAGGAGAATGACGAAGATCTGGGGAAGTGGACCAAGCTAATGCACGAGAGACGGAAAGACGGGACCTGTATGAGGATGAACTGAGACACAAGGTCCCACCTGCTGGCATAAGCACATATGTTGTCTATCAAGGGACAGTTCTTCAGCACAGCCTCCACCTTGCCCAGAGAAACATACTCCCCAGCCTGCAGCTTCACCAGGTCCTTCTTTCGATCTGTGGAGGTGGACCGAAGGATTTAGGGTAGGCTTCAAAGTTAAAGAGATCATATATAATCACTTGTTTGTGACTGAACAAATAACTGCACGTCTAATAACTCAGTCTTGACTTTAAACTGTACATGTGCAAAATGGTCATTTGAAGAAAGGAATGGACATAAAGAATGACGATGCAAGGGAGGAACGGGGACCCTGGAAGTGTGCTCACCAATGATCTTCAGGCAGCCATCAGGGTGGAACTCGCCAATGTCTCCGGTGCAGAACCATCGCTGCCCATTCTCATCCACAAAGAAGTCCTCCTGGTTCTTGGAATCACTCTTGTAATAGCCCATTGTTACATTGGGACCGCCAATCAGGATCTCCCCTCTGGGGTTGGGCTTGTTTGTGTTGTGGTACCCGGCTGATATATAGAAGGGAAAAAAAAAAACTATTCATTTGCTCACTCAGATGAGTTCATTGTGAAATAGGAGAATGTTGGCCGCAGCATAAACCTGTTCCTTCTGATGACATTTTAGCTCCTCCCAAATTCCTCCAAGCTCTTTAAGAATAGACTGGACCACACTTCCTACGCAAAATGTTCACAGAAGATAAGGGTAGGCATTCAATGCCAAATTAAAGGCTCTTCAGACCTCAGACATGTCAGCAGGGCTAGTAAATATTTAGATGGGCTAACAGCTGGATATCGTGAGACGATGGAACTTTTAGGGTAGGACAGTGCGTATACCAATGTAAACAGCATGCAAGATATTATGCCAGAACTGGACTTCTCTGAAGTTCTGAAGGCCCCCGTCCGTAATGAGGAGCTAAGGTAAACCATTTTCTGGACATAATCGAAATGGAAGCAACCAAGACAAGTTCATCATTACATGATCTGCGTACTTCCTTAAAAGGACACCAAGCTTGCTTCCCCACCCAGGACCTCCAAGAACCCTCTGAGCTGGAGATGATAACATTTGTAGCAGACGTTCTGTAAACGTTAGGGTTACGCTTATAACCAGAGGGCTGGGTGTGTCTCTGTTTCCCTCACCCTCATCCCAGTCCTTCAGAGTGATTTCGGAGCAAATCAGTGGAGCACCGACTCGTCCGGTACTGTAGTCCCACACTATTAAAAGAAAAAAGAAGGAAATGGAAGTTGTAGCCCCATAATTCCACCAGCAAATCTTTCAAGGATGTAGACAGACCAGATTCCCCACCCTCTCAAAAGTAGCCTTTGTACATCATAAATTTCCCTCAGGTTACCAGGACCCATCTGAAAGGAGGTCGGCCGGGCCCTGCTGACCCACTCACCGTCGCTGATGGTGCCGGCGCCGCAGGTCTCCGTCAGCCCGTAGCCCTGGCCCACGTGGCAGCAGAAGCAGATGTTCATGAAGCGCTGGGTGGCTGGTGACAGTGGGGCACCACCCGAGAGCAGAATCCGGATCTTCCCTCCCAAGAGGGAGCGCACCTTCCTGAAGACCAACCTGTGTCCGTCACAAATCAGGGTAGAGGAGGAAAGACGAGGTTGGAAACAAGTTTATAATGTGGGGACTTCAACAAAGCACTATGCTATAAGGTTATGTTTACTGTGTCTGTTTGGGCCCATGGTATAAGGCTTGTGTTGGCCATGTGTGGATAGTGTGAATATGCACTGGTATGCCTGAAGTGTACACACTCACTGAGGCTGTACCTATCGCACAGAGGTGTGCTATATCCCTTGGAGATCTGCTCCATCTTGTAGTTGTAGGCCAGAATGAAGAGTGAGCGCTGAATCCTACTCATCTCCTCCACCTTGGTCATCACGTTCTTGTAGATGCGGTCCATGATCTCCTGTGGGGATGTATGGGTGGGGGGTTGGGGGAGATCAAGAACGATGAAGTGGGAGATGAGGGACCTGTTTTGGAAAGGCGGATTGGCATGTACCCAGCTGTGGATAATTAAGATGAAGGTTTCATGTGAATCACACCAGAAGAGCTGCAGCTGGATAAACGCATGTGTGGTATCCCACAGCCGAATGTCAAATGGAGGACTTCACAATCTGCTCATGCTCCTCTCAACAGGAAAAAAAAGGAGCCCCCCCACCCATATCTTCATATTTCCATTACATATCTATTCCCTTTACTGATACATGTCACCCCCTTGACTCTGGAGACCAGCAACAGCTTGATAACAAGAACAAAATAACAAAATGTACAGATCAGGCTTTTCCATCAGAAATGAGGTTTAAAAGGAACATGACTTTGGCACATTTGGCCCTTATACATCTTTTATTATTGCTGATGATTTTTATAAATAAAATCGTGGAGGTGAGAAGAAGGGGTCACGACCTTGTGCACAACCCATGTCAATCAGGGTACCGTGCTCCTTGCTGTACCTGCATTTCAAGCACAGATGCAATTTAATGCTATGAAAGATGGTGGGGGGGCATTTTGGCAGGAAGCTGCGGTACTGTTTATGCAATGCCGCTTCTGTTATTGATGGGGAGTCTGCGGGCATCACTGGTTTTGCCCATGCGTGTCTTCTGACCTGTGGCACATGAAGCTGAGTGGTACTAATGCCATTAGGACTGGCTTCTTCTTAGCTTTAAAATACAGAATTTTCTGCTGTTTCAGACAAAGAGCTTTCACATGTTCTGTTTACAGAGGGGTGGGGGGACTCTGGTTTTCATGACAGCATCTTTTCAGCCACCAATGAGGTGAGGGCATCACGTGAGGCATTGTTGTCATCTCACCGGGACGGCGACCATCAGTGTGGGCTGCAGCATGCTCGTGTCGCCTTTACTGCCTCTCTTGATTTTTGTCGACTGTTGAGAAACAAAGAGAGGTCAGCACACGCAGACAGCAGAGAAGTGACTCATATACTCCATGATGCAGTTAGTCCACAGTTAACTGGTCTCCTGGTCTCCCCTCCCCCCTGACTCCCCCACAACCTCTGTGGTCTGCTGGTCCGGCGGGAACAAGACAGCTGTGCGCCCTGGTGCTTGTGTGTGTCATCCTTGACAACGTAAGCCGGCAATTGGAAGATATCAAAGAGAGCAGGCTGTGCGAGGTCGGCGCTGTGGGAACCACGTCCAACTGAGTATCTCAAAGCCGTGCCTGATACAGGCCTGCCAACCCGACTCTGAAAGCCTGAATCGAGAATCGCAAAGCCAGGCTTGATATAGGCCCACTGATGTGATTCTAAAGGCCTGAATTGAGAATCACAAAGCTGTGCCTGATACAGACCTGCCAACCTGACACTGAAGGATGAATTGAGCATCACAAAGCTGTGCAGGATACAGGCCTGCCAACCCGACTCTGAAAGCCTGAATCGAGAATCACAAAGCCAGACTTGATACAGGCCCACTGATGTGATTCTAAAGGCCTGAACTGAGAATCACAAAGTCTGTGCCTGATACAGATCCTCCAACCCTACCCGACTTCGAAGAACTGAACAAAACCCAACCCAGAAACGCAAAGCCGTGCTTGATAAGGACTCATCACAGCAACTCAATGCTGAAGGACTTATATACCCCCAACCAGCTAGGAGAGGTGCGGTCATATTTAAGTGTGTTTACAATCAGAGACTGAAGTTACTGCATGTCCAGTTCACTGCTGATTCTCTGTACACTGTCATCGTGTGGACCTAAGACATAGGCCCTGTTCATTAACATGTGTCTCCACATTAGTCCTGACCGACTGTTTGTAATCGGATCTCACTTTCTCACAACTTATTTAAACAAACACGTAAATCACTTTCGTATGCAGAATCTGCTGAACATTAAAAGGAGGAGGAGAAGAAATCAAAGCTATTGCCGCGTTCCAGGGTTGAAATGTTTATAATGAACGTCATAATACTCAAAATGAAATAAATACGTCCATAAAGAAAGAAAGATAGATTTCAATACTTAATGTGCCCTTTTATTTTTAAATAATTCCTTAAAGGGTGTATTTCTTAACGTTTATCTTCTACGTACAATCTTATTGTATTTCGTAATAACGTGATTTTCATTTGACAGTCATTATGATAAAATATTATTTCACATGCAAATGTGATTTCTTAAATAATTCAGACTCCACTAGCACAGGAAAAGCAGATCATCCAAGGTCACGTTTGCATGTCAGTCAGTTCTAAACCGTGATTGGGCGCATACTCATTTACTGTAAAACGGTGATTGGTCACAGGTTGATTTCAACTGTGACTGGAGGTTGAAGGGCTTCCACTGAACAGTTTCCCACCTAGCCGATGAGGATGCGGGTTTGAGGCAAATGAAAGACTTTTCAGAAATTCAGGCCATCCATAGCCACATCCAGTGCAGGGGTCTGGAGCCAAACCCAGGCAGCATAAGGCTGAAGACAGGTGGATACTCTGGACCAGTACATACTGCCAGTATGTACAATAACACAATGGCAGCCTAAAAGAAACAATGAAACTGAAAGCATGTAAAATAACGTAAGCAGACAGACTGGGGTCTGTCAAACATGCCTGCGCTTCCTCACCTGGTCGGCAAGCGTCTGCGGGGAGGAGTAGCCAATGCGACAGCCGTGTGACATGCAGACCAGCTCGGCGCTCAGCTCCAGCACATGGGCCAGGGGCAGGTAGCCGATATAGGTATCTTTCTCACTGACGGAAGAAAAAGCAGGGGGGGCTGAGATTTAATTATAAACGGAGACAGGGACAACTGTCTGCTTATACCATGGACAATGTGCATAATATTCTGAAAACAAAGAACAGGGAAAAAAAATCCAATGGAGGGAAAGTAAACTCCCAAGGTTTGGGGAAAGGGCTGCTGCCCACCCCCCTACACCCCCACCCGAGGGGCTTTCCGAGAGGCAGGCTGGGAGATGACGCGGGCGGCGGTACAGTCAGGGACATACAGCCTGGATGTAAACACCCTGAGCGACGTGATGCAGACCAGAACTTTGCTCTGTTTTACGTGATCCCCGGCAGAGATGAGCAGCCCCCCCATCCTCCCCCAAGCCAGGATTTGAATGTAAATAAGCCTGATGCTGCTGTGAAGCTTCAAACCCTCAGTGAAGTTACAGACAGATGTGAACAGTGCCAGAATGTGGTAAAACCCTTTGGGACTGCTGTTGCTATACCATTAATCTGCCTCCCCCTGGTATAAAATGGCAGATGCTACAGGTGGGTTCGGCTAGTAGAGTTGGAGTAAAATTATTAAAAAGACCGGTGTGTGTAAGTACTAAGTGGGCAGCGCTTCCTATCAGGAGTATGGAAAGAGCTTCCTTTATGAGTATGTAATGTCCAACCTGAGCTCGGGGATCCGCTCGCTCATGCCTGTGATGCCAGCGATGAGGTTGCTGTGGGAGATCATCACGCCTTTAGGGATGCCTGTGGATCCGCTGGTGTACATGATGACGGCGATGTCTGTGGGCCCCGGCCGGCTGGGCACTTTGACCCCTGTGGGGGGGGAGGGCTGATTACACACAGATACAGGGGAGTGCTTCTTCTTAAAATGTAAGGTAGCTAAAAGGCTTTAAATTTAAATGGGTAAGTTTCATAATTACCGCTTCAAAAATCCGATACCTTAATCACACCTATCTGAAGATGGGATAACCATCACATTCAGGCACACAGGGGTCATTCTGTTTTGGCTCTCACCTTTATTCTGAGTGGCGCGCACACGCACACACAAAATTTTTACAACCATTTTCACTGTGGTCATGGATGGTACCATCACACACGTGCTGAAGCGCCTCTGTTGCGGGGGCTAAGCTCTAAGACTCCCCCTCCACTGTACAGAAGACTGTCATCAAGTTCAATACTCTCATCACCAGCAAAAAACACTCCTGTGGGAAATTTGATGTTTCTTGTAAATAAGTCAATCATGCAAAATAAACACTTCTAAGAAGGAACAGTCCAAGAGCATTACCAAAACAGAACACTTAAAGACCCGGAGGACTTCCACGAGAACGGCGACGGGCGGCACGGCCA
>JAODJX010000039.1:11324463-11356391 GCA_026776945.1 Isichthys henryi | reverse complement strand
ATGTTTTTGGACTGTGGGGGGAAACCGGAGTACCCGGAGGAAACCCCTCGACGACATGGGGAGAACATGCAAACTCCGCACACATGTGACCCAGGCGGAGACTCGAACCCGGGTCCCAGAGGTGCGAGGCGACAGTGCTAACCGCTGCACCACCATGCCGCCCCCATTGTGACCATACTGTACATTTATTTGTTAGCAAAGAATATTGAGTGTATTTTTAGTGGTAAGTGAGTAACATGCAAATGTAGAAAATCTCAGTGTTTGGCAAAATCTTTGGCTGGTAGGGTTTTTATTTTAGGAGCAATAAAGGCCTGGGAGAGTCACTGGGCTCCTCCAAAGTTCAGGGTGAGAACCAAAATGTAAGAGGTGAAGGTTTAGCTCAGATCTTTGAATGATCTGTTTTGTTTTCTCCATGAACTGCTTTGGCTGGAATATGAATGGAATATGTATAGTAAAACACATTATTAATTATTAATTATGAATTATTATAATTACTGCAACTCTATCCACACATCCCACTTGGGAAAACTGAGGTAAGACTTTCAATTAAATATTTCATAGCCCTCGACACCTGCTTGAGTTGCAGCCATGTTTACTTCTGTGGCCACATGTCCGAGCCCCTTGACTGTGAGACGGGGGCTTTTATGGTAATGTAGACGCATTCCATGTTTTCAGGCTGCCCGGCTGCATACCCAGACAGCACTGAGCAGGCAGACAGGCAGCGGAACGGTGCAGAGGGACAGAGTAGGAAAGGAGTGCACCCATCAAACCAAATGGGGGAGTTAACCTAAGGGGGGTAATATCATTTCAATAACCAATACTAGCCTATTACCTCCCCTGTTGAAAAAACCAGCTTGACCACCTGGTTAAGCAGGTTGACCAACTTATGACAGTGGACACACTTAAGGTACGTTTTCGCATATTGGTTTAGCTGGTTATATAAGCAGAACCAGCTTGACAGACTGGCCACACCAGCATGACCAACAGGTGACCCACCCAACTAAACCATTAAAGAGCAGCACGAGTTGAGACCATCTAAGACCATCCTGGACCATCTCAGACCATCCTGGACCATCTAAGACCATCCTGGACCATCTCAGACCAGTTAACACCTGCTAGCAGCATAAGCTGGTTTTTAGCTGTCTTTATCAGCGGGTTGGGTTGTATTACTTTTGCATTATAAATATTTTGTTTGAACAATACGTATTATAATTCCGTTGAAATCAAAATGGCCCACTAATTACATATTCATGTGAATGTAGATCGCAAAGACACCAGGACCATCAAGCTAATCTTAGCAGGGGAGGGGGGGGGGGGCCGGAAAGTGACACTGTGACAGCGACCCAGTGAAACGGCAAAACAGTGCCTAGGAAGAGGAGAGAGCAGACGCACTGCAGCCCGGTGACTTTCAGCGCCCAGCGGGTGAGCTGCACCCCTAAGCCAGGGCTGGGCAATCTTATCCGGAAAAGGCCGGTGTATATTCGGGTTTTCACTGCAACTCCCTAATTAGATTACTAATTAGAGGAGTGTTTGGATGAAGAGTCCTCACACCTAAAGGTTACCCCAAAAACCTGCAAACACACCGACCCTTTGTGGATAAGACTGGCCACCCCTGCTCTAAGCCCAGCCACACTGCTTGGCTGATATTTTACCATGTGGAGAGGTGCCACCTTGAGGCTTGTTCAGCCCAAAGCTTCGAACCCCCAATCCAACCAAGACTGTAACATGCCTCCTGACTGCGGGGTTTCCAGGCCCGGCGCTTCTTCAGGCTATGCTGCTGCTGTGACATTCCCCTCCTCCGCTATTTTTAATGTCAGTTCAGAGCAGTGGTGAAGCCAGAAAAGAGCGCAAGATGTCCAGGGGGTTGAGCACAGTAATGTGTACTAATAATGAGCATCACTCCAGCGTCTTAAAGGCCGAGTCGATGACGAAACGCAGGGATCCCCAACGCCTGAATAAAAACACCTCCTCTCATTGGGGTGTGCAAGCTGACATCTTGTCTAGCATTTGCACTTTCTGACACCCCCTTGGCCACTCCCCAGCTCAAAGGCACCACCATCCAAGCAGCTATTAACCCTTTACTATTACTCTAGGCTGATGAGGTAGAAGTTTTTGACTGAATGATTCAAGAATAAGTTGGTTTCCTTGAATTCATCATCTGAACCATGATGAAATGATGTAATTCTTGTCTGTGCATTACTTATGTCTGCCACAGAGTGCATCAATTTTCTACATATTATTCTACAAGAGCTTTGCTATTCTCATCCATTTTGTCATTTTTGTAATAAAAATGCCCATTTAACGCCCCAAGAAGCTAAGCCTCTGTGTCCTGTGATCAAAAGGTTGACAGAATAGCCATGTGGGTGCTTGAGCGAGGCCCTTAACCCCCAGCTCCATGGGCCCTGCTGCAGGTGGCTGTCCTTCGCTGCCAAGCTCGCTCTCACCTACATGTGTGACTGTGCATCATGGAGAGCAACATAGGGTAGGTGAACGGGGAATTTCCTCATGGCGATCAGTAAAAGTGTTATTGATATTATAAATAAATACCTATAGCAGCAAGCTTCTGTCACCGACTTCTACCTGCAAACTTCAGGTCTTTTTTTAAGACAAAAGTGCCATTTTTTGTAGAATTTATATATTTATTAGTGTTTTACTATTTATAACACTGTGCTTTATAACACTGTCCTTTCAGGTTGGGATACTTTTGTAGTTTTGAGTATTTTGGCCGAACCCCATTTTTCCCATAATCCCTTTTGTTTCTACAGAATTCATTTGCATAATGTGAGGTTTTTCATGGACAGAACTACCACATTATAGGGGAACATACAATATTATAGTGGAGACCCCCCCCCTCCCCATCCACTCTGCAAAATTTATTATGGGGGACCCCAAAGTACAAGGCCAATTTTCAGTCCCAGTATGGCCTGGTAGAGAGTTGTCCCTCTTTGAGGCTGATTTTGGGGAAGGCTGGCTGGCCCAGTGACTGAAGGGTATTACATACACTGGGGAGCCAGCAATTATGAAATACCAGGTTGATTTGGTTTGACTTTCATATGGGAGGAGTCACTTGCTGTTAAACTACACTTTGTAATTTTGCATTTTATACCTTGATCATTTCCCCCCTTGATTTAAATAAATCATGTCACCCTAGTAATCTGCGTATCCCCCATGAGGCCTACGTAGAAAGAAGATACTGAAAGGAACACATCCCTTATTCTTGAATTATTAAATATTACTTATTTTTATTACTTATTTTAGTGCCTTTGTGTCTGTTCATGATGAAAGACAAGACCAGCATGAGACCTGTAGAGCACAGATTAAATGAATTGTTCATCGACTTTGAACCGTCCACTTAAAACATATCCATATTTTCAGATTTAACAATACCCAAAGCTTGCTGCCATTGCCGAAGATTGTGATTTTTTTTTAAACCAAGTTACAAATTACACATCACAGGAAGTTTTCCGACTTAATTCCACCTTTGATGTGAAACACATTTCACCGCTGTACTCCTGGTCCACATCCACCCCATTCCAGCTGTAGGCTCATGGTTCATGTGGTCCGGCGGTGCGTGTTCGCTAATCAACATTACATCTCCCTGTTAGCATTAGCGTAGCAGCCACTTACGTCCCGAAGAGACTGCCGTTAAACAGCTGCTTTCATTCACTAATTCTTTTCGGCTAGCACTCGCTTGCGGTTTCGTTCTGAAATGGGAGTAATTTAACAAGGCTAAAACATCCTTCTCCCTCTCTGCCCCAGGAAGTCGCGCAGAGGAAGGAGATGCTTTTGAGAGATTTTATCAGCACTAATGCTAGTATACAGTATCTGAGACATTTCATATCCGCTTGTTATCTATCTGTTATCAAATTAATCCCCATGAATTGCCCACGCACATAGCGTCCAGTCAGCAGACGCCAGCAAGTCGTTCAAACGAACACAGATGGCTAAGTCTGTGGTTTTCAGGGAAACGGAGGACGCAGATCACACACAACGGTAATTTGTCGTCGGGCCTGTTGCCGTGTCAACTGCTCGTCCCTCAAGCTAAACAAATTGATATCTTTGCTTGTCCATGATTCATCTCGCTGCAGCCAGTTCAGGTGAGGTCATTCATGTGTATTGGCACTAACTAACTCCAAAAACAAGTGAAACATCAACACAGCCACTATCAACATTTGTAAATGGGCTACATATCACCTTTGGTCGTCATAACACACCTTAATTTTTCTTTTAAGGTCTTGAAAGATTTAAAAATTCTGTTGAAATTGGCGTTTAAGGTTTGGCTACAAAGTCAAGCTTTATATGTGATTTTTCGGTTTGCCACAAGGGGGAAACATCTGACCTGAATCAGAGTTACTCTAAGACAAGCGCAGTAATCATCACTCTCCACTAGTGGGAGACAGGTACCTCCTTCCTCAGTTCTGCTTCGTCCGTTCCCAAGAGAAAGATTCCCTCCAAGTGAAAGATACAAAAATGAAAGCCTAACACATTCCATCCATGCACGCATCCACTCATCCATTTTCTGTGCCCACTGGTCCTATTAATGGTTGCAGGGGGTCCAGAGCCTATCCCAGAGGGTACAGGCGCAAGGCAGGGAACAACCCAGGATGGGGCACCAACCTACCAGAGACCTAATAAATTAAGAAATGCAATTCCTGCTGACCTGGGCACTGGTACTATCACTTGTAACCCAAATAACCTACTCTGTCGCATTAAGGTGGGAGCAGGACTATAGTGGGTGGGGTCATGCATCGTGGCTTTGGTTTCACTTACTGTTTGTTCTGCATGAAGATCCGCACCATCTGACCTACAGCACCGACACCACACGGCATTTTGATTTGATGACTGACAGAAGTAGAATCTCCCAAGTTGCAAATATCATTATCAACAGAAAAGCAACATAATTAATTCACTTTGTTGTTAGTGCAGGTATTTGCTTGGTTTGAGTTTATTAGATTAGTATATATTCATAGATCCATTTCCAGTAGCTATTTATTTCTAAAAAAACTTATATAATTACTGAGTTATATTACACTTCAGATTACATGTTTTTTTCCCAAATACATCAGAAAGTCCTTGTTTTTTGTGGTTGCTTGGCATTTATATGAAACAAGAAAATTACAACCGCGGCCTGGTTGATGTAGACTAAAATACAAGGTCATGCGATTTTGGGCCCCCAGGGACGCTTCAGTGTTTCCGCCATGCATCTTGTAACTTATTTTTCCAGTGTCTGTTTTGTGACAAAAATGTACTGGTAGGTTTCTACAGACTCCCAACCGAGTTTTCCCATGGGGGGAGCACTGCCTGCGTGTGTTTGTGTGTGTGTGTGTGTGATGGGGGGGAGGGGGTGTCCCACTGATTCTGATCAGATGCAGGATTAAGACTCATCCTCTCAAGGTCATGGAAATGGAGGAAAGCAAACAGCTTGCCATTTCCTACGCTGACAGCCTCTGCTCAGTAACCATTAGAGCAATCAATGGCTTCGACTTTCCAGAGAAGGAGGATGATGGACAGAGAGAAAGAGAGATGCAGAGAGAGAGAGAGAGAAAGATAGACAGAGAGCGATGCACAGAGAGAGAGAGAGAGAGAGAAGCAGAGAGGGAGTGTGGGAGAAAGATGTAGAGAAAGAGATACACAGACAGAGAAATGCACAAAAACAGACATGCAGAGAGAGAGAGAAAAAGAGAGATGCACAGAAAAAGAGAGAGAGAGAGAATCCTCCATCCAAAGTTGCCATAGGCCCTGACCCCGGAAAAGATGGTATAAAAAAAACACTGAACATACAATCATCAATGGAACCAATTCATGAATTATTTAACTTGCAGCTATTGTAGGTTTTACTTTATATCTGACTCTACTTACAGTTTTTACATACTCTTACAGCTGTCTAGTTTATAACAGGGGTTCAAGTTAAGTACCCCCCTCTCAAGGATATGACAGCTGGGCCCCTCCCAGGATGTGAACGGGCACCCATATGAATGCAGTAAAACGCCAAAGTTTGCCTTGCAGTCCAGGTCTGATGGAGACTGGGGTCAGTCATGGGGGGATGTGGGAGGGGACGGCTAAAGAAAGGTCAGACAGGGCGCCATTAGCATAGCTGTCAGCTAGTGGGTGTGGCTGCGCTTCAGATACGGATATGATTGGTCACATGTGGTCACATGGGCCTCTCGCGTCGCCACCACAGTGGGTGCATTTGACTTCATGCAGCCGCTTACACCGCTGGCTTAAAGCAATGCGTTCTGGTCCTGACGCAATGCATCATGGTTAGATGTTTTTGTCCGACTTCAGCCGGTGCTGCAAAACGTCACCACATGTCACCATGTCACATGGTACAAAAATCGCGCGAGAGCAAGACGACTTAAGACAGATCATGCAGCACCTCTCAGCCGGCTGCACAAACTGGAACCGCCTCCGTGACGATACAACTTTGCCCTTATTGGCTGAAGATTTTAGTCACATGTATGACGTTTGTATCCCAGGCAGTTCCGATCGTATATGGTTCCAATGTGTTATCTGCACGTAAAGCAGTGAGAACTGGTTTTCAGTTAATTTACCTGGTAAAATAAAGTTTAAATAAATTAAATAAATGCTCTAATAGTACGTTAGTTATTTATTGTTATTGTAATGTTGGCTGCTTTGTTTAATCGTCCAGTCTGTGAAGAAGGCATTCAAGTAAGAATTGCGTTGTACTCTATACATGACAATAAAAACTTTGAATCCTTGGTATAAATGTATTTGATCTTTTTACACAGGGCCACTAAACACAATAGTTTATTCACTTCAACATTTTCACTGCTAACAGTTTGGATCAGGAGTTGGTGATATTTGTATAGATGTATCTACACCCTTCTGGCAGTGCTGACACTGCAGTCAGGTCTCGCGGTACAAGGACTAGAAGTTGTCCGACTTGGCTGCAGTCAGTTTATACTCCACCCCTGCAGATCTCACTCCACGTCACCTCAGCTGCAGACAGACCTAAGCCGAAGTCGAACGCACCCAGTGTGTGTGCTGGAGGGGTCCTTACGCAAGCAGTCAAACGTGGTTGCCATGGAGAGGAGAGCGGGTGGAGGCTGGCAGGACGTTGTTAGAAGCAGCGTGTCTCTGGACATGTACAGACTTGAGCGTGTTTAAAAATACTCGCCGGTTCCTTTGCCCATGTGTGCCAGGGTCCATGGGCTTTGCACACATACTGATCTGGGATGGAGGGCCAGTTTGATGTTTCTAGCTGCGGGGGCCTATCAGCTGTCTGCTACTGGCAGTAATGGGGGTCAGCTGACCCACTTGTGGAAGCTGGACAGTTTCAGGACTCCTGAAGCTGTAAATCTGGGATGGGATAGAGAGGGTGCTGTAGGAGGGATGGCAGAGCAGATCTCCCAGGGGGCTGAGTGTGAGAGTAGGGTGGGGGGGGGGGGTTGGTTGCGGGGGATGAGAGATGGTATCAGGACTCTCCCTCAGGAAACAGGGTCACCCTGGAGCAGATCCCGGGGCAGATGTTACAAGAAACAAGCGCACTTTATCTCCCCATAATAACTGTGTCAAATCCTATAATTACAGGAGAGGGAGTGTGGGGTGGCGGGGGGGTACAAGGAGGCACGTTTGAGTTCGGCCTCCAAAAGTAGCATGGCAGTAGTAGGGTGGCAGTTATTTTCTCTCTGTTTGTTTACACCGTTTCCAGTAAGATGCAGTGTGTCTGTATCACCTGAGACCTGGGACCTCATGCATAATAAGGCAGCAGGAGTGTGAAGCCACTGGCAGGCCTGACCTCTGGGGAGGTGGCTGTCACCACTGCCTAACCTCAAATCTCTGTCGTTTTTTAGAAGTTGAGGATTAAATTGTGTGTTTTTTTTTTTTTTTACCACAAAATTCAGCAAACAAGCAACTACTCTGTAGTCACATCACCCTGTGTGTAGCCTGGGAGGGTTTCATTATGGAGACTAGTACACACACAAGTGCTTTTGCATTAGTTGAGTTTTAAACATCTTAAATTAGTCTGGTGGGGGGGGGGGTTTGCAGATCAGAGAACAAAAGGATCCTTCTTCAGCATCAAAGGCCCCCCTTGCTGGGCTCATCCTAACCCTTGGAAGGTTTAGTGTTTTTATTCTCTTCAGATTGGGGAGGGTATTCTTTAACCAGCCTAAACCCTACAGTCCCGCTACAGTCCACGCCCAGACGGCAGCCTCCCCCCGATCCGTCTGCCTGCCGGACTGACCGACCCCATCATCGTGCCGATGACACTGGCTGTATTCTGTGACCGGGTGACAACTCATTCACCTCAAAGAGCATCTCCCTTCAAAGCAAAGAGCTTTAACGCAGGACCTTAGGGGTCAACCCTGAAACCACAAAAGCAAAAATATGGCAGGAAGGATGCATCGAGCCTGGTATTCAAGGCAGGATTAAGGGGGGACGCCACCCGGATTAAGGGGAAACTCTGGCTGAGGGCTCCACTCATTTTAAGGGGAAACTCCACCCAAGGACTCTGCCCAGATTAAGGGGAGATGCCATCTGAGGGCTCCATCCAGATTAAGGGGAAACTCCGCCCAAGGACTCCGCCCAGCTCAAGGAGAGATGCTGTCCGGATTCTCCTTCTGGATGAAGGGGAAACTCCACCCAAGGGCTCCATCTGGATTAAGGGGAGACGCCATCTGAAAGGCTCGTTTCGGAACAGACTACATTCAAAATATTCTCAAATGTATTCCGGTCTTCCCTACTATTTATGTTTTGCAAGAGTTAAGTGAATTTGATGACCCTCCTCCCCATGTTTGCCTCTGGGCGGGAGGGGGGGGGACAGAGGTTTACCCACCAGCTCAGTATTTGCTTTTCTTTTTGCTGAAACCCTAAATCTACACTGTGTAGTCCAACGTACCACTTTTCACTTTGGTTAGCACTTTTGATGTGTGGCGAGTATCGGAGCCTTATAACGGAAAGGGTGACTGAGTAAATGTTTGCTCTGTACCGCAAGAAACAGCAGCTGCTGGATAATGAGACGATATAAAAATATTTATTTAAAGCTTCCCCCACCATAAAACGTGAACCTTCCAGGAAAGCTGATTGACCACCTTAAACATACAACACGGCAGTGAAAAAGGCTGTAACATCTGTCTGCTTCATCAATCAGTAACACAGGAAACCACAGCGAAGCCACTGGCGGCAAAAGGCAGAATGACAAGATTTCGGTGAAACTAGAAGAATAATTTAACAAAAGCAGGTCTGACAGAAGTTTGAGCCGAGCTCAGAAGCAGGAAACGTCAACAACCGAGCGCAGAGAAGGTCCCTAAACCGTTAGTCCCCAAAATGAACTCGTCCTGATGTGGCCTAGAGTGTCCCGGCTTTTATCGGACTGAATGCGGGTAAACAAGCATGTTCATTTCCTCCTTTTGTTAGTCCTCAGCCTAACTGGGCAGCAGTAATCAACAGCCCTGTTCCCTGTACAAACAACACATAACTGTAAATCCACATGCACGGAATACCATACACGCATAACGAAACTCCTGGAAAGAGTCTTAACCCCATATGAGAGGAGGCTTTGTCACAAGTGTACCTGAACACACACGTTCCTGCAGATGCAGGGCAACTTGCCCTGATGGGCATCAAAGTAGGTTTAAAGTCACGAAGAGCCTGTTCATGAAAATGGTGTTCAGAAGCCCGATGGTGATATATGTGCTGAACTTGTATGGAACCTCGATCTTCTTCTCCCTCCTGGCGTTCAGGTCATGCAGGGGAACCTTGTGCCAGGAGCAGATCAGCCACAGGCTGGCAGCTTTCATCACGCTCCTCAACCCCACGAGGACGCCCAGGCCCAAGAGGAAACGGGTGCAGCCGCGGGCCAGGGCCGGTCCGGTCAGGGCCGGCAGGGGCAGGGGGAAACCCCCATCGGGCTCATACGTCTGCCCCAGCTGCTTGTTCACCCAGTATCCCATGGAGCACCCTGCAGCCACAGCCACAATGATGGTGGTGTCCCCCCGCGTCGTGCTGTAATGGTCCAGCTCGGGGTAGCTGTAGCACAGAAAAAGCGACAATACCAATGCCACGATGGGGGAGAGGGGGCTTGTTAGCTGCAGGTGGTCGAATGCATCCCACAGAGGATAGGTCAAGATCAGAAGGGCAGCCGATATCAGCATCCCACAAATCACATCCTGAAACAGAGAGGTGAGGAAGACAGGGTGCTCTGATCAGCATATGGACATGTGGAGGCTGAAGCTACAGAAAGGGCCCTATCTGTATGAGGGCCTCATATGTGTGAGGGCCCCGTGTGCCTCGTACGTATGAGGCCCACCCATGTGTGAGGGCCCTGTGTGTGTGAGGGTCCTGCGTGTGTGAGGGCCCTACGTGTGCCCCGCATGTTTGGGCGCCCCACATGTGCGAGGGCGCTGTGTGTACGAGGACCCCACGTGTGTAAGGGCCCCACGTGCCCCGTGTGTATGAGGGCTCCGACTGTGTATGAGGGCCCTATGTGTGTAAGGGCCCCACGTGCCCCGTGTGTATGAGGGCCCCGACTGTGTAGGGTCCCTGTGTGTGTGTGAGGGATGAGGCGTGTAGGCTGACGCACCAGCGCAGAATGCATCCCAGTGTAAAGGCGGCTGAGGCCCACCAGCGTGGAGAGCATGACAGCCAGCAGGAGGCCGGCCCCAAACGGGAACTGCAGGGGGTTGAGAGGAAAAAGGGGGGGGGGCGTGTCACAGGGGCTCATCTAATATACATACAGTGTGTAGGGAATGGTCACCCAGCATAAACACACAGTACAGACAGACAGATGCCAGACTTATCCCTGACCACGTTGCAGACAGACATGCACTAAACATATCTCACACTGGAGAAGAATGCAGGAGATTCCGCCATGATGTCACACTCCACAAACAGCCAGAAAGGGAGACATTATAGATAACTAAATAAATATTATGATAATAATAATAATAATGTACACAATAATAATGAATCCCAAGACTCAGACATGCTGTCAGTGTTAACTCCTTCCTCCCCTCCATCTGGGAACACACCCCCCCCCCCACCCACTGCCAGTACCATTCATGCAGTTTGACGTACGAGTGCCTGCATTTCATCCTCTCTCCCCCCCCCCATCCATCTTGCCTTTTCTTCCTCTGCATCTTCCCATATCTCAAAGGCAGTGCCTTAAACCTAATGCTTCCCCCCCCCCACTGCCGAGTGGAAGTTAATGATCGGGGGGAAATCAAAAGAGGGAGAGGCGGGGGAAGCACAAAGGGACAGGGGGAGGCAGGATGACCCTGCAGACAGCCCTGTGATTGACTGTCGCGCCCTTTCACCCCAAGATGCCCAGCCAGCCACTCAGAGCCGGTTCAGGATGTGGCAATGCACTCCAGGGCACCTTCTGGTGGTTCTCCTTATAACCATATTTGTGGCAGTTTCTTCGTGGCCCAGGCTGATTATTTTTTTTTTAATTTGTACAAATAAGTTTCTAACATGAGCTGTGAGGGATGGGCTGGGAACTTTCCGCGTCTGACGGATGAGTGACAGTAATGGAGTGCGGGGGTCCATCTCAGGAACAAATAGCAGGAGGGGACCAGGGGGGGCTTCTCATGGCCCCTGCTGAATGACAGCCAGGCCCTGCTTACTCCCCAATAAGGAGTCGGGGTCTCCTGGTGGAGATGATTACTCCATGTTAGCTCAAGATAGACCTCAGAGAATAAAGGTGTAGGAATGGGGCATAGTCATGGAGGAACAGGCTGGGCAAAGATAGGGCACAGAGGCGGTGAGACAGTCCGGGCAAAGACGGGGCATAGCAATGGTGGCGACAGGCTGGGCAAAGACGGCGCATTGCAGCGGTGACAAGACGGTGCAGGTCTCACTCACCTGCAGTCTAGAGGAGGCGCTCAACAGAAAGGTGAAGGAAATGGAGGTGGCGGCCATGGCGTGGGTGGAGGGCATGCCGTACTCAGCGTTCACGCGTGTCTCCAGCTTCACCACCGGGGGCGACAGAGGGCGTGGCATCTTCAGCTTGTCCTTCATCACCTGACCAATGTACATGACAATCTAACGGGCAGGGTGGGGGTGAGAATGAGGAAGGAAGAGGAGAAAGTAGGCATGACACTAACCATTTACCTCCCAGCATTTTCCACATGATTTAGCTTCCTTAATTAAAGACAAATCCACACAACGAAAGGTTTCCTGCGGTAATGAATACCAGGCCTACTTTTATTCTCAATTAAATGTTCAGAAAACTTTGTCATTAAGAAAAACTGGAAGAGAGAGAGCAGGGATGGCGTGTCTATCTGTGGCTCATTGGGAAACATTTCCCGGTCTGAGGGGCCACCGTCTGTGGTGTTTAATTTATGGTACACAAGAGAAGAGGGACAGGAAGTGGCCCGGGATAACCCATATCACCAGCAGGGAAGCAGTGGCAGACATCCTGCACCTCTGGGATGAGGAGGGATAAGTTTAATTTGGCAGCTGTTAAAGAAACCAGTTATACTATGACTAGTCTGCAAGTTTATTCATGAACCATGGTGTAAGACGGGCAAGACTGACAAGCATGTCAAAAAGAGGGGGATTGAGAGAGGGAGAGAAAAAGCGAGAGTGAGGGAGAGGGAGAAAAGGGGAGTGTGAGGGAGAGGTAGAGAGAGAGAGAAAGAGGAGAAGGAAGAAGGAGAGAAAAAAGGAGGGAAAAGGAGAGAGAAAGAAGAAGGAAGAAGGAGAATGGGAGCGTGAGGGAGAGGTAGAGAGAGAGAAAGAGGAAGAGGGAGAGAAAAGGGGAGAGGGAGGGAGAGGTAGAGAGAGCGACAGAAGGAGGAAGATAGAGGAAAAAAGGAAAGGGAGGGTGGGAGGGAGGGAGAGAGAGATGGACAGACTTTCTGAGGCGAGTGCTGGCAATGAACCAAAAACGCAGCCAGAGAATAGTGCACCGTCGAGAGAAACACAATGTTTCCGGAACATTTTCACAGAGTCACGTGTCACACCTCACTAGCTTTGCTTATCGGCCCCCAGCTGGCCTGACTGGACACTGGCCAGAGACCCAGAGAACAGACGGGAAAGTGCAGCGGGCAGAGTGACCCGCCACAGGCCCTCTGGCCGGACCCCACGGTAAGACGCGGTACGGGGGCCTGGCCAGCCTCCCCTCGGGGTACCCCCATGCAAAGTGAAAAAGGTCAGCTGCCCGGGTCACATGACTACGTGTCATTGTTTGGCGAGTTACTGCGCAATAAATCCCAAGTCACACATTTTCTTTCGGGGGGGGGGGGCACAGACACACAGTTATATAGCTCCCTGCATTGGTGTTAAACAGCTGCCCATTTCCAGAACAACAGGCTGCCACTGTTTCACACGTTTATGGGGGGCGCTCCCCGTCGCCGGGGGTAACAGTGACGGGCCTGTGAATCCCCGGCCCCCGGGTAAATCAGGCCCCTGAACCCTGGATGGCTCTTGGAGGCCTCTGGACAGCCCTGGGCAAACTGGGGAGGAGGGGCAGGAATGCACAGCAGTGTTAATGTTGTTGCTAAAAATTAAGATGAAAAATATTCAATTATATTTTTTCTGTGATGAAAATGGAACAAAAACTAAATGAAAAGGCACCTTTAATGATGAAAAGTAAGATGAATACTTCTAAAATCATTGTTGATGAAAAATAAACAAGATGTTACAAACAGACAACTAGACAATGAGCGATGTGAAGCTCTTTGCAGATCTTCATTACATATGACATGGTACACCAACAAATATAGAGTATGAATACAGTGGTGCAATTTTAAAAACTTGCATGCATGCTTGTAATTGGATAAAACTAGCTTGGGCACCATCAGGAACTCATCACGTCAGGCTCCACCCCCCAGTCCGCTAAATCGGCCAACGTGATCCTGATTCTATTACGCCTTTGTCGTACCTCATGTTCCTACCCTTCTGTGATTCACTCCAGCCGCCTCTCGTTTTGCTCCCTTGTTAGTCGTTGTATGAAAGTGCTCCCCAGTCCTGACATTAATGTTGATCCTGGTTGTGGCCCATCCTATTCGTATGGGTCCATGATTCTGGTTCTGATCCCCCGTGATCCAGGGCTGCCAACTCTCACGCATCTGGCGTGACACTCGCCCTTTCTGACTTTATTTGTGTTACTTTTAATAATATGAATGATAATACACAAGTATTTTGCCTGAGTCAAAATTTTTGACTTATTTATATGTTATTTACTGATAAATTTAAGTATATATAAAGCCATTTTAGAACTGCAAAGAATTACAGTGTTTCATATTACAACAGTTAAATCTGTCCGTAAAAACCGTATGTTTCAACCTAAGGTACATTATAATGACAGCTTTTCAGATGTTTCCTTCAGGAATCTAGAGTGGATAGAGGTAGACAAATCTGTGCACACATGGTGTGTGTACATGCATGTGTTAGACTGTCGCTAAACTTTTTAGTTTTGTTTGATTGAATGTACTGTAGATTTAGTGTACGAAATATCCTGTAATTTTCGTTGCCTTAAACTAGACCGAAACAAAAAAAAACTGATGACTAAAGTATGACTAAGACTAAGCCGCATTTTCGTCAAAGGACTAAGACTGTATCAAAATATGCTGTCAAAAATAACACTGATGCACAGTAAGGCTGCGCTGGATGCAAGGGTCTGCTTCTGATGAGGGAAGAGCGTGGTCTATATACCAAGTAGGGTGCTCCAACAGTAAAGCAGTGACAACACATACATATATACAGAGACACATATAGTCTTGCAGATACATCTAAGACTACGTCCACTGCAAGTCAGTTTGGGCATCTCGATATTGTAGTTATCCATCACATATATATTGCTGTATCCATATTGTATTGCAAGTTTGATATGGGTGTTGGATTGTTATATAGCTGGCAGTGCTGCCAATTCTCCGCATCTGTCGCACTAAGCGATACACCTACTGAATCCGCTGTCAAGCGTCTCTCCGTCTCTCAGTTTACCTTATTTACTACGGACCTCAGCGTAAATGCCATCAGAGGTAACTCAATCAGACACAGCTCGATGTAAGACTGTACACACACACGTATATCCACTCCTATAATATACACACACACACACGTATATCCACTCCTATAATACATACACACACACACACACACACGTATATCCACTCCTATAATACATACACACACACACACACACGTATATACACTCCTATAGTACATACACACACACACACACACACACACGTATATCCACTCCTATAATACATACACACACACACACACACACACACACACGTATATCCACTCCTATAATACATACACACACACACACACACACACGTATATCCACTCCTATAATACACACACACACACACACTATGGATGGAGATGCATGTACCTGATATACACATACATACATGCACAAATAAACTACTGTGGAAAGCATATACTCTAATGTTAAATTGTGTTTTTTTTTTTGATAATATACACTCTACTACTCAGATACATCAGATAAATAGCTTTTCACATTATCTTTGCTTAAGACTTTTGCACAGTAATGTATTCACACACACACACTTTTCTATTCACGGAACACAAGTCATCCTTTTTAAAGATACCAATTGAATGTTTTTATTTCCACCCAATGACTGCATATGTGTCACATGACACAGCAAGACTTCACTTTTCAGTCCACTGCCCCCCCCCCCCCCATCGGGTCAGGACAGGACCCCTCTGCCCCTGGGTGAGCCTCTTTAAATGTAAAGTATCCACAGTTGGGGGGGGGGCGGGGTCACTGCATGTGTCCCACTGGTTAGGGGAGCAGAAACAAACAGAGGCTGAACCGCAAGGCCCCCCAGCCCAGAGATCCAAGCCGCAGGCAGTGAGCACAGACAGCCAGCACTCTCACCTCGGCCTGCACTGCTGGTAAACACTGGCATCCATTGTGACAGTAAAGAAGGGCCGACATTGTCCCAGCGCTTGTCCCTGGCTCCTCGCTGAAGAACCCAGGCTGTTTCTGCGGGGTACCGCTGCTTGCAGAGCAGTGCAGTCGCACGACAATCACAGTCATCCTCAATTTAAGAAACTTTACAAATCCAGAAAATTAGGCCGTATGTCTATGTGCAGACGGACGGCACCACGGAAGGTCCACTGCGGGCCCGCAAGTCCCGCGGACCTCTTGTCAGCCACGCTGTACAAGACCGAGAACTTGGGACAACTAAGTGGGAGGATGGGGGGGCCCCCAAGTCTCATTAAGCAGGTGTCTGCCAGCCCCCTCAGCACTGGGTACCATGGAATCTAGTAGCCTTTAGATTAAGGTGTGTCAGCGCCGTGTGTCATGTCCACAAGGGAGGGCCCCAATGATGTCACACAGCCGCACTACCCATCACACAACCAAACTCAATCCCCCTCCCCCCAACTCCTTAAGAGAGACACATCTGCCTGGTCTGAAAAACAAAAGGACGGTTCATATGATTGACACTCCTTCCTGTCACATGTGACTCCACTAAAGGGCCGTTTTATCCACAGCCCAGCTCCATTCATGTGACATGATGACTCGGGCCCTTGTTGCTGTACTGTGGGATGGGCAGTTTTTAGAGATAAATAAAATAAGACAGAAAACCCTGACAGAGCCTGTAATTTGCCCCTGGGGGTGACTGAAGTATGGAAGAGGAGGAAGTCGGTCGTCATCCTCCGCTGGTCATTCAAGGGTAGCAAACTCAACGTCACCTCCTCTGGACAAAGGAGTTGCTGGTGTCAAGAGTCTCAGACACTTCAATTGGCAGATACTTCCGAAAAACGTAAGCCTACATGTGCTATGTTAAGTCCTTTTTGGAGGGAGGAGTCACGTTTGAAATTGTTCAGATCCAGAACATATACTACGGATGTATTTGCAAGAGCTTATTCAGGCAATACCATGGGGAAGGGGCCACAATTTTCATAAGTTAGCAAGTTGATTTAAGAGTTAACAGTACTGAGATTGGGGAGGGAAACTTACCGCCCACATAGTGACCATCCGTCGGCACAGAAAGGGGTCCAGATTCCAGTGAATGCAGGGAAGAAAGGAAATGTAGAAGAGCTCATGACCCAGCTCAGCAGACAGCAGGAAAAGGCAGTGCAGCAGGCGGCTTCCCACCTGGTACTGAGGCTCCTGCGAGGCCTGAAGGGGGCAGTGTAGAGCCAGGGGTCAGCCGTGATCGCAAGTAAACTAACCACACACCGTCATTTCTGTAACTATGCTCAGCTGAACTGAAACAAGCAAGTGGCACAAAACCGCATCGGGTCGTCTGAACACTTCGGCGGTGAGATCAGGCAGAATCTCGTAAGGAAACTGCAAGCTTCGTGTAACAGGTAGCCCCTGTGAGGAATCTCTCCTGTGGAGAGGCACCCCTAGAAGACCCCACCGCCGGTCAGTGAGTGATGATGTTATAGCATCTTGCAGATTCTCACAGGACCCTTACAACAGCAGCTTGCGTCATCATTAGGGATAGATACTACATATTAAACACATTAAATAAAAGTGGAAATAGCGGTGCATCGAAATGCAGAAATGTTAAATTTCTGTAATGCTGCCTTCACCTGTCTGCCCCTATTTAGACCTTGTTTTTGTGATGTCCTGAAAGGACGACACGCGAGCGGCATGTTTCTAATGGTTCAAACTCAGACACTCAGTAGGAATCTCAGATGGTAGATTAGCAGCTTGATATGACATTCTTTACAACTACACATACAACAACTGGCGAAACAAGAAAAGCAAGCTTGAAAATACTTCGCCGAGTCTCAAGTTATTTCCTAATTCAAAGTCATCTTCCCCCCACCAACGCAATACACCTTAGACTTTTTCGCGGAACTTTACATGATTGTAAAATGAAAAGTTTTACTTACAACGCCATTGCATTCATTTGTTTTGTATTTATAATTTGAATTGTTGTCATGCCGCCCTGAATTCGTCAATTCTCCATTTAGTTGCCCATTATCACAGCGCTTTCGGGTCGACGTTAACTTGTTGCCCGGCTCTGACACCGGGTATTCCCGGGTCAGAAGCGGCCCTTGACACGTCGGATCCTCGTCTTCCACAGCGCAAAGTCCACATAGTTTTTGAAAGGAGGCAACCAGCTCGGAGCCGTGTAGATAGTTAATAAATTTGAGCATGGCAGTATGGAATTGCCTGACTCGGGGAGGAGCCCTGCCACATTTCACACTCCTCATTTCTCGTACTGAGCACGTTCACAGGTGCGGATGCGCGTGCACAGGTGCGCTCCGGGACAGGTGTGCGCGCGCAGACCGCCGAGGTGTCGTAAAGCCCGACGAGCAGGTTTGTTAATACAGGTTCCTGCAATAAAAACCGCATTTACTTTGGACTTTGGCTTACGTTCGACTGAACACATAATTGCAGCCATTAAATCCAATGTCAGTTTATTGTTATACTGATTCAGTTGTTCCGCAAGTTAGAACAACAATAAGGGTCGTACATTTTAACTGACTGAAAATACATATGATTTCCAGCAAAGTCCCACGATGAAATCTAATCCCTACCGGGAACATCCCAGCGACTCGTTTGGTCGATACTGAGTGTAGGCTTAATTGTTTTACAATAATTGCTGTGACCCGTAACATTCACACGAGGCAGTCAAAATGCCCCCAGCTTACACATACGTCGTCAAGAAAAGCATTTAATAGGCTGAATATAAATTGGGAGGTTTTTTTCATTTTATTTGAGCAGCAGGTGTTTTGTTGAATTATTTCGACATGATCAGGACTCCTCTGGCCCTTCGAGATGTTAGTCTTGTGCCTATACATTACGTCCCTCTTTCAGAACACTGCGCGCCTTTATTTATATTATCTGTAGTGAAACCCAGTGATGCCAAATATCACATAAGTTTTTTTATATTATATACCAAACCAAGGGTATTTTTCATCTCTTTGTCTTTCTCATGGGCCTGTTGATTAACATCCTTTGCTAACCCCGTGTAACACAATCAAAACAGGGAGAAAGGAGACACATAATTTTATTTATTAATACAAATACTACAAAACAGATTTTGTTTGCGAACTCTATCTCCCGCTGCCTAAGCGTGATGATGATGGTTTTATCATACCGACTACTAGTAATAATAACCAGTTTAGCTGAAGGAAGAACATCCTTTGAACTCGGCCGTTTCCGTGGAGACCGCAGCCTGACCCGATACTGCAACGATAATGCAATTCATGCCAGTCTTCGCCTTGCCATGTATTTTGGTGGCACAGCGGCCGTGTGATTTAACGCTCTTATCGCTTATCATTGGCTAAATCCCCCTGGCAGGCTATAAAGCGTTTTTTCCCGGTGCCCGGAGGAGGGGAGCGGCGCAGCAGCGGAGCAACAGCGAACTGGTGCGCAGCTCTTGCACGCACCGTCAGGCGGACGGAGCCGTGGCGTTTGAATCACCGGCATTACATCACCGCTTTTGTTTATTATTATTTTTTTATTTTTTAGAAAAGGGGGGTGCCGTTTGCCCTTTCACGACTACGGTGAGGGAAACGGTCGATCGCACATTTGTGACTAGATATCGGAGAGATTTACGGAGAACAACAATGGAATAATATGGGTGGTGGCGCATCGGCGGACGGATTGTAGACGGTCATTGCCAGGCTGCGCCGCCTTTCATGTGGAGCATGTGAACAGCGAAAGATGACATGGCAGAGGCGAGCTTGCCAGCGAGCGGAGCCGAGGCGCCGGGCGCCCTGCTCTTCCCCTTCGAGGAGTACGAGTGCAAAATCTGCTACAATTACTTCGACCTTGATCGGCGAGCCCCGAAGATCCTCGAATGCCTGCACACGTTTTGCGAGGAGTGCTTGCACACCCTGCACCTTCGGGAGGACAGACCATGGCGAATCAGCTGTCCGGTGTGTCGCCACAGGACACCGGTACCGGACTACCGGATACAGAACCTGCCCAACAACACGAAAGTGACGGAAGCTTTGCCGCTTTGCATCGACTCGGACCCTTTGCCTCAGGACAGCTTGCCCCCGCACCCCCCGCTCTTGCATCCCGCACTCGCTACCCTCCGGCGTGAGGAGGCGGCAGGGGGGGGCCCAAGCCAAGCGGTACCATCCAGCACCGTGTCCACCGCCACCACCATCTCCCAGGACTCGGTGCACTACGACAGCTGCCAGAACTGCAAGCGGGTGGCGCTGACGACGGGCTGCGTGTGCGTCATTTTCTCCTTCCTATCCATGCTCGTTCTGCTCTTCATGGGGCTCATCTTCGTACACAACCACAACAGTCCGCCCTCGCCGGCGGGTCCCATCTGCCTGTCGGTGGCCAGCATCCTGGCCATGGTGTCTGTAGTTGTCACGTGGCTGATTTGCTGGTTGAAGTACCGACCGGAGCACGAGACCGGCCGCTCCTCCGCCGGCTCCAGCAGGAGAAACGCCTGAGCGCCACCAGTGATCATCCGCATGACCAGTGTTCGGAAAGGCCTTGAAACGTTCAGTATAAAATACCTCGGGAGGCCGGGAAAGCTTTAGCTGAGTATTTTTAGATTAGGTTTAGCCGGTGTTTTATATGCGTTTCAGTCACTCTGCTGTATTATGTGTCTGCCTGAATCATAGTCTGCCTCATGTTAAATAATCTAAAACAACATGACAGTATGTGTTTTCCTTTGTACTGTTGTAAGAAAAACGTTTGTTATATTTAACATATGTATATAATAAAACCATAGCACAGACGCAGTCTGAGCTGAAAGGAGGTAGGGCGACAGCTTAACGAAGAACATAACTATGAACATTGGAGGTCTGATATGCACATGCCCAGGCCCTCTGACAGCCAACGGGGTCTGCGAGTCAATTTCGCAACCAATGTATAAGCACACCGAGATCGCTTGCTTTGTATACATATCTAATCGAAAGTCAATTTTTTTGTTCTTCATTTTAAATTCCGGGAAAGACAGACAACCTTGGTTGGCACCTTAGAGCCTTTTCTACTCATTTGAGGTTTATGTCGGACATTATTATAAAATATATCGTGACACGTGTATTATATAGTAATGCCGGAGCCGATAATATCGTTACTAAGCCATAGGAGATGGCGTGTGTGACTTTATAGCGTGTGTCCGTGTGGTGGTACCCTGGTGTGGTCGTGGTGGCGGCGGGGTGCATATCGATATATGTATGTTTATAAATTACAATGGAACAAATGGGTGACTGTGCTCACAGTGGGAAGAAAATGAGACGTTCATCTTTTCCTTTATTTATTCAGACAAAAGAGATAATCAAACTTTACGGGTCTTGTACTCCCGAAAGCGTACATGCATGGTCGCCCAAGTTTTTGTCTCGTTTCGAACTTTCTTGAAAATCTTTAAATGAAGCCGCATTTCATTTCCCACGTGGTTCGTATTTACTATGAAGGAATTTTAACTGAATCTTTGTACTGGTGGGTTTCAAATGATTTATGATATATATGTGCATATATAATTGTGTTAAGGGTATAACGTGCAATTGTTTTTTCCACTGTGAAGTATGTGACGTTTACATGCATAAACACATTTCAATAAAAAAATGATAATTATCGTATTTTCCTTTTCCCACTTGCATATATGTGTAGTTTTACGCGATAACGTTTTTATTATTAGGGCAAACAAATTAAGCAAGCAAATGAAAGCGATGAGCACCTCTTAAGGCTCAGTGCACGTTCCGCAATGCTACATACGCCCTCTAGCGGAAAGTACATATATCGATTTTTTTTTTTTTTGTAGCACCAGTTCCGCTGAACTTTCACCAGACAAATCCTTAGGAAAAGTAAGCCACTGATATTCATTTCAAATAGATTTAGTCTTCCCGCTTAGTATAAAAGCTACTCAGTGGAAGCTTGCTACTAAGACATACATATTCCGAGAATTAAAGATACAGTCTCGTGTGCCTTTAATTCTGCCTACATTTCGGTAATGTCTTCGTAGTAACTTTTTAATTAACTTCTGTATTGGTGTATTTTCACATTAATGCAATTTATAGCTCAGTGAGAGAATGTACTCTACATTTAAACCACGGCTGAGGTTTCATTTATTCAAAACCAGTCATGTGACCTTGTGCGTGTAATTTGGAAAATCCGGAGATCGAAAAAGAGTGAAAAGGAAAACCCGTTCAATTGAACGCCATATACGTTAAGAACGGGAATATTTCATCCGCCAGCAAAAGGGACCGTTTCCTCGGTGCAGAGCCTGTCTCCCGGCAGCTTGATGTTCCGTCCCGTCGTTGTTCGGAGCTTCTCTGCTGGCTGTGTTGTCAGCTCTGGCAACCAAGAGCCTTGTGTTCAACATGGTAATTATCAGGAGTGCAGGTAGCGGGGAGGGCTCTGAAAAAGGGCCCTGTAATATGACCATTTATGACACTTCGCCCTTACAAATCCCAGGAGGCGCTCAGCTTTGCTGCTCCTCACCGGGGTACTTAACCTGAATGGCTCTGCTAAAGTGTCCAGCTGTGTATACGAGGAAATGCCACAACGACTATGATCTCATAAGAAAAGGCTTCAGCCTGGCGCTGGGTCTATGATAACTCCTCTGACCCTCCCATGCAGAAACTCGCGACTGAATAGCTTATTATTCCCTTTACTGTTTACAGTTTGGGTTCAAGCATATACTGCCTTCTGGACAGAAACTTGAGATTCTTACCCACCGCACCATTGCTGTCCAAGAGGCCCTGGCTGTCCTCTTTGTGTGGGATCTCAGTGTTTTTTTGGCCGGGAGACTTCTGCGATGTGGTTGGCCTCGTGATGCTGGTGGGAGGGAGGTGGGGGCGCCACGTAGAGTAAAATTTCAGTGTCAGAACCAATCCATCCTGGGTCATATACAGACAGTCCTGTGATGTTAGAACTCAAGGAGGCATGATGGCGGAAAGAAATAAGGTGGATGGACATACGGCTGGGTAACAAGGGATGAAGAAGAAAAAATGATGGAAGACCTTTCAGTGTCCCTAAAGAACGGGCAGTGGAAGTGCTGGAACGTGTCTGTGTGTAATAGCCTTCGTGTCTTCAGCATCCCAGGTACCGAAGACAAGCTGCCCTGAGTTAAAAAAAAATCCCCCCCCCCCCCAAAAAAAAATGCCTTTACATCTCTTAATCTCTTCCTTTTTAAATAACGGCGGTCCAGTCATCATGCTCAGGTTAATCTGTAACCGCCTGACGATTGCGAGTCCCCCCACTGAGGGGCGCGCAGCTGGGAAATTCACCTGAGGGCGCAGGAGCGAGGCCCGGGGACACGGCGCTGGGGTTCACTCCGGGGCCAGCGATCCAAGCCACTCTAATAATCAGAGCAGCCTCCAGTACCCGTGTAACAAATAACTTACAGACGCAGTCTGAAACACTCCGTCGGCATTACACTACCTCTTCAACAATTGTTCACCCTCCGCTTTGTTTTAGCTCTTCAAAGAGCAGCTAAATGCCTCGTACAGGATTATGTTCTTATTCGTAATTATACATAATTATATAATTTAAATGACATTGAAATCACCTGCCATTCTAATATTAACTTATCACTGATGCTAGCAAATGAAACGTTTATAATTAGGCCTATACTTGGATGCGACTAATGCGCTTATTACAAACAGACTTTGTGATGCCGAGATAAATTTCAATGAATGAAGCAAATTCCTACAGCATATTAGATAATCTGTTTATAAATTATTTAGCAAAGAAAAACATAGGATGTTGTCGCGTATATTCGGCATGCTCGCAAAAGTAAGAAATTATGTATTTGTTGGTCACAAAATCGTACTCCGCCGAAAATGGTCGATGGGTCGAAACCGACATAATTGATCAGGAGAGGAATTTTGAATGGAATTTTGTGAATGACGATTCGACAGTGGAGGTGCGGAAACATTTATTTTATTCATTCATTGTGTCGCGTAGAATTTAAGGCGAAAACACACTGAATGATGTAAGGGAAGGCTGCGTATAAAATTGATAATCATATATACTTTGTATCCACAGATCCGATCACTATCTAACAAAGATTATATGAGAGAATCAAACAGCCGTGCCGGACACGATACATTATCATAATGCTTATTTTTGAAAGTGAGGAAAGCAACTGGACACTCAAAGCTTCTATATGGATACACTTCTAATCGCTTTCATTATAATAAAGTGGACAGAAAATTACAGTTTATTTGTGGCGTTTTATAAAGTTTAATCCAATATAATCTTAAGGCCACTTAACACGCACGCTAAAATATAAATGCCTTTTAAAATTCTTCCATCAAACAAGAATAACCGCATAAATCGTTCTAATAAAATGAGTCTAAAATTAACCAAATACATTCGAGACCAATTCAAATCTCAATTTCCTTGCTTTGATTGTCCTTTTAAATGCTCATAAATTGGCTTGCTTTAGTGCGCGGCGCAGAAGTGACTACACTTTTTACAGTCTATGCATGCTTCGAGGACACTGTACTTATACACAGAAATGCATCAACACATCAGATGTGTGAAGGCAAGTTTATTTTTAAACAAACCGCCGTCACAGTGGGGAAACATCAATAAATGAATTCTTAATGATCCGAGGATTTGCTATAGACTGGGTAAGAATTTACCTGAGTTCAAGGGAACATGCTATAATTAAAATATGTCGAAGACACGCAGTAAGCGCAGAAGAAGGTGGGTGTCAAGGCGTAAAAGTGAGTTAAGGCGAATATTTGCCTTCATCGGCGTTTTAAATGAGAACTAAAGGGCGCAGAATCGCAGCAGCAATTCGTTATACTTAAACTAGATAAGTCGCTTTTATTTCTCGATGCGTATATTTCCATTTTTTATTTATGATGCAATTACTTGTGAATTTGTGAATTTCAACCCTACTAATGGATTTGACACGGAGATCCAATGTCACTTTCAAGATAACCGAGCGGCGTCTATTTTTTCGGTTCATTCCTAGTCTGTCCTGGAGAATCCGTCGTCCATATAACAAAACAAATATTTTTCATTCAAATTAATAAAGAAAAACTGCTTTGGATGAACAATCCTAAAATTCAGACAGCTACTGTTCTCAGAGAATATAATCCTCTGGAAATGCAGCGAAGAAATCTTTTAAAATGAAGTAGTAACACTTTAATTATTTAAGTAAACCTCTAAATATACAATCTGTTACACTACGTTCGTTTCGTTCGTTTTAAGGTGAATGAATGTATGTACACAAAAACACACACACACACACACACACACACACACACACACACATACACAGAATGTTTTCTGGGGAAAAACGCATAAGTCCTTGGATACATTTCAGAAACACAAAGTGAGGATTATATCGACCCAACATCAATTGATTGAGTGCATTAAACCTGTAAAACCGCAATACTTCATGCCTACGCCAGTCCTTTGTTCTTTTTCATCACTTGGGCTCCACTTTAGTTCCTGCTTTTTCTGGTCACCAAGTTCTCCGTTACTAGGTATAACTTATATTTCGGGCGCTTTAAAATAAGCCAAGGATGCGATGAGGCATCACAGGAACCCGGCGGGAAGCAAACTGTCATAAACCGGGCACTAAAAAAGAGGTCGAGCGAGATGAGCCGTAGTTCATTTATTGGATGTTAGTTAACTCGTTCACTGCATTTTTGTCATATGAAATAGACCCACAAAAGGTCGAGATGATCAATAGGTAAAATAAACAAACAATAAATGGCATGAAGTCAAATATGAACCTAATTTGCATACTCATTTGCAGTTCCAGGCTGCTTATATAGGATGCGCTTTGTAAAGTTTATTTTAAGTGCTCAATGAGCTAGAATAATCTACTTCTTAGCACGTGAAAGGACCCCCGTTTCCCCTGCGTATTTTCCCTCCTGCGTCCCTTCATTGTTCTCCGGCCGAGGCAGAAAGAAAACATTTGAAGTGTCTTTTCACATGTACAATAATGTCAAATGTTAATTGAGCCCGTCGTTGACTGTGGGATACCCCCTTTTTTCTGTGTTAATAGAGGTGTGTGGTTGTACTTACACTGCCTCTTCCTGCAGGGTTTTTATCACTAAGGTGACATTAAAGGCCCCTCGCCGTGGTTTCCCTCAGGTCGTCGCTGGTGTCATTGGCTCTTTGCGAGAAGCTCAGGTAAATGTCGAAAGGCTGTATAAACTCTCAGCACTTCTCATTACTGAACGCCATTACTGGAGCTGTCATCCACAGCAGCATACCACAGACAGTGATCCCTTTGCCGTTTACGCGCATTAATACACACTGAGGCATTTTCCATTGATTTTCTAAATGACTATATTTTGATAAGAATATATCAGACAATTAAGTCTAATTTTTTTTTCTACGTTTTTAGGCTAATTACAATGCTGATATGTTTTTGATTTTAAGATTTCATCCAAGCATGTTAAAATCAAAATTAATCTAAATGAAAAACAGAGCGTATTCCACGAGACGGTCTTTGTTGCGCAGTATCAGTGCCAGTGTCTCCAGCAGCGATCGGGCTCATCTTGCCTAATCCAGTTATAGTGCATATGGGCAGGGGTGCCTTGTGAATTATCGGGGACATTAAGTGCTCCGTGAAACTCGTCCCGTACAATACAACTGCGATTATGCCAATCAATAACCAATCGCGAGCTCTCACTCCCGAGGTAAAATGGACTTTTATTTATTTTAAAATGTATGTTTCTTTAAAATTGGGTTTTGAACATTGAATTCAAAGCCAATTAAGCTAAATCCGGCCGCAATACAATTGAAAGACGGCTCGCATTGTTACAGTATAATTTAAGAAATTGTACGTCAGTAAATACAAACACATGAGTCCCGGATTAAAACCCAGAAATCTGGCTCAGTCGCGAAGATAGTTGTATGCCGTAGGCGCTGTCAGAACCCATTCTAAGACAACATACCTAGATATATATCTTTTTTTAAATCTATGCTCATAAAAACAGAAGAAAACATTTCGGGGGTCCTCTACTTCCTGAATGCTCTTAAGTAGCAATTAGTATTCCTATACATCTACAGAAATTAAATAGTATCAGCTCTCTCAATAGACTGTCGCTCCAATGACGGCTTAGTATACTTCCACGAAGACCCACTGAGCAACGCTACCAGAAGGCCCGCATTTCATAGTTTCTTTAAAGTTGTGTCAATTACTTAAACGCGTAAGATTTTTGAAAAACGTATTTTCCTCCGAAATCCTCAAGTAACCTTAACGTCCACGCTGGGAAAATAAGGTGAGAGAAATAAACAAAAAGAAAGGATGCTTCTAAAAAGTTCAATGTGTCATCAAAAGTGACACTTCATGATCTATAACGGTGAATGACGCGACTGGATAATTGCTTTAGGCCCTTGGAAGAATACGGAGGGCTGCGGTACATATCTGGGACTGGAGACAAACCTTTTGGTGGAATTCGGAGGAAAGACAGTCTTTGTTTTGTTTACCCTGAAAGGCCTATACGGGAATGATCCGCTATCCCTTTGATTGATTGGTTGTGCTGAATGACCAAGGCTTCATGACTGACGGAACCTCTTCAATGGACATTTCAGCCCAACTTTAAAGATGAGAGAGGGAGGAAGAGAGAGAGAGGATGAGTTTTTCCAGTTTTTTTTTTTTTTTGCACTAGCAATTCCTTTAATGCCGTCACCTTATCCCTGAATTTGACAAATTATCCTTCTCCCTAAAGACTCACGGACTCTCCATTTACACGAGATTCGTGAAAAAATATACTGTCACAGACGGGTGGGAAAATTCGTTAAGTCCAAGTTAAGAGCCGATGCCACTGCAATTGTTCGGAGTCAGGAGCTAAGTGACAAATAAAACCCCTTCAGAATTGCACCTCTCGGTAGACGGCATTTACTGCGCTTGTGGCGTCGTTCCCTGCTGCGGCGGTAAGACCCGCAGTAAGACACTGAGCTTCTTTTATTTTAATTGGCACACTGCAATCTAAGTACAAAAGTCCCACAATAAATTCTTTGGGATAGACAAACGTTCGGGATATTTTGTTTGCCGAGAGGAAGTTCGGGTTGGCGAATTGGGGGCAATAATTCCTAATCAACACAATTTAGTAGTTCGTATTTTACTTACTGCGTTAAAGTGTCCACAAATCTGAACTCCACGTGACCACGCTATCATTTTGAGAAGCGCGGCTTAGACTAAGCTAACCGATTTGTTACAAAACTGCCACCGTTGATGTGATTAAATGTTGATATTTAATGGTTTCTAAGACCTATAAAGGTTTGTATATAGAAAAAAAAGGCGACGAAGAAAATTTGACAGATACACACGCATCGCATTTGACACACAAATCGCGCGAATTCATTGCCAGCGTTTACCAAACCATTATCAATTACGACTGAAAGACAAGGCAATAATCACTGCTGTGTACCTCACTACACACTTAGACACGGCGTCCCCGACTCCGAACCAAGTCACAAGGAAAGAAGTTTCTGATCCTGGCCAATCATAGCGCACTTTCGGGAACGGGGACATTCCTCCCGTGAGCCAATCACAGTAACCGATGAAGTGATGGAGCAAGGGGTGAAGCAAGTAATAAATGTTCAACTATAGCCCATCGCTTCACTCATTTCAAGTGTGTCAACAACAATAACGACACAAGTTTCACCAACTCAACTTTCACTGGTCCGACGCATTTTACTCGACTGGCTTGGAGGCCACTATTGCACTCGTTCTTTAAAAAAATAGCTCCCAGTAACTTTGTTGAACTTTGCATTTTTTTTCGTAGAAAGGGGGGATATTACATCATTTGCCAGGACAAGGAAGTACCATATTTCTACACCGAAGCCAAACGTCCGAAAACTGGAATACAGGGCAGCTCTTTCATTCTTTTTCTCACTCTTGCAACTTTGCGTCTGTTTTTTGCCCTCGACGTGCACAAATACGAAAACTCATCGGTGTGTTTCGAGAGTGGAGAAATGACAGCTTTAGCGGGGGCTGTTCCCAGGATGATGCGCCCCACGCTGGCCCAAAATTACCAACGCAGCGGCTTCCCTCTGGAAGGTAAAATATACTTATACAGAATGATATAGAGCACGAAAGCCACATTTAAAAAGTGTAAATGTGTTCACTAAAGTGCCGTGTACGTGAATACCGTTCATAACCTCGTTGTCAAAAAGTTAAGTGACTGTTTCTTGGTGGTTATTGACGACGAACAAGTATGAAATTTCTGTCGCATATGTTTTTTAATATGTAAATACGTGTTTTGTTTTTCGATGAATCACTTTTCCTTTTTATGGAGATCAGAGCTGACTTTAACATGTGCTGTTCATTTGCCAACGTTTAGTTGGTGAAATAACGGTGCATCAACAAATGTTTACATTTTTGAGATTCTTTTCTGCCCATACAAATGTTTTAAAGTGCGTAAATGTATTATTTTACCTTATTACCATTTTATTACAGTTTATACTTCAATAGTCAGTTAAACTTTTTTGAAAACATTTAAATTCTATTTCCGAATGAACGTGTGAATTGAATAAATACAAGTCAATACATTTTTGGTAAATTAAAGCGTTTGGTTGCATCTTAAACACTTGATTGCAAATTAACCGATACTTAAATGGTAAATGTCCCACTCCGCATCAAATTTATTGAAAACTTCTGTTAAACCTCTAAACTAAATAATTAAATTATACTAAAACACCCTGTTATGCAACTACCCCTATATATCCAAAGTTGTTCATTTTTAAAATATTGGAATTTATTTTTCAATTACAACCAGTTTGCTTATTATTATTATTATTATTATTCCGTGCGCTATGTACACTGCCTTGTGTGCAGTGCTCCGGGACAGACTCAAGGCTTGACGCGATAACAGGTTGTGGAAACGGATGGAGGTGGATTATTATATCATTGTTATAGCTGTTGTTTTGTATTATGCAGTCTCTACCCCGTTAGGTCAGGGCAGAGTAAACCAACTCGGCGGAGTTTTTATAAACGGCCGACCTCTGCCCAACCACATCCGACACAAGATCGTAGAGATGGCTCACCACGGCATTCGGCCTTGCGTCATCTCCCGTCAGCTGCGGGTCTCCCACGGCTGCGTGTCCAAAATCCTGTGCAGGTACCAGGAGACGGGCTCCATCCGGCCTGGGGCCATCGGGGGAAGCAAACCCAAGGTGAGCGCGCGGAACCCATTTTATTCTACGGCACAATTAAATCAGGTCTTATGCAAAAAGCTGTTTGACTTGATGACTATACGGAACATTAAAACGCTGGAGTTAAAAATTAGATCCCTGCTTTTCTTCAGCGTCTTGTTTTTGTCTGAATGTTTTTGATTTTCTGATCTCAGATGGTCTCGGTTTGAGTTTTGAATCATCTTTCCAACTCGTTACAGCAACAAGTAAAAAACAGCTCCTGAGTCCATTTTACTGTACATGAAACTAATTCATAAAAATGAATGAAGTGGACTTAAAATAATGGTTTTATTTCGTTGTAACAACAAGTTAAACGATCTAATTTTTAAATCATCTTAACATTTAAAGCAGGTGGCCACGCCTGATGTGGAAAAGAAGATTGAAGAGTACAAGAGAGACAATCCTGGAATGTTTAGCTGGGAAATCCGGGATAAATTACTGAAAGACGGGATCTGTGACCGAAATACCGTCCTCTCAGGTATGGCATGAAAAAAATGTGCATTTTGCGTAAGATTAACTTCAAATTACAGACATGTGTGTCATTCCAATTATTATTGTCGTTATTATTATTGTCGTTGTTGTCCAGAAATTACTGCGAATTCGGCTATTGGTGCTATATGGAATGTTTTGATTTTTTTAAAATAACTTCGTATGTTGAATAATTTGCAAGAAATGTATTCCAGATTTTAATTCTTGCATCTTTATAACAGTAACTTAATTAGGTTTAAGAATTAAAACATCCAGCTTTTGTGTCTTTCACGTGATATAGTTCGGAATATTGGTATTTTTTTTAATTATGGAAACAAAAACTAATACAGGTTAACATCCAAGTGTACGCACTACAAAGTTTCGTTTTACTGAAGAAACAATATTGCGCTATATATTTTAAATGATGTTTTTTTTTGCTCTGAGGTATTAACATCAACAGGTGTTAATCCATCCGGAAAACTCAATGCAGTTACTTTGATTACTTGCCTACTTTTTACTTTTGGTTTGTTTGTATTTCGTTGATTGATTCACAGCTTTGAGGTCTTCACATTTTAAAATACACCTACTTTAAAACTTTAGAATTACGTTTCATTACAGTATGAATTGAATGAAGATGTGACAATAAAACACAATCAGCAACTTCTGAAGTGATCTCCGAAATTCTGGAGTTAACATTTTTGTGTCTCCATTATCTTGGTTTTGTCTCGAGGTTGTTTATTGCCTCGTGGTGTTACTCTGATTGTTTCTAATTGCTTCCGTTTGTCTGTTTTCCGTTATTTTTTTCATTCAAGTGAGCTCGATCAGTCGAATAATGCGAAGTAAATTCGGAGGAAAGGGGGAAGACGAGGACGACGAAGAAGAGGTGGAAAAAAAGGAGCTGGAAGATAACGAGCGAAGGGCTAAACACAGTATTGACGGCATTCTTGGCGATAGATGTAAGTAGAGCCTAACGTACGAAATAGAGCGCAGTGTATGCCGCCGTTCTCTAATGGTAACTATGACTCCAATGTAACAAAGTACACAGTCTGCACTATCTGCAAACTCATATATCGATATTAGTTATATTCAATTAGATGACTATTTCCAGTCAGCATGGCTACCAAGTGTTCCGATAGATTGTACTTGAATGTGCCAAACTAGTCCACTGTGTCAGTTTTGAATAGTTTAATTATTGGTTTATGTATCTGCTAACTTTCTGCGGAATTTTTCAGTTATAGTAATAATGGTGTAATATGATACGTACCTACATTATTCACTGTTTATTTCGATGTGGTTTGTACCGGGGGTATTAAGTGTCGAGAAAGTGTGCCGAAAGTTAGTAGGCCTGTTTCGCTTTGTTTTGAATTCTTTGTCGGTCTTATCTCGAGGTAATGGTTTTCCCATGAGGTGCTACAGTAATTCAAACAGCAGGTGATAGCTTTTTTTGGGCGGGGGGAGTGGG
>JAODJX010000039.1:11274636-11295607 GCA_026776945.1 Isichthys henryi | reverse complement strand
CATGCCAGAGCTGCTTCAGACGTCCAACTCTACTGATTGGGGTCCTATGGAGGTCAGAAAGAGCCCCCCACCCAAAAAAAAAAAACAAAAAAAAAGCTGAGGGAGATGGCGACCCAGCTAGATGAAGCTTCCTCTTACATTTCCCCTCATCAGCCCCCCCACCCCCGTGACCCTCCCAGCACTCGTAGTCGGGTTGGGCCCGACGAGCCCCAGAGAGAATCCGCATGAGGAATTCATGGACCCGGATCGCTCAACCAAGAAATCGAATCCAGGCTCGTGGGCCGGGAACGCTGACTTTGAAGGGGCGCGCGTCCTCCAGTACATAGAGATGTTTTGACAGTCATGGGGCCTGGAAGACATCAGCTTTTAGGGGAGGGGGTCCTGCTCGTTAGCTTGCCAAGCCCCCATTCCCATCCCTATAGCAATATCTTTTTCCTGCCCAACATGAGATGCTTCGGGGTACTGTGACATGGGGAGGCTTGATCACACGGGAAAGTGACATATTACATGGTGGGGGGGGGCATGGGACATGGTGCTGTGGTAACGTAAGACCCCAGCGAACTGAACCACCCCAAGTTGGGTCAACGCATACCCCCACCAGGAGAGAGCCCCTATCCTGCGTCACGACGCAGAACCTCACCAGCCTACCATCCACGACTTGGGGACAGTCTACCGTTCCTACATTTATGTCTGAGAAACTCTCTCTGCCGTGAAGCTTTCATTCTCATGTCTAGAAAGTTTATTTAACAAATTAATAACACAGACAAACAAATGGAAGGAAACGAACAACCATCCGCAGCGAGAACATTAAGTTCACCCTCGACACATCCTGCAAACCACGATGCATGGAGGCACATGAACGAAAGCACATTCAGCTTTAGTTTTATTACAGTACTGCAATAGTTAAGTGTTTTGGAACAAATCAGAACCTAGATTTTTGGAAAGTCAAGAAGAGGAGCATAGCTTGTAAGAGATGTTTTGCTGTCTGTAAGAAAATGAAAAGACTCTGAAATATGTAATAAACATGGTCAATACAGGCCCTTCATAACTGAACCGTGGTAAATAATATGAATTACATACATAAACAGATCTTCCTGGTGGGGGGGGGACGTGATAATATGACACATTTATAAATACGTAAAAACTACCGGTGATCCACCTCGGTCCTGGCGAAATGCATTCATAGATCGACCTGAGGAATCGTATCCCAGATGTGCTGGACAAATTTTTCCCAAGCTGTGTAAGTGTTTAATGCTCCCGGGGCACTTGGTGTGTTTGCTATTTAAAAGTGAGAAGCATTTCATTAAAATCCTGAGGTGATGTTACAGCTGGCAGATCGGACAGACCAGATGTTCCCACAGCTGTGAATGACAGCAAAAGGACGGAGCGCGACACGTACTGGCACATCTGACCAGGGGAAAGGGACCGATTAGAGCTTTTGAGCGAGCCGCAAATGGTGAATTACTGTTAGTAATAATAATAATAATAATAATAATAATAATAATAATAATAAGAAGAAGAAGAAGAAGAATTATTATTATTATTATTTATTGAACTTTAAACCACGAATATAGCCTGCGGCATGCGTATTATCAACATCTAAATGGACGTATCCTAATTTCGAATACCAGCAATGGGCATAGCAAACCTCCCGAGGCGAATTTATTTTATTTATTTATAGTTTATGACAAATGCACTTTTGTTGAGACAGTCACGGACACTTATTCTTCTTTTTTTTTAATTTGGCAGAAAAAGACACCGAGTCTGAAAGATTGGATTTTCATTCGCATCTAAATTCAAGGACAGTAATTACACATATTAAATTTGATACACACTGAATGCTTAAAATTACCGTACATTTACTTTGTCGATTTATTTATTCTGCTCAAGATAAGTGGGTTGTATTTATAACTTTTCAAGCGTTTTCATTTCGCTTGAATTCACTGACCAGAATTTCGAAAATACAGGTGCGCAAAATGCACATTTTAAGTAACATTTACACTAAACATTAGGTTACGTATCTTCCAAAAACTTTCCTATTCCTACAGTGGAGTGACAGTAGTTTATGCAGCATTATGTGTGATTTCTGCCTTACTGACCCGTAATCCTGAGAGCAGACTTCTAGCCTATAATTATAAAACTCGGAGTGAACCCATATGATCCAAACTATTTACAATCCACAAAAATTTGGAGTGAAATAATACGTTAGATTTATAGAATTGGATAATTAATATCGATAGCCATGTGGACCATTCTTTAATGAGAGCAGAAGTTTCTGATTTCCCTGCTGCCTCGCTGGCCATTCCCGAGCAGAGACTAACGTGTAATTTGAGGTAACGGGCAGGGGGACGTTTTTCAGCCCCACCTTTGACGCCTTTACCGGGGTTTATAGCTGCTTTATATCTTGTTTCATGGAAGCTTTGAAGGAAATCAAGTGAGCGCTGTCATTTAAGATGCCAGGGGGGTCGTGGGCGCCTTCTCCGGTTCCCGGGGGCGCTTCCAGGCAGCTCTCCCAGCGCAAACTGGACACTGTCCAAACATGCGCTCATCAGACCGGACCCCTGGTCCGCTCGGGCACCCGACTTCTACACATTTGCTTTTCTCTTCACGGCTAATTTCCGTCATATTGTCGCTGTTCTTTCTTTACATTTTATCTCTATCCTCCTAAACTTTATTTCTGATTCCGTTTCGGGTACTTTTGTGAGCTTCCGACGAAGGTAATGAAGAGAGCCACATTTTAAAACTGGCCCGTTAAAGTTCAGCCGAAATTGTGGCACAATCTGTCCACTTGTTGCTCCCGGCCTGTTGATGATCCCGTTTGAGCGGCAGGCTGAGGGTGAGTTAATGCTCAGTAGTCCTTTGGCGAATGTTTGGCTATTGAAAGCATTTTTCTACGTTAAAATGAAATCCAAGAAAATGCCGTGGGCTACCACAGAACATATATCAGTTCACGATGAAAAGAACCCTAAATACACCGTGAAGGTATTCAGCATGAATATAAATATATAAATATAAAACTAAACTGTGGATTTAATTTAACTTCACATCCGAACACTTAACTGGCAAAATTGATGCTTTAAAATTCAAAAAACAAATGCCTGGGGCAAACTGATTGAAGATCGTATGTCTGCTGTTAAGCGCAAAACAAAACATTTTAGGTAATTTGAATGTAAAAGAGCCGAAACAATCATACCAAAAAATACAATGTAAATTAAGATAAAATACCGCGAAACAATGGGAAATAAAGGCAAGTGATTTTCAGAACGATTACGTTTGTACAACTAAAATTCGAAATGGAAATAAAACTTTTATTTCGCAGTTTAGGTTAAAGAATGATCAAACATACTGAAACATGAAAAATACGCTCTAAGTTCTGCGTAGTTTTGTATGAATTAACGATCTCATATCACTCTCTGTTGCTAAAAGTCCACTGAGAAAAATGACCGAATAATAGGACCGATACACATCTACCCCAAAATTTTCTGAAATAGTTTTGCTAGGAGACAATTGTATTTTTGTAATTGTTGTATTTCTTTCTACTTTTCCGCGCCATAACCGACTGTTGACCCTGCCCAAAGCGCCGAGCCCTTCTTTCACAGATACAAAACATAAGAAAATTGGCAGGGTCAAGCGGAGAAGCCTACTTTCAATCGGTCACCCCCACTCTCTGTAATTTGATTTATACGTCCACGTGTATCTTAAAGAGTTGGTCCCCGGGGCTGTAGCATAGTTTTCCTCTGCTCAAATTAGATTTGGTGTCGTTCATATTGCTTCACTTAAAAAAGTGGAAAAAAAAAGTTAAAAGACAGATCCGGGCCTTTTAAAGCACACCGAAATACCAGGCGGCCATGAATCCAATGACAGAAGACACACACTTAAAGCCCATGTGGTCATATTATGCCGCATGTTCCTGCCTGAGCTCCAGAGCCTCTGCTGCTGATTTCAACTTCACTCATCATGCGTGGCCTGAATGCTCTTGCCGCCAATAATGATCACTCCTACGCAGAATACTTAATTTTAATAATGCTGCCACTGGTTCAGAAAAATAAGTACCATAAATTCCCCAGTTCCGAAATATGCAGTATAACTTGGCTTACATAAGGAAATAAATTAGCCATTATTTTAGAGAACCATGGAACAGGTACGATTAAACGGATTGGAACAGAAAAATACAGTAATCTTTCTGCGATGAGTGGGTTGGTGTCCCGTCCTGGGTTGTTCCCTGCCTTGCGCCCGTAGTCTCCGGGAGAAGCTCCGGACCCCAACACCCTGCATAGAACAAGCGGGTATAGAAAATGCATCGATGAAAAATAGCCTACATTTTGCGGGCCAGGAGGAACCTACATATTTTTTCCCTTTACCTCTATACTAACATAATCAATGCATTATTGTTTTATCCGTTAGGTAGTTTGTTTTCGCAAACAGTATTTCCTGTTTTCATCTGGGGAACAGAACCCCAAAATGCGGCAGACATGCAACCGTAAGTAGTGTAAAGTTCATATTGGTCATTATTTACTACTGAGCTAAATAAGCACAACAGGGAAAGCAGAACTGAACACAAGTCAATTAACTTTGTTGAAATTTGATTAAACTAAAATAAACATCTTTATTGACCAATTTAAAGGATTGTATAAGTATAGAAAAACAACTTAAAATGCACTCAGTTTTCAATTCTAAAGGCTAATCTTGACAAGAAATCATGCATGTAGCTTGATATTCACAGACTACATCTTCAGAAGCGATGCTCTTTTCAATTGCACCCCCTATGGGCACTTATGTGTAACTTTAAGCCAGCATCCAGCAAGATTGTCTCTTTGCAACATTTCCTTGGGATCATCACAATCAAGAGAGGAAATGAATAAATGTTCTTTCTGGTTGCAAATCCACTGGAAAGCGAAGTGCTGGTTCAGACTACCCAGATTCGGTGGCGTATTATTAAAAAGTTTTATTTAACCATCAGTGACGTATTCTTTCTAAGCTAGAGACAGAATGTTTATAATGATGATGTAACATCATTTTATAGCAGAGCGGGAATCCTCATCAGATCTGTTAGATATTACGCAGGACTTCGCGCGCAGCCTGATGCTTCCGTTGCTTCGCACCGTAATCTTGCTGGTTTGTGTATAAAGTTCTCCTTGGCTTCACTGTTGCCATTTTGCAAAGAGACAAAACAGCACCATCTTCTGACCGTACGAAGGAACTTTAGTCCTTGCGTCGAATACTACGTTCATTCGAGCGCTCTTTGCATGAATGTGGAAGCGTTCGATTTACTTCGTATTTGCCATACAAAAAAAAAACTCCCAAGAAATCAATCAATCACCCAAGCAACAGAAACAGTAGCAGCTCATCACTCAAAAGATTCTATTAATGAAAAAAAATATACCACTGCTTGCCACTGGGGCTGTACCCGTGCAATCGAACCTTTTAAGGTACAGAAATGGACTCTGGGGAACATCTCAAAGGAAAAAACAGCATTAATGTACCATCGATGTTAGAGAAATGTTCTTTAGAGTCAATTTCTGTACCTTAAAAGGTATAATTACCTACAGCTAATGGTGCAATTGGCAGACCCTCGAGGGTACAGCCTCAGTGACAAGCAAAGGTACAGATTTTTACTCTTTTCTTTGAGTGTGTGATATTCAAAACATATTTGATCTCCATCGACCTCTTTATGTTAATTATTCCAACAGTGGTAATAATAGCAGACCTAATACCAATTAATCTATAGATAATTAAAATTAAATTTTTCTGAAAGACCTTGTGCTGGACACTGGGTTGTACCTATAAACTTTGCTTCAGTCTTATACTGGATGGCTGACATTCATCAATCATTGCAATTCTGCAAAATAAGCGGCGTGTTTAGACGCCCAGTACCGACAGGGGGCTACATGCCTACAGAGAGAGAGCATGCAAGTCTGAACAACATTAATGAGCCCCCAATGGTACAAAGATGTGCCTCAGAGTCTATTTCAGTACCTTAAAGGTATATTTACCTACAGCTAGAGTACAAATGGCAGACTCTTGAGGGTACAGCCCCAGTGACAATTGTACCCTGAAAGGTAGAAATTGGTACTTTTTTCTGACCGTATACTAGCATCGGGCCCTCGGAAAGTCTTCTCCCTTTGCCCCCTTTTTGGGCGCCCCAGCCTGGTAATAGTTCATATTCTGCTCCCGATAATAATAGAAACATTTACAAGACCAGGTACAAAAATACACATTTACAACATTTAAAATGATTTTCAAAACATTCAAATCGAAATAATCGATATTTCAGTATTAATCTGCGTGTCTTCGATTCCGTGTGCTAAACAGGAACGGTACAGTATTGTTAGAGGTCCAGAAACAAGACAAAATGCTTTACAAATAAAAGGGTTAGGCTTAGCATAATGTCGAGCTGTTTATCATTCTTTAAGAAATCTTATTTTAGTTCTTCCACAAAGATGTAGGTTTTCTTTCAAAACTGATAAATAAGTGAATAAATCGGCCACGAACCCCCCCACCGCCCTAAACACACACGCTACTCCCACAAAGTTGGAGGGGACCTGCCCCGACACCCCATACCCAAATTTTCGCCCTTGTTTTCGTGTAAACACTGGCCTTGAGACACACAAGCCAGGCGACAGGCTGAGTTCTCCAAAGCCACCTTCCTGTACTCTATTCCTACAGAACGTTTAATGGTGGGATTGTTTTTCAATGCACAAGATGCGTAAGTGATCCCAACCTCACACATTAGCAATCCAATATTCACACAGAAATGTATGTTAAAGAAATGCATGTTACTACAAAATGCATGTTATTACAAAACCCGATCAATTTGTGCTGCAGGCAGGTGTTTTTTTTTTATAACAAATACACACTTGAAATACCACACTTGAATATTCACACACACACGCACATGTAGAGTATATCTATCCTTGTGGGGACCGCTCATTCACTTCTATGGGAATAATGCTAATGCTAACTATGACTACCTTAACCCCCACCCTGCTCTAACCATAACCATAAGTATCCAAGCAAAATACAAGAGTTTTTGCATTTTTAGTTTTTTCATAATAGTTCATATTATAAAATTGACCAGTTTCCTGGTTCCTATAAGGGAAAAAATGGATATTTATCATGTTATGGGGACATTGTGTCCCCATAAGGATAGGTATACCTGCTCGCACACACACACACACACACACACACACACACACACAAACGCACCAACATTCCAAACTGCAAAACCAACAGTAAAGATCTAGTGGATAAAGACATGGAATGAGGAAGCTTGTGCACTTGAGGAATGAGGAAGCTTGTACACTTGAGGAATGAGGAAGCTTGTGCACTTGAGGAATGAGGAAACAAAGTAAATGAATAAGTAGGCCTAAACCAGAGGTGTCAAACTCCAGTCCTGGGGGGGGCGGAGCCCTGCTCATTTTTGGGTTTCCAGTCATTTAACACACCTGGTTCAACTCGTTGTGCTAATTGAAACACAGCTTTTGAGCTGAATCATTTGTGGGGGAGCAGAGAAAGAACTAAGCTACACAGTGCTCTGGCCCCCCAGGACTGGAGTTTGACACCCCTGGCCTAAAAGATTCATTATACTCCATTTGTTGACATTCAAAACAAATACTGTTACTACTATATGTAACTCGCGGGTGTAAGTAGTAAAATCACGTTTTTTACAGTCCTCTACGGTTATAAGCAAGACGACAATACATAGAATTCTTACAGGTACTTAAGTTTAATACATATGAATGTTTACATTAACTGCGCAAGGTGACGCAGCGAGCGGAATCGAAAACTGAATGTGTTGTACTTTGTGCAGCCTGCAGAGGGCACCAGAGGACTGAGTACCTGAGTTCACCCTGATGGTTGTTGAGCTTTCTGTCTGCACGTATCCATCCCCTCTTCGCATGCAAGGTTGCGCTGAGCCTGGATTCCTCCCCAGGCAGCACTGGGCACGATGCATCCTGGTCGGTCCATCGGAGGGCACACGTCACCCACATTAGCTGCGTGTCTTTGGAATGCATAATATACGAACACACAAACTAGAGGTATAAACCCATCTTGCATGCACATTTGCGCATAATCAGTTCATCAGTGTTACAGAAATCTTTGCGTTTTTACTGGGCGATATTCGTGAAAACTTTAATGCCAACAATGACAACCTTAACCCCTACCCAGCCCCAACCTTAACCATGTAAGAAATGGGCCTGTAGGACTTTTGGTATTCATTATCTTTTTAAATCGCATTAGCAGATTTTTATAAAATTGAGATTACGCTTGTGGGGACCGAAAAAAAATGTCATAAAATATATACATGCTGACATACACAGAAACACACGCGCGCGCGTGAACACACACACACACACACACACACACACACACACACACCGCTCCTCATTAAAACGTCTCGTTTGACTCTAACCATCTGCGCCAGCCGCTGTAGTGTTTGTCCATGTGGCGCAAACTTCTCAGGCGCGTCCCAGTTTCCAGCCCAGCTCGGAACTGCTCGCTTTGTAGTTTGCTGTGAAATAGCTGTCATGCCTTTTCACTTCCACACAACAGGCAGCTGGGCTTTTTCTTATCGGCAACGCGTAACATGCTTTGAATATCTGGCTGCAGAAATGCTGCAAAAATCAATGATTAAATCGAGAAAGTTGCAGAGAAACTTCCGCGCGTTATCCATCGCGACGATGAGCGCAGAAAACGACACATTTCAAATTAGACCATATTGGTACCCGGTCTTTCGATCGCTGATGCCAAAAGGAATCCATTTATTTCGTAATTTAAAGAGGCATGTGTCTGTTGCCATTCCATAAAGGTGTTTAACAACATACATTAAATATCTCTGACAAAAAATGAGTCTAAACCGGACCAAACAAATGCAGGGTTGGTCGCGAAGGCTCATATTTGGCACCCACATGGGTAAAATATTGCATTTCGAAATGCAACACAACACTCCTGGCAAAATTAAGGTTTTGAAGTGTCCCGACTCTCATGCTGTAATTTGACGCCTGTATCACCCATCCATATTATTTTTCCGCAGTGCTAATCCAGGTTAAAGTCGTTTTATTCATTCAAAATTGACTTGTCATTTACGAAAATTTGTAATAACAGCTATACAAAATAATAATAATTAACAGTCATTTTCCCACCAAATACAAGCTATTTTAGTGTGTTCCGCGAGGTCCGTGGCTATAGGCTATTATTTACACCTTCCTCTTATAGTCAAATTTCCTGAAAAGCCAAAGCTCCTGTTTCTAAAAGAGCCACTTGTGTTTCCAAACCACTGACTGAGCCCCCGAACCTTCCAGTAAGAACACTGAACACCGTCAGCCATAATGAGTATAGTAAGACGCACTCAAGGAACGCAATAAAATTAAGAGACAAAATGCATTGAATGTGCGATGAAATGAAATGTAGTTTAACAACTGACTGAAGGGGACGGTGCCCTGAATTCTGTCGCGTCTCGGCTAAGTGCCTTTTCCTGCTTATACCATGCAGCCTTTAAATCTGTCAGGCCGCTACACCTGACAGTCATCGCAGGGCGGATAAATGCCGCTAGTGGGAAATGAGGCTGTCAGACTCGCCCTGGGTGGGATTGCTGTACCCTGTCAGTCTCCAGTGGGAGCCCGTGATCACAGGGCTCAGTGCCGTCAATGAAAGGGGTGTTTCTGCTAAAATGCCCATAGTATCGTAAAAACAATATTCGTTTACGGTTAAAGTCAATTTGAACGTGCTGTTTAGTCACGGCGTGTGTAGTCAGTTATATAACCGTGATTAGGAAAGACGAATCATTCTCATTGCTTTTGTAAGAGGGAACACTCTTCGACCGCAAAATGCCAATTTTGTTTTCACAGCTCATTGGAAAACTTCGATTTAAATGGCAGAAAATACAAATGTCAATTATCGAGGTCTTTAACTTAACGACAGCATTTAATACTAAATGCCAGGTTTCTAGGGAGCTAATTATACAGCAAAACAACAGATTTTCATAATACAGTCTCAACTATGGACAAAGTTAAAGACAGACATTTAACAAGGCAAACAAACCCAAGAAACTCAGGAAACCAAAATTATTATTGAAAAGGGCAAGCATCTCTCTCTCTCTCTCTCTCTCTCTCTAACACTGCACAAATGCATTAGTAGAAACTGTACTCTCCTTATCTGTATCTGTAACATTTCTGTGAAAAAAAATCTCCACATAACATTCAGGTGGGGAAAAAGTATGACCTCAGCCCGGTTAAGAAAAACAAGCCAGAATAAATCAGACAAACATCACTGTCCACTAAGACAAATATAGTTGACCAAGAAGTAGCTGCTGGGCCCTGTGTGGATCAGTAGCAATGGTATGTGGGTAGATGAGCCATTGGGGAGACCTTCTGTGCACTGTGACATGGTCACACCCAGCATCAGAGATGAGCTTTGGAGATTCCATATTGTACCACAACCTGGACAAGCTGCCATAACTAAAGGAACCGGGATGTAAGCCCTGTACCAGAGACTCTGACTGGAGAAGATCATGCCATCTGCCTGCAGACGTGACCCACAGCCTGTGTGCGAGCTGGGTGCGCAGGTGCCCAGATACATGGGGTGGCTATTGCGCTGAATTTCCCCACTTCTGCATGAGAATCACTAAGGATGGTACAGGATGCATCTGGCTGGAGTCAAAGAAAAGGCACCAAAAGGAGCCATAAAGCCGTGATTAGAGGTAACGCTGCCATGTCCATACAGACGTGTGGAACTAGGGGTAGGTGGGAAGAACCTTCCTAAATAACCCTGAACCTACAGCCCCTCTCAAAATGCCCATTACATCTGTTCCGTTAAGAGTGAAACCTTCCCTAGTGCACAAAATGACATTGAAGCGCATGTTTCAGAGTTAATCGCAGCCATGTAATATGTAAACAGTGTGGGTCTGGCAGTTTACAGCATTTCATGCAGTGTTTATTTTCTGCTGCTTTTAAATTTTTAATGTCAATTGTGGGTTTGTTTTACTGGGTCTGCCTGTGGATATTTATTTTATTCATTTCATTTCTTTGAGGATCTTCTATGTTCAGGATTATAAACAGAGGAGCTTGCATGCTGTGCATTTGGCCTCGCACCACAAATTCCCTGCTGTGACGATACATGGCACAAATGCCGCTCCCTTTCATATTTTGCTTTATATATAGTATATTTTGGGACATTATAACACCCTGGCAGTGGTGTCGTCTGCATGTGCCCATCCAGAATTTCCAATTTGCAGCCCAAACACAAACACGCTATGACCCCTCAGTTCCTCCTACTGCAAATCCACCCCCAATCCTCTGCTTCATTGTGAATAAAGAAGTATCAGTACTGCATACTGGTGAGTACCAGGTCACGTCAAGCACGTTGAATCCACCCACCGTCCTCTGCTTCACTACGAATCCACCCCCTGTCCTTGGCTTCACTGCAAATCTGTCCCTGTCCTCTTCTTCACTATGAATCCGCCCACCATACTCTGCTTCACTATGAATCCACCTCCTGTCGTCTGCTTCACTATGAATCCACGTCTTGTCCTTGGCTCCACTGCAAATCTCTTCATGTCCTTTGCTTCACTATAAATCCACTCCTCCTCATCAACTTCACTATGAATCCGCACCCTGTCCTCTGTTTCACTATGAATTCGACCACCATCCTCTGCTTCACTGTGAATCCACCCCCTGTCCTTGGCTCCACTGCAAATCTGCCCCTGTCCATGGCTTCACTGTAAATATGCCCCCCACCCACAGCTTCACTGCGAATCCGCCCCCACCTACTCTGTCAGCCAGGTGGGGTGGAAGACCTAACACAATCCTCCCCACCTAGCTCCCTTGCTGAGAGGGCGGTGTTACATGGCGGCATAGGTCATGTGTCACAGGCTTAGCCAATGCTGGTGCAGACTGTGGATGACGGAGTGCAGAAAATGAAGCTGCTGTTGCCATGGAGTCAGAAAGCGGGTGGGGGGGCTGGAGTGCCACCCGTTTCTGCCATGAATATTTGAACAGGTGGCTAAAAACGGCACAGTGAACTTAGAGCAAGAGTGACAGTTGAGGGGGCATCCGGGAAGCAGCGGGGGGTGCACTACAGACCCCCCCAGTAATGACAGGGCGGCTGGAGTCTGACGTTCTGCCGCACGACCCCAGGGCAGTTTGTCTGGGGGTCCATGCCCACCACCTGCACCAAACAAGCCTGCTGAAATATTGATTACGGCTTTTGCTTGTTCCCGCCAAAGAAACAGTAAATAAATATTTCAGGAAGGCGCCACATTCCTCCCCCCATCTTTAAAATATGAAGCAGTTGCCTCTGCGACAGATTATACTTTCCATATGACCACTAGCCTGCTTTGTACCTGGTCAGTGTGCCCCCTGGGGGCCAATGTGATCATTACACATGCTACCGCTGCTCTTTTATTGCATTTTATTCCCTCGGCATCATGGGTAATCAACCTGCTACCACCTTGGTCACCCCCCTGCCTGAGGATCCACCCCCACCCTCTTGTTTCAGCTCCGAAATTCACCCCTGAACAGATTAGCTGCCTAAAACAAGGAGCGTGGAGGTGATGTGGAAGTCGGATACGGCCGACACCGTGCAGACGCTGCCTCCTCAGTCGTGATCCACCATCCGGCTGGTGGGTAGAACCCCCAGTGTCTCCCTTGGCTTATAGTTGACTTTCTGTCAACACTGACGAACTCAGTGCCAGAAATTTGCCCATAGACGAAGACCCAGCATTTCATTCTGTAAGGAGGAGAACTGCTCAAGTGTATAATTGCAAATTGGAACTTTTTAACCTGCGCTAATAGTTTTTAATTTTGGTTGCCTAATTAAGGAGCGTCAGCCCTCTGGCTGCAGTGCGCAGTGTGCAGTGTGTAGTGTGTAGTGTGCTGTAAGCACTGTTTAAACAAGCCCCCCTCCGGGCTCATTTAATTAAACAATGCTGGACACTATCCATCCATCCCTCCATCCATCCATCCATCCAGTCGTCCCTTCCTCCTAGCCTGGCTTGAGGGTGAGTCACTCTGCCTGTATCGCTTGTGGTTCCTCACTCTCTAGGTCCATGTGCCTGGCTCCTTCTCCCCTCAGTGATGTAAACATGGTGACGAATTCCCAGAAACTGGACTTTACATTTTTCATTGCAATTAAAGTGCTTGCAGACAGACCAGCTTGAAATATTGTCTCCTGCAGGCTACACAGGCAGGTGTTTTCATGTTCATTTGTTTTTGGCTGGAGCAAATCACTACTGCATCCTGTCCCTCCATCTCAGCTCTGTTACCAGCCCTGTGCTGTTTCTGGACTGTAGGATCTGCTGTTCTAAGGCCGCTGCCTTACAGGTCTCAGGGCGCCGCTCTTCTGGAGCATGCTGGGATCTGCTCTCCACAGAGCTCTGATGAAGTCAGTTCTGACTGCGGAGGGGTGGGGGTGGAGGGATAGACATTTAAACTGTGTTCCATGTGAACTTAAGTTCCCGGTCAGAAATGCAGTTGGAATTCCTGCTTGGAAAGTGCACAGCCCTGACCTCAGAATACACGATGCCTACTCCCTTCATCAAGTTAGACCTGCATTTTGCACTGTCTATTACCACTTATGTCTTATTTGTGGCTCATTAAATCGGTCGTACACACAGCACTGTCCAACTGCTATCTGAGGATGTGATACTGTGGTGTTTTTATGCACAAAATACCACGTAATGTCTGTTATCAACTGACATTGCTAAGGATGGCTAAGAATTACCCCAGCTAAAACTAGGGCCTGTTTCAGAAAGCAGGATTTCTTCCTTAGCCGGTTAACTTGTCGGATTTAAGGTAGTCTGGGTTAAATGTAAGTGAACGAAGATTAAGGCCATTTAAATTGGGGTACCTTAAATCCGACAAGTTGACCAGCTAAGCAAGAAGTCCTGCTTTTTGAAACAGATGTTCAAAGAGATTGTGATTAGCTCAGGTGTGACGTCATTCCCAGCTCCAACTTCCAAGCTCCGAGGTAAATGTAATGCAACATTACACATGATTCTGCTAGGATTATAAAATGCATTATCAGGTGATACAGGACGGTTGTGCATGTAAGTGACTGACAGTTAACATGGAGATTTAAAGAGTCTATGGCAGTGTTGTATAAATCATTATATAAACCAAGCAGAAGTTGTGTTTGTGTGGATTGATTTGCATGTCTTGTGGGTTTGTGTGGATGTTGGTCAGTGCAGCGTGTCGTTGTGGGTGTTCAGAAAGGCAGTGTTTACATATGTGTGGGTGTGTGTTGTGGTGTCGAGTACCGCCAGTGCGAGCCTGCTGTCTCATCACCTCCCGTTTGCGTTAAGGAGGCCCCCTCTCCCGGAGTGGTTTGGGAGTGTCCTGCTCTCGAACCCCTGGCCTGGACTCTGCTGGCTTGGAGTCACACAGGACAGCGTTCATTTGCCATCAGAAAACATACCTCGAAGTGTTGAAGCCACCCACCCCCCATTCACTAAAAACAAAAGGTGCCTGCTGTTTTTTTTTTTTGGGAGGGGGAACATAGAGCCAAATGGGTCCTTAGATCCCCACCTTCCGGGAGAGGGAGACCGGAACATGACAGGTCACATGACCTGAACAAACAGTGAGCCTGCGCAAGACCCAGACCCCCCAACAGGTTAAATTAGAGAGAGATTTTGTGTTTATTATTTGATCTGCCCCCCCCTTTTTGGTTTGCTTGTCTTGGTTTTTTCTCTCTCTTCTTTTGTGTTTGTCTGCGGTTTTGTGAGTTTGTTATGTTGGAAATGCAAATAAAAAGTAAAATAAAAAAAAGATAAAGAAGCTTCCCTCCAATAGCTTGTATATCACTGTGAGCTTGCATGGTGGGTGTGGCACCAGGCCCTCAACAAACCCCCCCCCCCCCCGAAGCCATATCTGCATCACAAAGCCCCACCATGGAGGGGCCAGCAGGTAGTGATTGATGGCAGGTCACTAGTATGCATGGCACACATGTGATCACAGACACATGCACGTGATCACAGAGATACAAGCATGGTCATAGAGACATACCTGTGATTGCACAGCACATGTGATCACAGACACAGATACAGGTGTGATCACGGAGACACACATGTGATTGCACGGCACACACGGTCACACAGATACATGTAAAAACATGTCTGATGGAGGAATATACAGCAGCGCACACACACACACACACACACACACACATACGCTTCAATAACATTGTAGCCACACTTTCCGACTAGTTGTGGTTTAGATCACTGTTCTGTAACTGATCACTGGTGTATAACCAATCCCGGTTAAGAAGGGTACACAGCTGGCTGTCTTTTCAGATCCGAGGCGTACTCATGTGTTGCATTCCATTTAGTTCAGAGCTGGAAATATTAACCACGTTCCAATGCAAAAAGTGGGAAATCCATTTAGCAATAGCGAGGACCTGTTTCAAAAAGCAGGGTTCCTTGCTTCGCTGATCAACTTGTCAGATTTAAGGTATATGGCCTTTATCTTCTTTCACTTGCATTTAAACTAGACTACCTTAAATCTGACAAGTTATCTGGCTAAGCAAGAAATCCTGCTTTCTGAAACAGGCCCGGTTCATTGTTACCAGTAGATAACAACACATTACGTGGTATTTGGTGCATACAAACACCACAGGAACATGTCCACAGATAGAGGTTATACAGTACTGTGAATTTGCCCAATTTAATGAGACACAAATAAGGCGCAAGTGCGAATAAACAGTATATAATTACAGCTTTTAGTTCTGCTGATGAAGGGTGCAGCCATCTTGAATTCCGAGGTCAGGGTTGCAGAGGCGTCTCCGATATTCAAAGTCAAAATTCCGACTTCAGGGGACATTCTACATGAAATTTCTGACTAGGAACACGGAATTTCCGACCTTTGAGTTAAAATGGAACGCAAATATACCACTGACACTCCAACCCTGTTAAATCTTCACTTTGGCCCAGTAGCAAGGACCTGGGATTTTATGACTCTCTTCTGATGAAGCACCACCTCACTAAAAGCGGAATTGCGCCCCGTGAGCAAAGTGGCTGTCGCTCTCTGGTACCACGGCAGCGTGATCCACCGGACTGCCAGGCACATCTGCAGCATTCTGCTGTGGATCAGGCCTCAGAAGCTGGGGATGATTCCTCCACATGAATGAGGGAAGCCCTTGCCAGCTGGGGATGATTCCTCCACATGAATGAGGGAAGCCCTTGCCAGCTGGGGATCCCGAATAACTGTTACCCTGAATAAAGACACCGCAGAGTCACCCAAAGGGGTTCTGATGCTCCACCTGATCATGTGACCCCTTTGAGCCATCGAATTGCCTCAACACCCCAATGGGTCAGGAAGAGCAGCCCACCTAAATCATAAGGGCAGGTGTCTGAGTCCTGGCTGACCCTGACAAATGGAGAGTGGCTAAAAAAACAACAGCTTTCTAAATCATTTACGGAGCGGAAAGACAAATGGGGAGATGTTTTTCCCTTTGAACGCAGTTTCTGCATTCCACACAGTGTAAGGGGGATAGGGAGGGGGGTATATGGCAGTCACATCCATCTTTATCCCGGCACCCAATGACGGATGGGATTACAGATTCTTCCACGCCACTTGGATTATCCACGACAAACGTCATGGCGTTGTCACCGTGGCGAACGTGCGTGCTAAGGGTCTCCAGCCCGAAGCAGACCCTGCTTCTGCTTCCAGAGACCGCCAGTAAATTAGCTCTGCATATCTTATCATTATTTAATAGGGACATTTTTACAATGGTCAAATAAATTTAGCTGAACTGTAACAAAAAAAGACAGAGTCTGCTTTATGATTTTAATCTGTCTAATTGGCTGTTTGGTTCTGGCTTTAATGTAATTGCCAGGATGTGTTTTTAATCAACCCCAGGATAAAGGGCCGACTGGGGAGGAGTTACCTCAGGGGGTGAGGGAGGCTGGCCTCGTCCAGCTTCGCTCTTTAATCTCGAGCATTCACTTAGCCAAATTAATCAGCATCCCCATGTTGTCATGACGATATTTCACACCATCGCCGGCCTTACAAATAAACTCGCGGCTCCTCGGTCCTGCATGCTCAGATAAGTGTTTCTTTATAAACAGCCACACCTTTAAGCTTTGTTTTATGGCTCTGGGACGGACTGCGCTGCAAACACACCCCGCAGGACTCCTATAAACCTGATTTATCTGCGAAACGAACAAAATGATTCGATTTATGATAGCTGCAGAATCGGGGTGCAGAGCTGAGAAATCTCACTCATACTGATCCGTGGAGTTTGATTCTGCGTGCGCGATGGCATTTTCAGCTTGTCTAGCAGAGCCCCCATCCCAGACCCTCTGTCTGGGTTTACAGCTTCAGTCCAGCTTTCACCGCACGCGAAGTTACCTACCTCATCAACTCAGAGCCATGCAGGAAGGTCCCAGCCTGGTTAAAAAGGTGTCACTCCCTGAATAATCCGACATCAACCCAACATCACCCAATATCACCCCACCATCGCCAAAACATCACCCCAAAATCTACCCAACATAAACTCACCATCACCCAACATGGCCTTAGCATCACCTGTATGACATCCAGTTCAGTCACACATTTGGGTCATGATCACTTTGAACACACTGCATGTCTGAGACTTGCCCCAGCTCCTCTGCATTACTCAATCTTGCCCCCCCTCTCCCTTCCCACAAGAAGCCCCCGACTTGTGGGGTGGGTGCAGGAAATAAGCTGTCAGAAGCCTCTGTTTCTTCAGTGACTCTTCACTCTGGGGCGGGGAGAGGGTGTGAGGGTCCCGCGCCCAGAAGCTATCCCTGAGGTGTCGAGGGATTGAGGCCCCACTGAGCAGTCAAAGAAAACAGTCAGATCCACATTAAAACAAACTATCAGATCCTCATTAGAACAAACAATCAGATCCTCTTTAGAACAAACAGTCACATCCACATTAGAACAAACAATCAGATCCTCATTAGAACAAATAGACACATCCACATTAGAACAAACAGTCAGATCCACATTAGAACAGTCACATCCACATTAGAACAAACTATCAGATCCTCATTAGAACAAACAATCAGATCCTCATTAGAACAAACAATCAGATCCTCATTAGAACAAACAGTCAGATCCTCATTAGAACAAACAGATCCTCATTAGAACAATCAGATCTTCATTAGAACAAACAGTCACAACCACATTAGAACAAACAGTCAGATCCCCATTAGAACAAACAGTCAGATCCTCATTAGAACAAACAGTCACATCCACATTAGAACAAACAGTCAGATCCTCATTAGAACAAACAGTCAGATCCTCATTAGAACAAACAGTCAGATCCTCATTAGAACAAACAATAAGATCCTCATTAGAACAAACAATCAGATCCTCATTAGAACAAACAGTCACATCCTCATTAGAACAAACAGATCCTCATTAGAACAATCAGATCCTCATTAGAACAAACAGTCACATCCTCATTAGAACAAACAGTCACATTCTCATTAGAACAAACAGATCCTCATTAGAACAATCAGATCCTCATTAGAACAAACAGTCACATCCACATTAGAACAAACAAACAAACATATACTCTTTAGCATCATAAATATTGGCACATGATACATATCGAGTGATATTTTCTATTCCTTCAGAGGGGTAGCAGAGGTCCAGAAGCCCGATAGAGCGGTTGTCATTTTTGGCACGCGAGACGCGGGTTCGATCAACCCTACGTACGGCTGGTGTTATAGACTGAGGGCTTCACATGTACAGCAGACCCTGACTCCAAGCGAGGAACGCAGTCATCCCTGTCACCATGACGATAAAGTGGCCTCTAAAATGTCAGTAACCAGACACTGCTGACCATCCCGAACTTGCAGCTCAGGTTCCAGTGGAGCAACACATAAACGTGGACCAAAGACCTGCCTCCCTACGCAACAGTAAGGTGGAGAAGTACAGCCACCTAGTCATGTGACCTGACACACAGCGCCGAAGGACAGGCCCCGCCCCCCTGCCGGCATGTATCTAAGTGGAATGGTGGTGTGACACGGCGGCGTGATAAATGCTATTTACCCGGGATCAAGGTGGCCCCGGTGAAACAGTGATTAATCATGAAGGCTAGGCTCCCCGTGAAAGGGGGACAGGAAGGGGGGGGCAGTCTTATCAGCGGAAATGAAAGGAGAGCACGCCGAGGAGGGTGACGGAGTAGATGGAGAAATCAATGGGTAGGTCTGATCCAGCTGGTCCCCCCTGAAAGGACCCCGTGGGAGGGCGGGCAGGGGGGGGGCGGGAGCGGCTTTGTGCCGAGGTTTTCCTCTTAATCTGCCCCAGGTGGGCGGCCTGTCCACCCACTCCATGCCAGGAGTCTCTCAGCCGGCCTGGCCGTGGGTATACCTGGGGGGAGGTTTGAGAGGTCCCGCATACTAATTGCGGGGGGGGGGGGGCACCTTTCAGCCTTAAATATATCATTGCTAAGGGTCCCAGCAGTTAAAGCCCTCCCCCCCGCTGGCTGGCTTTTGTTCCTGCTTTCAGGGGGCCTTACGGGTGCAGCTCAAGCATATGGAATGGAATCTGTGGAAGCTCTGGTTTTCATTGGAGCCAAGAACACAGAGCTCTGAGGTGTGTGTCTGTGTGTGTGTGTGGGGAGGAGGGAGGGGTTACCGGCTCCTATCACCTGGGCTGACACCACCAGCACTTGGGGGGGTTGTAGCTTGCAGACACTTTCGGCAAGAGACTTCTAACCTGAAGGATGTTGGGTTGAGTCCCAGGTGGAACCTTCTGATGGTGACCTGGGGCTGGACTTTATTGAAATAGCAAACTATGGAGGCCTGGGGGGGGCACAAACAGTCATTTCAGTAGCATTTTATATTCGAATAGCTGTATTTCAGCAATTAAATTCTGTCCTACGATTCCAGCTTCTGGCTTTGCAGGCACAAACAACCAAAACATGAACGCAACTTAATTTCAGAGCTCGAAATAATTCATTGTGAGCACATTTTAGGGATTTTGGGATGTCATTCATAGGCATGTTAAGCTAAATCATGTGAACGATTTAGGACAGTTGCTTAAGGACAGCGATACCTTCTGAGAAAGGCATCGTTAGATGACTTTGTTGTTGTGTGAACATCGTAGAGTGTACATGGAATACTGTTTTACTGTATACTAATCTTGTTTTTAATTAGAAAGAGTACATTCTAAATAAATGAGAAAAAGTACAGTATAGTAAATACATAAACGTGTAACATAGTTATTATCATAATGGATGCATAGATGGATGATTATTATCACCCTAAACATATGAGTAATGTGTTCCGCTCCGATGTTACAACAGCTTTCAGTTATATTACGGGTACACCATCGTACAGTATAAGCGTATATGACCGAAATGTCGTTATGCAGCATGTGACTGAATATTGAAGTGAAAATCATAAGTTGTCATTGTTGACACACCACAGCACACAACAACGAAATGTGCCCTCTGTGTTTAATCAATATGTGACAATGTGACATAACAGGGGGGCAGCTAATTCAGCGCCCGTGGAACAGTGCTTGGAAGGGGTACCTTGCTCAGGGTACCTCAGTGTTGTTTTACTGGGTGGGAATTTGAACCAGCAATTTTTCAATTACAAGTGTGCTCCCCTAACCGCCGTGTGCATGAAAAAAAAAACAGTTTTTTTGGGCCCCGCCAGGGCTCTGTAGCAAGCATTCTTCAGCATAAACGGAGAAACTCTGGATGAAGGTGACTGTGACTGTGAACATTCACTGGGGGCTGGGATAGAAACGGTCAGAGCACCACAGTTAGACAAGGGTTAGGAAACAAAGTGATTACAAGTCAGTGGGCATCCCATCCGGGGAGTCCCCAATGTGTGCTGCTAGGGAGATGGATGGATGGATGGATGGATGGATGGATAATCTTGATTTATGTGTAGACAGGCCTGACAGGGAACGTTGCGGTTTTGATCAGCCACAGCTGCAAAGGCAGCTCCGTTTGCCTTGAGACATTGTTGATCTTTTCTGATGCTAAGAAG
>JAODJX010000039.1:11202393-11219967 GCA_026776945.1 Isichthys henryi | reverse complement strand
CCCAGGACACAGCAAAACTGGGCATAAATCACTCCGGATCACAGAAATGTCACCACAAAGTCAAAATGCCATTTAGTGTTCGCATTATTGCACCTGTGTAATTATCAATAAAAATATTTTTAAATATTAAAAAAAGATTTAAAAAAATAAACATGGTTACAAATGGTTTAATTAAGCCACAAATAAATATAGATAATTAGTAATCTATGTGTGTATTTATTACTTTGCAGTTAATATGCAAGTTGCTTTATAACGCTAATGAACTTTCTGTTAAGTACACAGATCCACGTATCATGAAATCCTCTACTTTAGGACAAACTTATTGCAGTTGCTTTGGGAAAGAAAAAAAAAGCCAACTCTTATTTTGCTATCACTTTGGCGAGAGCGACAGTTTTCAGTTTCTGGACTGTAAATCTCCTGCTATGCTGAACAGGCTTCCTTGCTTTGTTCTTTTTGAAAGTCTGTTCCATAACAAACGCGCTTTTGGCAAAGACGCCGCTGGGGTCTATGGAGTACAAACAGAAAGTTTAATGCTGCCCCAATCTCAGTCCTACTTGCTCCCTCCAGTCTGCCCTTTCTTGCCCTTGAGCCACACAACTTCCTAGCTGAAGAACCCAGCTCAGACACACTACTAATCAGCAAGTCACTTGTGGCACAGATATTCTTCCCCCGCTGCGCTAAGGCTTAGGGGCTCTCGAATGAATAGCGCCAGGTATCCCTCCGCGCCACACTGCTTCCAAACCAACCACAAAGTAGTTCAGTCAGAGTACAGTCAACGGACAAGAATCAGGATGTAGCTACGTGGATATGATGGGCTAGTTGGACAACCTTCTGTAACAGCCCAAGCTGCGCGGTAGAGAACCACGGGAATGGTGTACAGAAACACAGATGTAAATGTCTACCATGGCACAGGAAATGAGAAAAGCAGATTTTGTGGCCAGGCAAGGCAGGCACTAAGGGGTCTTACGAAGAGCTGTGTTTCTGATCATGCTGCAAGGGTTTAGCAACAATCAAGCCCAGACCTCTGGAACAGGACTCTGGGAACATAAAATTGATTGCAAATATACACTCACCAAACACTGTGCGACGGCTGGGGTTAAACGGGGACAGCCTCCGTGTTCACCCTGAAATAAAGTGGACAAATCAGATAATAATGACTCAACTATGTTAATAACATGTAAGCAAAAAATGGTTAATGAACAACTGCACTCAAAGGACAGTTTAATATTTTATTTTAAATCCGTAAGGCCTGTAATTCGGCATAACCACAGGGCGGTTGTTGTTCCAAACGTGGAGGATATTGTTCTAAAAGTAAAATTTATACCAGTGTTATAACTCTTGGTTATGTGTATGCTAATGTTAAGTCATGGATATTTAATTTCAGTCTAAAATGGAAGCTGGACGAGAAACCACAGTGTGGCTTAAATGATTCTTGACACTATCCCCGTAACATAAGCCACAGATGCTCGAACTGGAAGAAGGCCGCAAGCGTGAATGGACTGCGACTGTGAAAAGGTCGTGAAGGTCGAGTGACGTGAAAAAGCGACGACGAGGTCACCGGGATACCGCAATGACACATTAGCGCTGGAGATGCAGACCACACAGTCCAGCCGGAAGTGGCCAGATGGAAATTCCAGTCATAGAGCAATCATACCTTCCCTCAGGGGTGATTCCCGCACCATTTCCAGCATTGATAAAGCTTGAAGAGGTTCGACGAGGAGCCTTCAGGTCTCAACGGGCTCACCTGCTGTCGTCAAGCTAGAACTAGACTGTTTCAGTTCCAGACCATCACGTGGGATTTTCCAGTATCATCAGCTCAGCCACGGCTCCCCACATCTGACGAGGCTGGGGGATGATGGAGGCGGCTGCAGGCCCATGGCCTACTTCTGTAGCAAATTAATTCTCCATGAAAACCGCCATGGTGATCGGCTCACCGCACCCCACCACGGCAAACACCACTGTGGTAAACCTGATTTTTACATCTCACATCCGTCAGCCACGGGCGACCGGGTCAACCACGTGATGCGACTGCCCACGTCCACATGGGGAGGCAATCAAAGCTGCATGTCTCGGAAACAAGACTTAACAAGACTCGTCTTTTGATTTATACCATGTGCACCCCCATCACATAAAACCTGTTTTTTTCTGTATGCTGTAACGTAGACCTTTGGGAACATTAAGTGTATAGCTCTGCATAGATGTTATGACCATAAAGCCCCAGTTGACTTGACATGAATTAAGAACATTTGCTTGCTTATACATACATAGAGAAGATACCGACGAACAAGAACAAAAAGGACGTATAGACACCTACGTAAAACCTCAGAGAGACACAAAGATCTTGAAATGTTTCCAACATATGGCAGTTACAGGCGGATGTTCACCGAAGCTAAATATATGTATAAAATGCTTTCAAGCGTGCAAATGGTGCAATCCAGGTCTGCTGGAAACGTTACAGAAGTTCTTCTCAGCCCAAAGTCAGGCAGATATACGGCCCACTGAATACGTCCTTGTACATACCTCTTTGGGAAATGCACAAGATCTTGAAAATTATTTGTTCGGTACATTAGGCCACCTTTGTTCCCTGATAGAAGCCAGTAATAACTGCTCTGTGTTTATGACACCGAACACTGGTGTTGCTGGGTAATATGGAAAAAAAGATCTAAAAGTAGATTGAACACCATGAATTTATATTGTTGTACAAGAAGTATTATTATATCATTTTCAACATGTGCTACCATGTGACAAAGAAGAAAAACCTCAGGAAAAGCAAGCAGAGATATTTAACGAAGGAGAACAATTATCACTGCCTTCCTTGCGTCGAGATTAATCGCGGATCATATTTCAGCGAGCCCAGTGGTGGCGTTGGGCAGACAATGTAACGTTCTGGTTAAGTTTCAGTGTTAATTACCCCCTGCCTTTCCTGCTGCTCGGGCTCAAAAGAAGCGGCTGCTGAACAGGGAGGCAAACATCTGATTTCCTTCGTTAAGTCGGAAGGCAACGCCAACACGGGAGACGCGGTAACCACCTGACTAACTGGATCAACTTTGGGCTCTGGAACAATGACACGTGTTTCTCTTTAAAGGCATCACTCCTTGTCAGGGTACGTGGGACTGTGCCACAGGCCAGAGATGCAGATTATAATAAAAGCGAACAGGAACTAGGACAGCTGAGATTATGGCCGCCCGGCCTGCCCATGCAGCCCCCCGCTATGCTGCATGCTCCTCACTCCCATTGTTGACCATTAACCCGTTAAATCCCACATAAGAGGCCACTGAGCAGAGTGTCACTTACACCCGGGGGGGGTGTTGTGACTGCCCTTTGTTTGGAACAATGGCTTTAAAAGGGGTTAGCTATCAGTGGCAACCCCCCCCCCCATTCACCAACCACCAAGTCATTCCTATTCCCTGCTTCCTCGGGGGATTCGTGGATTCCCAGCCTCAACGTCACTTAACTTAAACAAACATGCAAACAATACATGCATCAAAGCTAGGAGACCAGCAGGCAGTGAACCCCCAAGTCTTCTTGACTGGGTTTGGTGATGGGGAGGCAATTCCAGCAGGAAAACCGCTGTTGTACCCTTGAACATGATCATATACACTTACCTTCATGTCGTTTAGCAGGCGGTTTTGTCCTAAGTGCAATACAAGTGTGAGTATAGGAGTATGTGTGAGTATAGGAGTATGTGCGAGTATAGGAGTATGTGCGAGCATTTCAGCAGCAAGAGCTGCTCATCTTCCAAAAAAGAAAAAATTCAATGATGAAAAGTGCAGCATTCAGGCAACATAGAGAGGCATCACATTTCCATAAACCAAATACAAAACATGATATTTCACATTTAAACTGTTAACTAATAACAAATCACTTTTGTGTTTTTCAGCCCTCTGGTATCCTATAATGTGACCGAAAGCTATGCTACAAGTTACGATGCAAACTCCATCTCAGCGCCACAGATCCCATGAGTTTACCTTCTAAGGGTTATGGAGTTCATCTTATTGCAGTCTGCAGATAAACAAGGACCAATAACGCAATTATCAGAGCAGCATCTCTGATGATTAATGACCAGAGAGACTGTAATGAAAGTACTGGGAGGGGTGGCACTTATGTCATAAAAATAGCTGACAATACGAAGGAATCGACAAAACCGATAACTGTCCCGCATGCTGTTACGTAAAGGAACATACGTCCTTTGCAGCGGGGTAACCTCTCTTGAATCCCCTCGTTTGTATTAAAAAAAAAAAAGAAAATCAGAGATGAATTAAAAACAGATAAAGGGTCATTTGGACAGTCCCAACTGCAGAGGTGACCCCAACTCTGTCGGGATGATGCTTCCGCTACTGTGGCACGGCCAGACAGCGAACATACACGCATACGGGAAAACGGACGACATTCCCAGCCGAGCAGAGCCCGCACCACCACACGTAGAGGGGGAGGGAGCGCTCTCTCACGTCTCTTCGGTCAAAGCGACTGCCAAGCAGTATCTATGCCGGGGTCAGTTTCCTTACCTCCTTCAACAGCAGCCATGGAGAATGAGGCAATGGGGTCACCGGGTCCATGGCTACATTCAAAACAGCTCGTTTCCTGCCTGAAAACGGCTATTCACGAACAATCAAAGCCCCCCCCCCCCCATTATGTAAAAGAAAAGTTTTATGCACGCTTTAGTGTAATTTAATCTATGCTAAATTTCCACAAAAATGTCTCTAATAGATATAAAATGGCATAGGATAGAATATGGTTAGTTTGTTTGTTTAAGCATTCCGTTTAACAACAGGAATTAATCATATAATCTTTTATTTTTAATTATTCATTGTGCGTTGTCTGCTTGGGCTGCAGCCCAGACAAACCCTGTCTGTAACCCAGGCAATAATGAAAGAACCGCTACTCTACCGGTTTCAGATCCGTCTGAAGATATTGTTAGGAAACGTTCATTCCTGTGCCCCGGCTTTATCGCTTCAGGGTGAGGAAAGGGTACATGATACGCCATTTCTGTACACCGCTGCACCCCAAAGAAAACCCCCCAACCAAACAAAACCTATATTATTAACATATTCTCTTCTCTGACAGTAACCTTCAATTTTAAGTGATTTAATTACCATCAGTTTTAACGTTTCCGCCGGGTAAATCATTGATATTTTTACGAAAGGTTATGCTTTAAAATAAAGATTTCCCAGCCTGGCTATGACTATGATGTTACTCATTTGCAGGTGGGGGGGACCTGGTACCGGGGCAGAAAGTGGCAGCACAGGAGGCTTTTTCATACTTCGATAAATCCCTTCAACTTCGGAAGAAAGATAAATCGCGAAGTTTGAAAGCGTCCGGTCGTGTCCCGTCAGTGCGCGTCTGCCGGCCGGCGTAAATGGCGATTTGTGAGCGTGAAAGATTTCGGCAAAAGCATCACAAGCTTTCCTGACTGCCTTTACCCCAAATGAAGTCGCACCTCCGTGCTCAGTGTAGCCCCCTCCCAACAGCAGCACGTCTTTAGCGCAAACTTCCTTAGAGCCTGATACATAAACAAATTCATCTGCTACAATCGTTTCAGCTGTAAGTGGTCTTTAACCAAGGCTATTTATGTAAAAAATTATTATAATTATCAGTTGACAGTAAGACAAGTCGGACGTGACCTACAAAATGCTCAATAAAACTAGATCGTTGTAACTGTTGTGTCAGTGCATATGTAAGCTATGTAAAAATGTGGCAACTATTTTTCTATTCAGACAATACAATCAATTCGGTTTTGTTCAGCTGTTTATTTAGCCACACCGAAGAAATAAAATAGAGCAGTATTGTATCTGCTGCACGTTGTTATTGTCTATTTAATGTGTCTGTAAATACGGATTGCGTGTACGTCGGCGACTGCACGCAAATTCGCGTACCTAGGGACCTATATAAGTCGAGGAAAGTCGTGGATTTATCATAAATTCTAAGTTCTATCAGTCGTAACATTTGTAATTGAACTCGAAGATCTTAAAAAATATATATAAAGAAAGATGTCTCATATAAGTAGGCTTATTTCTCTACTCCTGATCCGGGTCAAGTACGTCTGGCAGGTCCTGTGCAAGATAAATCTAAAACAGGTGCATTTTTTAAAAGGAGAGCACTGGAACGTTTTAGCACGTTACTGATTCCGGTCTTTTCATTCGTTCCCCAGCTTATACGCGACTACACGTGATTTTTGCCTAGCCGCTCTTCCCCCCACCCCGATCGAGAGCCCTCTTTGCTTAATCCTTTTTGGCTCTAGTCCAAAGTCTGAGGATTTCCCTCCCATAACTCCGTGGGGGAGAGGGGAAAAGGAGATGGCTACAAGAATATGCTTACGCCTTAGCCTGAAACAGGTTTCATCGCCTTTACATACAACTGCTACATTCAGGTCTACCGCCCACTGGAACTAATGTATTTAAAAGCTAGTTGGCAAGTAAAAGACCACGAATTACGGAATGTGACAAATGCTGCTAAATAAGGGTGTGAAAAATGTCAATAAAGGATTAAACGGGACAAAGAAATCCCTTTGCAATAAATGTAATTAATTATGTGGAGAAGTCTTCAATATTTTCTACTTCAAATAAAGCAAAAAAAAAAAAAGTCTTCCATTTTAATTTGTGGAAATGCATTAAACGTATATAATGAAAATGTATTTTTATCAGCGAGGTAAAAAGAAGAGCCTTATTTTACTGACGAAGGCCTGTAGTGTCCTTCTTAACCAGGTTTTTTTTTTTTTTTAAATCAGAGATCCTAAAATCTGCATATCACTCTCAATTACAGTCTGCATATTTAAAACAGGAACTATGACAGAGAAATGAGACTGGCCTATTTGATCTGCATTCTGGCCCTTCTACGTGCAAACAACAAACAGGGAACGGCACCAAAAATCAACGCTCAGGAAAAGACACTAATAATTACAACTCAAAATACACAAAGTACTTCATGGAGCCTCCCTCTGCAAGGCATTTGCAATACATGGGTAACGGATATTAAAGGAATGAATTAACGAATGAACAAACAGGCGGGCAACAAAAGAAACGAGATTATTTAAAAAGGCAACTCTGATGTTGGGCATGAGATTCTCAAGTGCTGTGGATCACTAGAAACTGAATCAGACATTGGACGGAAATCCCTCACTATATATAAAATTATCATCAAGCACATCACAAGTACGCGACCACTACTACAGTATAGAGACACAATACGCGTTTATGAGCGCTTGTTTACACACACAGACACGTCTGTAATATGACCTCATTATATATTGTTTTTGTGCTTTGTTCTTATATACTGGCCATGAGATTTACAGATCCAGCTATTTCTATTTACGAGAGAAACTCTTAACACGTAGCATTACCACTTTTTTTTTCTGTCCTGGATATCCACTGGCTGTGAATATTAAGCTTTGAATTTGCAGCAGCCCCCCCCCCCCAGCATTATTTTAGCTTTAATGTTTTTATTTGTATTAATCCAGCCTTGGCCTTTCAGCAGGTGTACTCAGCCAAAGCCTTTCCCACGATCCCAGTGCAAATATGCTGCTCCTTCCCTGGCCTATAAGGCAGCCATCTGTGGGCTTATTGTTAGTCTGGGAGGGACCTTTTCAGCCTCAGAGACAAACTCAACATTCCAAAACAACACAAAAAAAAAAACCTTCACTAAAACAGAACGCCCACCTCGACGATAACAAACACTGCCTTTCAGCATTTCAAGATGCATCTCTCTTTTTTCTGGATTGCAGCAATACACGTGTCGAAATGACAGGGCTGATCACTGTTATGATGATTCAGGATTTTCAGATATTAAAAACAAGCTGCATATGAAAGGCAAGACCATATAACTCACAATACAATAATTCCTTCTAATTGCCTCACTCAGGCTAGAAAACAGCTTCAGAGTTCTTTTAATACGGGTAAAATGAGATTTATTTCATCACTCTTTTAAGTGATCCTCTGGTGAAAATGATATTTTACTTTCTAGCCTGGCAATAGCTTAAAAGAAAATTAACTCGTATATAATTTTTGATCAGAATAAAGAAATTAAAGAAAATCAGTAGGGAAGTAAAGCAATGTAAGACTAAAATTCAGGGGGAAAAGTAGCAGAACAGTACGTGGTTGTACGAGAAAATGTTCCCTTTGCCATACCAAAGGTGAAAAAAAGATAATTTTTGAGATCAAAAAAAGCAAAGCATTAAATCTTCTTAGAGATTTCCTGTCCATTTTGATGCCTTGTTAGAAATTTATGCTTTTAGTGGAAGAATAATAAAAGGAAAAAAAAACATAAGATGTTCTGGGCGCTGCAAATGCATTTACTCTCGTGCTTCTGTCGGAGTTACAATAAGATTACAGAGCTGGAAGCAAGACAGAATCCTAATTGAAAAGACAATCTAACTTAGGCGAATTTTAACAATAGGGTCTTTGGCCCCATCACATAAACCTTGACCCTTGTCCTGCCAGAATACAACCTTTTAGGGAGCACGTTTCTTTGGGGGGGGGGGGGGCCGCGACAGACATGTACAAAAAAATAAAATAAGCACAATGATCACACAGCGAAAAAAATAAATAAAAAAAACTTATTCTGAAATAACAGACCTAGGCTTCACAAGCATCATGTGACGCCAACCCTTCCCCTCTCTCCCCGCCTTTCTCTTCTCCCTCCCGCAAACAGCCATCTGCTAACATTTCGTTTCACTCTGAAAGGACCGGTCCGCCAATGTGGATATCGTCTCGGGCTGCCTCCGCTCAAGATGCATGACACTGCTCGGACCAGAGCCTGAGAACGGATCCTCCTGAATAGCAAGGTCTTCATGCTCGCCCTGTAACCATAGAAGCAGATGCCTGCTCTCGCTGGCCTCCTTACCTCCCAGCAGTCATAGGCTGCTCCCCATTGTGACGAGGGTACGCCTCGATCTGTCTTCGTCGTGACCGAACTTGCCTTGCCTTCAAAGGAAGTGATCCGGCAGGTCACTGGTCTAGACTCGTTTGCATGGTCCGGGGAGCAGGCTTAAGGTAACCCTTGCTCCCTGAGTGCCACGCCACCAGCCGCGAGACTGCAGACTGCGGGGGACACCGGAGATCTGTATTTGAAAAGAAGCCCGTCCGATTTTACCATTGTGCCTTTTCACTCATCGATCGAATGAATATTGAACCTTCTGTCGGTGCATGTGTGAACCAGATAGCTTAGCAAGCATTTTTCTGTTCAAACCTGTGTTGTGAGCCAAATGACTCTCTCTCTCTTTCCCCCTCTCCCTCTCGCACGTCTACTTTTTTTTTTTTTTTTTGTCTTTTGGCATTTTTCATCATCTTCTCAATTGATAACTTTGTCTAACTTTAATCTGAGCTCGGGAGCACAGGTGCACTATGCATTTTAAAGGTGCCCATTTATCAGTAATTTCTGCTTGAAATACGGAATCTTGCAATTTTTGATTTTTCTTAGATTTCCGATGGAAGTGATTTCAAGGATATTGTTTAATTGTAGAAATAAAAAAAAAGTACAATAAATGTTAGTTTAGTATTTCAATGTATTAAATTATACATTCTCATGTAAAAATTTAAATCGTAAATTTTTTTCAGACTGTTACGAATCAGACGTATACTTTTCTTTTGTTTGTTTTGAATTTGTAATTTATATTCATTTTTTACAACTTCACATTTTTGTTTTTAGGAATTTATACTTTTCCCCTAAAGGTGAGTCTTTTGTAAATTATAAATAATTCAATTGCATGCAAGTTTTCAGGGGAAAAAATAGAGTATAATACATATATTGTCATGCAAATATATTTAATAATTATTTTTAAAAGCATTTTGCTGTTTTCCTGAAAGAAAAAAAATTAATTGTTCAAAATATGTCAATAAAACATATTAGTGACACAGCATGCAGAAAATATTAAAAGTCTATGCTGCTTCCTATATTACTGTCTTAATTTTCATATACTATTAGCATAAAGAAATACTGATGTGAGCATTTCAGCAGTGCTGTAATTAACGGTAGACATATCTGGCAAGGAGTACGATGACTGCAAAATATTCAAATGTTTAACGTTAGATGCTGACACCTGTCAGACGGAAAAAAATGTTATCGAGCATAGCTAATTAAAAAGTTGCGTGTCAAGTATTAAACGCCTTTAAATTTTATGTTTATATGATTTTTTTAAAATACAGATTCTTGAGAAACTTATTAATAAAGTAATAACTCTGAACAGAAATATAATCTCCAGTTATTAAACTGTAAAATAAATGTAAAATAATTACCAAAGAGTTAGCTAACAATTTATAAAATCTACTGAATTTTTAAAATAAACACACTATGTAATAAAACAAATGAAGAAGAATTTTAAATGGATGAAAACTGACTGCATATTCATACAATCCTAACTGCCTATCCTTGCATCTGGGTTTTTATGCTTGCTATGAAATACCTGATTTTATTTTGTCATTCTAGAGGGAAATTAAAAGTACCAGAGGGTTAACATACCCCACTCAAGCCCTGTTGCTATGGTTCTGTCCAAAAGGAGGGAGGGGGGACGAAACAAGAAGGAAAAAAGAAAAAATCAAACAAATTCAAAGGCAACGGACGAAAAGAACCACTGGAGTGAAAAGACCAAGTTGTTGTTCACACGATCAAGAGAAACATTGTACTGCTCAGATACGCGACACGACAGAACTGCTCACCAGTGAACTTCCAGGAATCTTAGTTTTTAGTTAAAACTTTAAAAAAAAAAAAAAAAACTTAGAGCTTTAGCAAAAAACCCCACAAAATATGATGCATGAATAACTGTACAGTTTGCTTTTACAAATCCCGACTCACAGCCAAACAAAAAAAAGCAAACTTCATCTTTTACAAGGACGACAAAATGAGGAAAACGGTTTTTCAAAAAGCAAATGACTTAATAAAAAATAGTGAGAACTACTGCATTGTTTTATGTATTTGTTTATCTGAAGCAAGTATTTCAAAGTCAATGGTCACATGAAGCTTAATGAATTCCCTTTGTCTCTTGAGTAGTACCTAATGTCCAGTGCAAGCTGACATTTTATACCCTATAGCAAAAATTACTCAAACACTTTTTACTTCATTTTTTACTAAGTATGGTGCATATTATTACACCTATGATCGAATGTGTGTTACTGGAGCACTTATAAATGGAAACATCACGTGAAACACACAAACACACACACACACACACACACACAATATGACAATATTTAATCCTGAAATGCATGTTTATTTCCAATAACTATTACTTGTAGTAAAAAAAAAAATCACTACTTTTAGTTCTTATTAAAATATCATGCATTATCTATAGCTATCATTTTAAATGTAACATTTTGTTTTAAATTGTAAAAATTCTAAATGGAATTCCAAATCTATAAATGACTAAATATATATTTATTTTAAACATAATATTGAAAAATAAATAATGTAATAATTTCAAGTTAATTATATTATTAGAACATTTATCCAGAACAGCAATTAATATTAATGTGAAATATCTGTGATTTAGGAGATTTTGCTCACATAATACAGACTGGTTCACTTATTACTGAATTAATTCTTAAAATGAAAAACTCTTTTGACATAGTTCTTTCAAAAATATATCGGCATATAGAAAGTGAAATAAAAACTACAAATAAAATTAATACATTGCAAACAAATGTTTGCCTATATATTATTAATTGAAGTTATTATATACACTATTAAGCTTAACACATTCAATATTTCTTCTTTTGACAGCCATTGGACAGACTACGCCAGGAGGTGCAGATTAGTTTAAACGGGCAAGCAGTTTATGTAATTTCATCATGAAATGAATGCCATTGTAAAGAAAGGTGCGCTGTGAAGAAATTTTTCGCACATTATTTCTGATTCCGAAATCCCCTTTCGGCTTGTGAAGCGAACCATGGAGGCAGAAAGTGTGACGGGCTGCGGGTTCGGACTACATCATGAATATGAGAAGAGGGGGCCTTTTTGATTGGAGAGGACAGGCCCGGCATGAAGTCAAAGCCACTACATGCCAAGTGCCACCCGGGCAGGAACAAAAGCTGAAAATGGAGTCAGGGTCCATGCAAGCTCAATGTCTAAGCTTGCCCTGTGAATTGTTCCTTCCTACACTGGTGAAAGTCTCCAGTGCTGGCCTTGGCTTGAGCGAGCAGTCCGTAGTACAGCCACCATGTATGGCAGCTGTTAGGAGCGTCTAGCATCTACGCGGATTTTGTGAGCCAGCAATGGCAAAGTATTTATGGTTAGCATGTATTTATTTAAAACAAAAACAAAAAAACAAAACAATGGGGAATGTTTCTATTGTGTTGGAGACGGATGCCCGGGTGCCTTCGAAAAGGTGACATGAATTGGCGAGAGTGTTTTGAATTTTGTTGGGGATATAAAAATGACTAATGCAACAACCAAAATATTACATTCACACAATAGGCTTCATTTACATGTACAAACTACTTCAAATGCCACTTTACATCTATGATTAAAAAGTCAACCATAAAATGCATTATAAAGCACAAAATAATTATATGCAAAAACACCAATAAAATACATTTATATTTATTTATTTTTTTTATCTCTGAACCTTCACATCAGAGAATCACACATCAAATACATAAGTATTAACTTAAAATATTAATTTGTTAGTAAATGCAAGCCAGTTGGTCTCAAATGTCCGTGTTTTTAGGACTTATTTGGAAGTTAAACAGATGTATCACAACTGCAATTATTTTGTACTGTAAAGTTTTTGTCGTTAGGAAAATCATCATCAGCAACAACAATTAAATGGCAGCTTGTGAAGAATGAACGATATAATTTTAAGGAGTATGTAAAGAGCAGTAATAATATTAGGATGGGATAATCAGATTTTGATAATTCCTTTGGGAACAGAAAAAAAGATGCATATCATGCAGATTGAAAAAAAAAAATTAATTGCGAACAATGCATTCATTCAATTGAGCAACACCAGCTAACAGCAAGTACATGAAGTTACCCTTAGAGTTAATGGCAAGCTATTCATTCTCCCCAAACATCAAAAATACTAATATAAATCCTTATAAAAAGTTTGGTATCATAAACTCAGGGGCGAAGAAGACATTCTTGAAAAACGTATCAAAATTAATAAACTGTTTAACGGTGTCATAATTTTAAGCTTCACACATCCTCCTGGTGAAGGCTTTTCAGTCCGGACAAAGTATCTTGATTCATTCACAGTCTTCATTTTAATTCTAATTGATACCAACAAAAGTAGCTGTCGACTCTCCGATCTCTACTAATATCAATACGAGTACCACGGAGAATACCAATTTGATAACAAGAATATCAATTTGGTTGAACGTTGCTGCATTTTACTTAGAATCATAGCAGTCCGATATCCTGGAATAAGTTTGGGTGGGGGGGTGGTGTTTAATCATTCACCGGAGAGCCCTGGAATCCATACAGAGACCATCCATCACATTTGTGTCTTAATTGAATGACACCGGAATGCAATCGATAAAACGTAACAAGAGGCAGCTGGGCTTTTCCTGCTCTTGCTCGAGACCTGTCCGTGACCGGCAAGCTAATCAAGTGACCCGAGGGGAGTCTGGCCCAGTCCACAGGAGACAAAAAAAAAAAATAAACAAAACAAAACCCAAGAACCAGCACCAGCACCAGAGATGCTGGCTGGTACAGGGAAGTTATGATTAACAAAGAATTTCTCCAATTTCTAACTGTCCCCACTGCCCCTTTACACCCTGAAATCCTCTCTCTTATCTGTTTGTTTGCTTGTTTAGTTATTTATTTTTTTTATTCCTGGATATTTTCACCTCTTTGGCTGGCTGACAGGCATCTGATGTGACCCTCCATGCTGAAATGTACCAGTTATACAATGAAGTCCCCGGCCCAGCTGCGCTTTCCTTATGAGCTGGGGGGGGGGGGCTGAAATCGCTCGATGCATTATTTATAACTTCATCAGTAGCGCAAAAGTGACGGCTGATACAGAGCCGGGATGCTGGCTCCCCCCTCTAATGCGCCCTGGCCTTCGCCAGCCCCTCTGTCCCACAGACCCGCCAGCCACCAATGTCGCTACCATTGCCGGCGTCACCCAACCCCCCCCCAATCAGCAGCCTCTTCCCAGACGTGTGCGCACACACACACACAGACACACACACACACAGTACGAGCCGTTTCAGTGCACCCGCCTCTTCTCCATAAACCCCCAACCGCTTACGCTTCTACTTCCAGTCGACTTCGTTCTTCCGAAAATAACTGGCTGGAGAAATGGCTGCCGTCCGGAGCATGAGAGCGTATAGCGGGCGGACAATATGTCCGTCTCCCGAAACATGCCCTGGTGTCCATCTGTCAGTGCTCCTTAAGCGATGATGTGATAAGAAGCCTCTTTAGTCATAATAAAGTGTGGCTACATCGTACTGCAACACTTAGTGTAATATGGATGCTGGATAACCTCCAATTTACTGGCTACTTTACTGATACAATTTTCAAAACAAATCTAAACTTAATCGTCTTAATAGTAAGGTTCAGAACTCCTGAACTCACATTTGGGTTAAATGATTCACTGCTTGATAACTGATACAAAAGTTGCCCATTTAAAAGATGTGTGTAAAAGCATAAATTTAGTATTGCCCTAGTATAAACATTGTGTCAATTTTCAGTGATACCAAAGAAAACCATTATTACCAGCAAGATGGAAGAAATTAGAGGTACAAATATATGTAGATTGTACAACTATTCACAGCACTGGGTGACCTAATAATTACCCAATTTGATAATCCCTTAAAAGATGTGATCTTTCATACTGCAGTCTGTTTTATTTTACATAAGTCATTAAACATGTATAATGGTTTTTAGCTAAAACTTGAGATTCATATAAGTTTCACTATAATCTTAGGGGGAAAAACTACATTTATTGCATCATTTAACAAATACAAAGTGGCACTCGCGAAGACGATGGAATTTTCATATGAGCGAAAGGGACTTTGCGCAAACATCCGTCCTTTTGGCAGGCTGATGACACAGAAGGACCCCGACGACCCCAGTGAGTACCTGAAAATGACGCCTGATCAAAAATACCTACAAGCTCACTGCCTAGCAAAGTGCTGCTCTTGACGAAGTTGCTTTTGTGACTTGCGACAAAGGGATGTTCCCCTTTATCTCAACACACAATGGTCCATTAAAGCATTTAATTATCTGAAAACGAGTAAATACCCTCACATTTACATGACAAGACACTTTCTGGTTGTGGAGCGTGTTCCTCAAAAGTCCTTTAACAAAAGGTGGTAATCAAAAAAGGAAAGTCGTCTTACCAGCACGACACTCAGATTCACAAATTATACTGTATCAACAAGCCTCCCATCTGTTTTTCCAATTAATTTGGCTTTAAATGAGCTGATGCAGGTGTAGAACAACACCTACCATTCAAAAAAGGTCATGTAAACACTATTCATTACAAAAATAACCTCAGTATTTAAAGACACAATGAGCGTAAAGCTCTGCAAAATTACTGTGATGACAATATTCTGTTTTGTACAAAGTTAAGTTTAACCAAAACATGTCAATTAAAAATACACTTTAAAAAGCAGGTTTTTTTATACAGAAATGTTGTTTGCATTTGGATATAATTAAAGAAACAAAATCCCACCCTTGATAAATTTTTCAATAAATGTAAAACAGACCAACAAAATCTTATAAATTTCCTGTTCTGGTTCTATGCAAAATGAAAAACAAATGTGCTTAAACAATATAAATGTGTCCATTTTCAATAATATATCAATTCAAGAAAAGTAAATGAATGATTTTGAAATGAATTAAAATATTAAACTTGGGGAATTTTGGTTAAATCATAAAATACAGGTTCTATTATTTGGGAGGAAAATTCTACCTACTATCTCTGGTCTTAGAATCCTTATTTTTCCCTCCTAAAATAGGCATTATCTTATTAAAAAGCCGCGTTAAGGATTTTGGTAAATGACAACATTTATAAAATCCATCTGCTCTCAATACTACAATATTTTTCCATGGCTCTGGGATAGCAGAATCACCACTCCTCTGATGTCATACAAATTATGTGCATTCGCACATGTTTCTTGGTAATTCGTAGATATGAAATTTTTCTTTAGATAATATTTTCAAAATCTTACTTTCGTTGTATTGCTACATGCAATGAAAAACCAGAAGTTAACATAAAACCTCAAAAGGAAACAACGGCCCACACCCTAAAATCTCAGTAACAAAACTTATTTCCTAATGACAGAATATTTAAAATTTATCATTTTAACAGTAGTAACATATTCACTTAAACAGCAGTTAAAATTCCAGATAAGATGTTGCTTAAATTTATTTCAACCTAACATTTTTCAGCTTACGACACTAAACTCACATTAACCAATAATTTCTCTTTTACAAAGTGCATTTCTAATGAAATAATTCTATAAAATCAGAGGTCTCTTTGTAATACACATAAAACATTCTTCTGTACATTCACTTGAAGGTTCATTCAGAAATACGAAAAATGCTTGTATAGGACATCAAAACGGTATCAATAATACACTTAGCAATTAAATATGTCGAATAATTACAATCAGTTTCACAGATTTACTTTGCTTTGTTCAGATATTACCACATATGTTAGTTTTATTTGCTAATATAATTTGTTCTTAATTAACTGCCTGTACGACATCAGTTGTATTGTCTATTGTGCAAAGCACTGTCGATAATTGAAATCAAAACATATGGAATTTCAGGCAGTGGTTTTCAAGAACGCAATTACTGTATAACTGTGACAGTGCAAAACATAGCAGGCCAATTAAAATGCATTTTCTCTAATGAACAAACAATGCAAAACTGAGAAAATGCCAATGAATCTTACGGCAACACTCAATGCTTATGCTTATAAGCGTTAATAAAATGACAATAAATTGTGAGAAAAAGACATCAGTGAGTGTAGAGAACTAGCAAATATGGAATTCAAAAGATAAAGGTCAATTGGGGAGGTTCGGTCGACACCAGGTGCATCATGGAGCAGGACAAAGAGGAGGAAAAGGCAGAAGGAGGGAGGGGAGGAGAAACTTTAAGCAAGAGGAGGGTAGGCGGCAAGAGGAGGACGGCCGAGCGGCCGGAGCAGGGCACGGCGCGGCACGGTCTGCAGGCGCAGGCCAGACGGCCTTTGTGTGCGACGCTGGAATGGGTCGGCCTCTCACACCGGCCTTTGTGTTGCCGACCCGGGAGCTGCGCGGCGCTTACGCCACACGGGGTCAGGGCAAACACAGGCCGGCATTCATGGACAGATCAAGTTTATGTGAGAATCTGCTCCTCCTTTGCCCCCCATTTCCATATGAATTGTTAATAAAATCACGACCCGAGAGAGAGAGATCCCATCAGCGGCTAAGTCATGCAGGGAGAGTCTGGTTTAAAAAATTGCTTTATCTTATTTGTTTTTAGATGAATATATGCAGACTCGGGGGCGGGGGCCGGGCTGGGGGGCTCGCAGGGGCGCGAGGCGGAAAGGGGCCGTCCGTCGGGCCGTGGGCGGCCACAGGCGGGGGGGGGCATAATCAGCAATCAGTTGCACCGGGAACACTCACCTGCGGCGGCAGCGCTCGGGGGGGTAGT
>JAODJX010000039.1:11179547-11202293 GCA_026776945.1 Isichthys henryi | reverse complement strand
CCTTCCGGGGTTATGTCTTGCTGGTTGTTTTTGTTTTAAAAATTTGCTTTATCTTTTTTTTTTTTTTTTCAATTTTTGATCAAAACCCCCCCCCCCCCCCAGCAATATGCATATCCTGAACTCAGGACACGAGTAACCTTCCCTTACACCTACACCTCTCCATTGAATATTATTTATGCTGCCCCCACCACATTGCTCCTTATATATACACATTCACAAAATGCAGATCCACACACACAGTTACATCACACACAGTATATTCCACCCAGTCTGTTCACAGATATCATCATAACAGATACATCACAGATTCAGATTTACTGCCATTGTGCTTAGTGCTGGTACGGAGCCAATGAAATGCAGTTAGCATCTAACCAAATACAATAAACTATAAATAAATTCGAAATATAAATTACGGTTGTGTGCAAAATTATACACGTGGTCGTTCCGGAATATAAGGTGCAAGCAGGAAGTAGAGAGAGAATGACTGCACTAAGAATTAGGTGGGATAAATAAGCAGCGTGCACCGGCACACAGTGAAAGCTTCCTTCTAATGGCTTTGCATGCTTCAGCAAAGGTGCTTTCTGGGAAAGGGGAAAAAACGAGTGTTTCTGTGGACTGGGGTCAGAGGGATGTGCGCTTTCATTTCCAAGCTACATTTCCTGTCTACTATGCCCCCCCCGCCCCCCCGAAATTCTGCTGAAGGGAAAAATATGCGGGTGAGGACAAGCGGGAGGAGAAAAGCCAGCGGCAGGCGAGATGGGAAGATGACGGCTGAGCTGATTGGCAGATTACCTCCCATGGACGGGCAGCCTAGAGAGGCGACCCCAGCCTGGGCACAGCACGTGACTTCCGAAACTCCCCCCCCCCGGTGTACTGAACGACTCACCACTTCCTATCTGCACTGCCTTTGAGGTGGACTTGGAGGTGAGGTGAAATATTTGGGGAGGGACAGGGGGGGTGTGAAAGCGGAAATGGAAATGTGAGGAGGGGAGGCACAGACGAAGTTGGCTGCTCCCCAGACCTGCCCACCCAGCCCGATACAAACAGACCCGTTACTGGACGGGACACAAACGGACCCGTTACTGGACGGGACACAAACGGACCCGTTACTGGACGGGACACAAACAGACCCGGTACTGGACGGAACACAAACAGACCTGGTACTGGACGGGACACATACGGACCCGTTACTGGACGGAACACAAACAGACCTGGTACTGGACGGGACACAAACAGTTTCGCTGTTTAAATGTGATGGTGCTACCAAGATTTATGGGCAAACATTTAAGAGGAAGGGCAAGTATGTTGCCTTGTTCAAACAAAAAAAGAAAAATATGTATATATACAAATAAGAGAACATCGCCCAAAACAAAAGGAAATATATGTTGATGTAATTTTGTGTGTGTGTGTGTGTGTGTGTGTGTGTGTGTGTATATATATATATATATATTATATTATATTATATTATATATATATTTGCATGGCAAAAAGGATCAATAACTGAAAAGATTAAAACTTAATACAAGGTTACTATGTCACATTTTCAAACAAATAAAAATATGTGGTATTATTTCTATAAATTATGATTTTGTCATTCTGAAACATTTTTAATGATTGAAGGACACTTAATTTTTCTCCTTAGGTAAATCTCGACCCCTGGATAAATGCCCTTTTACGGACCATGTAGCCTTGTACACAGCGAACAGGACCTTCACCTTCTGTAGATGGCACTGCACACGACCCAGCGATCGAAACCTTTTGCTCTCCAATTATTTCCAAGAACTGCAACTGTGAGCAAAACTGCAAGCATAAAAAAGCAAATGGAAGCCCTGCCCCCATCATAATCACCTATAGAGAGAGAATCAGCATTTGAGCTAAATTGATACACAGACAGAGCATTATGGGCCATCACAGGCAAAGAAAAGCTGACTCTGAAAATGACCTGCTTTAGCCCCTTGCTTGTGTCTGTGCTTAAGCTATACAAACTGGGCATTACATGCCATGGACCCACGCTAAGATAATTTTCTGAGAGTCCCTTTCTTTCACTTGGCAGACACCAAGCCACTAGATGGTTCTCATTTGGAGAGCACAGGACCAACAATCCTTCCCAGCATCACCACCTTACCCAGTCCAGCTGTGCGCTAACTCACAGCGCAAAACACACAGCTGAAATTCATTAATTATCCATGTGAAATGGTAATGCAATATGTCCTCCCCTGACCCTGCTCGAAACTGTTCCCCCACCCTGATTCCTGATCCCTCCCCACAGCCGAACGTTAACAGGATGAGACCGCCGAACGTCATGATGTTTCAAATAAAAGCCACATATTAAAAAAAAAAAAAAAACAACATTAGAGAAATTATATATGACAATCATGACTATGCCTGCAAGAAACTTAGCTGTCTGTAATTCATTATATATAAAGATGTGGACTAAGGTTAAAATCTCTCTTCAAATAATAATATTTACGTTAAATATATCCCTCTTTCCTAGAAAACAAAATGTCGGATTTATCTAAACTGGATTCTCAAAAACAAAAAATCGAGACTGTACCTTGTGCACTTCCAAAAATAACTAATTCAAAATATAAACTGTGCCTATTAACGAGACACTAATTCTTCCTATTCTCCAGCCACAGCTTCCAGAAATGAACTGAAGAAGTCGGGGGGAGAATGCAGACAGGCAGATAAATACAGTATAAGATGGTGATGTAAGCATGCGGTTATTCAGATCATCCGTTCGGGGAATAGAGCTCCCATTGAAGCGGGGCCCAGACGCGGCTCGGCGCAGGACGGGCTCGAGGTGTACGTGACGACGAGGGCGCCTGTCGTTCGTGAGCGCGGCTGTCACTCGCGGCAGGTCCTGTCAGGCACCGCAATCTGACGCTCTTAACTCCGGCGGCCTCGTTCTTTTTTTTTCCCCTCCCCAAACTGGTCTCACGACGGGAGAGCGACAGGGAGGCTCTCTCTTTGTTGTTGTGCTTTAAATAGAACACAGATATAGCTACGGGGAAATAAACATATCATCTTTCCCACACAACTGGACACGTATAATTCATACATGTGGACGGATCACCAAAGGCAGGCAGGTTATACGCAAACAATTCCTCATAATCACAATTAAACATTTTAAATCTCGTGATTATCACATTCCATTCTGTAATTATTCTTTTGTATTTACCGTATTTACGTCAGCAACAATAGAGAAAACGTTAAAGGTATCTTTAAATGTAAAACAAAATCATTTTGCTTGATTGATGGGTGCCCGATTTTATCATTTCATTATCGTGCCTTAAATTTATTTGGTGGGGGGGGGGGGCAAAAATCCTTCGGCATCCAGTGGCAAATTTAATAGGTCCCCTTGGTCACAGGACCAGACTGGTCAATACAAACCCAGACAAGCAATTACTTCACACCCCACTATCTTCAGCCGCTACAGACGAGACACACACAATGCTGGAAAGCCCTGGCGATATTAGATTTCCACTTGCCCTGCTCCGCCTACCCTCCCTCACAAGACCCCGACCCCGCACATGCTCCAGTGCCACCCCCTCCCACTCCCTTTTGTCTTGACGGACAGACGACCTGGATCCCGTGCTACATTAAGACCACCGTTTATGTTTTAACTAGCACTGGGGCTAATGTCTGATTTTTAATATTTTTTTAAAATATATTTTTCATTTTGATGTACAAACATCTCAAACGAACTACGTTGTTTGTTTTGCAGGATGGCCACACCCAAGCACAAGGAGGACTCACTGAAATATTATAAAACCACCTCACACACACACACACACACACACACACACACACTCTCAAATGTGCCAATTAACCAAACAGAGGCAACTGTTTAGCTAAACCAAAGAAATTCATTTTAATGTCCATTAACTGCAATATCCATGTCGAGCATCCATTTACCATTTCAGTAAATAATGGTTTAATGCAGCCTTAAATTCCTACACCTACAATAAGCAGCCAGGGGCAAAATTATTGGTTTTTGCTTGCCTTTCGACTAATGTCATTTCAAGGGGTGCAAGTTAAATATTCCACCTCATTAAGATTTTTAAACCTTTACATTATACAACAATTTACACTGTACACTTCTTTATCTGTGAGTTACACAAACACAAAGAGTAAATTTTTATATCTGCAAAACAAATGATAAAATAGTACCGTATGCATTTATACGTACATAAACAATAAATTGGTCAAATTATCCTTGTCAGATTTGATTTCTGTTCATATTTATATAATTCTAATTTTATATGTCGACAGCATAGCAAATGAATTAAGAAAAACAACATATGGGTTTTAAATATAAAGCTTTAAATAAATGGTAGAATAAATTATTATAAGGGAACAAAATGAAACACTGAATATACAAATCATTTGATAAGAAAAATGGCAATAAAATGCTTTCTAAGGTTCCAGAATTAAGGAAAGAAATGCTCTGTTAAATACGAACAGGCTAGTTACATAACATTAAAAAGCACATTACAGTAAAAGTATATTTATGCCTATTATCTGATAAATTTACCATTTATATACTGTTACTTAGAAATATTAATATTAACAGTATGCATAGCTACTTATCAATAAAAAGACTGAAAGTATGTTATACTTAAAAAGGAAAACAAAATTCAATGATTAACAAATGAAAAGAAAATAATGAAAATGATACAGAAGGAAAAAAAGTGATAAAATCTAAGTACATATTTCAGTAATGAAATATGCAGTGAAATAAATAAAAAAAAAAAAAAAAAAAGACAATCTAAATGAAAAATAAAACATGGTCTCAGAAAAAAGGCTACACTGCACACCAGTATACAACTGGCCACTGGATCCTAGTGAGCATGATCCACTGCATGACTGAGCGGAAACATGACTGCCTCCCTCATTTTGTGTGGGCTAGAGGCATCCCCCAATTAAGCTCATTCGACATGCATAATAGGAAGACTTAACCCCACTGTGAACTGCTGGGGACAGGCATTGTCTCGCGCTAAATATTTGCCTAGGAGACCACTATGACTCATCACCACCTCCCCACCTTTGTACATAAGTGCAAAGTGAGAAGGAAAAAAAAACACACACACACAACCCGTTTCAAGAAAAAAGAGGAGAGAAAACAAGAGGGAGTGCAGACACTTAATAGAGATCGCTTCCGAACGCACCAGCCCCCTGCACAGCCCTTGAAAGCACAATGTCAAGGTGGTTAAAAGGCCCCTATTGCTTTTAAGTGGTCCAAACAAATGTGCGGAAGCCAGGACAAGACGACCCCCAGCCGGGCAACTGCTAACAAGGAGGAAATCATCTTTATTGATTAGTGATTTAGGCGGAATATATATATACACACATATATATATATTTAACAATTAAAAAATGTATGGCAGGAGACAGACTTCTTCACCCATTTATGCCCAGTAGCCTCTATTTGTTTGTTTCTGCAGGGAAACTTTTTTTACTCAGAATATTTGACAATTTATGCCGTTCCACATAGCCGAGTAAAAACAATCCAACTGCCTGACTTAAGCTCACAAACTGCAGCCATCACCCCCACCACAAACAATATTCCTCAGTCGATTCTGATTCTCTCGAGTGATTAATAATAGTTCTGAACTTCAACGAACAAATATCCAAACCCCAACTGTCAGTATATTATACTATAGAAAAACAAACAAACATGCCATTGCCTTAACTAATAACATTAAACAAAAAATTCAAGTAAATGTAGACATTAGGTGTCTTGTACTGGAGCAAGACTATATTTAGATTTATTAATGGTAACTGGCATTTGTATTAAAAATGAACAAAAATGGACCTCAAGTCAACCACTGACTGGGACTGTGTCAAATTTCATTCTATAGAAGAGAAATGTCCATTAGAGGTCTTCTAAAGAGTACTGCTCTAGTGATGTTTAGTTTTGAGCAGCAGTAAGAGAAGCCCTCAGTACCAAACAAGTTCATCAGCAGTTACATCATGGTGGAAAGTCATTAAACTTGGAGCCAATCACAAGCCGCATATGACAATATCAGTACAAAGAAGCGATCGGTTACAAGGTGAGGTAAAACTCAGAATCTCAGATTAAGCACCAAACGGGCGACCTTCGTGCGTTTTGTTTACGATGCGGTAAGTTTGTGTGTCATTATCGAGCAGCAGATATCAAAATGTTGGCAACCTTATGCAAAAGACTAACCATATATATATTTCAGTATGTTAGATTAAAATCTCCAGAAATAACAGCTAACCTGTTACTTCCGGACAACAGCTATTTCAATGACATGAGAGTAATATGGATGTCTGTGGAGCAAAGATATGCAAGTTAATATGTAAGACTCACACAGCAACTACACGTTACATTAAGAATTTTGGAGCATTTTTGGCAGGATACTACATAACGTCTTAGTTGAGTTAAATTTCAGTTAGAAAATGACATTTCCGAAGAATATTTCTGAACTTCTTGGCAGTTCTATTGTTGGAAATCACCCGAAGAATTGAGACGCCAGACTGAAATGGGGAAGAATGTACAGCAAGATTACCGGAAAAACGACAACTGTGTCAAGAAGTTGTAAAAAAAAAAGTTTGAGCCACATTTCCACAAAAACTGCAGAAGTTTTTTTTTTTTCTTGGTGACTCTGCTCTTGAATTTACCAATATATTAGTTGCAGTAAGATATGTATAATAATATATTTCCTTTTATGCATCAAGAAACTGTTCTGTACGGCAGGATAAAGAGATTACAGGGAGACTGTGATAAATGAAACTATATAACTCATCTCACCTGTAGCAATTTCACTTGTGATATTTTTTATGAAACCGCATCTGTACTTCCATATTACACTGCTCTGTCCATAACGCTGTTTTTGCTCATTTTCTTAAGATTGATATGTGGAATATACAACGAAATTTTGAGCCGTAAGGAACAACTGGTATCCTTTATGGCTGTAGGATGACTTGCAAAATAACAGCTAGCCCCGAAAGAGCATTTTTATTATTTTCGTTTCTTACTCTGAAACAGTCCATTTACTTAAATGTTTTTTTTTTTTTTTTAATGAAATGGCGATGGTGTGAACAGGTATTGGTAGAAATTTCTTTAACGTAATCCTGCGGCAGGTGTTTTCAGTTAAAGACACAGCATTAAAGTGTGTTGATACACGTAAACACTCCTCCAGAAGTTCTCAACCAGACATTATAACCCAAACACCGGTACTAGATTTGACTCACTTTAACTGCATTCCCATTCTAACACAAACAAAAACTTCATAAAAGTCTAATTAATACAGCACTGTTGCAAAGTTCTAATATCCCGAGATGCTTTCAAAGTATCTGCATGCTTTTAAATTTCATAATGTCCTCAGCTTTACAGCTGCTGGCCATTTGAAATGCGTCCCATTCCTGGTTTTTCGCAGATCCCACCTCTTCGCACCATGGAGCACCTGCTGGTTGGCACCGCAAAAAAGCGACACAGCCAACCATGGCTAATGAGACAGATCGTTTACAGCCCGAGCCAGAGGGAGAAAGGGTGAAATGACGAGTCCCCTGACCGAACAGCTCAATCACAGTCTTAGCCACTTAAGACCACATGCAGACCGCAGGTATTGTGCTTGTACACGACTTTCACTTAGTTGTAGAATTGAAATTCGATACGGTAGAGAAAATGCAACCACGTCAAGATAAGTATCCAAGAGGCATCACTGAGGTGGGGGACGGGGGGGTAAATCCATGTTTTTTTTATTTTGCTTTATATTTCATTATTGGCATGCAGACTTGCATCATCGATACACACTTTTCGTTGGACAGATCAGCTACCCCTCACCCCAATAACGTTACTGGGACACAGTGACATGTTACGCCACTATCGGCTTACCGCGTTCTCCTTAATTACCCAAAAAGCTTTGCTTTGAGAAAAGGATAAATTAGTTCAATTTACGGGCGATAATTTGCTCTTCTTGGAAATAAACCGAGCACTTAAAATGCAGGTGAAACAAACGCCCATGTCCACTCTGGGACTGCTCCTCTGAGTCATAGTGTCTGCCAGCGTGAACCTTTAGCTTTAACACACGGGCGTGAAGGATCGATACACACGTTTATAACAAAGCAAAACTTGCTCTTGATCAATATGCATCTGCCTCACTAGCTAAAGTAATTAGTAGTTAGCTTCAGTTGGTTTTTATAATTAAATAATTAGCTGGATATTGATATTTACTACTCATTCTACCCTTAGACACCATTTCACTGCAGAACCGGAGAGAAAGTCTTTGCAGTACAGTAAGGTACACTAACCGTACGCTAAGAAGCACTTTCAGAGAAGGACTAGACGAGGCAAATGACGCCCGCCATCTGGACTGTACCAAGTCAGCTGCCTGTCAGATATCCGAGGCAGTGGATGGCCTGGCCTATCACATCCTTAGCCTTAGCTGATTTTTCTAAACAACGCACTCGAACCTCAATAGCTACTACAATATTACTCTGACAATGCAAGGCTAGAAATGGTAATATCACATGGTCAAGAATTGATGGGAATTCAAAAAGGAACGGGTGAAACAATTGTTACTGACATTAAAATGCTGAGAACTTCATTCTGCATAAAAAAAATCATGTATTTGAATCCAATACATAAAATATGGTCATCAACTAATTGCAAACGCCATGAACATACACAAAAATAATTTCAACCATAAAATAGCTAGTTAATGATTGGACTTTGCAATTAAGATTTTATAATGTCTTTATATATCTTTAACATGAGATAAATGGATTAAAATTCAAGTGTTACTATTAAAAGGCTCAACAATAATGCTAATAATACATTTTTAAATATCGTAAAATAACGTAATGCAATGAGAAATCAGATTTAAATATCCAATTTTATTATTTTCACTGTAGCTAACGACATCCCAGTTCATCTTGCCGTCTTAAAGTCAATTATTCTTTTTTAAATATAATTTTAAACAGGTTTGTTTCAGGGTGTCATGTCTGGGTTCTGGGAAAGTTACAGATAAACAGTATCAATAAATGCCGATACGGAGCCACACATATGTACAATGAGAGATAAATCGTGTTATCTAATCTACTCCACTAATGCATTACGCTTCACAGGAAATCACCCAACAATAATAAATATGATAACTGTGTCAGATCCTCAGGGGAAGAGATCTCGCTCACGAATGAGCATTTTGTTCGTACATAAAGTTAAACCATTAATTCCGAGAGTACAAAATCGTGATTGCGTGTATTGAGAATTTTTTTTCTCCTTTACCAAATGTTTCCAGCCAGACGAACTGTAGCAAAGACTTTAATATCATTGATAATATATTTTAAGATTTTTTTTTATATATATATAACCATTGAAAAAACAATCAGTGATTTTAATTAAGATTATATATTTATGACTGTTCATCCATAAATCTTGGTCATTTTAAGAGGTCATGCGAGAGCTGTAGATTAGACATCAACTCATAAACTAGCCTGGATTTATGAATCTTACAAAGCATGAATTTCACCATTGCCTGTAAGATGTGCCTATCAAATAACATGAGAGGGATTTATGTTAGGGGTGTCAAATGGATCCCAGATCCCGTGAAACTGGATCCCAAATCCCGCAAGCTGGAATTTCCCTCCCTGGAATGAACGATTTCATGATTTCTCTGTGTTACCAAGGCTAAATTATTTTCAAATCGTCTTTCTAGGTTTCTACAAAGTTTCTGGCAATAACAGTGATCCCCGAAAAGAGCAATAAAAATCTGCTTACGCTCGGTGTCATCCTGGTGCTAAACTTTCCTACAGGTAACCAGGGACACTGAAAACCACCCTCACTATGGAAAAAAAAAACACTAAGAACAAAAGCAGCGGATATCGAACTGGTAGGTTATTTCCAACATCTGTTTAGGGTGATTAAGCATCACGAAAGTAAAACAGTCGAGGCTGTGGGGGGGAAGTTTAGCTGTAGCGATTTGTGTACCAACGATAATCATGGAAATCGCTCCATTTCTCTCATCAGAAGCTCATACACGCTTTCATTTTTTCACTGACCACCGAATGCTAAGCGTTTCCAGCGGCATCCCGGAATAACCCGTGGTAGAAATGGAGAAGGGCCGCCCCCCCCCCCCCCAGCATGCCCTGACAAATGGGGAAATATCTACTACATGACACGGACCTGAGTGTCTCCGGCATTGTTCTGACACGAAGCAGGCCCTGGACGGATGTTACCTTCCATATTAGCTGAAGCCACACAGTAATTGTACTCATTCATCATGCAAACATTTTCATATAAATACAGACGCACTTGGCATTCTCTGAAATATCACGTTTCAAATATTCCGTGCAAAAGACGCAAGTAAAATAATGCAGCTGATTTTTTTTTTGTTTTAAATATCATGCTTATAAACACTCAATATCAAAAAAGCGAGGAGGTAAATAGGATGTGACCATTTTCCTGTTTAATTGCTCAGAAACTATTTTAGCTTCACCAGCTGAAGTTAACCATCAAAAGCAGATTCCACCAAGTTGTCCACCGAAATGTGCTCCTCCCACCCCCACCAACATTTTTTTTTTTTTTTTTTTTACAGCACCCCTAAATTCATGACTGGACCGTGTCGTTCCACACTGCCTTTGCAGGTGTTAACAGAAATCCTAGAAAGAACTTGCCAGTGTGTCTGTCCCCTGCCCTGTGAAAATACTCCACAGAGTTTTACGCAGCCAGCCATCACAAAAGCAACAGAAGCAGTTTTCCAGGTTCCTGGTACCTCTCAACAACTGCATCTCTTTGCCTGATTTGTGGGACAGACAGACAGACAGAGACACACACACACACAGATGAGCACGCATGCACAGGCACACACATCTAGCCCCTTGGGCTACGACCTTCCATTTTGCCTGGAATTCAAGCACAAAGCCCTCTATTCACACCGCTCCACCACCTCACTTAAAAAGATAAGACACCGGCTGCCCATAGCAGTTGGGAAATGGGAGGGGGGGGGTTTGAATCGCAAGCACCCCCTCCCCCCCCCCAATTCAACGACCTCCCAAGAGGAGAGGTGCGGGCGGAGGGCCGGTTATGGAGAGACGGGGAGCAGGGCTCACGGATCCGGGGAGCCAAATACCCTTCCTGGAGCTCCACGTGCGACTTCTGCAGGGAACGTGCAATGCAGACGGGAAAGATCGAGCGAGAGCACTCACCACAAAGAGCAGTGCTGCCGGAGCGACCCGCGTGGACGCCGGTCCGCTTTTCCTCTCCGCTGATCCACTCTGCTTGGAGTTTCTTACGGGAGAGCTCCCATACCGGACCAGACGGAAACTTGGAGCTGATAATTTGAACCTCCCCCCTCCTCCAGCCCCCACCCCTCTCCAGAGACGGTGGTTTTTAACAGCCTGTCAAGGCTGAGCGCCGGTTTTCTGCTTTGTGCCGAACGGCTCGGCTACGACCGCCGCCGTCTCCCCCTCTCCAATCAGAACTGCTAATCCCGTACAGTGCGACGCAGGAACCACAAAAAGACAAGTCCTCTTAGGAAGGCGGAGAGGAAAGCAAAACAAAAAACTAGCTAAAAAAAAAAAAGAGAGGAAAAAAACAGCAAGCCAATGAAACTGCGAGCTTGCACTGCCACCAGGACGTTTGAAGGAGCACATTCAAGTTTCTCAGTGTTTCCCCGCAGTTCAAAGACTCGCAGCTCTGAAAGTGGGAGGGGAAAAAAAAAAGACACACCAGGCAAGGAAGCAGCGTATAATTCCTGCCTGCAGAACCCCCCCGCCCCCCCGCGCCTCTAACGAGAGCGACTGCCCCTGACCGAAAAGGCTGGAATGTGAGAAGGCCCAGCAAGACAGGCCTGCGAGTTACTACACCATGACCCAGGGTCAGACGCAGAAAGAGTGGCTGTGTGTGTGCGTGCCTGCGTGTGTGTGTGTGTGTGGCTGTGGGGAGCGCGTTTAAGGAAGGAAAACCACACGGCGGTATGTGAAGCTGAAGAGATGTGGGGAGCAGGTCAATGGCAAACCTACAGGAATGATCTGATGGGTGATTTCAAAATAAAAGCATCGTCAACGACACTGTTTCAGATTCAGCTCTGAGTTACTTAAAAAAAAAAAAAAAAAAAAATTAAGAACAAAAAGAACAATTAAAAATCATACTAAAAAAGGTCAGGATATAGTTATAAGCATTGTTAATCGTATAAAAACCAACATTAAATAATGAATACATTTTTAATGAAATAAAATGTATTCCACCTTACCTTTTAAAAAATAAACCGTGTTTAATTCACTGAAAACACGTAATTTAGGTGTGGAAAAATAACAATACTCATTTACTATACTAAGAATCTTTTTTAAAAGGTTAAATTGTTTTGCTTTTTGTATGTAAGGACATGCTAAGTCAGCATGCGTGTGCCGTGACAAAATAATAAATCATCCAAGTACAGGAAACATACCACCTTTAGCTAGCTTCCCTCCGAAAACATTACATTTAATATAATGCCAGCCTTTGTGTGGCATTTACAGCCCGCAAACAGGGTCAGTAAGAAAAAAAGAAAGAAAAAAAAACAGGCTGGTATGAACACCAGTATTAAGGCTAAAAAGTAAACTGAGATATTGCCCTATTGCCGGTTTTATATAAACCAGGTTTCTATAATACTACATTCCATCATGGTCTCACTGATATCAGGCTAAAAAATATATATATATATCACAGTACACTACGATAAAACTAGGATAAAGATACTGCATTTAAAGTTGACAGAGTGACACGTGCAGATCACAGAGAGGGGTTTTCTTTCTTGCCCTGTATATAAATATTTCCTTGACTTATAAAGTGCGACAGACAGCACCCCTCCCTACTGGACGAGATGAGCGGGTGGACGTTTTTACCTAGGACACGTGAGCAGATGGCAACGTAAAGTGAATGACATCAACTCTGAGAATGTGACCCATGGCCTGATTTACGTTCTCGGACCCCGGCGCTGGTCCCGCTGCGACTGGATATCACATGTCTGCTATCGTGTTGTTGAATGATGTCAACCCTCCCTCTTAGGCAGGGCGAGGCCGAAACTAACGCTTCCAGTGGAGAGTAGAACATAAAAAATATTATGATTATCATTATCAGCATATATGCAGTGGAACAACAAAAAAATATGCCCCTAATACATATTTGTGTGTTCAAGGTTGGAAGACAAGAAACATTATGTTTCTGTTATAATTTAATTGTTAGCCACATATTTTCTAGGTTTTAAGTGTTTTTTTTGTAACACGGTCAATGAAAGTGTTTTTTCTCCACTCAGCCAGGAAATGTGAGGCCATATGACCAGAGATTCAGTTCCCCTGCGTATGACCCCACTGCAAAACAGTCTTGAGACAATCACAAGACACAAACATCCTGCCAGGGGTGAACTGCTTCTGGGTCAGGCCTCCCACAAGCGCCCTGACAGCTCCAGTCTTTCTCCACGCGCAAAAACAAATTTGTGGCTGAATGGACCCATTTTGCCTTCTATGCACGCCTGGACCAGGTCGTGCCAACAGACCCCTGACCGAAATCTCTAGCGGTGATCCTCACTTTCGGTTCATTGCATTATGGTGAACATGATTTCAACAATTATCAAAACAAAACAACTGAGATAAAAATGATTATTGTGCCGAATTTCGTTTTGCAGTGACACTCCCATTTTGTCTTGCTATAAATCCAGCACCACCCTTTCCAACCCCCTTTCATTTGTTTCTGTTTTGTTTTTAAGTTCAATAAATGCATGACATTTCCAAAGTCAATGATTAATCGTGTCAAACAATCATGATCTCAGTATCGACCAAAATGGTCATGATTATGATTTTTGGCACAATCCAGCAGTCGTACTCGGGATTTGCCAGCTTAAGACTGCGACAGGTTTTTGTCCGCAACACTTTTTTTTGTGAAAAAGACAAAGTTTATTATTTGGCAGGCAAATTAAGAAATTAAGTACACAAACAGACACAAATCTATTCATCTAAGACAAATACGCAAGATAAATTCATTTCAGGCCAAGTACTAAGTGATATAAAAATCGCTTTGCTGGGCAAAGGTACAAATGTGGTTGGTTAGTGCGCAATTAAAAGTAAGGTGTGGCACGTACAATGTTTTTTTGTTTGCAGTGACTTTCCGTTACACATTGTGCCAGGGGCTAAACTGAAAATGAAGCTGAAAAAAACCCTCCAGAGTGTCTGTCAGGTATTTCACACACAATCTGCGTAAAAGCCCAAAACATGGTTAAAATCTGGACTGAATCACTCACAGACTGTAATTTGGACCCTCTAAGGGCCAAACAGATAAATTTGGCATCATCCTGCAGAGAAATTACATACATTAAAAACACAGTTTTGTTGACCTGTCTGACACCAGCATGTTACTGGCCGCCAGAAGTCAGTGCTGACATCCATCAATCACTACTTAGGTCCTTTGCATCAATAGAAGTGGGTGGAGTAATAGGATGGTGTAACAGGACAGCGCTTGTGAACGGTCGTCAGTATTTGGCAGACAACAAACCATTACAGAGACATAACTGGAAATGACTAACATCAAGGAGTAAGCTAGAGAAGATAAGATTTTATTATGTTATAATTTTATGATAGTATATAATATTATGCTTTGTATTGGCAAGTGAGGTGATTCCTTTGGAAGAACTGCAGTTCACACAGGATAAAAAGGACTGATTTTTCTGAGAGTTTAGGAAAAATATTTTAAAAAGAGTAAACATTTAACTATTTTTGTTCAGTTCCCAAAAAAATAAGCAGTGCTTCGATATAATGCAATATACTTGGGGTATAATTACATTTCTGCTTTGGATAATTAAAATTATTGAAATGATCTAGGTGGGTCAAAAAAGGCTTTTGTTTAATAGAATTTCCCAGTCCGGTCTTTGGGGACACACAGACAGCCCATGTTTTTCTTCCCTCTCAGCTTCCAGTAGGGAGCAAAAATGTGGACTGTCTGGCAGGGAGCAAAAACATGGACGGACTGTGGGTCCCTGAGGACTGCATTAAGAAATGCTGGTTTAATAGAAAGGGGTGTGTTCATTACCAATCAACACATTCACGACCATGATTTGGCTGTTAGAAAAACAGCCGCTTTTCACCACCGACTGCTCCATGCAGAGGTACTTCAAAAAGTCTCATAAAAGTAATCGCAGGAACATCATTCAACCACATGCTGTCTGTTGATTGTGTGTGGAGGGGGGGGGGAGAGGTTGCTTAAGGACAGGGTCATAAATACTCTCAGCACAACTTATTCGCTATTATTGCCAAACAACTCATGAGTTATACATTTTTAAAAAAATGGACCCGTCAAGCTGGCTGGCATGAAAAGCAATAAGTTTCAGTAAACCACGATCTTGGAGAGGGGAGGAGAGCGGGCTGGATACAAATAAACTATAAAGACCTTGTTTCTGTCAGCAAAGCACACACAAATGCCAGGTCTTTACTGGTACTGGAACAAACAACATGCAGGCACCATCCCAACTCAGAACTGAAGCCATGGACTTTCTCTCTTGACTATCAACATGACCTACAATGTCCTGGTGAGTCCACCAAGTATCCAGTATCATACGTATTCTAGTAGATACAACACCACCAGCACCGTGGCATCTAACGTCCAAATATTACCTGATAAATGCTAGTAATCTGGCAATTTAACACTACTGATAAAAACCATAGCTTACCTATCTTTAAAAACCTTTATAAAACAGCCTACAGTACTAGCTTAATTAAAAGTTAAGGTTATTGCAAAAAGGATACATGAGTAATACAGTACTAGTAAACCTTACTTCATTGCTGTTGTTTCTTCTATCATAGTGAAATGTAGACTTCAGAAGAAAATATATTACCCACCTGACAAAGAGGCACGTGATCTAAATCCTAATACATTGAAACCCAGTGTAGAAATGTTTATTGCGTATGATCGAATTGGATTTCTTTATAATTTAGAAATATACATCCTCTGTTGTCTCAACTGAATGATCACTGTTTTTATGTAGGAAATCTGCTTTAGTTCTATCATTGGGGAGATTGTACTTTATCAAAATACAATCTTAAAGTTTGTTCTGTTTCCATAAAAAATGCAAAACTGGGGAAAAAAATAACCTTGAAACATTGTCTCCAGTAGGATTCTGTGCCAGGAAATTAATTGCTAGCCCAACCCACAAAATTTAGTGCACAGACCCAACCAAAGCAGAGCGATTATCTTAAAGCCTGATTTGAGCAGACCTGTGGAAGACCAGCTGATTTTGGAAAGATTTTACACTTTGTTTCAAACAAACCGCATGAGAAAGCATTTTTAACGGACAAAGTTGCCAGGATTTTACTAACCACGAAATAGAGGCTATACCATGAATCGCTTGACGATTTGACTAAAGATGACAGCCCCGCCCAAAGCATTCACCTTTTATCTAAAAAAATAAGACTTATTGCAGCTCATCGTAAATGACGCAGTAAATCAAGTTTAAGCTGTTCAAATGTTATTTTTCATCCCTGCTACATCTTGGCATTACTCAAAAAAGATCATATTACATAAAAGGACGGGGGATTCTACAAAAGCTCTTATTTATTATGCATGATGCAATGACAAACCATCATTTTTATACAGAAAAAAATAAAAAATAGCCCCACCAAAAAAATTACAATTCGAGGGCACAAAACTAGATGCGTGGACAAAAATTTCTAAAATATGGCCTTCATGCAATCTCAGGTCATTGCAGACGTACACAACTGTCGATATAATTTCAAACTTATTATCAAAATATTTTCGGATAAGAAGCTGCAGCTTTACTCACAGCAAATTGTTAAAATGCATTTTGTCTTTCATTGTCTTCTTGCAACGATTCAATTAATTTATGCATCAATATCCTGACTCTGGCTCACTGCTCTGTCAATTCTCAACAGTTATTTTTAGAGAAAGCCTCTGGGCAAGATTTATGCATGTAAACCAGCTGTTAGTTCTTTACTGGGGGGGGGGGGAAACAGTGTTCAATCACAATTCATTCCAGAACCTAGCAAGTTCACGCCGCATCACTCATGATTATGGGGGGAAAAACAGCAATGGGGTAGCTAAGTGAACCCGTCACACACAGCGTGTACAGTAGTGGGCACCACAAGGCCTTACATTCATGCCAAAAGCTAAATCAAGAATACAAGCCAAAATGTTAAGGATCTCTGACAAGGTACCTGACTGTAGCAATTTGAAATTGACAAAATACACACTTAGCCAAAGTCTGTCTTGATTTAGGATAAAAAAAAAAGCCCCAAAAAGCTTCAGTTCTGACTGCCCATGTAATGTAAGAAAATGGAAAAAAGACTGCAGTCACCAGAATGACTTCCAAAGCCTCGGCGTTAATTTACTGTGGCTAGCGACAAACACACGCTGAACTGTCAAAGACCGTCAGACAGCAGTGCGACGACCATAGGCTATGCATGCTGGGGATGCAGTAGCTTAGCATACAGGCGAATGAGAAATGACGAGAATGAAGGTCCAAACCAGAGCAGTGACACCAGTTAAAAGTGGGCAGAGCTGAACGGGAATCATGAATCTTTCAGAAGAGAAATAAAACCTCGGACAACAAACTCTAAGAACACAGAGAACAAAACTGCTCATAAAACCGACGGAAGCCATTAAAAAAGTTGTATGCGAAATAAACCCCAGCAGGAGTCACTCACGGATGGATCACCCTTCACTAGTTTTACGACGGGTGGACGTGTCCATGGGTAGAAGTAGTTGTAGGGGTTCTCTACCCTAAGAAGTCTTGATTCCTGCAGTGAATGGCGGTAAAACGTTGTTTCATAAGGGAAACAATAGCAATGAATGAGAGTTTACTTGCATTACTCATGTATCCTTTTTACATAATGCTCATTTTCTATAGATGACATAAATTCACTCTTCCCTCTGAAACTCTCTAGACAAAGTGCCATCTTAATCATCAGGCCGCATCACATGGTGAAGCATTTCTACCTTATGAGCGACGACGTCTTTTGAGACAACAATTCTGTCCACATGACTTCAAACCGTGATCCGGAGAAAATAAAGAGAAAGCTTCCTATAGTCTGCAACCCTTCGTATTACCACATGCCAGGGACACAAGGAGTCGGTGGGGGGCTTAATCGAGAGCCGACGAGACCTCTGTCCAAACACCAGAGACTGAAGGAATTCCTTATGGAAAGACTTGCCAGGTTCCTGTAGGCCAATTTCAGATCCAGGCTGCCTTGGCTGCGTATGGACAGGTTAATTTGCGAAAAAAAAGAGAAAAAAAATCCTGGAGGCCTCAAACGCTGGTCCTCATGCCAACTGGTTTCTTTACAAACTACACGCCTAACATGAACCCTTATGCCCTGGAACATCAGAACCATCTGTGACTCTAGCTAAGCTAAGCTACAGGACTGGATGGGTCCTGGAAGGTACAATCTTTACCAGATGAGTTACCAATCTGCTCTCCCTACTGCCACCATTCCCTTGAACTGGTTCTTTCATCTTGTCTGTTACCTTTTCAGTGAAAACCTTGCATCACAGCTCAGAAACACCAGTAACGTTTCCAGGCCCAAACATACTCCCTACAGGACCTTCATTCAAGTGTCTTCTCCATCCACCCTCCCACGCTTCTTCCAAGTAGCAGTCCTATCATATTAAACTTGACATGTCAAAATCCACCCTTTTCCTCCCCTGCCTGTTAACTTTCCTTCCACAACCACTCGGTGTCTCTTGATTCCATCTCCTTATCCCTCTTCTCTTCCTCATCCCACAACTTTTCGTCCTTTTCCCTTCTTTATATAGCTGTGTATGCTTCTAGAACAGCGTTTCCCAACCTGGCTCTCAGGGACTCCCATGTTTTTGCTGTGGACTGTCTGGCGGGAGCTGAGAGGGAGCAAAAACGTGGACTGTCTGGAAGTCCCCAAGGACCGATTTTGGAAACACTATTCTAGGACATGACCAAAGAGAGCTTTGAATCTGGTGTCTTATACAGTCCTGCGCTGTATGTTGCTCCATCATCTTGGGACCAATGCCCTACTAATTCCAACAATCTGATCCGACCCATTCCAGGACGCTCCCAGAGTTCTTCTTTCGTGTCCCGGCAAAACTTACCCTTGAAACGGGTTCGGCGAACCCTTTGATCTGCAACTCTGCTCTGATCCGCTGCAGTTCTGCTGTTTAAACACGTCTGCCTTGTTTATTCTCCATCCATCTCCGCCACACTCCTCCCTTCTGGCAGAAGATTTGGTGCTTTTCGGAGTATGATTTATTTGCTGAGACCACTTCGCCCCAAAAGCGGAAAGAGTGTTCCTTCGCTTAAATTTAACGCTCTTGGCTTTTTCCCCCTTCCGTATCATTAACCCCGCCAAGAGGTATGGAAAACAAAAGAACACCGAGTATGGCTGTGAGTTACATCTGTCAGCAACACTTCACAATATTTGCCATTTGCACAAGTTTTAGGGCGGCTATTAACTTCCTCGCCTTGAAGTATTTATCCTTCTACACTGCATGAATCCTTCATTCACTATTCAGTATCTTCTTAGGCTAAGTCAACACTTCGTAATCTATATCAACAACAGGCTCTCGCCATATCCTTCCATTCCATACAGGAAATTGTGTTTTTGCACATCCAGGCAGATTACGTATTCCTATCACATTAGACAGTTTTTTTTGTTGTTGTTTTTTCATGGCCCCCTTTGAAATTGTGGTTCTGAATCATCCACCTTGCAAACTGAATCGGGATCCTGTACTCAGCAAATAGCGAATTGTAAAAAAAAAAATTTTTACCAAAAAATAAGAAATAAGAAAAACAAACGGCACCTTTTCTGAGGTGATCCGACATTATTTCAGAATTAAAAGCTTGTGTTAGAGAAACTACCAGCAAACACAGAAATATAACAAAAGGTTAAACAAAACAATGAAAATCATATGCAAATTTAAGCCCTACCTTTCTCCTACACCACAGCAGCAAGAGGCAAGTAAGTCATAAAACAACGTCACTACAGATATAGAGAATATAATATTTAGTGCATCTGTAAACGGCTGTAAATCACAGTAACGCTTTATTAGCTGTGACTTGGCTACCACCATTGGGCCCAAGTGTAAATATGGCTTAATACACAAAGCTGGGCTTTAAACAACCATTGGGCCTCACTCCTAATGTCATCTTCTGAATTACCCTGAAGGCTAATTCTGCCCAGGGGAGACGGATGTTTGTGGCATTCTCCTCACACAGGCTGCCTTAGTTCCTGCAGAGGTTCTTCGCTTGTGGTGTGGACCCGCCCAACCATCAATGGCACTAATGGCTACATCTCCAGGAAAGACCGCACCGAAAACGGCAATCTGCTCCCATCTCCGGAAGAACCAGTGGGGGGAGAAATTTTTTTTTTAAAAAAATCGGAACAAATTTCTCCATCAACATGCCAGAAAAAAAATAATGGGCGTGTGTAAATATACCGCAAAAATTCGGAAAAGAAAAAGGAAAAAAATGGGTTTACTTTGAGATCTACTTAAATATGAAGAGCAAATGTGTCCAAACAGCAAAAAACTTCAAAGGCAAAAAAAAAAAAAAAACTTTTGAAGAAATTTAAAAAAAAAAAAAAAGTTCTAGAGTTCTACAATTTCAATGTTTACAGTATATTACATTTCCATATTAAAGTTTGTTTTTAAGGATCAGAAAACAGACTATAAACATGTCATTAACTAATTTTTCAGAGTCTTTCACAAAAGAAATCGCAGACCGAAAGAGGCAGTTTGCAATCCAATTTGTAGGAAATAATTTACGTTTTCTCCTTGCTACGCTTGACGGTAACTTGTGCCACTGTTGTGCCGTTTCTTTTTTTATGAGAAAGATCTTCCTCCAGATTAAAGAAATTCTCTGAAATCTTAATTTATGAGGCGGAAGAGCAACCGACACCTTTGGCACAATCTGGCCTCACAGATGTTATTCCTAAAGTGACACCGGCCAATTTGCCCGCGTGAATAACAGCGTAATGTCGGCGTGTGGCCAACGCCTCCACTGGAGCGTACAGGACCACTGTGACACTGCAGGAATGCCCACAAAGGGTCATATACAATTACAGATGATTCGCATTACAGGCGAGCGAACTCTGCACATCCCAAAGCAGGATACCCAGTCAGGGATGAAATCAGAGGAAGTCCTATCCCCTTTGTCCTGCCATCTAAAATCAAACAAAGGGAGTTTTCTCCTTCTCTTGACGGCTTGTTGAAGGACTTTTGGGGCCATCGCAATTATCATGGACGTGAAACCGAGAGAACAGCTAAAACCATACTACCTGAGCAGACGCGCATGTGTGTGTCTGAATGAGAATGACGGATATGCTTGAAGCCTTAAAAAGAGAACATCCTGGTTGTAAATCAACACACACGCGTTGCGGGCTGCAGTGATACACTTGCAAACGCAAACCGTTAGCGATCCTCACCCTCTTTTTTACAAACTTGTAGCTACGTTACTTATTCCCCCTGGGGTCATAATTGCCTCTTTTTGAACCATCGGCAAACTGTGCCTTGCAAGCAAATGGATGCAAATCAGGTTGTATGGTGCGAATGGAGGGATTGCGAGGGCGCGGGGTGGGAGGGGTCTGCAGAGCACTGGCGCTCAGTCAAGGTTAGAAATGACCTCAGCGCTATCCATTAATGAAATGACAACTTCACTGAAAGAGAAGAATGAAATATTACGAAACGCTGGTTGGCCGTCGCAGTGCCGTTGCCGTCGCATGCTAATGCACTGCTGAGGGGGGGGGGGGTGTAATGAATTCCAACAATGACCAAAATAATAATAATAATAGTGGGGGGAGGTGGAGGAGAGAGAGAAAGACCAGAAAACCAAAAGTACAGACGTACAATGCCTGGCGTGCCAGCTACACATGCATTTATCGGCAACGACTGTATCCCAAAATGCGGCAACAAAAGGGGGTTTAGAGACGAATTAATGCAGATGAGGGAGAGCCCCTGAATTGCAATTTCGTTTTCTATGGCTCTGCCCTGGAAGAACCAAAAAAGGAATCGCATCCAAGACCAGGGCGATACAGCCTGCCCATATTAAAGAGGAACAGTGACAGACTGAAGGGAGAGAGAGAGCGAGAAAGAGGGAAAGATGGTGGGGGAGAGAGAGCTTTGGCTTAGTATAGTTTTCATAGCTTTTCCCAATTTGACAGCAGAATAATTAATAGACGATGCTAATCTATGTGGTAAAAAAAGCAATATGTTAAACAAAATTCATTACCGCATGATGTAAATGAGGTTTCTCACCAATGAAGGCAGTGATTGGCTGGGACGCGAAGCACACCGGGGCGGGATTGGCCGAGTGGTGGGCTCCTGGTAACGCTGCGGCCAGGCAACTGCACCGCCAGACAGCAGCTTGCCTCTTGTTTGTCGACTGAAGGGAATCTTGTTCAGCCCCAACTGCGTCTCCATGGAAGTGGCACCTTGAGAGTCTGCTCCCCCAACACCACCACCACCACCCAGGTTCCCAGCGCAGCCCAGTGCAGGGACAGGGGCTGAAGTGAAAAGACCAGACTCTGGCATGAAGCCCAGACAGTACCCCCCCCCCCCAACTTTCTCCTGACTATAAAACAGAACTCGTTTAGGGCTGCTATTAAAAACCACCATTAACTGCTAAGTCAACGGACACCAGTTTGCGCTCAAACACGCCCCGCCCCCCCATTGCCTTTCTCAAGCTCTGACCAATTAAACGCTCATTTTCGTCAGCAGATGCACAATTTAGGAAAAGGTGCTCTTGATCAAAAATGTCTTCTTTGCAAAAC
>JAODJX010000039.1:11161626-11175664 GCA_026776945.1 Isichthys henryi | reverse complement strand
CCCCCCCCCCCCCCCACCCCCCCCCCCCCCCCCCCCCCCCCCCCCCCCCCCCCCCCCCCCCCCCCCGGGGCGCGCCGCCGCCCCCCCGGGCAGTGATAGGGATTAAGATGAAAGAGTACAGCAGAATTATTAGGCCTGAAAAAGGGCCATCAATAGAAATTTATTTTCTTTTGGTTGTTGAGTGTCATCGGTATGTAATACTGTGCTTAAAATTCATTGATTGTGGTCCTCAGGACTGAAGAATTGCACAGTAGATATAAAACCTGGTGATAAATATTCAAACCCCACCCCAATCTACAAGGGAAGAAAAAAAGGACATTAACACTGATGGGGTCAGGGCTGCAGTCTTTTCTCTTTCATTCATTGAGAATTTAGGAGCAAGTTGGAGGGGAGGTTTTCCCCAACGGACAGCATCAGCGGTGTTTTCGTGGCTGGATGCAGTGTTGTCTCCTTTTAATGTCATATATATCACAGTCCATGTCAGTCTCTCACGTAGCACTTAGTAGCATGATGCTAACAATAATAAAGCCTGTAGCAGCAAAAATAAAACACAAACAATCAAAAAAAAATGGGCATGACAGTGTGACCTGGTTGAAGAAAAGTGCGGGTTTAAAAATAGAATTCTGCAGACAGGCGCGGACGGGCAACCCCGACGGGTCGCAGAGCTCATCTCCCGTCGGCAGGCGTCCGCCTCAGCGAGGTCATGACGTGGCTGAAGCGGGCACACAGCTCTGGGGTGGACCAGGAGGGCAGCCGCGGCGGTGCGCTAAAGCTTTTCATCTCTGTCGAGCAGTCCAGCAGCTTCGGGAGGAAATCTGTCAGGGTCTCCTGCAGTTTGGCTAGGAAGAAGGGGGCGGCAGGGGTGGGGGGTTACAAGGAAAGACAGAGCTTCATTTCCATCACTCGCTCACTCATATATGTGGCGTCCTTGCAAAAATGTTCAAAGCAACGTGTGTGTGTGTGTGTGTGTGTGTATATAACGTCAATCCTAATCTACACATTCTGTAACCCCACACCAAATAAACACAATGAAAATGTCAAGATTCACATATAAAGTACAATTACATGTGTAATTACAATTACTTAAATTACAATTACAAATACTGTCCTTCTAAATACAAAAGTGAAAACACAGTAACCTCTTCCCTTTTCCCAACTAATGTAATTTTTAAAAAATAAGAAGATTATTATAGAAGTATTGCATTTTAAGCAGATTTATCAAACTGAACCGGACACACAGAAGGCAGGCTTTATGCACAGCATGGCAAACACCCGATTTATCGCGAATGGGAACAAGGACCAGACGTGACTTACGGTCCATCTCCCGGCCCAGGTAGGAACACCAGCGGTTCCTAATGTCCTCCACGGCGGCCACATCCTTCTCCTTGTCCTCGTCAGTCAGCAACAGGGGCAGGCAGGGCACCACGAGCTGCTTCATGATGTTCAGGCCATCGCTCACCTCCGGCTCCTCTCCGTACTCAAAAAGAGCTGCCGCCTGCTCATTCAGCTTCTGTGGAGCACAAGCACAAGCCTGTCAGGGACGGCTGACCAAGCTAACGGGACCGTGAACCTCCTGAAGCTGATCGGGCCTACTAGATGCCTCAGCTATGCTTAGAATTGAGAAAATATACCATGTGCTCAAAACACTTAAAGAGCCCGCTTCGGTTACAGGATACGTTCAATTTATTAAGCCCTATTTATTTATAGTAGATTATCTGCGCATATCGCTGTTTTGAATCTCCAACTTCACATCCATTTTTTTATCCATCTCCATCAGTATTCTGTTACAGTCATGGTCTTTTTGGCTTTCATAATAAACCATCACGGTACGTTGCATAAGGCTAAGCTAGATTTCCTTCGAGACAAAACACAGAAGTGAATATCACGGCATAAAAGCAATCAGAATTCTTGGATCCAATCAAAAGGTCTGTTTCTGACATCGGAGGGTCAGGCCGGGACAGCGGCTGCACCCTGTTTACATTCACCCCGCGCCAGCTTCCTCCTCCGAGTTGCAGACTCGGTTTGGAGCACAATAGAGTTCGGTCACGGTGCAGCCAAAAACACAGCCGCTTCCCGAACAAAGACACTGGACAGTTTATAGAAGAAAAGCGAAAAAAAAAAAAAAACAAAAGAAAAAATTAAGTATGCACCCATTAATTTTTTGGTATTTTTCCAGTCCTATATTTTAAGTTAAATGAACCTGTCATAACTTAAGCATGTTTCTTAAAACCTGTTGCAAAGGATTTAAGGACATCATTGCCGTTTTTGGTTTTGTAATTTGGGCCAGGATTGTAGGGCCTATATTTTAGACTAAAATAATAAAAAAAAGACACTAAGATACACAGAGTTTCATATTGTTTCATTACAGAGTAAAACCCTTCACAGGTCCTGTCTAATTGAATTAAAATGGGGCGATATATCTTGGCAGAGACGGTAAGCACTAGCTCCAGACGCTGCATAACCGGCTGGTGACCAAGACACTCAGTGCCGAGCACAGCCCAGAAGAAACGATTTTGTCCGCTGGTTTACTCACGAGCAGACACGCTCTCCTGTGATGGCCGATCAGCTCCGCGTCATGCCCTCGGTAAGGGCCCTCGGAGAGCAACGCTTTGTTGCGCTGATAGGAGCAGATCAGGTACGGCAGCGCCTCCACATAGCTGTTGGGGGAAAATCACCAGAAATAAATGTTCACTTTTACCTCTACATGTAAATGCTTAGCTGTCGTTTACATCTGACAATCTGCACTAATGTATTAATTTCTATCCATCTACCTACTATCTACCTACAATGCTGTATGTCCGCGATTATCAACTGGTTTAGACTCAGGATTCACATTTTCCCTTAGTCATTAAGCCACAAACCACATTGTGACATTAATGCCAGATGCATTCCACAACAAAATAGTACAGTAAAAGTAAATTCAACATACTGCAGTGACCCAAGCAGAATGCCTAAATGTTCATAAATGTGCCTTTTAATTCAAAGTACTAGCTCTTTAAAATCTGCAGCCTCTTATTGTTAATGAAGTGTTAATGAAGATGATTATCACTGCATTTATTGATATGCTTGATTATTGAGTATATATTTTCAGGCCAGTATTTTATACGCAGATTAAAAGGTTCTCCCTGCGTGATCCTGACCAGGAAAAAGGCAAAGCCATTTACAATGGATGGATGGATGACCAGTATTTGAACGTTCTTACTTTTCGGTAAACAGTAAGGTTTAAATATGACCACATATCCCTAACCCTACAAAACTGGAAAGAGTTCCACCTCAGCCCTGAATCACCTAATTAAACTTAATGTTGTTCAGGTAGACGACAATTCCTTGACTTCCTGGCTTGAAACGTTTTACAAACCAACCAACAACACTCACTGGGCTGGGCACCTCCAGGCCCAAAAACTGTGTAAAATGTGTGTTAAGTATGCATTAGGCAGTAAAATGCTGGCTGTCACACATTCAGGAAAATGAGACTGGCCATAAAAGAAATTACCTGGGCGTTTTACAAATATCTGTTGTTTTCTTAACAAGCACTCGATAGCTTTGTGAATCAGGAGAAATTTTGGAACTTTGCTGCCCTCTATAGGCACTCAAATGACAGTAGAGCTGAATTAAAGTAAATCAAGTCAATATTGAGTCCTTATTTAATTAGGGTTTCAGACATTTTCAACCCCCCATTATGTCCAGGGACAGCAACTTTCCTTTTGCCCTCTAAATGTGAAAGGCTTGGCACACAAACCAGACAGTGGTTGGGGATGGGGGGGTTAGTATGTGAGAGGAGGTGCTGTCTCACCTTCTCTTCTGGACCAGTTCCAGACCAATCATCAGGAAGATTGTGGTCTCCCTAAAGTTCCTATACTCCTGATGCCAAATCTGAAAATATATTAGCCATTATCAGGCAATCACAAGTGTGACAAACCTCCAACAAGGTACATCAAGAGGGAACGTCAGAGATTGCTAATAAAAACACATTTTTTAAAATCAACGATTTTAATTCACTTCCATAACTCCACTGTCTACCAGCATGGAGGTAACTGGTCATGTAATGGGACTGTATGGTATCGACTGAGGAAAGTAGGTCTGTTTGCTGGTAATGCACTATTATACTAGAGCTTTAGCAAATCACTGCCGTGAAGAGGTGACTCTCAGCGAATAGAGGACACAAAAGATAAACATCCTTGGCATATTCTCAAACGAAACTCAGGCAAAGACATTCCAATAAGATTAGTTAACCTTTCGTCCACTTCGACGCAGTGCGTCTGAAGAATGCCCGCAAATGCCAAGTTTTCCATTGTAAGAGATGTTCCCATTAGTTTGAAGGGGGAACACTTTGCGCCAGTTGATGTTTCGGCAACGAGCAAAAACAAACAAAAATAAATAAAAAATGTTCAAAGGAACTGGCTTGGAGAAGCTTAAAACTACAGCAATTCTGACCTCGTATTGTTCCATATTTACTTCATCCGGCCTTATAAGATCTAGCTTTGCACGTGCAACTTTCATTATGTTCTTACATCTGGGGAGGAAAACAAAAAAAGAACCAAAACATTTCGTATTCTAACAAACAAGCAAATGTTGACCACCATACCAGCACGGCTGGGGGGGCGGGGCGTTACACCGTACCGCTCATCGTAGCCCAAGCTGGGGTCAGTAAACTGCGTGAGAAGAGTCCTCTCCAGGATCTTCTTGGGCGCCTGGTTCTGGATGAGGTAGACCATGACGTACTGTATCCGAAGGTCAATTTCGGGTTGGGTGCCCTCCCAGGCCAGATGAAGCAGTCGGGCATACTCCGCTTTGATGGCCTGCAAGGTAACAGAACGGGGGGGGGGGGCAGAGGGAGACAGAACAGTCAGCCTTCCCAGTCGTCACCCAGCCAGAAGGTGGCTAACCAGTCTCAGGTGCTCCTTCATTTGGGAAAGGTTCTCTGGCAATGGCTAAATAGTGCCACCTATCCACAGGGCTATGGAATAACAACAACAAAAAATATGCACCAATACAAAGAATCAAATGTCAGTTTTCCACTCTCGCTATTATTAGTACACAGTTATACAGCTTAACCTGTTACTAATTAGTGTCTTATTGGAGCTACTTGCAACTCACTTCCAAGCCCTTTAATGCTTAGGGTGTTCTAACTACAGCACTGTAAACGTCTTAAATAATCAGTCAAAGAAAATATTGTTTAAATGATGATTTGCAGCAACCGCCCAATAGACCCATTGTGTAAATATACACTTAGCAGCCAGACAAATAGCTTCAGACATTTTCTTTGACTGCCTAATACTTCTGCACAGCACTGTACAGGTCACCAGCAACTCTCATCAGCATGTGCAATACTGGTCTCCATTCTAAACCATCCATCCATCCATCCTAACAATGAGGACCAAAGTAAGAACTGCTAACACGCATTTACTAGTCATATAAATAGAAACAAAGAAATACTACAAAAGTCTAACAGAAATGCACCATACTGAAATGTTAAACTAGCTACACTACAGCTCTGCACCCAGGGGCAGCATGAAGGCAGTTAGGATGATTCCAAGGGCCCCTGAATGACAGGGGCTGTGAAAATTTTCAAACATAATTAAATTGGTCAGGGTTGAGGGCCCAAAATCTCCAGTAGCACCCCTGTCTGCGCCAAAGCTCACGGGTAACCTGAATCATAATTAAGAGGACACTGAAGACTGTTCAAAAGCACTAACACCAGCACGGTAATTATCAAATTACTTTTGAAAAGAGAACTCGCTTTTCAACAATATCAACTTTGATTAAATTCACAGGACAAAGAGTAACCACCTGCTGGAATGCACAACAATTTTGGAAAAAGGAGGGAATGCGTGTCTAAAAGCATGCTGGAGGACCCAGCTAGGAATAGAAGGTACCTTGAAGAAGGCTGCCTCAGGGCCGTATTTCTCGTACACACTGCGGGCCCTGCCAATGGCCAGGATTATTCCCTGCAAGCTCGGGGTCAGAATATCCTGGGCCGATGATGGAACCATTTTACATGAGATAGATAGGAGGGTTAGCTGCTGCAGGTGCCATACAGGAACTTGCAGAGTCCTCAAACCAACGAGCAAATAAAGTAAGCAGGAGTCGCATTCCATCATGCAGCGCTTGAGGAGTCACACCTTACTAGATCGCCAAATGATTGCTACATGCGAATGGGAGTTAAAGTATGACGCGCAGGGTAAATAATACATTATCAGGTTGCCCGTCAATTACACACAATTGCTGCCTTCAAGTGGTTCTCAGGGTGAAATTTGCCATGAAGTCACGAAATTAAGTTGCTTAAGACATCCAGGAATTCAGGCCATTCAACATGGATTTAGCAAACAGAGCTTCATAAGCAGAAAAACCTAAAACATTCAATTAGATTTGTGCATCTAATTCCTCAAAATAGAAGTTCTTCATAGGTGTCCAATTAAAGAAAATCTGTAGTAGAATGAATCCGGAGATCACTGAAGACATGAGGATAAATTCAATAATACAATTCTTTTTAAGACACTTAAAAAAAAGACAAAACTTCAAATATATTTTTTCAGAAGAGCAGAATTTTTTTGAATGCATACAAACTCTACAAATGGTAGCTATTTTTTTTAGCTACTAAGAATCGAACATCGAACAAGCGAAAGCATAGAGGCACTTCTATAATGTTCAGGTAGCGTAGAACTAGGCATTCATCTTCACTAAAGACACAGGCGTCTACTTCAGGACCATGCCAGCAATACACAAGACACCCCCCCCCCAAACACACACACATGCTTTGCTTATATGAAACTAAAATTGAGGACAGCAAGGAGCATATGTCAAGTTTATCACACTACCTCGTCATCATACCCGCCCACTGGCAATCGTGAGACACACGCCCCCTTGTGGTGGGTGGGCACCTTGACCCAACGTTGCTCAAGAAGGCCTGTGGTTCCTTCCACTACTGGGTCAGAATCAGGGAGTGGGTGACGGGATCCAGTCACCTTTGCAGGGGGCAGGATAATAGATCCATCCACCAAAGTAGGAGGCAGGGCTGATACCGCTACTGTAGGTTGAGCATTAAGGAGCAGAGCAGCAGAAATCTCTACTGTAAGCTGAGCCTCAGAGGGCGGAGTAGCTTGCGCCTCCACCATTGGTTGAGAATCAGGGGGTGGGACAGTAGGCACCTCTACCATTGGTTGAGAATCAGGGGGCAGAACAGAGGACACCTCTACTATAGGTTGTGTATCAGGAGGTGGGGAAGTAGACATCTCTGGTACAGGCTGTGCATTGGTGGGTGGGACAGCAGACATTTCCACTGCTGGTTCAATGTCAGGTGATGGGACAGCAGACATCTCTACTGCTGGTTGAGCATTAGGGGACAAGGCAGTCGACACTGGTATCATTGGTTGAGATTGAAAGGGCGAGGGAGTGGACAAATCTACTGTAGGTTGAAAATCAGAGGAAGGACCAGCAGAAACCTCTATAGTTGGCTGAGAGTCAGGGGGCATCTCTACCACAAGCTGAACATCAGGAGTTGGGGCAGCGGATCTCTCTACCACAAGCTGAACGCCAGGAGGTGGGCTAGTTGATCCAACAGCAATAAGCTCATCAGTAGAGGACTGGCTTACAGGCCTGTCTATCACAGGTTGGGTAGTAAAGGGTGCAGGGGTGTACTCCTTGGCCATTGGTTGAGAAGCAACAGGTAAGGACCTGATGACCACTTCCTGAATAGGATGGTCGACGGCTTCTTGTTTGATGAGCACATTCGGAATAGTAATTAATGCACCGCACTGCCTCTTGACCTCAAATTGATCAATGGACACTGGGACTTTAGGTAACTGAACCACATGTCGGGGGGTGGAGTCCTCGACCAAAGGCTGAGGAGCAAAGTTCAGCGAGGCGGCCATCTTAAGAGCCAGCACTGCCAGTGCTTCTGGCTGAGGGTACGAGGGCGCACTTTCACCAGTAAGCTAGACGAGAAAGGGAGAGAGAAAGAGAAGAGCAAGCATGGAAAGAAAAACTGGTTTGAGTTTCAAAATAAATGAGTCTTACTTCCTGCATGACTTCTCTCTTAATCCGTAATCCCAGAGGAAGCCGCTGAAGCCGACCGTGACTGTAACGGTACCCTACCAACCTTTTTGAAACGTGCGGTTTTGCCAGGGTTACCTCACAGGAATTACATTTTAATTTGGCCGTGTTACCAGCCTCGCCGGCTCACTTCATCGGCCATTTAAAATGCCAAAGATTTTACTGAAATCCGTTTGAAAATCCATTCACAGAAAAACAAAATGGAAAAAAAAATCATTTATACGTAAAGGTCATATAACAATAACCAAAAAAAGTGAACTGTGCAAAAATATGAATGGCCCCATGCAAGCTCAAACTGGGACAGTTATAGATATGATATTTGAAAACTAAAAAAAAAAAAAAAAGGAAAATAAGAAAATTGCTAAATTGAATAACAGATGGGGGTTAACTGGAAAGTGAAATCATTGCTGATCTCATTTCATATTACACCACAGTCGATGTGGTTGAAGCCAGGAATTGAAAGTAAGAGCATAGCGCACGTCAGGTTGGTGACGTGTGGCTGCCTGCACTTGAGATGTAGGGTTAGGGAGCAGGATGTGGGATCTTACTGCATTCAGCAGGGCCTCCGGGCTGCTGTCATGCTGCTCGGCTGCGGCCTGGGAGATGGCCCTCTCTGTGTCTGCCTTCAGGTGCTCGCAGGTGTACAGAGAAGATGGCTGTTCCATGTACTGCTGAGGGGCTGGGGGGTGGGGGAGGGGGACATCAATCACCCCTATGTGCATTACACATCATTCAAACAGCTCTCAGAATGACCCATAGGCAAAATTCCTCAGACAGGGACATACCACACACTCTCTGCCCCTCACAACAACACAGACAGAATCTGATTGATCAACAAGAAGGTTTATATAAGGATTACATAGGTAACTCATTTTTAGTAATACTGACACTATCAACTCACTTCAAGTGCTTCTGCCATACTATCCAGACACCCATCACAACAGCGGTGTTTACCGCCACTCAGACTGCACATTTGCATGGGGCCCCTGAGGTTTCTTACTTAGGACATGCGGAAGCTAGCTAGCGACAATCTTCTGACTATTCGCCAGCTACTTATTTAGTGTTTGAAATATCTGCGGGTGGACAGGGCGGCCCCTGAAGTGACTTTGAGCAGGACTCCAGAAGCAACAGACCAGTCCAAGGCCCATAATGTAAATCTGAAAGGCTTTCCAGCTACAGCGTCACGAGGGCCCCATAAATATGCAGCCACTCACGTTTCTTGGACTGAAACATCACTCATAGCTCACAGACCTTAGTAATCCAATTACTTCCTGCTTCTCTCCGAATGAGTAGTTTCAAAGTGATTTTCAACACCAGCATTGACACCTGCCCACCTACCTTCATACTGAATTAGCATTTAGTTCCACCTTACTTTGGACTAGAAGATGAGCTACAGGCTTACGGCTCATCTGCACTGCCACCAAGAACCAAGCCAAACCCAAACCGAACTGCGAAGAGACGGTTTTCCATTGTAAATTATGCGAGCCAAACCCAAATCGCACCCATGCTGACACGGTCCTGCTTACTACCAAGGCTGAAAACGTGAGCCGAGTTGCTTGCATCACCACCATCTGACTGGTCGAAATGCATGGATACAAGAAAGAACCAGTGATCTGCGTCGAAATGTACGGATTAGTAGTATCGCACATTGCGACGCATCGAGGCATTCCCAATAACCTCCTACTTTGAAAAGTACTATAGAATGGCTGAATGGAATGGATTCGCAATGCAGATTTATGAAAGCGGATGCTAATCCTGCTAGCGTTACATGCTAATATAACACAGTGATTCTCATAGATGTGCTAGTGAAAATTTGCACATAGTAAATCATGATGTACACCGTGTGAACAGTAAATAAGCGTCTCTACGCTTTTACATCCCGGTTGCTCTCCAAACCCCACAATGTCTTTACTGAGCCGGCCCTTCTGCGGTGGAAAACCAAAGACAGCCGGAACCACACTGTAACTAGTGTCTCTTTGCGGTATGGCTCAGGCACAGCCTGGTTCTTATATGCCAGTGGAAAAGCACCATTAGAAACTCACCTGCAGAAGGGCTGGATTCCACGTTCCTGGGCCTGGAGGAGCCCATCATTGAGGCTGGAACTACTGCCCTGGCCTTCCGCTTCTCCTGCAGCTTGTCCCACTGCCGCAGCTCCTCCTCAAACAGCTGGTTGTCCTCCTTTACATAAGCCCTCAAGTCCGCCGGCAACTTGTCCAGCCAGGTCAGCGGCTGATCCGTCACCTCATCAGAGTCCTCTAGGAGGAGACGAGGGCTCCCTTCAGTGTCAATGAACAGCATCAGCCTTACTTCCGTTAACTTGGGAAACAACCATTGGACTGGTCAAGTTGATACCTCAATTGATAGGAATAAACTTGCTTCACTGGTAGTGCAGTGAAATGCTGCCAACGCTGAGCTTAACTTCTACTTGGGCAATTTCACTTGGGGTTTGCCTCACCTTCTATTAGAAAGGGCTTCTTGTCGTTGATGTACATCAGGCAGTAGGCACTGGTGTTGCGGTAGCCTCCGAAAGAATCCCGCATCAACTCCTCCCAGGAGGATTCAGTGACCGAGATGTCATTGTATTTCATCCAGCACCGGTGTCGCGAGCTATAGATGTATGCCCAATAGTGGCCGGCGTTGGCCTGGCCCTCATGGACCAGCACCGCATGCAGCCGGTATGGAACCTGAAGGCACAAGGAATGCTGGTTAAAGCTCTGTCCCTCACCAAGCATATCACGTGGGACAACTTGAGCGACTTCTATAGATTTCGTGAAGGGTGCGATCTTCCAGCCGACACCTGGATTTTTTTACTAGAGGGGTTCGGGTTATGTGCTTCGAGCAGCAGCCACCATCTTGAACGGCTCCATCCCCTACTGGCAGACAACCTCAGCAAGCTCACAAAGAAAAGGGTTTGGCCTGTGGGGAGCAGCACAGGCAGCCGTCAATGGCACTCACTTGCATCATGGTTATTTCGGAATACATGAGCTCTGTGGTTCTCTGTATCTTTGCGATGCTCCTCTGTAAGTCTGAGCGAGAAGAGAAAAAAAAAATTAAAAAATCAAGGAGAGAGAGACTGACCTAAGTGTGAAGGACAAGCAGGAGGCCACTGTCCTACACCTCTCTTCCTGTAGGCCTCAGGGGACTCAAACAAAAAATAAGCGTCTGACATCCAATGCAAATCGGCCGCACTTCTGATGCAACAGAGAGCCAAGCCAGAACCCACCCTTCACACTGTATAAAAACAGCAACACAACATAGTGACCACCACCCCCCCACCACTGTTTCAACAGTGCCGTGCTCTGTTAAGAGGCCTATCCTGCCCCACGTTGGCATCACCAGGTATTACACGCCATCAATTGTCTATGAATAGAATAAATGTGCCATGTTTTATTCAACTAGAAAACACATGTGCGTTTCAGGTTGTCAGTGATATTAATTAATTTCAAGGCTACTATGTACTGTACCGGGGGTCACTCTGCACTTTTTTTCAATACTGGACTTAAAGTTTGATGAGGGGACATTCATACCACGAATGTCGCCCTCCACCTCGTTCCGCCAGCGTTGCAGGCAGCTCTCCAACACACTCAGTTCCTCCTCTGATATATGACGGGGTGCGGGGTGCGTAGGCTCATCCGGGAGACAAGACTGAGTGAAGGGCTTGTGGACCGGTGCCCTCTGCTGGGAAGGGAGGGCATTGACCGGGGCCTCGCAGCCCACGGCAGGATCCAGCTCTGTCACACTGCAAGGACACAATTTTTATAGAAACAGCACATTACTGTTTATGGATTTTTTTTTTTAAACCCATCTGAACCAGGTTAAATTAAATTGCACACTGTGCACCCAGAATGAATGCGGACAGGGTACGTGCCTTGGAGCCGGCTGCGATGGCGTGGCTGCTCCACCAGGTGGGGCACCGTTGGCATCTGTGTTTTCCAGCAGGAAACTGCATGCGGGTTTGCTGGAGGCAAACTCCATGGTGTACTCCAAGACGTCCGCCAGAGGGCACCTCTTGGGGCCTGAGCCGTAACTAAGATATCTGATTCCGAGAAAAAATAAATAATGAGGTAAGAAAGAAAAAAAAAAAAAAAAAAAAGGCTCATAACCAAAGTGTACAGTATGAATCATAGACAGTGAGGTATTCGAAAAGCTTGCCGTGTCACGCTTAAGAAACAAGGGAGCCTCATAAGACCCAATGCAAAAAAAATTAGGACGACAGTCAGAGCAGTGATTCTCAATCCAGTTCCTGGTGAACCGCCTGCCAGGACATTTTCATTCCAACCCTACCTTAAATCAGGCTCAGGTGCTCCTTAATAGACTAAAAATGAATGCAGCAGGTTGAAAGCAGTGTGGGTTGGAATGAAAACATCTTAGCACTGGGGTCGCCAGGAACAGGACTGAGAACAACCGAGTTAGAGGAAGGGAAGAGGACCGCCGCTACAGATCTGTGTAGATGGTATGCCTCGAGGGAAAGGGGAAAGGTCAGGGTACCTCTCCAAGCGCTGCTGAAGTAGGGTTAGGTGCTCTTTGAGCCTCCGGATCTCCTCACGCTTCATTCTGGTAACTTCTTTGTTCTTATCCATATACCTAAAACCAGGCAGATAGTTACGAAAAAAAAAATACTCAAACTCGAAACTTACAAAGGACGTTGCGCAAGGAGTTATTTTCTTTGGGATGTCCTGTTTTGCTTTATGAGCAGCTTTCAACCGACGAGGACAGCACTACTTAGAGCCAAGTGCATCACCTACCTGTCCACATAGAGCAAAGGGGGGAACTCTAGTTTGTTGTGGATCTTCTCTGGCCTTCCCAGGGCCTGGTTGAACTCAAACCTGGAGAGCTCCAAAGTCAGGACCGGTGGGAGTTCGGTGAACCAGTGCTGAAAGCAGAGCACCAGCAGTGTGAGGAGCTGAGATGGCCTTCAGTTCACAGAAGTTCAACATGGTTAAGCGTCACCCCAAAATGGGATTCTGCGCGACGCTTTCTTAAAATAGCAGCTTTTTGAGTGCTTGGTTTTTATCTTCATAGCCGTCGCACAGTGAGTAATGATGCAGGTGTTGTTAGAAGTCCAGCTTGGTGTGTGTGAAGAGCAGCATTCCTCAAGCTTAACAACAACAATAATATTAATAATAATAATAGTAATAATAATAGATTCTTTATTGATTCCCGTGGGGAAAGTTCTAGTAGGAAATTGCCAGCAGACCCTTCCTCTCTCTTCCTATAGATTCTGTACTATTTAATCCCCCCTCCCTGCATACATTTGTACATACAAACGCAGGTCTTCAACCCTTTCATACAAATGCATGAGAAACAGTACATTTGACAGTTGCGTTTTATAATCACCCCCCTCCCTCGTTGAATTGTGAATCTGACCTCCTGTCCAGACTTGGCAGAGTTTTCCGAGTGTAAGGACTCGATCTCGCCTTCGATCATGGCTGCCTCCAAGCACTCATGCAGATCGTTGAAGCCGTTCACCTGGAGCGGGTACTGCCCAAACATCTCAGCGTTCTCAAACTTCTTACCTGTAGAGAAACACACACAAAAGGTCAAACCTAGTCCCAATTACTGATTATCATTTATCTTATGCATCAATAAACCAGTATAAAACCCCATTAAAGGCAAGCAAACAAAGATTAAGTGTTTGGAAAGGTTATTCAAGGCATCAGATTGTGGATACCATTGTCACTATAAGAAAAGAGTGAAGCCTAGGAATGACTGACAGAGAGGACCACAGAAGTGCTGACCGCACCATACAATAAGCAGGCATGACGTCATGCTATGAATAGCTGTTAGCTTTATCGTGCCTACCATGTTGGTATCAATACTTTATTGTGATCAACTTAAACAAGACACAATTACAGCAGCAATATCTCATTAACAGAGTCCACTGCCGGGGGGGGGGGGGGGGCACCTTCAAAACATGGCCATAAAAGAGCAAAAAAAAAAAAAAAACCCAGAAATAAACCAGAATTCACACCCAAAGAAAAGAACC
>JAODJX010000039.1:11133932-11157215 GCA_026776945.1 Isichthys henryi | reverse complement strand
CCATCTCCACATTACCTGGAGAAATATTATTTGCCACTAACCAGATCTCTGTGCACACTGCCTTCCCACAATGCACCATGTGCAAATAAGCAAAACACCCAACACCAAACTGCTAAAGAGATTACAGTGAAAGCACACCTTTACTTATGTGGATTGTGTCTGAATTGTGCATTGTCATTGCACTGCATCTCACAGCAATGCCCTACACGATCAGAAACCTAATACAACCAAAATCAAGACAGCATAACATTAGAGACAATAACACTATTCATTTTTAAGTGTTTCATGTTTTACCTGATACTGTTGACAATATACATGCAAAGGAAACAGTACCTTAAACCAAAGAAGATGATGTGAAATTGTGGCTCTTAGTGAACATTACAAATGTGCACAGTCTACAACAGTGTTTCCCAATCCAGTTCTCAGGAACAAAAAGCCGGTCCATGTTTTTGCTCCCTCCGAGTTCCCTGCCAAACAGTCCAAACGTTTACCCCCTATTGGAAGGGAGTTGAGAAGGAGCAGAAACGTGGACTGTCTGTGGGTCCCCCTGGACTGGATTGGGAAACACTGCTCTAAAATGTATTTGTCAACATATTTGTTTAGACAGCACAGGTTCCACTTGAGGGAAAGCATATTAAACCTGTTATTTGAGCAGGTGGTATGGATACCGTTTGGTACATACTACACAATGCAGAGATCTCGGCTGAAATCTCAAAAACAAAGCCAAGCTGTAGGGTTAGGGGCTCGATCAGCAGACCCACCTGGATGACAGCACTGAACCAACAGGTGTTGCCCACGTTCTTCAGCCCCACGGGGCAGTTCTCGCACCTCTTCCTCTCAAAGGGGTTGGGCGAGTCGCTCCACACCGGTTCACTGGTCTGCTGCAAACTGGCCTTGTTCTCCGCGATGCTGGCTTCCAGGACTCTGCACAATTATCAAGGGACCTGCTATTCCTAATGATGATTCAGCAAAGTCATGGTCGTCAAGAAGATGTCAAGGACATTAAATGGGAGAACTCATTGTGAACTGGGTGATGGTGAAGATTTTCTCAGCATCAGCCCTTATTGTCAGTTATTTGTTATTTTGGCAAATTAATGTGTAAATGTCTTTTGACTGCCTGAATATGTGCATTGTGCTACTGCAAACCTGAAATTCCCTTCTGAAATATGTACGCAAATATGTACATATATAGGTATTTATCTATCCATCCATCCATGAAGTGAAGGAAAATACTAAAATGGGTACAAACAACACACTTCCACTACAACAAACAAAGCAGAATTCATGCTCCTATACCAAACTCATAAGGAACTAATGCTAATTTTTGTTTTGCTACAGTGACAAAACGGGTGTTTTAAATGCAAATGGCAGAGCTTCCAACTGAAATACGGCATTGACACAGCAGTGGAGAACCTGCTGATGGCCTGCTCCTCGTCTGTGATTCCCGTCTCCCTGAAGGTCCTGCTGGACTCCTCCAGGCTAAGAGCAATGGCTCTCTGGAGGTCGTCTTTGTCATCTCCTGTCAGATCAATAACATCTGAAACAGTACCGGACCACCAGACATATTGTAAACAGACTCGGCAGAGCAACATGCAAAAAACAATTAGCATGGTAACAGAAGCAATAACAGGAGGCACATATTTATGACTTAAACAATTAATAAACTGAGCTTTTTAAACTGTTTAATTCCCGCATCTGAGGACTACTGAGACTCCCTTGGGGGGGGGGGGGTAGGTCACACATCGGGAATGGCGTTTTTATCCACTGGGGTAAAAGAAGCCCCAAGAACACAACGCTGGATCGTCAGGTCGGTAAAATCGTCGTGCCGCTCTCATCGCGCTACAGCCACGTCTAACGTCAGCCACACGAGCGAGAAGCCATTCTCCCCTAAGAAAATTTATGCGGCAGTACCGAAGGCAAAACAGTGTGGGTGGCCAACAGCACGCTCGGCAGAGGGGGTGCGTGCTAGTCTTCACTCCTCACACGTAGGTGTGATGATCGCAATTTAAGGGAGGATTGACTTGTGAGAGGTAACCTGGTCACTCATGATTGGATGGAAGGAGATACAAATTAGGAAGTGTTTTGATAGCAGGGACTACATGTTGTTTAAACATGATATATGATGTGTCTCTCCTTTATATGGCATAGATCTGAAATAAAAAAAATATATATATATATATATATATTTAAAAAATTTCTTTTGTCTTGTTATATTTCCACTTAAATTATGGGGGGAGGAATTAACCACCTTTGCTGAGAGACCTCGAAGAAAGTACCAGTTCTGACTGTCGACCCGTTGCGGCTCGGGACACGAGCACGATGAGAAAAAACACAAAACTTGGACCAATAAACTGTTATGACAATGTGTGGGACAGAGGTTTGATAATGCTCCGCATCCTCCATGCAGAGTTCCTATGAAGGAACATCCAGTGTGGCATCAACGTAGGAGTTAAGCCATTGGCCATTGACGACAGGCGAAACCGGTCACCCCGGAAACACAGATCAGCCGTAACGCCATCCAGAAATACCGCATGCAGGTACAAATGTGAACAGAGAACCTGGTAACGATTCGAAAAGGGGAAAAAGAGGGAGACAGAGAAAAGGAACAGTGGAGATCAAGGGCTCACTGGTGAGGGATGCAGGCTGTTTGCCTGCACAGCCGTCTGACAGTCCTGAGTGTGGACAGGGAACGAGGTGTTGGATAGAAAACAGTAATAACAGAAATCAAAAGGAGGAAAAAAAAAAACTGGAAAAAAATTATAGGTGTAATACTCTAAAACCACTGTAAGGGCTGCAGTACCCTACCTGGCCTCTGGTGAACCACACCAGGTCCTGTTATTTATCTGAGAAGCCAGGTAGGATAGAAAACCTACTTGACAGTAGCTCACAGGGACCGGAGTTGAAGACCCCAGCATTAAGTATTCACAGAATTCATTAAAAAAGAAAAGCTGCCATATTTCACAAAAAGATTTTTTTATTTGGTCTGTAACGAGTTCCAGAACCAATTGGTATCGCAGGAGGGCCCTTCATGAATCACCGCCACCACACCTTCACAGACCAGGAGGAACCCGAAGCACCTACTTGTGTCTGCCTGGCTGCCCACATTGATGTGTCTGTCATTTCCGATCTGCGCCGTCTGGTAGGAAGCGTCCTCATTGTGCTCCGGGACCTTGGCACTCCGCTCCGTGAGAAACGCAACCGCTCCAGCTAAGTCTCCATTGCAGAACTTCCAAAGGATACAAACACAATGGGGGCTGCAATGCAAATGTTAGCCTCTAGGGGACAGTACAGGTCACTGCATCATCAGGCACAGAAAGCACTGAGAAGCCTTAGACCACTTCTAAAATATCTAAATGACCTTGATATTCAGTCCCTGTCACTTGTACGTTAGAGCGTGCATTTACCATATGTACAGTACTGTGCAAAAGTCTTAGGCAGTCAAAGAAAATGATGTTTAAATGATTATTTTGTTGGTAAGTCTGTGAGCTTAGCCATTCCAGTATTTCCAGCAACCATCCAATACAGCCATGCGTTTTTGACATGATCACTAGTACACCTGGTAGAGCTAATCAATATCTCAATGACTTTTTTAAATATTTAAACGTCCTTATTTCAGATAAAGTAAACAAATTCATATTACATGCCCCTGAGGAGAGGTTTGGGAAGTGAAGCAGTTTTCATCTAGCTATCCAACTACTTCAGGTCTTCGAGTCAAAAAGTGGAGGCAACAGTAACTTTTTGGAGAACAAAATTTTTTTTGCCAGTTTCGATTGTGCTATTCCTAATTTTCACGTGTTGTAATGTTAAATAGTGTTTAACATTAGAACATCAGAACGCATGCTGATATTAAGCCATTTATCTGAGTAAGTGCACGTTTAGACATTTCTTTTGACTGCCTAAGACTTTCACACAGTACTGCAAATGTTATTAGGCTAATCATTTCCATGAGAGCAGAATGCTAACAATTCCTTTATATGAACTTGTAATGAATCAACAAAGACAGGAATGCTTTCAGTATTAGTGTGGGGAAAAAAAACACATATTAAACGATCATGAGAATTAATGTAAAATATGCAACATAACAGGAAGTTATACGAATTAGACTGGAGGACAGAGTAACCTGGGGAACAGAATGGAAGCTTAGGACGAGCCTGTGGTACCGGACAGGATGTATAGCCATGACTCTCCGCTTGCTCTACCTGTAGTGCCTGCTGCAGGAGACGGACGTCCGTGGTACCAGTGACCTCCTTCAGCTGGTTAAGCAGTGACTGCTGGTGCTGTGAGGGCACAGGAGAGCACAATACCCCATCTGATGAAGCACGTCCGTGAGCAGAGCCACCAAGTGGAGGCAACAAGAAGGCAGAAAGTAAGGATGTGGACGGGGTGAAGGTCACTGGTTTGAGATCCAAGGTGCTAATTGGGCAGTGCAATCCAGTCATACGCAGGTACGTTTATTAATTTAATGGACACTGCCGACCTGGGGGATATTCTCCATAACAGAAACGTACATTAATCAGTTATGTAACTTGCTGAGTATTTATGCTGTGAACAAAAGGAAAAAAAACCTCAGACAAACATTCCTTCAGCATGTCTTAAAGAAGATTAAGATTCGGAACAGGAAAGTCAAGGTACAGTAATCACACATTGAGAAAGGCAGACAAAATAGGGCATGTGTTGCGCAGCAGGCTAAGGATCGGTGTTTGTAGCTGAAAGGTTGTGGGTTCGAATCCCATGGCAGACAGAGTAGCCACATCACCTCTGAGCCCTCAGCATAGCCCTTAACGCAGATGCTGCAGAGGGTCTGGCTAGCCCTGCTGTCAGTCCCCAAGCCTTCTCACTTGTCTGCTAAAGTACACATACAATGTGGGGGGATTTCCTTGATAAAATTTAAAATATATAAACAACAAAAAGAAACATTTTAAATATAGGCATCATCGCCAACCAGATTCTAATAGGAAATACAGTCTCCACTGACATAGGCAATAAGTTCGATGTGTACAAAACCCAAATTAAAAACTGCCTGACCTGAACTGACAACGCTACAATATGTAGTTATTATTTAACCAAACATATTATCAAGACTGCACGCGCAAACAAACAAAAGATTATTCTGTTCCTTTTCCCAGGCGGTTACAAAACATGCAGCCGCAGATGGCCCTGGAATGTAATACAAGAAACAACTATTAACTAGAATTAACTGACACTTTTTCCTTGTGGCAATAAAATGTAAAACAAAGAACACTTGTTACCTAAAAACAAAAACAGATAAGAAATACAATGAAAAGTAGCACGCGTCCCTTAGTGGCCGACCAATGACCAAGAAAGGTGCGGCAAGCGGCGAAAACTTGGAAGAGCTTATGCGATAACTGCGTGCAGTCTGCCCGTCTGTAGGGGCATCCTTATTTGCAAGTTTTAAATCATCACTTGGCCGAGAAGCCATCTTAATAAGCAGTTTAAAAGAATGTTTTACAGTAAAACGAAACCAAAGTGCGTGTGGTCCAGGGTTGCCAAATCTCACGCATCTGGCGTGACACTTACACTTTCTGGCTCTCACGCTCACTCAGGAAATCTTACAGCAAATCTATATTATTCCATTATAAACCCAAATTCAACTACATCAAAAGCGTTGGGGTGGTTTGCAAACCCTACATACTATTTACGAAGATAATAAAACTGTTAACATGCATGCAAATGCGGGTGCAGACGTGTCTCAAACAGAAAATTTCACGCCAGCCAGCTGACCAAAGTTGGTAACCCTGGCCATACGTTTATTTTATATTATTATGTTGACGCACCGACCAATATTCTGCACCGGAATGATATGGAACAATTTGTGCGTGTTTTTCCTTGTATGTATAAATATTTTTCGACTTGTATATATTTTTTTCTTCGATTGTTAACGCAATCGCCATTTATCGACGGGTCTTCCAACGAGACAAACATTACTTTCTGAAGTTCCCCTGTGAAACGTCCTTCTTTCAGTTAAAGTAAAAAAAAATCATATTACATGGCAAGGGTCGATTGGTGTGATGTTACTATATGACCGTCTATGGATAAATATTTAAAAAATAATGTAAGCAGCTTACTTTCATTGATCAGTTTCATTTTACTGCTGCTATTTTGTTTCACTGCATTCCGTTGGAAGGACATGCACAAAGCGTAGTATCACTTACCATTACGAAAAACTATAACAAGCAATTTAAATAACAAAAAAGCCAAATACAGTGATGTAATCCGTGCACATTTCTACTTGGCAAAACGATACTAACTGGTTAACTTACTAATCAAACCAGGCTCACACTGTAAACACTGCTCGCAAACCAGCAAAAACTACAGAAACCAGATTTCAAACCAGTTAAAACTACAGAAAAACTCATTTAATTCGCTTCATTGTGCATGCCCCGAAATGTGCACGTTTCCAGGTAGCTCATTAACTTACATTAAATGGAAAAGTTGATATCTGAGTCGAAATTGATGTTTCCCCCCTGTAAATCACTGTGCCTGACTTTTTCCCAGCGTAAAACAGCCGCACACTTACCGTCTGTGAATGTTGCTGGAGGACATTCTGCTCCACGGTCATGGCCGAGTAACAATACAATTTTACAGTAAAAAAGGAAAAGACCTAAAGCGATTAAACCCAAAAGAAACAAACCATAGCAGTTGCGTCCCTGGGCACCTCGGGGAGATTTGCTGTAAAGCAACGACGCAATCGAGTTTCCGTTTTCCATTAATCGAGCCTTGACGATAGACAGCAGATTCGTCATGCCTTAATCGTACAAAATACTACGTATTTCTTACATATCACGTATCGTCTCGTATAAATCCGTGATATCAATATATAGTGTTTAAGGCTGCGGAACAGGTCACTTTTGTCTGATTTTCAAAAGAAACGTGTTCATGAAGAATTTAATGTCAATACCAACATTGATTTGAAAATTAAAACAGAAGTCTCGATTCAGAATAATATTCAATATCTGACAGCACCTCCAATTGCATGTTACTTAGAAAGCTGGGTATCTGCTCTACAGACTAATCTTTAATTGATGTAATTATTTGGTCATCTAAAGTAGTTGAAAGCGCTTTATAGTCATTTATAATTGTATACGTATATGAAAATGTTATATTTAAGCTGTTAATATATTTATTTTAGCTAAACCTATAAAGCTCTCGTAGCATGGTTTAAAAAATATATATATGTAAAATTTTAATAACCCCCCCACCCCCATGATTCACAAATTGCTGCTAAACTCAGTATTTCTGTAGTGATGGACACTCATCTTCCACGCAGAAGAGGTTTGGTGCGTGACGGTACATTAACCGCTGCACGAGCACCCCCTAATGGCGCGTGGCTGTACTGAGCGTTACACTAGTCCGCCAATCGGCTCGCCGTTGTGCTGCACGGTTCACTGCGGCTGGCAGCTCTGTCAGAAAAGTACGTCAGAAATACGGCGTCCAGTGTTTCCTCACACAAATTTGTCAGATGCCAAACACAGAAATGTGAGGAGCAAGGCAACAGGAGAGAAAAAATGTTGATATGGCATCAGGACATCAGGAACCAACATTCTTAATGGACATAAGTTACTGAGACCACAGCAACGACAACTTAATGTGAGAATTTAATGAAAACCTTTTTGCTAATTTCCTTCCTATTACAAATGCTTGGTAGTAAAAACCTCTTCTGTTTCAATCACAATTAATAAGAGTAATTACAGTCAACATAATACTGCCCTTTGACATCCTATTAACAGAAACACTAATGGAACTGTCTCAGCGGCATTTTCACCAATATTTCAACAGTTTGCATGTGAATAAAAGACTTAAAACCTGCATTCCTTTCTCTAACATATAAAACTGTAAATTATACCATATTAGTCATGTTCTTGTTCTGCTTGATACACATTTACCATCCATTCACACGGTTATGAATATGATTACAGCATTTTCTTTAAACTGATGCATAAAACACAGAATGGTCAACACAAGGGAAGCTGAGGTTTTTCGAAGGGGATGGGGGAGTAATGCCGTGACAGCGGTATAAAATGTAAAATAATAATCAGCTTTCATTCTCTGTTGCTGCAGGTCACCCCCGTCACATCACGGACACCGCCGGCCCCCACCTCACAGCCCGTCTCATAGCGGGTCTTGGAGCACTGTGTCACAGCTGACCCCAGTCTGTCCGCCAGCAGGAAAGGGCTGAGCAGGCAATGCTGAAACGGGAGGCGAGCGGTCGTCTGAAAAAAGAAAAAAACAGTGATCTTCCCCAACAAACGTCTACTCCTCTACTGGGTGTTGTTGCTTTGTTTTATTTTCTCTCCAAAAACAGGACTGGTGAGGGGGCCGAGGTGTGGAATGAGGCATGTAACCCGATGGCCCACACTGAGTAATCGCGTGGGACAGAATGTGCGATATACTGGCGCGTAGGCGCGGGTCACGGGCACAGCCACCGGTGCGACGTGGGATGAAAGACACAGGAGAATGATTCTGATGCCTTATTGGCTGGCGAGTTGGGAAAAAAACAAACGGTCGGAGCCGTTACCATGTTATTCACTCTACCTTGGACGTATCGCTGTAGGTTCCTGTATAGGTGCTAGATATGTGAAAAGCTGAAACAACTTTAGCGGAAATTCCATCGATAACAAGTGGACCACATTAAATGGTTTAACTGCTCTCTAAGGTTTTTTCTAGTTTATACACTGCTAGTCAAAACTTTTTGCACACTTCGGGTATTAAACACTTTTCCAGTTATTTTATAAACTGCAGATTTTTTATTCTTGTTAAGCATCGGACAGTTGAGTGAACAACTATAGATGAAAATATAAGTCAAATAAAACAAGTTTCCTTTATAACATGGAAAGAGGATGTAACAGTGCATGTCTGACATCTTATTACCTGTTTGTGTGGTGATGGCGTAGTCAAATTCTAGGCTGTCCTTTAACTTTAAATGCACTAGTTAACTGTTACATCCCCTGAAACAGAGCAGTATTTAATGTCCCTTGTGGAAAAAATGCCTCAAATTTTCTCTTGTTATAACTGCTAGAGGGGATTACTCCGATGAATCAAAGATATGACACTTTCTTGATAATAAAAGGTACTCAAATGGTGAACATACTGTTTATTTATTTGTTAACAAAGAATACTGTGTATTTTTAGTGAATGTTAAGTGAGTAACATGCAAATGTAAAAAATCTGTGTGCGTGAAAACTTTTGACTGGCAGTGCATGAAATGTTCTACATTTCCACTCAGCAGTTACGGTTGCTCTCTTCATCAATGCGGACAAACCCGCTCAGTTGTAGAAAGGCCCCCAAAACCAGCTACTACCTGATTGGTGGAGTCCGTGACGGTGGCTGGCAAGTCCGAGCTTTGGAAACAGAAATCCTGAGAAAAACGAGACTGCTGGAGAACCCCGGCCATCTCTGCATCCACGTGGACCGGCACGCCAGTCTGCGGTTAGGGGAGCGATGTAGAGTCTCGGTGTGTGATGGGCTTTCGACAGCAGCTCTCAAAAGACGCCACTGATCATTTATTGCATTAGGAAACCAATGTACAGGGTCTGTTTTATGCTTTTAGTATCTTTTTCAATCTAGTTCAAACAACAAGATTTGTGAACAGTCACACTACTTTTCCCATTTATACATCTGGATGTTTTAAGGAAAGAATTTGAGTTAAGAACCATACACAGCCATACATGGTATTACTATACAGACTTTACACAACAACCTTCTGGTCCTTGCTCTAAACCCCAATGCTACCTGCTGTCCAAAAACGTGCCCGAGTCGCATACCTTAAAAGTATGCAGGACATCAAACTCAAGCTCATCCGGGTGATCAAGTACAGTCCCCTTGTATGTCACAACTGCATCCTGAGTTAGCGTCTTGGACAATTTGAACAGACGATAAGTCCCAGATGCATAGCTGATGTTGCCTGGTCACAGAACATTACAGATTCAGGAGAGAGGAAGGTTCTCAAGATGGCTGTGGACAACAAACTCCATACAAAAAGGTATATGGAGAATACAACTACATATTATTGTTCACTCCTTTGTTGTTATACATGGGTCTGGAAAAACAAATAAAAGACCACTTCACATTTTTTAAAAATCTGCATTCTTAAATCCTGATTTAATATTGGCTCTGCTGGCAGAAGCTACACTGCGAGGCGGGCTGCTTCCAGGCTCAAGGCTTCTATGACAGCGGGACACGAGAATAAGGTGAAGCAGGGGGAGGGCGGAAGCGACTTCCTAATGCCAGAGATGACCGTCAACCTATCCAACAGTGCTTCTCATATGTGTGGATGACCTCAAGTGACCTTCAAAATGAATGGGAAACATTAAGAGGTGTGAAGTGCACAGCTAGGACAGTTCATAACAGGCTAGAAACAGGACTGTAGTCCCACAAAGCAAGGAAGAATCTCTTCATTAATGAGAAACAGGGAAGAGCCAGGCTGGAATTTGCAAAAAAAAAAAAAATATATATATATATATATATATATATAATTCCATAAATTGAGAAATAAGTGAAACTACAAATGTTGCTGTGGTCTCTTATTTCTCCCAGAGTTGTATAAAGAATACGAATATGGCCATACGCGCATTAAACAAGTGCCATTACCTGCCTTTCTGAGGAGTTCGCTGTCATGTATGATGATATGACTGGCGGTGACAAGATGAGGGGTGCTGAACCCAATTTCCTGCGCCAAAGAAATAAAGTCTCGCCAGTAGAGGGAGCCACCCATCCCCTCCCCTGGCAGGACAGAGCGTACAACAAAAAGGATGATCCACCCACTTTCAGAAATCATTCATCCAGGTTGAGTTCTACCCTGGTTAACTGCACTACTTGCCTACTGACTGTGAGAGGAAACCCACAAAAAAACTGGGAAAATGTTCTATAATACTTGAACTGCACCTTCATAATGCCTTTATAATGCATTCATATAACATTCATAAGCAGTATTGCCCAGGTACAATAACCCACATGTATCATAGTCCAGCCCCCTAAATTCTTGTCTATTTTTCTTCCTGATTGCCTCAGCCTATTAATGGTTATTTTTAATTTTTAAATCTTTTTTGCTGGCTCTGCCTACTCTTCCTTCTTTTTCTGCACAGTCCAGGAGCAACTTATGTAACACATTTCACTGCATAACATGTATGCGACAAATAAATAATCTTGAAACTTGAAAAACATCCTAACATACCTTAACAGATTTAACATACATTGCGATTATAATGTTTGTTATCATCTAATGTTTGCTATTAATGTATATCACAGCTGTTAAGGTATGTTACAATTTTAAGGTATACTTACATGCTGCTTATGAATGTTCTACGAATGCATTATAAATGCACTACGAAAATGCAGTTATAAGCCATTAACAAACATTCAAAGTCTGTGCACGCAGAGATGGGGCTGGATGCAGCCTATAAGTCCTGAAGGCATTCAGCTAAATAACCTAAATAATGAAGCCAGCGGGCTTTTAATTTGCATTTTCTTGTGAAATGTAACTGTTGTAAAACAAGCAGAGGTGGAGATTTCAGGTCCAGAAAGCACAAATCCAGACCAAGGTTTTGTTTCAACCAACCAGCTGAGTACTCTGTTACTGTGACTCTTTATGCTCCATCGGCTGGTTGAAACAAAACCTTGGTCTGGATTTGTACTCTCCGGACCTGAAATCTCCACCTCTGAAAACAAGCAGCCATTTTGCCGGTGAAGTACGCTCACCTGCTGCTAATATTTACCCTAAATCTATATTACAAAGTAGAGAAAGTGCACACACACATATATAAATATTATGCTCTTTTGTGTTGTAACTTTACTTAAATTCACATATTTACCCCATAAAACTGGATCTTGTTTTAGGTGTTCAGGAATGACTTCACTAGAGTACATGTCACTGAAGTAAAATTCACCTCCCTCCTGCAATATACATCCCTTGTCAGTTTTTAATTAACATAGTTTGATTATTTAGAAACAGACATTTTAATAACACACAATACTGAAAAATTATGGCAAAACGGTATTTGACAAAATGTAACCGCTTTCATTTACCTTTTCCGCTGCCTGCTTTGGGTTTCTCTTTATACAATGGTGGCCAAAATTACTAGAACACTTGGCATATTTAAGAGCTTTCCGTTGTTTTTGTTTAATTTCCCATTACAATACCCATAACGCAAACAAAATATCTACAAAGTCATCATTATCCTCTACGAAGAATAGAATGGAGCCACCATAGGGAAATTTAGGTCATGTTCCTTACAAAAAACAAGCTAGACTTATTTCACTGTCAATGTCACACAATCATGTTGCTCCACAGAAGAAGCCAATTTACTTGTGTAATCACTGTCAGGTGTGATCATGGTTAAACTGATGGTGATGCAAGAGTCTTAGGGCACAGCTGAGTGATTCTTTTGAATGTACAAGTCTATCCTGCTCATTAAGTGATTGGTAACATCAGGGTTTGTCACTGAGGCCAAACCACCAATTGGTATAAATTTAAAGTCTCTAGAAGGAGTCTTGAAGCACATGTTGCTCTTCTTTGAACATGACCAAGGTCATTTTTGATGCTGGCTGGAGTTACCGCCGCATAGCCAAAGACCTGAGATGCAGTCCAAGCACTGTAAAGTACACTTAGACCGTCATGATGCCTTCATTTCACACCAGAACCGACAGGGAAGAGGTAGGAAAAAGAAACTTTCAGACAGACAAGTGAAGCATCTCAAAATTCTCAGGTCTTAAGGACCGAGGAAAGACCTCACGAGAACTGCGTGATGAGATCAACACCACAGTGACTAATGGTGCTACAGTGTCCTCAAGAACTGTGCGTCGGAGACTGGGAGAAGAAGGACTTGTTGTTAGAATAGCATGAAATAAACCATTACTGAGAGAGAAAAATAGAAACGCCTGAAATTTGCCAAAGTACACAAGAAATGGACAAAGGAAGATTGGTATAGTGTTGTGGACTCTTTGGCAACATGCAAAGAGTTTACGTTCGGGGGGGGGGGATATAAAAAGGAGTGTCTCTTGCCAACAGTTAAACACGGAGGGGGTAGTATTATGGCGTGGGGTGCCAATTCAGACTCTGGAACAGGTGACTTAGTGAAAATTGATGGCATTATGGATAAGAAAGTATACCACAACATTCTGGTGAGGCATGCAGTACCATCTGGGAGTCATCTTATTGGTTCCTGGATTCATTTTCCAAGAGGACAGCGACCATAAACATTCTTCTAACTTTTGCTGGAACTACCTGTGACAGAAGGAATCTGCTGGAATGCTGAAATTGATGGACTGACCCGTTCAACGACCGGACCTCAACCCCATTGAACAAGTTTGGGGCAAGTCGGAAAATAAACTGGACAGATCTATTGTACAGTCAAAGGAAAGCGTTTGGCTTGAGTTGCAGAAGAGATGGGATAACATTAGTGCTGAAGTCCTCAGGAAATGTATTGACACTATGCCAGAGAGGTGTGCTGCTGTAATTGCCGCAAAAGGTGGACACACCAAATATTAAAGTTAAAAGTGGATGAAAACAGTAGGACTCACTTCATCTGATAGTTGTTGTACTCAGCATAACCATCTGCATATTTCATGAACATTATGAAAAGAAATCATGTTTTTGAGGCAAAAAGGTCAATATTTTCAGATCTGTCAGGTGTTCTAATAATTTTGGCCACCACTGTACATCAAATCAATAAAAATAATTTTCCATTCACATACACCTGACCTTACTCGACAACATTGATTTGAAAAACACAACGATCATCTGACGATTCCTCAAACAGCCACTAGAGGGAAGCTATTTAGCGTTGTATTCAAGAAACCTATTCCCAATCAAAACAAAAGGACACAAGGGCTCACTCAGAATTCAATTATTTCCTATGTTGCTGTTATTACAACTAACAGTATAAATAATAAAACATGCCAATAATACGAGTCATTTACCTTAAGCACCCTATGTGCTTCTGTGAATATAGCTTTTTTGTCTGGGCACAAACAAATCACACAGTTTGACCTGAAATAAACAATGTGAGCTTATTAAGCATGTTATTGTGGAATTACATTTTTAAAATATATATTTTTACAGAATAACATATGAAGTCTTTTTTTGTCACATATTCACTACCCTCTGCTATTATTTTTTATATTATATTTTTTAAATTGAACCTTAACCTTAAAATATATGTGTGTGTGTGTGTGTGTGCGCGTGTGTGTGTGTGTGTGGATAAACAGACACAGTGGTTTTGCAAAAATCCTCAAAAAATAGTTCTCTTCCCTGGAACATCCAAGGCAGTATCACACGAATAAGCCAGTGCTTTACTGCAGACCCCACAAACCACAGTGTAAGTGTGTAAGTGTAATACGGCCACACACTTACACCAGGACATCCAGAGCGTCACTCTGTATTCCCGCTTCACGCAGTTTCTCCATGTACCCTTGGACAAAGACGGTATTCGGCTTGTCATAACCGAACTGTTCCTGGTGGTACTGGATGTACTTTTGTGACACTGCAATCTAACAGATAAAAAGAACATAAATAAAACCCTGATTTATGCAAAAAAAAAAAAAAAGGTTAATTCCCTCTGTGGTGAGCAGAATTCACTCATACACCATGACGACTTTGCATTTACATGTAGCAATTTTAATCAGATGGATGTCAAGGTTATGTCTCAGAAGGTAGTGACTTAATACACTATAACACTACACCACTCCAGTGTTAAAAATGGGTAAGTAGATTAAAGCATCGGTAAAGCCATTAATATTTAAAATAAAAATGTATCGGAAGAAAGGCTGTAAAGCTTTACATACCAGTTCCTCTGTCATGTCGATACCAATGACAAGACCGTCCTTTCCAACCAGTTTACTGAGAATGTAACAATCCCGACCAGACCCACTGCCCAAGTCAAGAACTTTACAGCCCTGTAGCTTTTCAGGAATCACTGGGCCACAACCAAAATACCTAAAGAAAGAGCTTATTTTACAATTTAAGCATCACCTATCGTCTTGACTTGTATTGACTTGACAACTACTGCGCAAAGAGGCCTTAGAGTGTATAAAAATACTAACAAGCTTTGCGATATTAAAATTCAGCTGCTTAGTTAAATATGCATGTTTAATTTTTGATTGTGTATCGTCGTTACTGCATACTTTTTGCACACTTCGGGATGGACCAGTTTGAGCGCTTCCACGGCACCTCTGGGTAGGCAGCGAGCAGGCAGCGCGCAGGCGGCGCTGGTTTGAAGATCCCTGGAAGTTTCCAGGCGGGCGCCGTAGTATTTCTGTACAGATAAGACGCAGCCAGTCATAAGGATTCACAAGATGAAAAAGGGAGGAAATGCAACAAGAAGGAAAAGCCAATACCTGAACATTTTCGTGAGCTGATGATGTCATTCCGCGTCTCTGCAGCTGGAAACAAAAGCAAGAACTGCTCAAATTCTCAAACTTACACACTCTACTAAGTAAAAAACTGCTTTACGTGTTTTACTGTATTTGCAAGTACTTGCTCCTGACAAACTCTTAAACGTATTTACACAGGAACACTCACGCTCTCTGCCTAAAGCTCACGCAAGGAATCTTACAACAAATCCATATCATTCCATTACAAACCTAAAATTAGCAACATCAAAAGCTTTGGGGAAGTTTGCAAACCCTACAGACTGTTCACAAGGTAATAAGACTCTTACATACACGGAAATGCGCGTGCAGACTTGTCTCAAATAGAAAATTTCACTCCAGTCAGCTGAGCAAAGTTGGCACCCCTGGTCATAAACTATTCAGATGTGCGTGGTAAAAACTCATATCTAATCAGTGCAATAAATATGCCTACATTTGACGACCGACTACATGTGTTGCTAATTCTTTTGCGTTAAATATGCAGTACAATATTGGAAAATGAATACTTACGCTCGATACAAAATGGTTGTTAAAAACACGTCGCGCTTTCAATGTCCAATCCAGCAGGTGGCGCCAAACAACATTCTACAGTATCGTTGGTAGATACGCGCATGGTCAATACAACTGACTTATCAATGTTTAATGGATAACGCTTAGAAACACGACTTGGACTTTGATTTTCAGAGTCCAAAAGTACTAAGAAAAATGCGGAAAACCATGATGTGTCTTTCACCTCATAACTAAAGGAACCACAAAAAATAATTTCATGGTATATAAATTGACGTACATCTTAAATTTATACATCAAATCATAAACATGTACTTGAAAATATACTTTTTGAAGGAAAATGTTCTGAAAATGTTGGAAAGTCGATAACGTGATTCCATATCAGTATTTTTGGATTTACAGGTTTTATTGGGTTTAAAATATGCTGTTAAAATGCAGAATGGATGCTCTTTTGTGTCGTAACCTGTCTTAAATTCACATATGAAAGTAGAAAAATATGTCGCCTAATAGAGAAATATGCAAATACGTAAACATGAATAAATAGGCGGCCGCCTAGGGCGCTATCTTCTGTGGGGGCGCCCACTTAGCAAGCCACTTTGCTAAGGGCGCCAAATGCGCTTCGACTGGTACTGCCTACCGAGCCAGCGGTTCGGTTCTTCCCTGCCGTAGTCCAAAAAAAAAAAAAAGCCTAAAGTCTAACTGCCGTCTCCGAGTAACCTGTAGTAGCCTATGTGACTGCGGGAGCGTAGGCATCTATCCTACAACGGACTCATCCTGGGACCATTGTGGCCTGTGCTACATTGGACTCTGACCAGAACTAGCGATCAGAACATAGATGAATAAATCCCAGCTCAGGTTCACGTAGGATTCATTTGCTGAATCTGTTAATTCGTTTCTTTATTCACCCATTTGGTGGCAGCAGTTCACACTGAATCGATGATATACTGTGCAGTCTAACGCTGAATCGTTGTTCTTTAATTTGACAACACAGTTTTTCTAGACCTCTGTCTGACACCCCCATTCATCATCATCACCATCATCATCATTATAATTATTATTATTATTTTTTAGATCAAACAACAAATCTTCGGGCAGATTGTTAGTGGAATTGACTGGAAGAGAAGTGAACCGCGGGTCTAATGTAAGTGTTTTGTGAAGGGGTAGTTAAGTCCGCATTTTGCTTTGGGAATACAGTCCACTGTTATTTCGACAGCAAAGATATTTTCATGTTTCTGAGCAGTGATTCAAACAGAGTGACCTATTCTTAAAGCTGAGTGTCATTAAATTCATGAAAAAGCAGCTGCTTGTTTGTTTGTTTGCTTGTTTGTTTGTTTGCTTGTTTGTCTGCTTGCTTGTTTGTTTGCTTGTTTGTTTGCTTGTTTGTCTGCTTGTTTGTTTGTTTGTCTGCTTGCTTGTTTAGTAGCCTGAATGATCATTCTAATTATAGACAACAAATAGTACTTTTCTGTTTCAGAGAAAAACATCCATCTAGTGGCCTATGCCAATTAAGAAATAAACACAATTTTATGTCAATTTAAGTGTTACAAATAACCATGGGCCATATTTCTCTTTTAAGCTTATGCAATACTATTAAAAATACACATTACTATATAAAAAAAGAGTTACAAAGCTAAACTGCAGATCATTCCAGACCAAACGAAAGAGTATACAGCAGTACTAATAATGAAACATATCCTCTGTTGTAAAACCAGTTTGCAAAACACATTATTTTATAAACACACTAAGGCACATTTCGCACATCATTTTGCACATTGTATTAGTCCACGGAATGGCAGAAAAGGTTTTAATGACCACATTTCAAATTCTTGACATATTCTTAAATAATTAACACTTGAGCTCAGTATATTAAATCAAAGCTGTCTGAATAATTGAACATGCATATCAAGTAAATAAGATGATTTTTATAGCATTGCAGTAACTAAAGACGGAGTAGAAGCTATTACAGTTGTACAGAGAAATGCCAAAAAAAGTATATAATTGTTAAGATGAAAATGCAGGTATTCAGCATTTAAGTGGGACGTGTAACATACACATGTGAAAAATCTCCCTTTGTCGGGTTGCTAAATCTGCAGCAGCACCTTCGACCCAAACGATGCCTGGGGTTGACCTGCCTGCCAGGTTAATGCTGAAAGTGATATGATGGGCAATAACCCTGGACTTCAGTGACAGCAGACACCAAGGGGCACCTCTACAAGTCACGGCGCGCCAAACTGCGTGCATTTTCTGTGCGCATGTTTTGTATTTCACTATTAAATCTCCTTTGGCCGCTCGGAGAGGATGAACCTGACTGCTGTTTCACGTCGGGGGAGGTAGCATCACAGGGAGTAGGCAGCCAAATGTAAGGAACAGGACTAACAGTGCCGTGATGAATGCTGACATTGTTGGTTTTTTCCCCCCATGCTGCACTTTGAAATCCTTCCCACAGTGCATTGTTTTGACATTAAGTAGATTTAGTCAGCCACGACCTCCATGTGACCTCTGTGTCCTTGGTTGGTTCTGAGAGAAGCTGGCAGTGCTCCACGGCTCTAGCTAACTACCATCCTTTTGAAGTATTTTTGTAGAAAGCCAAGAAGATTCCTTTTTTAAATAAAATAATTTAAATTCAAGCACGTTCTCGGTTCACCGCCGAAAAAAGTTAATGACCTTGAGGTCTATTGCTTTGGAAAACTTTAATAAAAAATCACGTTAACTGCATATATGACCCCCCACTGCGGAAAGCGAGCTACAGTAGCAGGGTGGAACTGCAAAAGCAGCGGAACCCAAAAGCACTTTCTGTGCCTCAGAAGGAGTTTAAAAGGTCAAGAGATTTTTTTTTCTTTAAAAAGGTTATTAGCAAAAGGTAATCATGCCTTTCCTTGCCGTAATTATGTTTTGGCTTTGAAGATATGCATAGCTGAAGTTGGTTGAAAGCAGAGGTGTAACACTTGATCCACGGAAAATTACTGGGCTGTAGAGGTCGGAGCGGCGTGACCCACAGACGGAGTCTGCAACCCCTGGGAAGAGGTCATGTTCTTCTCAAGAGCTACATCTGAAGGGGTTTTTACACAATGACTGAAGAAGGCACCAGAGGCTAAACTAGTCCCTCACAGTCTCTGTGGAAACTGATCCCCTCGATATTTTTTGTTCAGTTTGAATTAGGGAGTTTAAATTTCAGAATCTACGAGAATAGTATCTCGTTTAGGTAGGCAAATAGCTGTAATGCTTGAAAAATCTTTCCACGATGAAGTACAGAAATGGACAGACAACATGCTATAGATCGGTCAGGAAATTCCATTTGGCTAGTCTAGCTAGATTTTATGCATTAAATGCCATTAAATTATCTATTTGAATTATGGCGAACATTGCATCATCATTATGAGTGAAACAAATATTGTTTGCAACATTTCCAATAAGCACTATCTACATAAAGTAATATACATGTAGCCGTAAAACAAGGTAATGGATACAGTATGCAAAGTTATACATATGTAATATGTCAGAGCAGATGACAGGCAGGTGTATGTATACAAAATAAGGTATCGCAATATGTATATGTAATGACTGTGATGGATGTTAGTTTCGGAAGTTTCATCTCCAGATGGTGGAACCTTGGTGGATCTCTGGCATTTTGCTGACATGCTGGCCTGTCTTGTTTTATTTCGTCTTCTCATCTGGGCATCGCTCTCTCATGTCTGATTCTGCCTCTTCGAGTTCGCGTGTGATGCTCCCCCGGCTTAACATAAACACTGCCGGCAGAGGGTCCAGTGAGGAAGAGAAAGTGCGGGATGTTATTTAAACCCTTTTCCAAAAATACGTAAATCAGTGAAACGCTAAAAACAGAAGTGGTATCTAAGGTTATTCCTACATTGACTAAAGTCGGCCTGTGAAATTACGGCTGCACTGGAGATCAGTGACGATATCTGAGGTGACCTCCTTCACATGATAGCTGTTTAGCTAATAACGTTTTCAGCAAAGATTAAAGCAGTTCCTTCAATGGGGGATTCCTAGATGGATTCGTACAGCCACATCTTGGTGTTTCGAATTTGCATGTGTCAAATTGCACCATGCCTCTACCTCGATGAGCCAACAACAGATCAGGGAATGGTGATAGTTACAAAGGACCGGCTCTTCTCATCCGAGCGACACCAACCCGGCCAGGATATGCTTGCCTGCACCTGTAAGTTCGCCGCCCTGCAAACCGAAATCTCTACGTCCGCGGGGGCAGGACAGCCGAGAGAGACAACTGACAGGTTTTGCTCCCTTTCTCCTACCACAAAGCCCATGACACCGTTGAGATTGTGGAGAGAGATTAATATAACTGCTTTTTGACAGTAAATAAATTAGATTGGATTCTGTTGGCAATCTACCCTCTGTCTATCATCTTGGAGGACAGTGCAATAGATTCTTCTTGAAATCATGCCAAAGCAATTTTTTTTAACTGATGTCAAGCGTTCCATTTTTTAAAGATTTGACCTCTGATTGCTTTTTTTTTCTCTCTCTGAGAATTGATGGTGACCCTTTGTCTTCATACAAAGTTCATGGCCGCCAGAGCGGGCCTGGGCTATCAAAGGTTCCACGGCGTCCGTAATTTCAGACAAACAGATAATTGTGCGGCTGAAAACTTAACCTCGGATTAAACCCCTGACTTATTTTGTTTAATTCCATTCCCCTTCTTGCAGCTAGAGATGAAGAGGGGTTGGCGGCAGTTCAAGCTTGATGAGCACGTACAGGCGGAAGAGTTCACAGAGAGACAAGGGGTTACGTGAAGTTTAAGCGAGGGTAGGGAGGGTAATCGCCACGAGATCAAACAAAGAGGAAGTCGAAGGGGGAGTGTGTACAGTGCCACATGTAACCCCCCCCATCCTCTACCCTCATCACCCCCACGGCAGACAAAACTTCACTGTTCTGCCGTTCGCCAGGCCCTACAGCCAAACAACTGAGCGCTTAACCTCTGCTCCGCTTTTGAACTCCCAGATATCCGTGCATTAAAGCCGGCTGTTGCGACACGACCAAGGTTAGGTATTCATGAGCACCGCCAGTGATGTTAGCGACATTTAAAGGGCCGGCGGAGATTAATGCAGATGACACGTCTTCTTACCCGGTGCTGTGGTGGGAAGGAGCTGCAAAAAAATATTAAAATGAATTCAAATTATTATCATTTTTTTAAAGGGAAAAGCCAAATTCAGTTACCGCCACACAGTGTCTCAATTTTAAATATAGTCCTGTAAGTATCCACTGGATGAGGTTATCCATTTATTATGCATTACAGTACAAATCCATTATTTATGGATTTTTTTCCCCCTCATATAAATTTAATTTTTAAGCATATTAGCAATGGTCAGGTCAGTTCTCTTAACAATGTAAATAAAGAATTAAGTAAACTTCATTCTCGGGTCATAATGCTAGTATTAAAATCTGGCCGCTGAAGTAAAGAGTGGTCTAAGGAACAACTTACAAAGGGGGCGATCTGTCTGGGTGCGGGGGTCCAGCTGCGAAGCAAACGGGGGGGGGGTGGGCAATGCCTGATATGCAGATAATTTCCTGCGCAGGCACTAGGGCTATTAGAAACTCACAAGCTGGTTTGCATATTTGTTGCAGGACAGTGCAGTTCTGATATAACAGTGCGCATCTGCTCATATCATCGCCATGTGGGATCGTTGCAAACAGGGAAGTGAATTACATTTATTAATGCTGATGAATTCTGCTGGACACGGTGGCCCAGTAAACAGTGGTCTCGCCTCTCATCGCCAGGGTTGTGGGTTTAACTCCCACCTGTGTTGTGTGTCTGCAGTTTGAATGTTCTTCCTGCGCTGTGTGTGTGTTTTCTCTGGGTCTTTCAGTTCCCGCTTGCAGGCCAGAAACTTGCAGTGTGGCAAACTGGCGAGCCCCTATCTGTCTAATGTTGTTTCGGATAGACTATATTAATATATTTTGGTAAATTAATAGGCCATTTGTGTAGAAAAATAACATTTTGTACCTAGACCTCTCTTTTAATCCTTTGATATCATAATAGAAATTTCGATCTCCTCTTTTCTCAGTTTTTAAAGATACACAACGTTTATACACAACGTTTATACACAACGTTGTTTTCATTTACCGAAATACACTCCAAGCTAAGAATTATCACAGCATGAAGAGCTGCGGAAACACAAAGGCAACATAATTGTTTTCGACCAACGGTTTGTTATTTCTGTTTTTTCCTGAAATTGAGCCTTACATCTTGCCCCCTCCGCTCTCCGAGGCATTTATAGAGTTCAAAGTACGAGAAATAACTGGCAGCTATATTCAAGTAAGTGGGATAACACAGAATAATTCAGGGCCGAGACACACTCTGAATTCTAATGCCTACTAAATTCGAAACCAGAGACACGGTACAAATGTCTTTTTTTTATTGCTTAGTCAACACTTTCAAAGTTCTGAAATAACTTTTTTCTAACCCATTTACAAAGTCTGATATTTTACTGGAGGAATTCAGGTTAAGTACTTTGCGCAACAGTACTACAGCAAGGCGTCTACTGTCAAAGCCATGTCATTAACCACAGTGCCTGCTGCTCTCCGTACCGTCCAAATATAGAAAGGAAGGTCTGCAAATACGTACTATTTGCTGTTACACACACACACACAGGATTGTAATTATATCTTTGTGGGGACAACTATGTGGAAAACTCTAATCCCAACATGACGACCGTAACCCCTACCCAGCCATAACCTTAACCATAAGTAACCAAACGAAAAATGAGACTTTTTGGATTTTTAGTGTCTTGATTGCATTCACAGATGTTTGCGAGGACCTGAAAAATGGTCCCCACAATGCCAAAAAAACAAGCTTTTACTTACATTTTGGGGGGCATCTGGTTCCCACAATGTAATATAAACTTAATCCACACACACACACACACACACACACACACACATGGGAGGGACACGTCCAAAAAAAAAATAAATGACCCACTTCTGGGCCTTAAGCTACATAAATCCCCACGACAGATCACACTCAGAATCAGTTATCTTTAACATACTCGGCTGCACAGGAACAAACGAATTTTCGCAAGGGAAAAAAACCAAAAAAAAAAACAACAACCTCTTCCTCCAGTTTTGTATTTTCTTCCTGGTGTTGGAAAACACTGATGTAGGCTTTAGGGGAAAAAAAGGAGGTGATGTGGCAATGGGGGGGGGGGGCAAGCAGCACAAGCACCATACAATTCCTCCTCACTTGAAATGCGAGGGAGTGTATACTCGCGTCCCAGTCTATAACACACTGGAGCGTATCTGAGGACTGCTGGCAGGAACATTATTTTCCCGGCCCTGTCATTATGAAAGAACATGAAAGAGTTTCGCCTTTGCCGCTTCAAGTATCACCACAGATGACGCAAATCTATGAAACGGATCGTT
>JAODJX010000039.1:11088254-11107851 GCA_026776945.1 Isichthys henryi | reverse complement strand
GGAAATAGGTTTAGCTGGTGTGTAACCCCCCCCCTCCCCCCCCCCCCCGCGTCTTATGAAAACCACGCCGGTACCGGGAATGGAATCTGGCCCACGACATCATCGCACCCGACTCAAGATTATTTCATTTGCTAATGGGAAATTTATATTTTTTATGTGCCATAAAATCCTTATTCCCATTACAAAAACATACTGAGCTTCACACTATCTGAAGCGAATAATTCCTGTTTCATTAACCTCATTTTCCACCGGCACTGACCTCTGAATCCCGGTAAGCAACGGTAGCCGATTCACCCAACAGGTCACGCAGCGGAAGGCGTCGGCCATTAATGTGCAACGTCCTCCGGAAAGTGCAAGTTAATTCTGTGGTTTTTTTATTTTTTATTTTTAAATGATGACATTGCTGGTCTTGTCCAGCTGTAAACAGATAAGACAGCTGGGTAACGCGTTTGTTTCATTTCCACTTTTGTTTTTTTGCTGGGCCACTGATGTGCGTCTCTCTAAGATAAAATCCCGCGATGTGGGATGGCAGTGGGGCGGGGTCATGTGTGATGCTCCTCGATGCACCCCAACCCACCAAAGTCATAAAGCTAGAGAGGCGTGGGCTTGGGGTGTACGACCATCGCAAGGCCGCATGCCTCCCGCCTCACACCCCCCCCCCCGCAGCTACGACCTCTCCCCGACCTTCAGCCAACAGCAAACAAGCCTCACCCTGCCAGACCGCTAAACTTTCCCAGGCTGGATGATAAACACACGTTTAATTATACCCGTCTGCACGGATTGGACATTGTTCCGGGGTGAGGTCAGCGATGCACTAGGGTTTGGGGGCACTGGAGGTGAGCATGGCGGAGGGAGGGGGCACGAGGCTTGTGTCATACGTGCGGCCCGTGTTGTTCTGTCCAATGGATTAGATGAGGACCTTGCTTTGAGTGTGAGGGTAAGACGGAGACTGACAGATTTATCGGGAAAAACAGATGTGTGTTCCAAGTAAATGTAGTGAATGCTTTCTTCTCCTGGGCCACTAAAGCCCAGACAATGTGCAGCTCTATGGCTTAGGACGTAAATCGAAAGGTCGCCGGTTCAAATCTATGTGCAAGGCTCTTAACCCCCTATCGCTTTAAAGATGGGCTGGCCCTGCGTCTTCAAATGTGCATCGCTTTGGATAGAAGTGTCTACATAAATAAATAAAAACAATAAAATTAATGAAAACCTGTAACATATTCTTCTGTGCCAAAGCCCCACAGAAGGAAAGCCTGGTCTCATTTAGTTTGTTCAGAATTTATTTCTACAAATGACTGCCTATGGGGCATTTTTGTAAGGAGAGGGGGCGTATTTGCGGTAGGACCCCGTTCCAAAGCGACTCCCCGCGTTTGGGCCCCATGATCTCCCGCCGTAGGTGCACCACATCAAACGGAGACGAAGGGTAGAAGGTGACTTAATTAGATCACTGGCCCTATTAATGCCGTTCGACCGTTTTTAGGTCAAACCTAATCTCGGCCTAATCAGCGAGGTCAACCCGCAACGAAAGGTGCAGATGGCTTCGAGAAAAAGCCCCCCCACCGCGTTATCTGGCTGGAGGTACATCGTCCCACCGCCCGCAGAAGATAAAAGAAAAGAAAAAAAATCCCTTTTTGAGGCAACGCGGCTGCAAGAAAACCAGCTCATAAGAGCCGCTCTCGGCTTCCCTTCACAAAAAAAAGGTGCTTCTCAGCACATTCATACCTTGTGGTATCAAGGAGATGCAAATGTGACCTTTTTCAAACAGAAAAAAAGAAAAACAGTTCTGAGAAGATGTACATTGTTTTTATAAGCCTAAATATCACAGATATCGTGTATGTGGTCAAAAATAGTTCAAAGACTAAAGTGGGGACAGGGAAAAAAAAGGCTTTTAAACTTTTTTTTAAGTTGTGAACATGAAGGCTTTTAAAAAGAGATGTGCAACTCACAAGCAGTGAATACAATTAATGTCTTACTTTTTGGGATTTCAAATAATACAGCAAAATACACTCCATCAAAACTGCCTCTCCAGTCTTAAATTTACCAAAAGGACTATAATCCAAAGTTACCTATAAAAGCACCATCTTGTTTTAAGAGGAATCTCTTGCAGCCCGCAGAATTTTCTGAGTCTAATGTCATACAACGGCCTCCAAAACTCTTCGTCATTCTCTTCGGGGGCCCTGATGCATCCGTTCGGTACAATTTGTCAGCTCATTTCTGCAGCTTTAGTAAAATGCTTCTCTAAACCTGCTTTGGCTCAATCCCACAATCCCTGTGGGCCGGGGCAGCGCCGCGACAAAGCTTGTTTCGGTGTGAAAGGGACACGGAAAGTTTGCTGAATGCATAGGAAGATTAGGACTTCCGCTCCGGGCATTCGCAATCAATGCGAGTGCGTTTGCTTCAGCGCACAGATTCAGCGAATGCAGAAATTTAGCTAAATAAAGAAAAATCAGGCCTCTTGGCGATTTTTATAACGGTCCTGTGTGACACCTATTTGAATAACATGGGAGTTACTGACAACACCTTTGATTATGTTACACATAGCACAGCCTAAGGGAACGGTATTTACAAATATTTTATTTAGCGTGAAGTGAACAGTGGCTGGAAAGCAGGCTATTTCAACAATCTTCTGAGGTGTGGAAATCCATTACCAAATTACGCCACATTTGTGAGAGAAAAGAAAATAAAGATCAGGCAAACCCAATCGTGACCTACTTCCTCCACCGCACGACATTTCTGCGAAGGATGACATTCCCAGATGCAAAGCCGTCTTACTTAGTCCAAAATGCTGACACACAGCTACACTATTTCAAACTGTTCTGGAAACCAACACAAGTTAATCTGGCATTTTGTAATAAGTAAGCGAAATCTCACATGGCAGTTAATAACTAATCTTTGTCATTCCGAGAGCCGGCAATGTAATTATTGTGGCTCACATGGCTGAACACATATCGCTATTAAAATAAACAAATAAATAAATAAAAGGCTGGACGCAAACAATGCAAACATGTGTCGCTCGGAATTTGTAATTACCCATGCCACAGTCATTTTGCATATGTTACATCCATCACAACATCATCATTCATTAATGATTAATGGAGTAATTGCCTGTTGTAATCATACAGAGGGACTCAAATCCACATCAATTAGTCTTCTTCAGCATAACAATCTTAGAAAACGGGTAATCACATCCATTATCAAGCATCAATCTCTAAATCTAACAGGCAGAGTATCTCGTCAAAGTCCCAAACAGGCACCTGTTTTGAGAACCAATCATTATCAATATTTGGGGTGCGGAACTTCCAATGACCAATCGCATTGATTCTTGGCATGGCCAAAGAGGTCATGTGGCAACACCTGTGGTGGAGACATGCCCTGGAATATCTATGTGAAGGATTAACCTCAGTCAAAGTATGTGAAACTACAGCCTAACATAAGGCTGTCTCTCTCCAGACCTGACACAGCAGCTCATTAAACCCATTTTGACGTTGGCCCAGCTTTAAGGGGGGGTGGCATAACAACCTTGACCCCTAAGACAAAGCAGATGCAAAAAGCCCCATGATTGTCTGTCCGCTAATTTGTGTGAAGCCGTATTGGGTTTCAGGTCCCATTATCGACAATCCTTGTTAAAAATGTGCCGGCAGTATTGCTAAACAGCAGCTTAAATGATCAAATATAATTATTTTAAGGTTGGGGGGGGGCACCCCTGAGCTGGGCGCTGGAGGTCCACAGCAGTTTGCTGGGTCTTTGAAACATTCACCCCCCCCAACCCCTCCTGTCCTGTGTCACCAAGGACGTCTTCAAACCACACTCTCGCGGCTCAATCTGGGGCCACAGCCGAAGATGCCTTTTCTTGCGAATCGCGGTGGGAGCTCATTGAGATGCAGGGGGGCGATGGCGCTGCCTCGCTGACGGATATAAAATGCACAGACTGTACCCGAGTTCAGGATCGAGCGCGCCCAGTAGGAAATCCGCGGAACAATCCGCCGAGGACACACGGATGAGTAAATGCGGAAATAATGTACACACACACATGGGCGCACACACATGGTGCTGCAGTGCAGGATCAGGAGGATCCCTCCCCCCATAACACCCCCAGACCAGCAGGTTGATAAATATGGACCAAACTGCTTGTCCAAACACGGGTTCTTGTGCTTTCCTTCCTGGGGACACAGTTAACAATAAAACCATTAGGGCAATGGATAGGATTGGTGTTTGCAGCTACCCAAACTCCACGCTCTTAAACTGGATCCCTGGGGTGAAAGCCAACACCCATCGCCCACCCTGGAGCCAAAAGAGTCCGTGGTTGCCTGGCAACAGGCCGACTCTGTCATCTCACCTAGCCTGCGAGTGCTGTGATCCAGCGGGCATCTGGAGCGAGCTCTCTGCACCACCTTAAGATGGACCACTCTGAAAGTTACGTAAGCGGCATTCCTGGAGGGCTGTGGGCGTTTCGCTCTCTGTTTCGCCCCCATTTAAGCGACGGAACCATCCCCGCACTGTCTCTCCCGGTGCAAATTCACATCTCAAAACGAATAGGGATTTAGGTGAAGAATTGGACTCACGGTTAAAGCTGTGATATCAAAGATCTAAACAAAAAAGATTTTACATACATAATTTCCAATGAGCTCTTTGTTGTCAGGGGTGGGGGAGGTGTGCCTTCGTTAAAAGTTAACGGCCACACACGGCACCACCTGGAACACTAGCGTGACACTTTTCAGGTTTCTGTTCTTGACTTTGGGACACAAACTTGAGTTGGACTGGATGCCTGCAGCAACAGGCAGTGCCCAATGGGATCACCTTGCAGGCAGCAGGACCGTGAGACTGGACAGTAATCACCCATCTTGTTGCAAACCCACACCTGGATTCACTAAGACTATGCTGTCATCCTCCTTCTCCCATCTTCTGTTCAGTAGGAGCCCTGCCTGCGTGCCTCAAAGCAAACCACTGCTGACAACCGCTTGGCCTTCCTAATCCTCACCTGGCAAACCTACACTGTCCCGTCTCCAGCCAGACACCGGGGCCCGCGCCACGTTGTCGCTAACGGTAACCATCGCGCCGTGAAGGTGCCACCCCCCTCAACAGTCCCCCGGGTGTCCTTGTCGACAGACAGAGGGGTTGCGGCGGGGGGGGGCCCTACTGATGCCAAAGGACACTCTACCCCCCCCCCACTCCACCCCGTCTGCTTTCATGCTCCGGCCGAGCTGTACTCTAATTAGAGGAGTGCGTCGTCCAGTGTCAAATTACCCCTCTGCCCCGGGCCATGCTTGGTCTCCTTCCACAGCCTGAAAATAATCATCAGTTTTAGCACAGCACAGGCCGGGATGGGGTTCCATGTCAAGTGGGCCCCACCATGCAGAACTGCACAGGGCTCACAAATGCAAAAAGCAGCCACATGCCGGAGAAGGACCTCGACGGCGACCCTTCAGTAAATCGCCGGAGATCTAGAGTAAGCGTTGAGTACTTCGAACGACGCAACAATCCACGCAAATAATAGCCCCGTTTGAAGCTTCCTTGCATTGTCTGATTTACAAATGCAACCAAAGAACATCGCCAAGCGATATGGTGAGTCAGAGCCAGAACTGCTGTCCTTGTCCACCCAACGGGAGCCTACAGTCAACACCTGAAAACCACTTTCAACAGGATGTGTGTCTTCACTGTTTACCCATCCAGCAGTAAAAGTGGATTCATGGGGCAGACGCTGGTAAATCTGTGGCATTTAGGACAGCCTTATGGCTCGAGAGCTACGGCAGAGGCAACCAAGCTGATGAATTCCCGATGAAGGAGATTCACATTCAGCAGACGCTTTTGTATAAAGCAAAGCACACATGAAGAAAGTTTGGGGTTTATAGAGCAGGGTCAACCAGCCGCCTCCTGTTAGAGCAAAGGGCCTCACTCACGGGCCCAAGGGTGATATAAGCATTCTGTCGGGGACAGGATTCAAACCCACGACCTGCTAGACACTGACACAGGTCCCAATCCCATTCAGGTACACACCCGCCATCCGACTGCCGATCTAGAGCGATTCCCATCGACGTTGAAAGACATCAGGTGTAGATCTGCTTTCCTTTGAACTTCACCAGTGACGATCTGCAGTCGCCTGTCTTGACTGATTAGGTCTCAAAAGAAACACAGATGGGCAGATTAACACCAGTACAAAACAAAAAGTCATCTTAGATCAGTGTTTCTCAACCCAATCCTCAGGGACTAGCAGTCAGGCCGTATTTTTGCTCCCTCCAGCTGAATGAAACAGTCAAGAAATTTTAAATACCTGACACAGGTGCGCTGGGAGCTCGGAGGGAGCAAAAATGTCTGACGGTGCCCATGGAGTAGGTTGAGAAACACTGTCCTAGGCCACGAAACTCGCTCACATCATTCTTGGCCGCATGCTATGGTTTTAAAAAAAGTTTTACCTTGTTTTATGCTCAATAAATGGAACAGTGGGAGGCGGCAATAAATCCAGGACCTCTCCTCATACGTCCACTGTATGTGCTGCCGTCTTTCTGTGCAATATATCAATCTTTCCCGTCATTCATAAATTCTAAAAATCCCCTTTTAGTTAATTGCTTGGCAAATTTAATTTTAAAAAAGCTTTTAAAAAGAGAAAGATAATTAAGTTGGGATCTCTGCCCCCAACAACCCCCCCAGCCCCACCGCCACACCACCACTACTCCATCTCACCCTTCCCCATAACCCCACCCCCTCCATGCTTGCCCACCCTCTCCTCTCTCTCTCTCTTTCCTTGCCAGGCCAGAGCAAGCGAGGACATGTGCTGTGTCGAAGACCCGCATTAAAGTCAGATGATTACGTAAAGGACGCCTCTCTGCCCCGTGCAGCTCACTGTACCAGACGCGGCACCCTTGCTGGAGTGCTGAAGGTTCCGTAAAGGACGGCCAGCTAAGAAGTCGCGAAGGACGGGGCCCTCTGATAGGCCGGCGCCACCGCGGCCTTGGACGGGCCAGAATTCTCTACGAGAGAGACGGCCCTCATGCATCAATCCGTCAGTTTACAGAGACGAGCCCGTAACCTTCGCGAGTCTCGGGGTCAGCCTGAAATGAGTGGCATTTCAGTGAACCACACTGCCCCCGCTCGATATAACCTGGTTAAATTAAGACGTAGTTGAATAACAGTGCTAAGTCTGTTAAAATCGCGCCCTCCCATGCCGTTCTGTGCTCCCCGTAACGCCAGTTCCTGGCACATCATGACCTACGGCTTCAGAACACTTTCCGAGATAAAGTGGGAACGAGGACGGTTAGCTAAAGCTAAACGGTACAGCACATGTAGATAAAGCCAGTTCATATTCGTCTGATTAAAAGGTCAATCCCCGTAAGTGACATTGAACACAGATTTAGTCAAAATAATTGACATTCTGTACCATGTGTAAAATAAAATAAATTCTTATACCTGATAATACTAAGAAGCAATAAATACTAGTACACATAACAGCAGTTTGAAAGACCGACATTTACTTTATGCATATTATTAGCCAAGAGCGATATTTTTAAGCCGCAGGCAAATGACAAACTCTTATGTTACAGCAAACTTTGAGTATACAGTTGAGTATACAGTTGAGCATACAGTTGAGCATACAGTTGAGCATACAGTTGAGTATACAGAGTATAGTTAATGGTAATTATGTCCCCACGCTTCTCCTTCTCATTATACTTGGAAAGCAGTTATGGAATGTGGATGAGTGGATATTTCCTTAATTTTAGTGCCGTGTAAGAATTCAGAATAGTTTACAGAGGGGCTACGCAAAATGTTAAGAAATGTTACACTTTCACATATGCAAGTCAAAGTGTTCCTATGACACATCCTTGGAAAAAGAACACGAGATCACTAGCGAAGTCACACATGGAAAACTGATATCCAGGAAGACGGTAAGAGCTATATGCCTAACTGAAGCATCCCATTAGAATATAAAGATTATAAGGTCCTTTAAATGAGTAGGACACTCAACGAGTACATCAAAATACTTGTCACACATAGAGGGGACTTTGGTGGGGGGGGGACATTTTAACATTTTTATTTAGGTGATATAAATGCTCATTGCCTGGTTTACCCTTGAATTTTTTTTTACAATTTATGTAGGAACTTCAGTGGTGTTTGCTCTGTTCGTACATTAAATCACTGGCGAGATTTAGGTCCGTTCTATAAAAACAGCCGTCGGTGACAAAGTTCCTTCGCCTTGGGCTGACAGTCCTATACGGCTGATGGCAATATCATCTGCTCAGTAGACTTCCTGTAACTGATAGATGAGGTTGCAGCAGAGAGACGTGATTTAAGAGAGCGTCTTGGGCCATTCCGACACAACGGTTTGTGAGGGATGAACTTGGTTGGACCATTTAAGGGAAAAAAGACGCATGCAGAGAAGAAAGTTTGACCTTAACCTCCTGTTCCAAAACTATCGTGATGGTTCCCCTCTGCTCCAACTCATTGATCTGGAATATTTGCAGAATTTCAGCCTGTTTTGTTTCTTCTCCCAACAGGCAATTGATGGCACAAGTGTTCTGCTTGATTTATCTGCCCTAGATCTGTCTATGGGTTTGTGAGTAATTTATGCGAAGTATGAATAATTTAGCTCAAACTCAATCACGGGCAATCAATTCGACGTGATAATTGAGAGGCGTGCCGTCGCTCAGAGGCCAAAGCCAGAAACCTCTCTGACGACCAGACATGCCACGTTGCACGAAGTCCGCAGGTTCCCCCCCACTGCAATCTGAAGGAGCTGGGTCATTCTGCTCACCCAGACCCTTCTGCGTTTCTATATGTGCTGGCCCGACATTTGTGGCTTGAGTCACGTGTCCCCAACTTGCTTTTATCATCACTGACAGCCGCTTAGTTTCAGTAGAGGAACAAATGTGATTTCGAATTTGATGATACGACTGCGCGGAAACTTAGTGCTGAAAAAAGCATATAAAAGATATAATCATATGCTAAAATGTTCCGGTTTTTAAGCATAATTTAAGATGACGCCAGTGGCTCTGTGCTGCCTGGCGATCCATGTACTTCCTCTAACAAAAAAAAAAATGCTCAGACTCGATAAAGGTTTCATTTTTTTCATTGGTGAGGTAATGAAGATAACATGCAATACACATATTAGCTACTCTTGGCTATTGACACAACCATCTGGCTAGCAGAGGGCAACCAGCGATGTAATGCACCTGTTCAGGCCCCTGGCTTGTACACTAGGGTCACAATGTCACCTTGTATGCCAATGGGTCATCTTACAGATAAAAATGTCCTCAGACATGCACTATTCAAAGTAGGATACACTGTAAAATATTTAGAGCAGTGTTTCCCAATCCGGTCCTCGGGGCCCCACAGTCGCTCCATGTTTTTGCTCCCTCCGAGCTCCATCCTTTCGCAATTCCCCACATGCAACCAAAGCACAAGTTCAGCAGCACTTCATAGGCCGTCAAAGTCATCGTAGGACGAACCTATGGTACACATTTAGCTGGCCACAACAAACCTTTTCTTTCCAGTGGACCACGTCCACCAGAATCTCAATTCTGGGGCATATCTGGAACAAACACTCTCCATACCTCAGGCAGTCTGGAATTTTGTCTGGCTTCACTGAATCAGGAACCATCTGACCTAACTGAAGAAGACATGCCCTTATATATTTCCCATAATTCCAGTTCCACTGGGAAAAAGACAACGTTTTCTATAATAGTAAAGCTTTTGAAATTTTACCAAATAATCATTAAGCCCATTACTTAGTTCCTTAAATAATGACAGATAGCTACTTGGCTAACATACCACTCGGCAATCGTGTCCATTGGATAAGCTAATCTATCTAGTTTCCTGTCTGTTTAAAAATTAATGCAAAAGAATCAGGGGGTAGCCTTGATGTTAAGGTTCCGACACGTGATCTTTACCTCGTGCAGCTTCCTAATGTAATCTATCACACCAGAACAGAACACGGTCCATGTGGCTATGGGACGACCCAGAGCTTCTTCCAAACATTTGAGACCAAGTGGTAAAAAAAAGCCTCACCGTTTATCTAAAACCTGTTTCCCGGCATGGTTGACCCCCGTTAGCTGGTGCCTGCTGCAGGCTCACCCAAAGTTCAGAGAAGTTGTGGAGCTGTTGACTAAAATCAGATTGCGTTGGAAATGTAGCCCAAGAGAGAAGGTACAGGCCTGGCTGTCGAACCCCAACATGTTTGGGTCAATGGCGTTATCACGGTAAAAGCGAACTGATGTCACTTTACAGTAGTGAACGAACACATACTTCAAAAAACACATTCAAAAAATCATGAAATTGCTAGAAACATAAAGCGCACAGCAAACTAAGTTTACGGCAAAAGATGGACATACATTGGGCTATAAACCTCACAGGGAGGGTGTTCAGTCCCAAGTCTGCATGACCAGGCAGGAACATCCAACATATTTCCCCATTCAATTAAACAATGCATGTCATTCACAAGCATATAAAACTTCTGAGTGCATGTTAAAACATCAAAGCCAATACCTTGGTCTCATGCAGCCCGATGAAACGTTGACCTCTGGGCTCTGGCTTGTTTAACAACAGTGTGTTTCCACTCGGTTTAGTGATCGTGTTGAATGAGCTGGGACAGGCATATGGGGACACCTGAACTAACAAAGAGACCTCAGCATTGACATTTACCTGTGACTCTGACAACCTTTTGATTTAGACCTTCAATGCACCCACCTCCCCCACCCCCCAACATTCTTCCTGACTGATATCAAAAAGCTGCAAACACTGACATATAGGGTGGTGATCCTACAATATTAATAATTATTATTATTGTTATTATTATTATTATTATAACCATAATTATTATTGTCGTTATATTATTATTATTATTATTTAAACATATTGTCTGGAACTATGTCTAAAACGTTCACAAAGTATTATTACGTCGGCATTCATAAATATACAGAGTGCTGAAATTTATTAAATATTTAGCAGGTTAAACCCAACCAGTCCATTGGATGGAATATTGCATATGGGACACACTTCTGTTGCAAATAATCTGAAATGCCTCAAACCAAGAGAAGTGTAGAATGCTAAAGTAACCACCAACATCGCGTGGTCTTCAGGGATATGCGGTGTTTTTGTATAATGACTGCCATTACTGCTGATCGATACAGTCTTCATCCACAAAGTATTACATCTCTGGCAGCCCGCACAGGAGTTTTAGCACTGCAGATCAAAGCTGCCAACTCAACCCAAAGCCAAGCCCCCACTGTACTGTAAGATAAACGCACAGATGGGATGCTGAAAGACGGTCCTCGCTGGAAATAAAAGACCGATAGAAACATCAGATAATATGCTTTTTTGTGATCATTTAAACACGTCAGATTGATACGGTCAGAATTGCTCGGATGCGCCCACCTCAGGATTAATACTGTACGGACAGGACAACACACAAGTAAGCCTATATGGTTCAGGGGGACTGCAAACATCCAATTGACTTGAGCGACCCTCAGTAATCGCCTAACAGACTAATAACAGTTTCACACTGTCAGAATGGCAATAATAACAGACTTTCCCCCCACAGTGCGTGCGATGTGAAATTACCCTCCTCAGACGAGCATGATGCGTTTTATTACAACGATACAAAATGCAAAATGGAAACTACGTTACGGTGCCACTGGCTGACACCTCGCCTATCTCCCCGTTTATACGCAGATCGTAATTTTCGACGTGCGCGAACCCCAGCCGTTTTCATTAGACTTTAAACACGGCTACATCGGAGGCGATACCTGCGATCTAAAACATTATTGCTTAAGAAATCTCGTATCTCCAAGTCGTATGTTTCCCATTAATGCACCCCATCGATATCTGCGCTTGCCTGCCTTATTTCCGACACGTACCTGTTTAGACGTGGGGATCCGGCCGGGAAGAGACACGCCGCATCTTCGGCAGAACGTGCGAAATCCTCCGGCACGCGCTGCACTTCGCGCGCCGCTCAACGAAGCAAGCCGGCTCGGCGGCCGCTCACGCTTTTAACGCAGTCGCCTTGTTTTTTTGTCCACTGTTTTTTTTCCGGCTAAACTGTCATCACAGTTGAAACGTCCCTAAGCTGTCGCCGAGCCAGTTGAGCTCCGCGCCCTGCAGTCGGGGTCTGACGGAATTGTTTATTCTCGGTATCCCCGGCGCTCTGCAATGCAATCTACACTCCTCCTCTCCCCGGCGTGAACGCCACCCTTAAAGGCGTAGTGACATTCCAGGCCGTCCCACACGTAGCTCGAACCTGCCCAGCGTGTCTCCACAGTGTTTCACTAAAATCAAAACGCAGAAGTCCTATCGATCTCAGTAAATCCCGAGTTTACAGAGCACACGCACGTGATACGCTACTGCGATGTTTATTTGCAACATCTGTTTTATTTGCCACCGAAACGAAACGCAAAAGCAGCCACTACAAAACAAATACTGAAAGTGTTCTTAGCGATTTTATTAAACGTTAGCAGCTTAAATATATGTACAGGTAAAATATTATGAGTTGACAAAACTCCATTAAACAAGCAGGGGGCGCTACATGGGCTCATACTGTCTTGTATCTAAATGATGAAGAGCATGGCTGTAGATTTCTACCAGTTCTTTTCAATGTACCATCAGTTCAGTCAAATAATATATAGATGGGGCCTTGAGCAAACACATCCAGGGCGTGTACATAGCATCATATGGTGGGGGGGGAGGGGGGCCCAGCTGTCGTCAGGTTTTCTGCAGTTCTCTCATGAATGAGGAGTCGTTAACCTGCTTGTGGTCCCACCCCTCCTCAAAGACTGGCCTTTCTCCCCCAGCAGAGCTGCACATTTCCTGCCTCCCCCCCCCGCCGTGCCATTGTGTGTGCCGCCCCCTCGCTGTGCAGCCGACCACAGGGTTGAGGATGGTCTTGGCGATTGTCGGACCTGTGCGGGCGGCCATCAGCCTGACATGACGACAGCACCCTTGTGTCGCGGAAGCCCACCATTAGCATAATCTGCCCACGGAAACAGCGTAATGATGCTTGGTTGTTAGGGGAATTGAACAAACAAAGGCTACAACAATGAGCGTGTGTGCGCACTACACCGTATACCGCACAACCAATCCAGCAACTGTGTCAGGAGTCCACACTCTTTACCCCTGATTGTCAGATGCAGAAACTTGGCTTCAAGCTGTTCACATTTTTATTAATTTCAGTTAACTATAATAGCGGGGTGCTTTTAAAGTGATGGAAATTGGTAACATACTTTGAGATGAACACAATTTGTGTAGTATTAAACCTAAAATAGCCATATTCTGTTTACATTTCAACCTTAAAATTTTATACCACCTACAAAGACCCACAAATGAACTATTTAAGACATATCCTATAAATCAAACACAGTACACTCATTTACTTGGTTAATTGACCTTACGATGTGTTTTAAGCTAATTCCCACAGTTCTCATTTTCCTATTTTCTCTTCTCTGTTCCACCCAGCAAACTTAAACATGGTGTCTGTCAGTGGGCCATCACAGAGAAGCAGTGTCAGCAATTTCAATCTTTGACCTTACATGAACTTTCACCTTTGAACTTTAACCCGAAATAGCATGCGAATGGAGACACGAGATCTTCACATTCATTTTTTAAAGAACTTCTTGACCCCTTTGTGCCGTCGACAGACCAGCGGTTCATGGAACTTTGACCTTCAACCCCAACATATTCCTGGTTTTAGTTTGTTGGGACAGAAAAGCAATAAACTCCAGTCTGCCAGCAGGTTTTCTACAAAAAAAAATCAACAAAATAAAAAAAAAGCTTTATGAATTAAACTATCAAACTTGGCTAGTGAATACTTAATGACCGACCCGACTGAGCTAGATGTGCTGGAAAATGATTCGTAAAGTAAGAAAACTCTTAACACTCCTGTAAATCATTTTTAAGACCATTTGTGAGGGTGTCCTGTTGTTTTATAGGTTAGAGTGCATTTTTTATAATCTTGTAAACACTTAACAGTTTACCTGCATAGGATCTGGTGTGAAAAACAAGGTGCCCACACTGACAGATGTGTTCTTCCGCGCAGTTAACACTTCCCACAATTTGTGCGTCACCAAATATAGAAATAATAATGAACGACTGCATCTAGTCAGTAGATTCATCGCCAAATCAGCTCTAGGTACTTATATTCATATTCCAAGACCTTAAATATCTGAGTATGTAGTCTACACCTTGTAAGTTATATTACATTAAGAGGTTAGTTTTCGATGTAACACAAGCAAAAAGCGGGCCAATTAAATTTTAACGAGGAGAGAAGAATGACATAACTAATTAATTAATTAATTAATACCTGGCATTCCGTAATATTCTTCCCCGCAAAATATCCCACATTATGCGAAGACATATAAAAGAAACTAAATTTCTCTCACCTTGTAGTATTAATTAACCTTCATTAGACGTGGTTTAAGATATGCCAGCGGTTAAAATAGTTTACCGTAGGCCTATGTTTACTGGGGGATTTGTGGTAGCTTAAAAAGATTCATATTAGCTAATATTAAATTAACTTCTGGACATTGACTATAAAGTCGATCAGTTGTTTATCTACAGTTCAGACGCATCGATTTAAAAATACATTTGCTACCTTGTCGGGGGGGAAAAAATCACAAAACCAGGTTAATGAAATATACAAAACCCTGGACAAAAAGAATGTTAAAAATGTAATATCTCAAAAAGTACCTTAACTGTTTATTAAACATTAAAACATGATTTATTTCTGTTATTATGAAGCAGCGGGGAAGATTCCTTAATCGAGACAGCTGTTAGGGAGCAGCAAACATCAGTTTAAGCTCATGTGCACGGGGAGGGTAAGCAGAAACTGCGCATAAAACGCGGCGAGTAAATCATCAATCTCGGTATAGCGGCGCCGCGATTCAATTTTCAGTTGCGCGAAACACAACGATACGTTTAGCCGGGTACGATTCCTAAATAGATCGGGAGCCGTTATGAATAAATCATGGTTTGTACAGCGGAAGGAGAAGCATCCCGAAAACTGTAATAAACCGCTCAAGCGGGAGTTCTGGTTCAGTCTTCGGTTACTCGGACTGATTACCAGTGAAACTGCGTGAACGTATGGGTGCTGGATGTATGAGATTTATTTCTGCCATTATAAACCTAAAATTTTGCATCTATATCCCATTTTTAGTGGAGGGGGGGTGGGTACTCAAAATCCCCGCACTTACATGTATTTTTGTTTTGCTGTTTATCTGTCTTTAACTTGACGACACAATAAAAGTCGACAGAATGCAAAGGTTGTTTCAAACCCCCCGCCTCGGCTGACCGCATCACAGCCTGCAGGGGAACTGCCATAGAGACTCCGGCCTCAAACGTCGGTTAGGCGAACAGTCTGAGTACCAGCAGACATTAACCTCTGAACCCTGGGTTTTAGGAGAAATACTTCCAGGTAGGAAGTTTGAAGGAACCAGGCAGGTGCAGGAATAACAAGGGATCCGAGGGATGCTGGACAACCTTTGGAATTACATACGACGCACAGTCTCAGAAATCGGATGGAGATTAATAACCATCAAGTTTCCATTAGGCTGAAATACCATTATAAAATCTTATGAGTTTATTCAGTTTTTAATAACCCCCTTCCACATTCCTATTTGATTGCATAAACTGGATTAGACTATACTGGAGACAATGACATTGACTGTATTATAATTATTGAACGACCGGTAGTTAATGAAAAGTCAGCAATACACAGGGGATTTCCTTAGAAAGTTTAGGCGATTTGATTGACTTTCACCTACTGTGGAGCCCTTATATTACGGACTAACTGAAATACCACAGTGACCTTTCCTCAGTTCTAAATCTCCACCTTCCCAAGTCACTCTTATGTGTGTCCCTCTAAAGCGGTACATTTGGAGGTCTGATTCTATTTCATCTAGGACAGCTTACTGACCATCAGTAATTGCAAAGAATACCATGTGGGCCAGTTCTGAATACCGGTCACAACTTTGGCCAGTGTGAGCACGGCAAAATCTGCAGAAATGTTCTATTAACGTCATGGTAAAATTTAACTGCTGCCTTGAATAGCCTAAAGCTAACAAGGCAATCTGCACCAGTCACACGTCAATTTATAGAGAGACACCGATCCAGAGGAACAGTTTCAGAGTCTCAGCTCAGTGTTATATTTACAATATGTGGCTTCAGCGATAAAACCAAAGAGGCTATCAGATTAGCTTGGAGAGAGCTGTTACACTCGCTAGAGTAAACAGTCCTGCATTAAGATGTGAGCCTTGTTTTTTCAGAAAACAGGCCGGACCCACGTTCGTCGTTCATAAAGTTACCTTTCAGAATAATATACCGGCAAACGAAAAACCAAGATAGACTGCTTTTAAAAGTAGGAGGAAGACAGCAATACTAAAAGAGCAATTGATAGGCAGAGTGTATAATGTACTGGTAAGAGATTGATGGAAAGGTTGGTTAGAAAAGCAAGATTATAAAGGCATTAAAGTCATTTACGGCACGAGATGAGACCAAAATATTTTTAATTCTGTTTCAGTTTGGAGTGTTGGAGTTAACAGGCTGAGAGTTAATAAGAATCATCCATAACCCACTTTGTCAATACCTTTAGCTGGTGAAAAATCAGCTCCCTACAGAGACACCTACAGGTGCACAGAGGCACTACAATTTAAAACAATTGCGCTTGAAACAAAGAAAGAAAAAAGCCCTGTGGCAGATTCAGAGGTGTTGTGAACAGAATTCCCCGGCTTAATTTGCGGTTTAACGAAACTGGCTAAATGAACTGCGACAGATCCCTCGCAGCGATTGCAGGCGCATTCTCCACACCTCGTGCCCCCGGTGCCTCTATGCATAAGTGCCCCTACATGTTCCACACGCACCGAAACACCAAGTAAAGGTGTGAAGGTCACTGAATCAGAACCGAGGCAACAACCCTTAATGTTTATGGCAACAGTGCGACGCCTGTAAAGGGCACTGAACCATGTTTCTCAGCCAAATTGGGGATCGTACCCTTTTGAGGGCACAAATCTGTGTATAACAAGGAGAGAGTGTCCCATCTCAAATGTGCATCAACCAAGGGCATTCCTCCATTTTTTTCCCCCTTGTTTCATTTGATCATGAAAGGATGTTGATGACACAGCAGTTTAGGTGCTGTAGCGTTTGTTATAATTTATGCACTGATTATGGAAAAAAAAAAATTAAATAAAGCCATGGCAGAATTTCACTTTCATTCATCATGTGAAAGATTCTCAGGCAGCCAAACCGAAAAGCTGAGATGAAGAACGCAGGAAATAAAATCCCGTTTACGTGAAAACGAGAAAATCTGCTGAATGCTTTTGATGTACTTCGCCGGATTTATCAATAAAATGAGTCCGATTGTCATACCACCGTCTCACCTGTGAAACACCTTATAAGATATTACGCATTTTCAACCATGCTGCTTTAATACTAAAAATAAATAAATAAATAATAATACATGCCATGCAGTTTGCTTCCTGTTTCACATCTCCTCTGTATGCCTGTATGGTGGAAAATATATTTTTATTAGGATTAGAAAATTAAAAACATGTGATGTGAAGTTGGATCAACCAATGAAGGGAGTAGATTATATGTTTGATTTAAATTTTTGATTCATATCTTGAATGTCCAGATTTATGATCAAAAATAGTGAAACAAATTGATCTATATTTCATGGACAAATGACATACCACTGACCACACTTCTTAAAGACAGATTAAATGTGTTGGTTTTTTTTTTTTTGGAAGAAAAATGTCATTCATTTATATCTACATGTTTCACGGGGATAAATAAAGACACTTATTTGTTGGGTGCCCTACATTCCTTTGAGATAACGCAGGAAGCATCTGCCTATCGCTTTCCAAACGTAAAAAGCGGGTCAGGGCCTCTTCGCGTGTGCCTCAGATGTGGGCAGCGAGAGGACATGCCCCATCTCAGCGAATCAGATGATGCGACCCGCCGCGCCACCGCTTGCCCGCAAAATTGCGAGGGCATGCACCGCCTCTGCGCCTCGATGACCTACTTCCTGCCTTTTCGGCTAATCCCTGGGTCATCCGGGTGGGGCCCACTCCGATTATTCATAGGAGTATCAGATGGTGAAGGCACCGCCGTCCCAGGAGATGGGACTCCGCTGCCAAAGGATTTCGGCGCGGCTGTGACGCACTGTCCTCGGGCCCGCGCTGAACTCCTTTTTATTTTTTTTCTAACGACCCCGTTTAGCGGAGACAGCACACTGCACTCTTCAAACAATCTCGTATGTGTGTCTGTCAACACAGGATTCTCCAGAAATTGTTGCAGTTTATTTATTAGCAATATTTTTAAGTTCCAAAATTTTGCCAGGTGCTTTGCGTTATTATCCTGTTCCAAAAATGTTGCTAGGCGCTCTTTTTAATTATTATTATTGAGTTCTCGAATATAGCTAGGTGCTTTTTATTATTTCGGCATTCCAAAACATAGCTAGGTGCTTTTAATTACTTTTGCATTCCAGAATATAGCTAGGTGCTTTTTATTATTTCGGCATTCCAAAACATAGCTAGGTGCTTTTAATTACTTTTGCATTCCAGAATATAGCTAGGTGCTTTTTTGTTATTTCCAAGTTCCAATATTTAGCTAGGTGCTTTTTAGCAGCCAAGTACAATCTGCTTAACTTGTTTACCAAGCAATGAACGTCACAACCCACCACAGTGCTCCTGTTATGTGCAGGAGAAATTCTCTGTATTTGTTGCATTCTCTTGCAAAGCCGTTATCTTGCGGGTGCAATGTAGTTTTCTCAGCAATGCGCGATAACAATCATGCAGGGTTAAGTTCCACGGCATTATCTTGTCCATCAGTGTCGATTTGTAGATATTTCTGTTCCAATTTTCCCATAAGAGCCGAAGAGCTAAAGATGTAAATAGATGCATGGTGTGTGTTGATACAAAAGAGTTTAGAATGATTTGAAGATTTATATCTCACCTGCTGTCTTATTTAAATAACTAAGAACCCTTCCTCAAAGCAAATTGTTTGTTGTTTTTACCTTGGAAAACCAAACTGATCTCTTTGGGATAGTAATCAAAGTGAATGTTTCTACCAGTGATCTTTATGATCCTCCAGAAATTTCCAGAGTTCCCAGCTTATCCTGCCCCTGCGCTGTCGAAAGGAACCGGTGTAATTACAGCACCGACGTATAATTAGGGCAAAGGGAATAATTAACCGGCTGTGGCGGATGTGGTCGCCGGCTTCGTCGTCTCCTCTTCCAGCGAGCCAAAGATTATCAAAGGAGGCGAGGGAAACAGGAAAGGGATTGTGGGAAAGGGATTCTGTTTGCCTCCATTGGGGGCACAAGTTTGGCTATTCGTGGGTATTTCTGCTACTGCTGCTGTTCAGGTTCCTCTGCCCCCACTCGCGGCAGCAGGTAGCCCGGAAGAGGCGGCTGACTCCCCCCCCCCCCTGCTTTCAGCCCTCAGTTCCTGCACAGCTGGGGGGGGGGGCAGTCAATCTGCTTACCTTTAGCTAGCAAGCTAAAGAAGCAGGCTAAAGGTCATTTTAGTTCACATGGGGTAAGTGACATTCAGTTGCCCTGATTACTTATTACCAAAGTGCTGTCTGGGGCACTTAACACTTCTGCTGTAGTCTTTACAGTTAACAC